>CM070671.1:15358480-16060980 GCA_036346575.1 Dendrocalamus sinicus | reverse complement strand
GGAAGAAGGTTTACCGTAGGCGAGGATTGATGGCGACGTGCTACCATTAGCTTAGCACTCGCACCCAACAGTCACCGCACACTCCCCTGGCATGTGGGCAGCTTCAAGTTCTGCGAGACCAGCCAAGGCAGCTCCCCTCCATGCCTATCACATCTCGAGCTAAAAACCAAATCAAATTGAAATAGTAAACAAGCTCACCATAAAACAAAAATTGCGACGAGAAGGGGGCATGGGAAAGTGGCAGTCGGGCAGAGAGGAGCCAGATCCAGGCCTTAGGCCACGAGTCCGATGGTCAGAGAACGCACTAGGGGTGGCGAGTCGGCTAGGGCCGAGCGCTAGGTCGGTACCAGCAGCAAAGATGCCGATAGGAGGCGCAGGGCGGAGCCAGAGGCAGAGGCACCAAGGCTAGGAGAGGCTGAGGCTACGCAGCACTAAGGAGCCGAAGGAACGGTGCCAAGGGCCGATCTAGATCGGGAGGGGAGGAGCAGCTGAATGAGAGGAGAGGAACGGGAAAGAGGGGAGGAGGCCAAGGGCCAAGAGGCCCATGAGTCGGCCGGGTAAGAAAAGAAAGAGGGAGGAAAACAAAGAAAACAGAAAAGGAAAAAGAAAATAAAATAAGAAAAGGAGAGAAAGAAAAGAAGAGAAGAGAAAAAGATTAACCACGTGCGAATAATATTTATCCGCAAATATAGACAGCGCGATCCTTAGAATTATGGTCGTTTGGGCAATGGGGCATTGGAAGGTGTCCAATGAGAGAGATTGTTGGTATCGGGTTTACGCGTAGGAACATTTTTGGTTGTCTATACGCATAGAACCGATGTTGTTTGTATGCTTGTGTGAATTGCAATGTTGAGTTGAGAGTTCAGATGATTTTTACAGGTGGAGGTTTGGTTTTGGCGCACCTCCATGCATCGTCTATAGGAATAACCAGGCAAGTGCATGATGAAATAGTGGTTTGTGGTGCAGGACTGTGTTTATTCTCTTATACCATGTTTTACAGTATATGATGAAGTAATGCTCATGATTGAATACATCTAAAGAATACTACATCATGCAAAATGCATATGAGCTAGGATGGTGAGAAAGTCATAGCTAGTCTAGTGTGCATGAGCCAAGTCGTGAGAAAGCTATATGACTAATTTTGAGTGCTCTTGAATAGGACCTACAGAGGTATGCACCTCCAGGGATGGAGGCGGAGGGGTTTCACCGATGGGTGAAACAACTCCACTATACCGATATAAGCTGCATACAGAGGCGCATGGCATCACATCGCATTACATTTGCAGGAAATGAACAGGAGACAGAGATGCAATACATAGATTATGATTTACAGCTCATGAATATATGGTTTACTGGACTACTATGCTAACCCTACTGTTTTATCATGTGCTTGCTGAGTCTTCAGACTCACCTTACTTTGTTGTTTTTTTAGGTAAATGATGAAAGCGACATGCACGAGTGGGAGTACCATAGTTATTCCATGTACCGCAATAATTCACATATCACTTTTAGTCAACATGTTTAAACTTTGATGGTATGACAGGTAGTTAGTGTTAAAAGTATTCCATAACAAGAAATATTTAGCCTTGTATAGCATGAGTACCTTTTTGGTAACTGGCAAATTTATACCTCTGTTGCGTTTAATGTTAAGTGTTTGTCTTTTGCCGTTTGGTTGATATTTAATCAGAGGAATTGTTGCACAAAACTAGTGGCAAAAGTTGGATTTGGTAGCATCATAGAGTAGGTGGTAGTACTTTGGGATCAGGTGATAGGCCGTTGTGTTACATTTGCACTTAATCCTTTTATGACATTCTAGCAACGTGCTAGTTTCGATCGAGAGCAATCCCAACACTCCACATTACAACAAAGTTAGCCTATTATGACATCATCCATGTGACGAAGAATGAAATTGTCATATATACTGTTATACTATGACGAATAAAACCGGGCTGTCATAGCCTTGCACGGTCCTTGCATTTTTATGACGATAATTAAAATTATGTCACAAAATATCAAAAGAATTTCGTCATAGAAAATATCAATGCCAAGCTGGCATCATCGCCCAAAGAAAATTTGTGACGTTAAAGTTAGTTTATGACAGTTATCGTTTGTCATAAAATGGTTGGCATATTATGACGAAATGGCCATCCGTCACAGTTCTGCTTGTACATGTGCATAGGTTCGCAATGACGATTCAACAATCGTCATAGATTCTGTAAATAAATAAAACCCTGCTGCAGGCAACTTTCCCCATTCTTACCCGATTAGAGCACCAGAAATGAGACGAGAAATGGGAGGGTTCTGTGATCTACTCAATGCTTTCTCCTCCTATCTTCTGGTTCTTAATTAGCCGTGTTAGCACTCCAATAAGAAGACTCTAAGTAACGGAACATTTCCCAGGTGGCTGTAACCTAAGGTGAGCTATATGCTTTTCAGTTTGATATTTAACATTTTGAGTTCTTGGAATCCCCTTGAAAAATAAAATGTCAGCACCATTTGCTCTTTACAATTTTGATCACTTACTAACTGTATTTTCTAAAGTCCTGTGTACTTGATCACAATGGATTTTTCCAAAATACTAGCAGTATCTATTTGCACTAAAGACGTTTGATATAATGCCCAGACAAGATACTTCTTTGTTGATGACCCTTTTTTATTACAGTACAGAAGATTTTTTTCTTTATAAATGACCCCCCCAGTAAAAACAGTGCAAACGGTCTTAATTTGTTGGTTTGCTTTGCTTTACTCTAATTCTTTGATACAGTTTTGCACATAGTATGGGGAACTAATATCAGTTTTTTTCTTAGAAGTTAGAATCAAATGGACAGAAGTTGGATAAATGCTTTGCCATTCACTCCTACCTATATAAATGGCATGGTCCAGTTTATGCAACATGTTCGAGAGCATTTCAATGAAAATGATGAAATATTTTGCCCATGTCGTCGTTGCCTTAATCACAAACACAGATCTCAAGAAGAAGTGGAGGATCATATTTATATTTATGGTATGTCCAGGACATACACTCGGTGGATACACCATGGAGAATCAATTAGTGAGGTTGAGTCTCAAGCTAATGTGGGTGCTGTTGTACTTTGTGATGGAGCAGATAAAGAAGGATCCTTTGGTGAAGGGTCTAGAATGGCTCATGATGCCTGTGGGGAAGAACAAAATGACAAGGATAGTGGAATTCCAAGTATGATTGGGGATCTCTATTCAGCTGCAGCAAATGGTGAAAGCAGGCCAAATATATTGGCTAATTTGATTGAAGAAGCCAAGCGTGAACTTTATCCAGGCTGCACTGAATTCTCAAGATTGTCTTTCTTGATTAAACTGATGCATATCAAGGTTTATAATCGAATTACTAATTCTGGATTCAATTCCTTGCTTCAGTTAATTTCGTTGGCACTACCAAATGGTAGTACTATACCAAAATCATACAATGAGGTCAAAAATATACTTCGGGAGGTTGGACTTGGTTACGAATCAATTCATTATGTAAATATGACTGCCTTATTTTGGAAGGATCATGCAAATGACAACCAATGTCCAGTATGTGGAGAGTCAAGATGGAAAGACAAAGAAGGCAAAAAGAGAGTTCCACAAAAGGTGCTTCGTTATTTTCCTATAATACCAAGACTTCAGAGAATTTTCATGTCAAAGGATAGAGCTGAGTATGCACGATGGCACAAGGAAAAAAGATTAGTTGTTGAAAATGAAATGAGGCATCCAGCTGATGGTGAGGCATGGAAATATTTTGACAGCAAGTATGAATCCTTTGCACGGGATCCTCGTAGTTTAAGACTTGGTCTTGCAACGGATGGTTTTAACCCGTTTGGTAACATGAGTAATTCTTATAGTATGTGGCCAGTCATTGTGATACCATATAATTTTCCACCATGGATATGCATGGAGCAGTCTAATTATATGATGGCTTTACTTATCCCAAGACCAAAAGCACCGGGGAAAGATTTTCATGTATACATGCAGCCTCTAATTGAAGATATGATTCGTCTTTGGAATGGTGTGCCTACTTATGATGCATATACTGATGAAGTATTTTCATTGCGTGCAGCCTTTAGCGTAGCGAGCGTAGCGGTTAGAGCGCTCTAGTAGCACCCCTCAGGTCCTGGGTTCGACTCCCAGTGGGAGCGAATTTCAGGCTGAGGGAAAAAAATCCCCTCGCTTGCCCCATAAGCCAAAGCACAGGTCTAAGGCTCGCCAGTCGTTGGTCGCGCCAGTCGTTGGTCTAGGGATCACCCTGGTTGTTCTCACATGGGCTGATGCCGCTGTGTCAGGGTGGGGCAAGGGTTCGGGGATTTTCTCGATCTGCGTGAGAAGATCTTCTTCTTAATGAAATGCCCAGGGGCTGTCTTACCCCCCACAGGTCGAGTTTTTTTCTTTATATGGGGAATTCATGACTATCCCGCTCTTGGCACAATGTCCGGGCGAAGCACAAAGGGTTATTTTGCATGTGTGCATTGTGATAAAGAGCCGTGCTCAGAGCCATTGAGGCATAAAATTGGGTATGTTGGTCATCGTCGATTCCTTCCACATAACCATCCATGGAGGAGGAGCAAAGCATTCAATGGGAAACATGAAAATAGAGATATGCCAAGAAAATATTCAAACTATGAAGTACTGAAGCAATTGGAGAAAGTTAAAAATGTCACTCCAGGTAAGCATCCTGCTAATAAGAAGAGAAAACGTGTAGATAAGGACAGACCAAATTGGTATGTAAAAGTTAGCTTGTTTGATTTGCCTTATTGGTCAGAACTAAAGTTGCAGCACAACCTTGATGTTATGCATATAGAGAAAAACATATGCGACAACATTTTAGGAACCCTACTTGATATAGAAGGCAAGACAAAAGACACTATCAGCGCTAGACTTGATTTGCAGGACCAAGGTATAAGAAGAGAGTTACATTTAAAAGATAATGGGAATTCCTATGTGAAGCCAAAGAGATGCTATACCCGAACAAGGAGCAGAAGAAAATTTTCTGTCAATTTTTAAGTGGTGTTAAATTTCCAGATGGGTATGCTTCTAATATAGTAAGATGTGTCGATCTTGATGGATGTAAAGTGCAAGGGCTGAAAACTCATGATTGCCATATACTCCTACAGCGCATTTTACCTGCTGCCATCCGAGGACTTGTGCGAAAAGATATATATGAAGCAATTGCAGAGTTGGGGAACTTCTTTCGGGAACTATGTTCTAAGACTCTGAAAATTGATGTCTTGCAGTGATTAAAAGCCGAAATTCCGATAATCCTTTGCAAGCTTGAGAAAATTTTTCCACCAGCATTTTTTGATATAATGGTCCATTTAGCCATTCACTTACCTGATGAGGCAATTCTTAGGGGTCCAGTTCAGTATGGGTGGATGTATCCAATTGAAAGGAGGCTGTGCACTTTGAAGCGTTTTGTGCGAAATAAAGCCAAACCTGAAGGATCTATTGCAGAGGCATATATCGCTTCTGAATGTTTGACATTTTGCTCAAGGTATTTTGATGATATTCAAACAAAATTTAGTAGGGAAGAAAGGAATAAAGATAGAAAGGAAAATATCTTACCAAATGATCTCTCAATTTTTGCACATGGTGCCAATCTACTTGGAGCTTCTACACTCAAGTACTTACATAGTGAGTATGAGAAGGTCATTTGGTATGTGCTAAACAAGCATCTGAGATTGATCAATATATGAAGTAAGTTCTTGTTCTCTGAACATTTTGCTTTGCTCTAATATAGGAAATTCATATTCTCATTGACATCTTTTAAATTTACTCACAAATTTATATCCCTATTTTAAGTTTATTTAGAGATTCTCTGGAGAAATAATTTCCAAAATGTTTTCAAAATCATGTGAGTGTTTTAGTTTTTAACTTTTCATAAGATACTTCAGTAATATAAACTGAGATGAAACTCCTACAGATTCAAGGTTTGCATCACAAAGGCTCAACATAAATTAATGAAGACCTTTATGCATTGTCACATGGTCCAGACAAGCGTGTGAGATCATATTCGTCCTGCATTGTGAATGGTGTCCGATACAACACAATTGCTCGTGAGAAGAATAAAAAAACACAGAACTGTGGCATCAAGACTGAAGGAACTCACAACAATGAAACAATTGATTTCTACGATGTACTCACAGAAATTATTGAGTTGAATTATATACAGAGCAAGAACAGAACCCGATCAGTGATTTTGTTTCGATGTGAATGGTATGATCTGGAGGGAGTACTGCATGAGAAATGATGGGTACTTCAAAAGCATTAATGTTGGAAGACGTTGGTACAAGAGTGATCCTTTTATTTTGGTCACACAAGCATCACAAGTCTTTTACCTGGAAGATACAAAACTAGGCAAAAGTTGGCGAGTTGTGCAGGATTTCAATCATAGACAAATATTTGATGTGCCTGAACTTGACAGAACCGAGAGAGATGGAGGTAATATACAAGAAATGTCCGAAATTGCATACCAGCAAGACAATTCTTCATCTAGAGTGTGTGTGGTGAATGATATTGATCCTAATATAGAAACTTTGAATTGTGACAATGCTTGTGAAAGCAATTTCGAAGGTACAATTGTTGATAACATCATCAAAGAAAAAGAGCATCCTACAATTAACGAAACTGACAGTGAAGATGAAGATGAAACGCTAATTGAGTACTGTAGCGAGAATGAAGCCAACATACTAAGTGATGACGAATAGAATGCTTTTAGTTAGAATAATGTAATTTTGCACCTTTTGTTAATACAATTGTGTGATATCGATCAGGATATCAGTGCCTTGTCTATTGAAATTTAATCTTTTGGAATTTATGCTCTTTTATGACCAGGATGCTTGACCCTTTTGAGACAAGAATAAGGAAACCGTGATGATGTTCCTGGGTTCCAAAATAATCCATGTCGATTAGTTAGTTATCTTGTAGAATACCTCCAAATATTTACATAACTTTTGTTTTAAAACTTTTCAGAAATATAAATTTTATTTTTTTTCTTTCTTATTTTTTGATGTTCGTTGCTTTATTTATTATCATTATATTGTTTAAACTATATACAATTGATTCTTAAAAATAACTAAAATGAAATTTCCCTCCAAATTTCCCTCCAGGAAGACCAAAACATTTGGTGGACGCGCCAACTAGAATACGAAAGGACCAGGTTGCCCTTAGGTTTCTCTAATGGCTGTCTCCTTTCCAAGGATAATTTCGTAATTCCTTCTATACTATATAAGCTGCACCCAAGAGGGTTTTCACACCTCCCTCCACCCGTGCCTCCACAAGCAGCCCCTTTCTACTCACCACCTACACACTCACAGGAACAGCCCTCTTCTCTCCCCCAAATTCGTCCATCACCACACCTGTACAAGACCATATCTCACCGCCAAATCAAAGTTATGAGTAATGAAGCCACCTCTATGGTGATGTGAAGGGGATATTGGAGTTAGTTTACCCCAGTCCTCTCCTAGTCTCCCTCCAAATCAAGGGTTTTACTCCTCTTTATCTTTTCAACTTTTTTTAGTACCATGTAAAGATTTCTTACTGTTGAGTGATAGCAACTAAGAAAAATTGTATCCATTTTATCTTGGTTTTAGCTATTGCATTAGATCTGATTTTTAGCTCTTGCATTACATTATTGTTTTTCTATGCAACCTTGTCTTACGATTTTTAAGGTACACTGTAGGAGTCATGATTCCAAACTAGCTATCATCTCTGCTTTGTGTGCATAAGTTACATTAGTACAAAAACAATATAGTAAAAAATACAGTATTTTGTATTTAGTTTTGTTCTCTTATTCTCCTTCACCTCTTAGCAAATATTAGGAGCAATGCAACTTACAGAGCATGAGAAGCAACGGAATGAGAACATAAAGGCTAATGAAGCACAGATGCAGTCATTGCATTTGCGCAAATTAGGAGCATCAGTTAGCTTGTTGACCAAGAGGAAGTGTAACAACAAACAGACAGTATGTCAGAAAAATAGAAGAGATATGGTGGACCAAGGATCTGAATCTGAATATGATCCGTGTGTAACACCCCGCCCAACCTCCGGGCCAGAATGCTACCACCCTTGACAGACTCTTACCCTCAAAAACCAAAAACATCCACACTTAAATAATTAGGTAGCAGCGAATAGGTACAACATAGTTCTTCTCTTAGCCCATACTCTAGCAGGCTAGAAGAGACTAGCATATAATAACAAAAGGTGGTACATGGAGTGCGGTTAGGTTGTGAAGGTTATTCATGTGCTACTCCCATCCCAGGCATGGCGTCCTCAACAATCACCTAGAAATAAAACAACAATAAGCAAGGGTGAGTCTAAAGACTCAGCAAGTACATAATAGAACGATAAATACTAACACAATCATGAAACATTTTACTCCAAAATACTTTGCATGCATAGCCATGCTCATATCATCATTCTCAAGGTTCCACATCAATGGTACATACTTCACATACACTCTCATGATGCACATTGCCACAACATCAAAGCAATGCAATGCAGTGCATCCCTGCTCTAAATGCACATTTGCTCATCATAATGCGAATACCGGTATTGCCGAGTGAACACCCGTCGATATTCACCCATCATCTGGGCCCGCCCATCTCGGCACGGGAACCCCTCCACTCCCGTGGAGGCCTACTGAGGTAGGTCTTACTCAAGAGCACTCCGGATTAGTCCGCTAGCTTTACTCCGCTAGAGACTTTCTCACCGCCCTCACTCTTGAGTGCGCATAATGCATATGCAAACGCCATTATCATTATCATCGTCATCCATGTGTAAGCATCATTTCATGAAATCATTGAAATTCCACATATAAACATTATCACACCTAGTAAGCATCACATAATCATAATCTCTGCGATCTACCGTGCTACCATGCACTTGCCTGTTAATCAAGCGGAGCAAAGCGACGTGAGGACGACGTCAACTCAGGACCTCCACCTGTACAAGCGATTAATCCGATTTAACATATTATAACTAATCCAGATATTAAATAGGCGACGACGGCCCTACACGTAAACCCCGAATCTGACGTAAAACGCACGAGTTTGTGGACTGCATATACAGTACCAAACCCCATTTCTCTCCTTTTTTTCTCTTTTTCTCTTTTCTTTTCTTTCCTTTCCCCATTTCTTTCTCTTTTCTTTTTTTTCCTTTCTCACCTACCTGGCCAGCCCTTTCTTTTTTTTTCCTCCTCATCTTCCCAACTTCATTCGGCCGCATCGGCCCACCGCTCTCTCTTGCGCGCAGGGAGCGCACGGCCGGGCTCGGCTCGTCGGCCCCGAGCTCGCTGGCGGCGGCTTCCCGCCGACCCCGCTCTATCCTCCCTCCTCAACTCCTCTCTCACCCAAGGCGCCCGAGTTCTTCCCCAAGCGGCGCGGTGGCGCACGGCCGTGCTAGGGCCCCTACCGCCCCTTGCTCCCGCCGCCACTCCTTCTCCACGCCCCACCCGTTTCTCTCTCGGAGGATGGCAGCGCGAGGAGCTCTGCCGAGGTGAGGCGCACCGCCGGCGGCTCTTCCTAGGCTGCCGGCCGTGGCTGATCCGCCGCTCCCTACGCGATGAGCTCGTCGGCCACGGCTTGCGGCCGGCCGCCGCTCCCACTGCTACGAGGCGTTTGCCTCCCTTCCCTAACTCTATGCTCTACTTCTACTATTGTGTGCTAATGGTGTGCTGTGGAGGAAAGGTGTTTGCACTCACGGGTGGCTTGGCGTGGGTTCGACGGCCGTCGACGTTCCCGTCGTCGGCGATGAAGCCCCACTCTTGGCCTTCTGTGCTCCTTGGGACCTCCTCCTCACGTTGCCTTCCTCCTTCTTGCCTTCCCTCTCTCTCTACCGGGAGTGAACCGATGTTGCTTGGCTTGGTTCTTGAGGTGTGGCGAAAAGTGGAGTGGGTGCGATGGTGTGTCTGTCTTGTCTACTTATGAGGCATGGCTATCACACTTATTGCGAAATGTCGCTTCTACCCTCCCTTTTTGCGTTGGCTGGCTATGGCCCTAAGGGCTTTTTGGTCCAATGACAGCCTTAGGCTATTTGGTGCTCTTTTACAGCGTCAGATAAAAGGTAAGATAAGAATTTGCCGGGTGATGAAAACCCTGAAACGCGAGACGGTGCCGACTGTCCCTGGGCAGTCCGGGAACCTCTGAGAGCGCTACACGACTCTCTAGACGGTGCCGACTACCCCGGGGCGGTCAGGGAACCTCTGCGCGCGATATTAAGTCGACATGATAAAAGTCGGTGGGTCTGACGGCAAAACTACACTCCTTAATCGCTATCGTTTTCCCTTATGCATATTTGGGGTATTACACCGTGCTCTGATAAAGCTACTGAATCTGATGAAGATGATTTAGACACTGAGGAAGATGGAATAGGACAGAATGTGCTTGAAGAAGAAATATGCAAATCTACTAGGTCACACGTTATGGTGCTAATCTTTTTGTAAAATATGAGGGAGACATTAGGTGATAGATGACTGCAAAGAAATGACTGTTTAGATTTCATTTCTTTCCATTTGGGTTATTGTTGGTATTGGTATATGCCTTAAATGTACCAATATGCAGTGTTTCTTTTAAGTTTGCAGGCTACTTCAATGGCTCCCGGAAGTAAACGCAGTTCAAAAACACCTAGAAACACTTCAGATTTTGTACAATCTAGTTCGGCAAGGTGCACAAGATCACAATCATCTCTATTGAACAGCACACAAGTTGGAGTGAATATGCCAAGACCTTTGAACACTTCACTAGCAGAGCAGACCACATTAAACAATGATGTTAGTGAGGGTAATTCAACTTTTAACATTCTTCATGCTACAATTGATGGCAATACTCGTGAGGATGCTGCACAAGTTGGCTCCAATGCCAGTGCAACATTGGTTGCTAGAGGTAAGCTAGTTTTTAGGCTGTTGCATGTGCATATTTCTTCTAGCATATATCTCATACATGTTTAATTGCTAGATACACCTTCCCCCAAGGTACGTGATGTCCGTAAGAGAACTATGGGTCATGGGCTTGACAAGATAAATGAGCGACAAGGTGCTAGGTTGCCTATTTTTGTACCTGAAGGGAAGATACAACCTGAGCATCCAGTACAAGCTGCAAAACTAGCATCTGAATGTGGTGTTGCACTTAGAGATCATCTTCCTATATATCCACACTGGAAGGATTATAAGAAAGTCCACACAAATGATAGTAATGAGGGCTCCACAACTGAAAACATTGATCACATATCAAAAGTTCTAGGTGTAATAGCGGTGAGTTTATTATAAGTTTTCTCCATCAATTATTAAATTCTTTAATTGCACATATTGAGCTTATAATTTATTTTTCTGTACGTTAATTTATTAGACAAGATTAGCGGTTGATGTTAACCATGATGGGCCTAGCAAAGATGCTTGTGAAGATATAGTTAAGAGGGGTATAAGGCAACAACGCTACAAGTTGAAAAAGAAGTACTTCGATGGGAAGTCAGAGGAACAGATCAGGGTAAGAGGCCCATCACCAAATGTAGAGAGAGATGATTGGGCAAAACTTCTTCAAAAGTGGAATGATCCAAGGCATAAGGTGAAAAAGGATAAACTCCTGTTTGCGAAGTGATTTACCTATGGGCCACACTTATATTTGACCTTTTTATCATATTTTCCTATCTGGAAACTTGTGAGAAGAACAAAGAAAATCGAGACCAAGTCAAGCTTAACCAAAGAACAGGGTCTCGATGCTACATTGCACACCGCTACTCCCTTGTAAGAATGTGTGCGCGCATGCCTACGTGTCCAGTTTTATCATACATAGCACTCATTCTAGATTCAATTTATAACTCTTCATGCCTTGGTCTTGTACAGGGCAAAATATCAAAACAGAGAGCCGAATGCTATCGAATTCTTTGGGGAATGTATGACTAGCTCAAAGAAGGGTTGCACTGAACTCGCAAAGCAAGTCATTGTAAGTTATTTTCTTTTACTTCTAAAATGTATAGCTGATATATTAGTATAAATACATATGAATATCATTTTTCTCTAGTGAGCATATTTATGTTTGTCTCAGCTCTCTACCTTAATAGATTGTTGATGCTAGCTGAACATACATGATCATTCAGTTTACTACCACCTTCTTACATTTGTAACCATCTCCATAAATTATTTGTTGTCGTAGGACAAGATGGAATCTGAGAGACAATGTGAACTTGTTGAAGGTGAAGAACCAAAGTCTCCAACTTAGATTGCTGCTGAAACTCTCAGCCAAGTAAGCAGCAAAAGCCAGTTCCTTCCAAACATGGGCATTCCTTTACTCTCCAAGAAATCAAGACCAACTGCTTCAGCTGCCCAAATTGAGATGAGGTTGCAAGCGGAGAGAGTGGAAGCTGCGAGGATACAAGGGGAATTACTTCATCGAATTGCGTCCCAAGAAGCAACACTCAGTTCTAACCAAGCAGCACTCGATTTTACAAAAGAACAACTTGATTCAACAAAGGAGGAGGTGAGGCAAATGAGACTAAGACAAGCAGAAACTGATATGATACTCTGTCGTTTGTTGGAAGAGCGAGATTCTCGATCCAATGCTTAGGGTGGTAGGGCAAGATCTCCATGATATTTGCCTTTGCTTTTGGGTGGTATTTTGCAGCTGTGTTGGTTGTCCAGAAAGTATGTGTTTGGCTTGTGCATTTTGTGAAGGTTAGGACTTAGCTAAAGGGCAGATATGGTGAAATATATGTTGGGTATACAAGATAAAGAACCAGTAGATAGTATATATAGGCATCTAGCTAGCATATGTTGTGGTTAGAAATCTGAATATGGTCATGTGATATATGGTACATTGTGACCCCAAGAATTATGGGCGAAAGCTATGCAAGAATTATGGATGAACTAGTATGTATTTTGGAACCTCATGAATGATATGGTTTAATGCATTAGTACATTCTAAATGATCTGTATTGATAATGTGATATTTTTGTTTTTGAACGTATGCATTCCAAATTAATGTTGATGGTACGAATTTACATTATTTGTGACGACCATTTTTGTTCACCACTAAAATTTTGTATATGTAGCAGTGACGCCCACTATCCGTCATAAGAAACTGTAAGTAAGGTTCCCACCAGGTTAATTATGACGAAAATGGATTCAGGTGTTGTGTCCAGGCTACAAGCTATGACAGAACAATATTGTCATAAATCATATTAATGTATGACGATGAACCTATTCTTCATAGACATTTATGACGTTTTTCGAAATTTTCGTCACTATGAACTTTTAGCGACACGTGATACATGACGAGTTGCATGACGCTGGAATTATGTCACAAAATATTATCTATGACAAAAAAAATAGCTATTCCGTGATGCTTTTGCTTCATCATAGTAGGCCAAATTTCTTGTATAGCTGAAGTCTATAGCTTTAATTAGCCTACCACATAAGTAAAAATTTGATGTGGAAACATATTTAAGGAGGAGAGAGAGGTGAGAGCAATGTCTCATGCAAGACATCCTCTTTTTTAGAGAACCAAGGCAAATAAACACATGAAGAAACGCTATTGGGATGAATTGGATGTCCATAGCACATGTTTTGTGAGCCCAATTGGATTTTATGCGTCTAACAGAATAGATCACAATACATGCAATAATAATGATATGAGATATTGGAATAAAAGACATAGACACTATCAATTGGGATAGTTATATCTAAATACTAATTTAATATATACCCTCTTTTTATAGACATTGCTATGAAAACTATCTATTGAGAATGTCCTGATGGCATTTTGCAGATTTCACCAAGGGAAAAAACGGATAGCTAGTTAATTTGCACCAGGAACCGTCTCATATCATGCATGCTCGACAGCACGACACGACGGATGGTCGGGAGACTCGAAGAAGACCGAACCATTCTTTCACCCCCACTCGACCTGTCGCCATCCCTGACAAACAGCTCGCAGCCGATTCGATGGAGCAATTAACACTAGCAAAAACAATGCAGTATAAAATAGTAGCAAGCAATGGGGTACTCCACTGTAATAATGCACGTCCCAGCCAAACAAAGCATTGAAGCGTGATCAATTACGCCAGTCTGCACATGCCCCAAGATTGAACTAATACGACCGGGTCTCGTCCCCTGCCCTGTATGAAGCTGAAGTAGTTTACTGAAACCATTTGTTTTTGTATGTTGTGAACCTGCACACTGATAACTAACAAGAAGTAAATATGTGTATCTTTGTGTGTAACAGTCTGTTGCTACATGCAATAAATGACATGTTGACATGTTATTATCTTGAAGTATTGTTCGGTACTGATTCGTTTTTCAATACAATTCTGTAGAACCAATATTACCGGATGAATTTACAAATTTTCCAATCCAATGTCGTGAACAATGTCAATCGCGAGGACTTTCTCCTAGCTCATGTACAGATTACAGTTTCTTGCTGGTCCCGGCTTCATTTACAGATAACGCTGAAAGCGAATCAAGTTCGGACAGTTTCTTTCTAACCCAGGTAGTACCACACTGGGACATCAAAAGTTACCTCACTCGGTGACTGGTTCCAAACTTCTCAGCACTTTGTTCCTACAACACTAGAGGGAACGGGTCTGACTTTATTCTATGGAATGGAATCCGTCAGCAGCCTCTCTATGCAAATAGGAGTGACGATAATCAATCTATTAGTCTGGACACTGTAGTTTTTTAGTTCCATTTGTAAGGCTTCTGTACTCTTCTGGCATTTGTTTGATGTAATGATAACGTATCAAAAACTTGACTTGCAATATGATGATGGGCCCGATGTTCGAAGCTGGACCATGCAAAGCTCGAAGAACTCGTTTTACAAATCAGAGCACGTGAGGTGCGATCTGCATGTGGCGGTGATCCCGGTCTTGGAATCCACAACCTCCCTGTCCATGTTGATTGCAGGGGTGCAAATATGGTTGAAGAGGTGGATGAGTTGGAGACTGCCATCACGCACGTAACCATCCCACACAAAGTTTTGTGCGATCCAATTACGAAGAGATGATAAAGGATGACGCAGGCAAGGAGGAAGAGGCTCACGAGGAGAAGGGTGCGGTGCAACTAGAAGATATCTCCACAGGCAGTCAGGCAATATGAAGGCCCTGCCGAGTTCTGCATCTGCTTAAAGTATGAATGTAATCCATCCAAGGATCACTAAATTATATATAGTGGACAATAAGATTTAAGACCACCATTTGTTCTGTAAAAATCGGTAACTATAAGATGCTGTTAAATCAACTGGAGGATGTACATGGGATTTACCTTTTTTACCCCCATTGCCTTAACAAATAAAAGAACTGTTCATCTGAGGCCATGGAGACTTTCAGTCTTCTTATGATACGCACTAGACTCCTTCGTAGTGACATTCTGTTTTCCTTCTGGCAAAGCAGTGACACCTTCACTTAGTTGGTGATGTTTGCAGAAGATGGTTGTCGCTGCACTTAACTAGACAAGTCAAATTAAAATTTTCATTATGACCTGAATTGGTGCTCATGTTTGTATACCAAGTTTGCGTAAACCTTTCATTTTGTCTCGGTGAATCCTTGAATTTTGCACATGTTTGTGTCTCCGTGGCTTGTGCACAATCGTCCTTTTTAACTGTCACGGCTGATGCAAATCATGTGTACCAATTCATTTCCGGAATTTGCTAGATAGCATTTGAGTGTTTTTTTTTTTTGCTTGTGAGCACTTTTTTTTTGCCATATATGTAATATTTTTTGCCCATGTTTATAACTTTTTTACTCATGTATATAATATTTTAATATGTATGAAACATTTCTCAGCGAAAAATATTGTAGTCATCAGAAAAATATTACAGACATGTTAAAATGTTATAAACATGAATAAAAAATATTACATACATAGCAAAAAAAAATTAAATAGTTACAAGAAAAACACTCGAGTGTGACACCACCTTCTTCCCGCTGACCTCTACTCCGAACGTGACCCGCTAGGCTGCACACGGGAAGGAGCAACGCCACGTGATGCGCGTCTCCTGTACTGGACGTGATGCCTCCTCCTCTTGATGTAATGGAACAGCACCTGCCTCCTCCTCTAGATGTAGTGGAACAGACTGCACAAGAGAAACAAAACACCAGACAAGCGACAAAAAAACACCGAGAACACGTATACTTTTCAGGGGTGCTAATGGGTTAAATTGGTTGAATTCTTAATTGGGTTGATTTTGATTAGGTGAAAATAGGTTAAATTGGTTGGATTCTTAATTGAGTTGATTTTGATTAGGTGAAAATCGGTTAAATTGGTTGGATTCTTAATTGGATTGATTTTGATTAGATGAAAATGGGTTGAAAGAATAAACGAGTTTGGTCGAGTTAGGTTGCCTCATAAAAAGGGATGGATAGGATTGAAATTGGTTCTAAAATTTAGGGTTAAATTGGGTTGAGAACGAGTTCAACCTGTAGTGTTATAATATAACTCACCGTAAGTTGGCTCCACCCATAGGACCCATCTGGGAATCTAGGTCAAATAATTTGCACAAAGTAGCATCTTTATGCTTAAAATCATCTTAGTAAATTTCAGAAAATTTTACTAAACTTTAATGGTGTGAAAGCGAGTTATAAATTTTAAATACCGAACTTTTTCCAAAGTTTTCTATGAAAGTTTGTTAGTCTCACATATGTGATTGGGCCTAACAATTTGCACAAAGTAGCGTCTCTATACCCTAAATCATCTATTATAAAATTCAGACATTGTTATGAAACTTTTATAGTGTGAACGCGCGCGAGTTATAAATTCTAAATACCGAATATTATCAAAAAATTTTATAAAAGGCCTGTTGGTTCCACCTATGTGCCTAGGCCTAATAATTTACACAAAGTAGCATCTCAATACCTGAAATCATCTATAGTAAATTTTAAAAAATTTTATGAAACTTCTATGGTGTGAACGTGAGTTATAAATTTTAATACCGAACTTTTTCAAAAGTTTTTTATAAAAGCCCGTTGGTCCTACCTATGTGTCTAGATCTAAAATTTTGCATAAAGTAGTGTCTCTAAACCCTAAATTGTCTCTCATAAATACCAAGCAATTTTGTAAAACTTTTATAGTGTGACCACGAGTTAGAATTCCAAATACAAAACCATTTCAAAAATATTTTATGAAAGCCTGGTTATTCTACCTATGTGCCTATGCCTAATAATTTGCACAAAGTAGCATTTCTATACCCAAAATCATCTGTAGTAAATTTCATGAAACTTTTATGGTATGATCATGAGTTATAAATTTTAAATACCGAACTTTTCAAAAGTTTTCTATAAAAGCCTTTTGGTCCCACCTTTGTGTCTGGGCCTAAAAATTTACAGAAAATAGCATCTATACACCCCAAATCATCTATAGTAAATTTCAGGCAATTTTGTAAAATTTTTATAGTGTGAACACAAATTAGAAATTCTAAATATTGAACTTTTTCAAAAGTTTCCTATAAATGCACTTCCATATAGTTGATTAGTAAAGAATGGGTTGGCAACGGATTTGAAATGGGTTGAAAATAAGTTTCAACTAATTTCAACAATTTGGGTTGGGTGAAAATACCATATAGGTTGGGTTGGGTTGTGTTGTGTGTTGGAAGGTGCTCTTCAGGTTAGGTTAGGTTAGGTTAGGTTAGGTGGGGTTTTGAGCTTTTTAAGTGAGGGTTGGGTTGATTTTGGGTTAGGTTTTAACATATTACTATCCCTAATACTTTTTCCGGAGCACTAACCGCTCCCTTCTGATTAGAAGCCTTCCTCCCTTTATATACTAAACCAGCTGATAAGACACGGCAGAACTAAGAAACGGAAACGGGCACTCTTCTACTCGGATACATATACACGGCAAGAGGACTCGTAGACGATTCGTGCTTGGATACTAACAAGATTACTTCTAACAACATTGCTGGGGTACGATAGTACTGAAATTAGTTACCGCATGAATTTGTAGTTACTCTACCCGCTTACATGTACCATATTTTGGGGAAGCTTGTAGAAGAGTTACCCTGACGTCAGACGTCTGGTTCATTTTTGTCGGCCATTTCTTTTCTCTATCTGGCAAAGCTCACTTGTTATTTCTGCAGAGATTGAGATGGTGAAAACTGGTTCTAATTGTCGCGTCACCATCTTATATTGCAGAAGAAAATCATGAGTCAGGTCAGGATATGGGAACTGAACATGACCTGATATCCGATTGGCTTCCAAGCTACTCATTTTGTTGAGCGAATGCAAGCTTGGGTGTGTGTTTGCAGCTTTTGTTCTTGCAATTCGAGGAGGCAGTGAAGAACAAGAAAAAAAGTCTAATCCTGCTATATTGCGTGGTGTTCATACCTCTAGTGTCTCTATGCACAAAGAAAAAAAGAAATAAAAAGAAAAGAAAAGTGTTCAATCTGTTAGTTTGGTGTTTATAAGTTCCCATTTAAGGAGGTTTATATATCTCTAATATCATATTTGATTTTGACGTGATAACGTATCATAATATTGAACTGCAATATGTATGTGTACGTATATCTAAGAATTTGTTTCACTTCCATTGATCAATGTTAACGTACGTGGCATACTACAGGCATAGGCATTACATTGTACAAACTGGGTTCTGGTCATTGGCCACATGGATCCCACGGCCAGCAACCTTTATAAGAAATTTTGGGCTTCGCTTGGATGGGTTCTGAATGGGGGTTTCCAATCCAATGCATGTGAATTTTAACTGAATTACATCAAAATCCTACCAGTCTGAACTGCACCATGCAAGTATGCACGGTTCTTAGTTCTTCCAGCCAATTAGCTTCTTTCTTTCTTTTTTGGAATTTTCATTGTCATTTCACAAGGCAATGCAGAGTTCAGTTGGTAACAACTGACAAGAATAGATTGCAAACACACAAGAGCGGAGCGGTGAATCTAACAGATGCCTCTAGATATTCCGCGTGTAATGTAATCTCCAAAGTGCAAATGGTACATCTGCGCATGCTGCTGGAGTATCATGCAAGCCAAATTGACGGGCCGGTCAAAGTAGCGCCGTCCATCCCACGTTGGTATCGGCTCTCTGTTACGTCGTTGCTCGGTGGCGGAGATGGAGCGACGGCGCTCCGTGCGATGCCGGAGGAGACGCGACCTCGACTCGGCTCCTCACGGCGGCCGGTGAGTCCTCTTCTCTCCTTCTTAGTGCACAGGAAATTCGCAGGGAGATCCGTGTGGCGTGTTCATACATGTGAATTCTGAAGTCAAGGGAATAGGTAATCATGCATTGTCTTTCCTCCTAAAACAAATTCAGTCCAAGTAGGCCCAGGCTAGAATCTTTGGCATTCGATAATAAGGAATATGTCAACTTCGACACGTTTAGATCGTCAGATAAGGAAAACTGGACTCGAGCCGCGTTAGAGAAAAAAGTGGGCAGAAACGGGTCCCAACTCCCAAGCGAGGAAGGTTCAGACTGATCAATCGTTAGTTATCCATCACGGTCCCCCATTACACTCCAATGAGCGGGTCGACCATTCATATCATTCGACCGGTCTACCGCTTCTCTCCTCTCACTTATGATTTCTGCCCCGCTTCGACCGGCGACGACCAAGCAGCATGGCCGGTCTCCACTTGCTTATCTAAGCAGCGGGCAATTCGGCTGGCACATATGTATGCTCAGCATTAATCTTCCTTCCAGCTTTCAGACAGAGGTCAATTTAGCAAGCGGAAGGTCATGGCCACGGAACAACAGTAGGTACATTACGACCATGGCATGAATTTTGCTCTTGATTTTCCATGAATTTAAGCTGTCCTTGGCAGCAGCAACTAACTTCTAATACCCCACTCATGCAGCCACAAGCCAACCTGAGGTTCTGAGCTGGTCTACAAGCTTCGCCACGCACAGGAACAGAGCAAGAGATGGCTGGAATCATGGTGAGCGCTGCCACGGGGGTGATGAACTCCCTCCTCACCAAGCTCACCACGCTGCTGGGTGAGGAGTACAAGGTGCAAAAGGGCATGAAGCGTGACATCACCTTCCTGAAGGATGAGCTGAGCAACATGAACGCTCTCTTAGAGAAGCTGGCCGAGACGGAGGTGCTTGACCCACAGCAGAAGGAGTGGAGGAACCAAGTGAGTGAGATGGCCTATGATATCGAGGACTGCATCGATGAGTATATGCGTCGGCTCCACCAGGACCCGGGCGAATCCAGTGGTATCAAGGGGTTGCTTCGCAAGATGATCAAGAAAGTGAAGAAGCTAGGAGCTTGTCAAGAGATCGCTGAGCAGATAAAACAACTAAAGACTCGCATCGTCGAGGCAAGCGAGCGACGTGACAGGTACAAGATTGATGCGGTCCTCGACTCTTCCAATAGTACTACTGGTGTTGTGCCCATCGTCGACTCTGGCAGCACTGGTGTTGTGCCCATCGATCCCCGGCTACCTGCCCTCTATGCTGAGGCATCCGACCTTGTTGGTATTGATGTTCCGAGGGAGGAGCTCATCAAGTTGGTGAATGATGGGGAGGAGCAGTTGAAGGTGATCTCAATTGTGGGGCTTGGAGGATTAGGCAAAACTACTCTCGCCAACCAAATATATAAAAAAGTTGGTGAACAATATGATTGTCAGGCTTTTGTATCCATGTCCCAAAAACCTGATGTAAGGAAGATTTTACGAACCATTCTCTCTCAATTTAAGAAGCAAGAGTATGACAACACCAACTCAGGGGATGAGGAGTGGATCATAAATGCTCTAAGGGATTTCCTCAAGAACAAGAGGTATCTAAGTTTAAATATAATTTTCGTTAAATCAGCACATAATACTCTGTTCTTCCATTAATTAACATATAAATTTATCAACGAACAAGCAGTGGCTTGCAACGTTAAGCTACAAGATATGTGAATTACATTTCGTATCAAGTCATGTCTTTTTGCCATCAACACGATTAATTTGTTTTTGAAAGAAAACAATAGGAGAGTGCCCTACTGTGTATATATTATACTAGAGATAAAAGGATATGTACAAAAACAAAAAGAAAAGAAAAGAGAAAGAACTTGAGTCAAATTGAACTGTGGTTCTCTTTCATTTGGTAGGTACCTCATTGTAATTGATGATATATGGAGTACTCAGGCATGGAAGATTATCAAATGTGCTTTGCTGGAGAATGCTTGTGGTAGCAGAATAATAGTGACATCAAGAATTGCTACGGTTGCCAAGTCATGTTGCTCCCCTCGCCATGATGTTATGTATGAACTAAAGCCACTAAGTGAAACTGACTCTAAGAGTTTATTCTTTAAAAGAATTTTTGGCTCTGAAGGCCGGTGCCCTCCTCACCTTAATGAAGTTTCAATTGGAATCATTAAAAAGTGTGGTGGTTTACCATTGGCAATAATTACTATATCAAGTTTATTGACTACAAAATCAAATAGGAGTGAAGAGTGGGTTAGCATTTGGAATTCAATTGGTTCAGGACTTGAGAAAAACTCTGATGTGGAGGAAATGAAAGGAATTTTATCTCTTAGTTACAACGATCTTCCTCGCCATTTAAAGACATGCTTATTATATCTAAGCATGTATCCAGAGGATTATGAGATCTGGAGGGTTCAGATTGTAAGGAGGTGGATAGCAGAAGGTTTCGTCAAGGTTGATGGAGGGAGAAATTTAAGGGAGGAAGGGGAATGCTATTTTAATGAACTTATAAATAGAAGTATGATCCAACCAGCACATCTCAGTTATGATGGGCAAGCACTAACATGTCGTGTTCATGATATGGTTCTTGAGGTCATTATATCCAAGGCAGTTGAAGAAAGTTTTATCAGTTTTATGGGTGATCAAACACATATGTTAGTATCGCAAGATAAAGTTCGCCGATTGTCACTTGACTACCGTGGCCAAGAAAATGCGATGTTGATGTCATCAATGACTACTTCTCATGTTCGATCCCTTAGCATATTTGGATATTCTAAACAAATGCCTCCTATTTCAGACTTTAAGGCTTTGAGAGTTGTTAATCTCGAACGGTGTGAGAAATTGGAAAATCGTTATCTGAGAAACATTGGGAAGTTGTCTCAGTTGAGGTACCTACGGATTAATGCAAGGACCATTACACGGCTTCCAGAACAAATAGGTGAGCTACAATTTTTGGAAACATTGGATCTACAGCGTACTGGTATAAGAAAATTGCCGGCAAGCATTGTAAATCTGCGACGGTTGAAATGGTTACTTGTTGACCATACGAAATTGCCCGATGGAGTCGGGAACATGCAAGCTCTAGAGGGCCTGGGGCATGTAGTTGTGGTCAACGAAAGTTCAATAAGTTCTTTGCAGAGTTTGGGCTGTTTGACAAAACTGAGAAAGCTTTCTCTTGTTTGGCGCGTTAGCGACTCATGCAGTGACAGAACAAGATGCGCTGATAGCTTGGTTTCGTCGCTTGGCAAACTCTGTAGCTCCAACCTTCAATTTTTGTACGTGGACGGTGCTATTCATTCTCCTAAGGTCTGATTGGATTCTTGGTCCCCACCACCGCCTCTTTTCCTGCAGGAATTGTGCATCCAAATTTTCTGCCTCCATGGGATTCCAGAGTGGATGGCCTCACTGGCCAACCTCACCTGCTTAAGCATCAGGGTTAATCTAGTGACACAGGAAACCTTCCAGATACTTGGGGACATACCCGCATTGCTACTTCTGGAGCTGAAGGTAGACTCCCACGAAGCAGGCTCCAAAGAAAGGCTCACTGTACGCTGCAGTAAATTCCGATACCTGCAGAGCTTACGTTTGCAGGATAGGATCATGGGTCTGAGGTTCGAAGTTGGAGCCATGCCAAAGCTCGTATCTCTATCATTTTCAGTCACAGCACGTGAGGTGAAATCTGTATGCGGTCTTTCCGATCTCAGCATGGGCAACCTCTCTGCTCTCAGGACTATTGATGTCCACGTAAACTGTGGAGGTGCGAGGGTTGAAGAGGTGGAGGCGTTGGAGGCTGCCATCGGAAAAGCAGCCAGTCTACTCCCCAACCGTCCCTCACCATATTTTTTCCGACGCAATGAAGCAGAGATGGTAAAGGAAGGCAGGGAGAAAGAGGGCCACACGATGGAGGACCCGAAGCAACAAGAAGAGATCTCCACGGTTAACTTAAAAGCCAAACCCAGTTCTGCACCTGCTCCTAGTTAGTCCTCAGTTGCGCAAGGCTATTAGTCCTCTAAGCTACAGTATCAATTGTATTTCCTTAGAATTTAGTTATGTTTTGGGATAGTGCTTGTTTGCCCCGACTTTAATTCATTCTTCTCATATTTTCCTTTCCCTTTTTCTGGCAAAGTTCCCTTGTTATTTCTACTGACTTGGAGGTGGTGAAAACTCGCTCTTATGTCGTATCTCGATCACTTGCAGAATCAGACTCAGTGAGGAGAGGAGGCTAGCTAGTTGACCTCAGATCAAATTGGCTTGTTCACTTGTTTCAGATTACAATGCTGGTGATTTAAGTTTGGACGGTTCTTTGATGTACGCCGCACAGTACCACACTGGAACATCGGAAGAGTGGAGCTACTCATTTAACTTTGGTTCAATTCCAAGACAGTGCTGAAAGGATAGCATTTTTGGGTGTGTTTGACTGGCGTGAGCATTTTGTTCCTGTAATTTGAGAGGTAGAGGACAATCAAGAACAAAGAAATCCCCAGGAATTATGCTATATATTGTATCGAGTTTGCCTTCATATATATATACACACACGTACGTACCTTCCATCTTTCCGGGATACGATGAGAACACATTCCATATCTGTATTCATGATCTCTGTCCTGGCTGAGTGCTTTGAGCCATGGCCCATGGGGTGCCCAGGCGTTGACAACCATAATTTTTTTTTTTTGCTTTTTGGTTGAATCATGACAGGTTGTTTGACAGTGTTTCTTCGGTTAGGTTGGGTAGATGCTCTACGTTATGAAATGTCCAAGATGCCCCTAATGTAAATGATGAGTTCTGCTAATCTGCTTAATCAGATTACTAGATTATCTATAATATTCTTTTGCTAATTAGAAAATTTTCACAATAGGGAGGGAGAAAAACTGCAATATAAAATGAACAAGATTATTCACCAATCCAATATGATTACACAAGTAATCAATCCCTTGTTAAAAATCAGGGAAAATGGAAAAAGAAAAGGAAAAAAAATAGAATTGCAGAGCAGTCTGGTGTATGGTTTTTTTTCTGACCGAAAACTGGCCAGTAACTAGTATTACCAGTCTCCAATAGAAATCCAAACTGGCTCCAAAAAATTCATTTAGCATGAATTTTATCAAATTTAGAAGAAATTTTTGAAAACAAATGTTTAAAAATTTTCGGCCGATATTTTCAACCGACTTTCAACTGGTTATCGCTGATAACTGGCTGGTAAGAATTTAAATTTTATTTTAATTTTTTGTACCGAAGTTTTTCGAAAAAATCAAAAACTGGCTAAACTGGGACTTACGGTCTCCTCTGGTTAAAAATAAAAACTGGTAAAAAAACCTTGGTCTGGTGGACACCGCCTAGCTATGTTGGCATGTTTCCCTCGGCCTCCGTCGTCGGCGGCGCTCCTAGATCTGGATCCCGGGGCTGCGAGGAGGTCGGAGTGGATAGCAGTGAGGTCGGAGGGGGAGTCAAGGAGATCGAGACCGACTGTGGCGGGGTCAAAGGGGGCGCGGATGAGGTCGAGCGCAGCAGTAGTTGGTCGGAGTCGAGCCAAGGAGGTGGGGTGGAGGCGGCGAGGAGGTTAGGGCAGACGGTGGCGAGGTCCGACGGGTCGGGGGGGGGGGGAGGTCGAGGTAGCGACGTCCTTCAAGATTTGGATCTCGCGGGCGGGGGCTGCCTAGCCATGCCGACGTGCTACCCTTGCTTCCGTCAACGATGGCGCTTCCAGATCTGGATCCCGACGCAGCAAGGATCAGAATTGACAGCAGCGAGGTCAGGGCCTACGCCGGCGAGGTCGGAGGGGGCTGGGATGAGGTCGAGGGTGGCGACAGTCAGTCGGAGTCAAGCCAGGGAGGTAGGGTGGAGGCAGCGAGGTGGCAAGCGCCGACAGCTACGAGGTCCGAGGGGTGGGGAGGAGGTCGAGGCAGTGCTTAGGGACGCGAACAACGGTGGGGCAGCGCTTGGGGACAATGATGACTGTGTCGACGTCGGAAGGGAAAGAGAGGAGGCGGACGGTGAACTTTAGTGGCATTCTCTCCTCTTCCTTCTGCAACAGTCACGAAAGCACCTCTTAACCAGTTTTTGAATTTTAATTATACGATGTACTTGGTTTTCTCGGTAAGCTGCTTTAACGCTCCGCTCCTTTGGACTTAGCTTCTGGCTTCTGGTTTATTTTTTACTATTCTTAAATTTCGTCTTTTTTTTTTTGTTCTTTTTCTCTATATTCGTTTGCATTATACGTGATATCCTAACCCATTTTTTCTATTTTTAAAATTTTTAAATTTAATTATATCAAATAAGTCACCATCAACTACAGTATAATTTTAGCTAGCTACAGTAAAAATTCAGTCATAAACCACCAAAATTTAGCCCAACCAAGCACCACCTAAAGCTAGCCAATTTGAAGGTACTTTGGCTTTAAGCCCCAAATTGTTACATCTTGATTTTCATAATGCAAATTCAATTGCGTGAAAATGTGTAAATTTTAAAAAATCTTTTATGTGTTTCATTGTTAGTTAATTTTTTTGGATTTCATTCAAGAATTTTGATTGGATTTTGTGATTAACAAAAAAAATAAAAAAAAAATAAAATCAAAACCTAGGACTAAGAGCCATGCAATTGGAAAACAAATTAAATGAAAATTTGAATTGAACAGCTAAGTTTTGATTGAATTTAAAATCAAAAAAGAAAAATAGAAAGCAAAATCAAAATAGAAAATTCCAAAAATGAAAAGATGGTCCCAAAATTTGAATTCACAAATTGAATTCAAATTAAATAATGGAAGAGAAAAATAACAAATGAAAAAGAAAAATTCCAGAACCCATGTTGGGTCCGCCCATTTCTTTCTCCCTTATTTTCTTGCCCAGCCCGGCCCAGTCCCTCCTCTTCTCCTCCTTTCTTCATTTCTTCTTCCTTCCCCAACCCAAACAGGTCAGCTGCTTCCTCTGCTTTTGCCGAAGGACACAATCGTGCCGTCCACGAGTTGCCTCATGTGCACCGTCATCGCCGCCCTGCCTCGTCTTTGCCTTTGTTGCCGCACAGCGTTCCTCACACACACACTCCCCCCCCCCACCGCACGACAGCCGCATCAGAGCCATACCCCAACCGCACCTCTGATATTGCTATTTAATTTCTACAGCAAAATATCATAAATTGTGTGAGAAAGGCTGATCATACTCTACCAACAGAAACACTTATGGTAATCGGAGAGGTGAGACTAAAGGATTCCTATACTAATCCTATTCAAATAAAAAAAATCGTACTTCTCTTGGAGTAGAACATGGGACTATAAAAATCGTACTTCTCTTGGAGTAGAACATGGGACTATATAAAAACATGAATCGTGGCCATAACAAACCCAATCCAAGTTAAGAGAAAACCATCCAACACAATGTAGGAGCAATTAGGAGTGCTTGAGAGTTGAGAGGATTAGAGGGTAGCTAATTATTTAGCAAAAGATTTTTTATACGGCAAGGATCCAAGGATCTGAAAATCTGAGAGGGTTGTGAGTGAACAACAATCCCTTTAAATATTCTTGAGGTTGTGCTTAAAAAATTCACGATTAATTTTTCCAAAATTATTTTCCTTTTTGTCATGAACATTATTTTGATTCTCTCTATGAGATTCATTTACTTCGTTCTTGATATCGTGTAAATTCATGTCGTATCTTTTAATATATCTAATACACGTGCTTTTCTGCAAAAGGAAGGGTATCAGAGATTTGATGTGACGACAACGTATCAGAAAACTCAAACTGTAATATGATCTTGGGTACCAGCTTCAAAAGTTTTATTTAATCTGTTCCCTTTCAATAGTATGCCTGTATGAAGTTTAAGTGAAAAAGCCCATCATCCCCATCCTAAACCGCCAACACACTTCACGCAACTCGGTCAGCCTGCTCCCTCATCCAGGCTTTCAGTCCAACACCCTATTTGGCTCACCAAATGTCAAAGCACCGGCAGTGGCCTGCCACTTTTCAAGGACCCGAACCAACTGCTGTGCTCATCTCCACGGGCAGGTTGACGCACACCGCCGCATGCAGATGATGCGCTTTGACGGAGGTGGTCTGGTCTTAAGTTTCGGTGCTGGCATATGACATGGCTCGAAAGCCTGGATGAGGGAGCAGGCCAGGCGAGTTTCATGAAGTGTGTTGGCGGTTTAGGATGGGGATGATGGGCGCTGGGGAGGGCCCCGAGAGGTCGGCCAGTAGGCTGACGGGCATAAAAAAAAAGATAATTCACTTATACTTTAACATGTTCATTCAGAACATGGATTTGCATCGGTGTATTTTTTTCTGTCTTTTTGGGCTCGGCCGAAGTTGATTAGGCTCCGTGCAATTGGCTCGACAAGCATGCAAGGCATGAGCTCTTGGGCTGGCCCGTCCGCTGGCTTCCCCTCTTCTTCGTGTCGTCGTTTAACGACTGATTCCACCCCATCCAAATATCAGATGGAAACCATCTATTTCATGTAAACATCATAAAAACCACATGTAAAAGTTATAAAAAATTCTCAGAAAATAAGGTAGGGCAAATGATATTATATAACAATGTAAAATTTCAAGGTTAACCTCAATCGCATTTGCAACACATAAAAGTGACAAGAAGCTAAATGAATAGTGATGAACAGTGAAACCACTATTCATGCTGAAATTATCTTTTCCATGTCTTGCAAACGTAATTAAGTTCAATCTTGAAATTTTATATGATTCTAAAATATCATCTTCCTTACATATGATATTTTTTTAAATTTTTAAAAAATTTACACGTGGTTTCCATTTTTTCATGGAATTTACATGGAAAGAGTGGTTTCTACCTGGTATTTACCAAAAATCCTCACTTCTGACGCCCCAAGGCCGATACTGGTGACGTTGCCACCACGAGAGAGCAGAAACAGGACATGCGAGCGCTATGTATAGTACTTGTCCCTATGATTAGTCGCTACATCTGTCGGATAGATTAAATTGTGTTCACAATGGCTGGCGGCGACCATCAGACGACGGTACAAGAACCAGGACAATGTTGACGACGGACCATGGGACAAGCAAAGTAAGCGCTACGAACTTACCAGAAGAGATTGTGCGATTTGGTGTTTGCATGATTATAGAATCTGTGCTGCATGATAAACTACAAGGCGGACGAGCGCCGAAGACGTGCCGTCCCACCGAGGCGATGCCTACGAGGCGGACGGCGGAGTCGAGGCCGAAGGCGTGTCGTCGAGCGCCGAAGACGTGCCGTCCCGCCGAGGCGATGCCTACAAGGCGGACGACGAAGTCGAGCGCCGAAGACGTGTCGTCGAGCGACGAATACGTTCCGTCCCGCCGAGGCGATGCCTACAAGGCGGACGGCGGAGTCGAGCACCAAAGACGCGCCGACACTGTTGTTCTCTTACCTTCGAAAAGAGTGTCCGCTAAGAGCGGGCGTTTGGACCGTAGGCCGAAGGCACTACGCACGCCGAGGTAGGGAGGCGAGACCGCCGTTCCCCTACCTTCCAAAAGGAGTGCCCGCGGATAGCGGGCGCTTGGAGCGTAGGCCGAGGGCACTACACACGCCGAGGTAGGGAGGCGAGACCGCCGTTCCCCTACCTTCAAAAAGGAGTGCCCGCGGATAGCGGGCGCTTGGAGGGTAGGCCGAGGGCACTACGCAAGCCGAGGTAGGGAGGCGAGACCGCCGTTCCCCTATCTTCAAAAAGGAGTGCCCGCGGATAGCGGGCGCTTGGAGCGTACGCCGAGGCACTACGCACGCCGAGGTAGGGAGACGAGACCACCGTTCCCCTACCTTCTAAAAGGAGTGCCCGCGGATAGCGGGCGCTTGGAGCGTAGGCTGAGGGCACTACGCAAGCCGAGGTAGGGAGGCGAGACCGCCGTTCCCCTACCTTCAAAAAAGGGGTGCCCGCGGATAGCGGGCGCTTGGAGCGTAGGCCGAGGGCACTACGCATGCCGAGGTAGGGAGGCGAGACCGCCGTTCCCCTACCTTCTAAAAGGAGTGCCCGCGGATAGCGGGCGATTGGAGCGTAGGCCGAGGGCACTACGCAAGCCGAGGTAGGGAGGCGAGACCGCCGTTCCCCTACCTTCTAAAAGGAGTCCCGCAGATAGCGGGCGCTTGGAGCGTAGGCTGAGGGCACTACGCAAGCCGAGGTAGGGAGGCGAGACCGCCGTTCCCCTACCTTCAAAAAAGGGGTGCCCGCGGATAGCGGGCGCTTGGAGCGTAGGCCGAGGGCACTACGCATGCCGAGGTAGGGAGGCGAGACCGCCGTTCCCCTACCTTCTAAAAGGCGTGCCCGCGGATAGCGGGCGATTGGAGCGTAGGCCGAGGGCACTACGCAAGCCGAGGTAGGGAGGCGAGACCGCCGTTCCCCTACCTTCTAAAAGGAGTCCCGCGGATAGCGGGCGCTTGGGAGCGTAGGCCGAGGGCACTACGCACGCCGAGGTAGGGAGGCGAGACCGCCGTTCCCCTACCTTCAAAAAGGAGTGCCCGCGGATAGCGGGCGCTTGGAGCGTAGGCCGAGGGCACTACGCACGCCGAGGTAGGGAGGCGAGACCGCCGTTCCCCTACCTTCAAAGGAGTGCCCGCGGATAGCGGGCGCTTGGAGCGTAGGCCGAGGGCACCACGCAGCCGAGGTAGGGAGGCGAGACCGCCGCCCCTACCTTCAAAAGGAGTGCCCGCGGATAGCGGCGCTGGAGCGTAGGCCGAGGCACTACGCACGCCGAGGTAGGAGGCGAGACCGCCGTTCCCCTACCTTCAAAAAGAAGGGGTGCCTGCGGATAGCGGGCTCTTGGAGCGTAGGCCGAGGGCACTACGCACGCCGAGGTAGGGAGGCGAGACCGCCGTTCCCCTACCTTCAAAAAGGAGTGCCCGCGGATAGCGGCGCTGGAGCGTAGGCCGAGGGCACTACGCGACGCCGAGGTAGGGAGGCGAGACCGCCGCTCCCTACCTTCTAAAGGAGTGCCCGCGGATAGCGGGCGCTTGGAGCGTAGGCCGAGGGCACTACGCAAGCCGACGTAGGGAGGCGAGACCGCCGTTCCCCTACCTTCAAAAAAGGGGTGCCCGCGGATAGCGGGCGCTTGGAGCGTAGGCCGAGGGCACTACGCACGCCGAGGTAGGGAGGCGAGACCGCCGTTCCCCTACCTTCAAAAAAGGAGTGCCCGCGGATAGCGGGCGCTTGGAGCGTAGGCCGAGGGCACTACATATGCCGAGGTAGGGAGGCGAGACCGTCGTTCCCCTACCTTCAAAAAGGGGTGCCCGCGGATAGCGGGCGCTTGGAGCGTAGGCCGAGGGCGCTACGCAAGCCGAGGTAGGGAGGCGAGACCGCCGTTCCCCTACCTTCAAAAAAGGGGTGCCCGCGGATAGCGGGCCCTTGGAGCGTAGGCCGAGGGCACTACGCACGCCGAGGTAGGGAGGCGAGACCGCCGTTCCCCTACCTTCAAAAAAGGGGTGCCCGCGGATAGCGGGCGCTTGGAGCGTAGGCCGAGGGCACTACGCATGCCGAGGTAGGGAGGCGAGACCGCCGTTCCCCTACCTTCTAAAAGGAGTGCCCGCGGATAGCGGGCGCTTGGAGGGTAGGCCGATGGCACTACGCAAGCCGAGGTAGGGAGGCGAGACCGCCGTTCCCCTACCTTCAAAAAAGGGGTGCCCGCGGATAGCGGGCGCTTGGAGCGTAGGCCGAGGGCACTACGCACGCCGAGGTAGGGAGGCGAGACCGCCGTTCCCCTACCTTCAAAAAAGGGGTGATACACTCCCTGGTGCAACGCGCTCGAAGGTGTGACATCCAGGTGCCGCATCACTAAGGCGAGGCACTCCCTAGTGTCTCGGCCATTGCGCAATTTTTATACTCCGTGGAGTGCATGAGGATAACTGGTGCGTGCGGAGGCGGACCTCGGCGCACGACTTTATGTATAGTCCGCAGACTCTCGCGTGCGGAGGTGGACCTCGGCGCACGACTTTATTTATAGTCCGCGGACTCTCGCGTGCGGAGGCGGACCTCGGCGCACGACTTTATTTATAGTCCGCGGACTCTCGCGTGCGGAGGCAGACCTCGGCGCACGACTTAATTTATAGTCCGCGACTCGCGCGCGGAGGCGCACTCGGCGCACAACTTTATTTATAGTCCGCGACTCGCGCGCGGAGGCGCACCTCGGCGCACGACTTAATTTATAGTCCTCGGACTCTCGCGTGCGGAGGCAGACCTCAGCGCACGGCTTGTTTAGAGTCCGTGGCGCGCGCGTGCGAGGCGGACCTCGGCGCACGACTTTATTTATAGTCGGCGGACTCTTGCGCGCGAGGCGCACCTCGCGCACGACTTGTTTAGAGTCCGTAGACTGGCGCGTGCGGAGGCGGACCTCGGCGCACGACTTTATTTATAGTCGGCGGACTCTTGCGTGCGGAGGCAGACCTCAGCGCACGACTTGTTTAGAGTCCGTAGACTGGCGCGTGCGGAGGCGGACCTCGGCGCACGACTTTATTTATAGTCGGCGGACTCTTGCGTGCGGAGGCAGACCTCAGCACACGACTTGTTTAGAGTCCGTAGACTTGCGCAGGGACAACACCTGCGTCTTATTTATGCTCCGTAGAGAGCGTGGGATCAACATCCTCGTCTTGTTTATACTCCGGGGAGTATGCGCGAGGACGGTGTCCACGGCATGCGCGGGATTCGCGTCTTGTTTAGAGTCCGTAGACTTGCGCAGGGACAACACCTGCGTCTTATTTATGCTCCGTAGAGATCGTGGGATCAACATCCGCGTCTTATTTAAAGTCCGTAGACTGGTGCGTGCGGAGCTAGGCTCGACGCTACATCTTCTTTATAGTCCGAAGACTCGCGCGTGCGGAGCTAGGCTCGACGCTACGTCTTATTTAAAGTCCGTGGACTAGTGCGTGCGGAGCTAGGCTCGACGCTACGTCTTCTTTATAGTCCGGAGACTCGCGCGTGCGGAGCTAGGCTCGACGCTACGTCTTATTTAAAGTCCGTGGACTAGTGCGCGCGAGCTAGGCTCGACGCCACGTCTTCTTTATAGTCCGAGAGACTCGCGCGCGCGAGCTGGGCTCGACGCCACGTCTTATTTAAAGTCCGTGGACTAGTGCGTGCGGAGCTAGGCTCGACGCCACGCCTTCTTTATAGTCCGAGACTCGCGCGCGCGAGCTAGGCTCGACGCTACGTCTTATTTAAAGTCCGTGGACTAGTGCGTGCGGAGCTAGGCTCGACGCTACGTCTTCTTTATACTCTGGAGAGTGCGCGCGGAGGCGTCCCCCCGCTGCGTCTTATTTATACTCCGTAGAGTGCGTGCGGAGTTAGGCTCGACGCCACGCCTTATTTAAAGTCCGTGGACTGGTGCGCGCGAGCTAGGCTCGACGCCACGCCTTATTTATAGTCCGCAGACTCGCGTGCGAGCTAGGCTCGACGCCACGTCTTATTTAAAGTCCGTGGACTGCGCGTGCGGAGCTAGGCTCGACGCTACGTCTTATTTATAGTCCGCAGACTCTCGCGTGCGGAGCTAGGCTCGACGCTACGTCTTATTTAAAGTCCGTGGACCGGTGCGTGCGGAGCTAGGCTCGACGCTACGTCTTATTTATAGTCCGGAGACTCTCGCGTGCGGAGCTAGGCTCGACGCTACGTCTTATTTAAAGTCCGGAGACTCGCGCGCGCGAGGGCGTACCCCCGGTGCGTATTTTGTTTATACTCAGTCCCGTCACCTTGGCGACGGCGAGTGCACACGCTAACGTGCGTCTTTGGTTTATACTCAGTCCCGCCCTCCCTGGCGACGGCGAGTGCACACGCGAACGTGCGTCTTTGGTTTATACTCAGTAGAGTACGCCGACGCTCGAGGCAATCGTGCGATTTAAATAAAAAACGAGGACCAAAACCAAGGCCTCAAAGAAATGGCCGAAAGCTTGCGAGGACAAAACGCTCCAGAATGCAGCACCGAGAAAGCAAACACGGCCAAACCAAATGCTCTTCGAATGGAACCGTAGCCATTACCTCAACGACGGAGTTGCCGCGAGTTTCATCAGGACTCCGTCGCGGAAGCCGTCCCTGCGAAGTGTACAAAGACTTCGAGCCGCAGACTTCGTGGTTGTATGGAGTCCCGCATGTAGATGCCGGGGGCGCAAAGGCCAGGGCTGCGGCGCAGACTTCAACCGTGAGCAAAGCTAGCCATCTCCACATGGGAAGGTCGTGGAGGGCTCCGACGCCAGGCTCTTCCGTAGCCTCGCCTGGCTGCTCACGCCGTTTTGCAGCGCGGAGGCGAGCGGAGGTCGGAGCCCCAGCTTCGGCAGCGCGGAGCCCGAGCGACGTGGCGAGGCAGACCCACTGCTAGGTCCCGCGACTTCGCGCCTGTAAGGACTCCAAGCGGTAGACTCCGCGCCTGCATGAGCTTCGAGCGGAAGACTTCGCGCCCGCATAGACTTCGAGCGGGGGACTTCGCGGAGCGCAACGGAGACCTCGGAGCTGCCTGCGTGACGTCAGCGGAGACTCAAGGGACTTCGGCGGAGACTTCGGAGCTGCCCGCGTGGTGTCGGCGGAGACCCCAGGGACTTAGCTGGAGCCGAAGCTCCCATTGGCCTTGACCTCTTGCTCTTCAGTGCTGATGAGCTGGACGCTTTGACCGACCCTGTTGGCGTAGACATCCACCCGCTTGGTGACGCGTTCTTTGACGTCCTCCCGCCGCTTCTGCCGCAAGGTCCTGACGGCCCACGCGGCTATGCCCTGAGTGCGCGTCCGGCCGCCCCGCATTCGACGCGGAGACTTGACGGGAAGGTTGTCTTCAGTAGCGAGCGCGGAGACGTGCGCGAGGTCCATCCCGCGGAGTCGAGGCGAAGCCGGAGGCTCGACGGGGCGTGGAGACGCGCGCGAGGTCCGTCCCGCGGAGGCGAGGCGAAGCCGGAGCTGCGTCTGGCGCGGGAGGCGGAGCCCGAGGCGACGACGCCGAGCGGAGGTCCGGCGGCGCGCGCCCTTCCGTGAGCCATGCAGGCCTCAGTAGTGAAGAAGGTTCTCCGAATAGCCCGTCGGCTGCACGCGACGACGGAGGCAGAGCCGATAGAGGCGAGGCACGACCTGCACGGATGGATGCGTACGTATGTATGCACATGGTTATGCATACGAAGTTGAGCCTGTAATTCTTGGCGAATGCACTGTAGACGACGAAGCTGGAGGACGCCTTGCTTGCAGATGGATCTGCATGGGATCTCCGCTTTGCCTGCGGACGCCTGGGAAGGATACCGCGCGGCCGCGGGTGCTGCCGGCGGAGCCTCGGCGCGGAGGCCGACGCCAGTTTCTGCTAGTGACGCCATGGAGGGAGGTTCCATGTACGCGCTCATACCGTATTCCGCTATCAGCGTGGATGCTTGGACGTAAACTCATGCCATGCATGGAGGTTTCACGTACGCATGCATGAATAAATGCTTGGATAGATATCTTGTGCATGTATATATGAATAGGTACCTGATGTACGCACGCATGAGAAGATGTATACATACAGCTCGCCGCGGAGACTTCGCAGTGGAGGCCCTGGCGTGGCGGCGACCTCGCGGCTGCGGAGACCCTCAGGAGCTCGAGGCAGGCGACCTCGTGGGAGGTTGGCGGAGACTTCGCGAATCCGGGGCAAGTGACGCGCGGAGTCCAGAGCAAAGGCCCGCCTCGGGGACCCCGACACCGCCGAGGCTGAAGTCGGCCTCAACCTGCCGTGTTCCCCTCCGAATCGGCCACGTCCCTGAAATCAAGTACGACGAAGACGTGCGGCGCGGGTGGTCCGACCGGGGCCGTGGTCGCGCGGAGCCATCGTATACCGCGCGGAGCCGCCGTATACGTGAACCCATCGGTCGCGCGGAGCCGGTGCATGGAACAGCCGCTTCCGCGGATGGGCGGAGTGCAGGGCCGGTGGCCTCCAGGCGACGCTGCCCGACGACACCTACAGGCGAAGCCCGTACATCTTATCCACCGAATCTACCAGATCTGGATCTAGAAAAGAAACGAGGGCTCACAACAGAACTGTGTGCTCAAAAACCTTTGCCATATTTCACGAGATGCACATATATGCATATAAACCGAAGCGAACAAGATAACAACAGGATGAACTTATCTGTGATGCTTCACGATAGGAGCAACCTGGGGTACTCCCATTCCGCGCTGGGAAGCTCCTTCGATGGTGGCCACCTCAAACGCCCTTGCGCAACTTCTTGCTCAGTCCCCACGGACGGCGCCATCTGTCGTAGCTACAGACTAGACAGGAAGAGAGGAGGATTGGTAGAAGAGGAAGAGGGCTAGATCTGGAGAGGTGGTGAGAACGAGGGAGAGCCCCCTTTGCCCCTCCTGGGGGCTTATATATATGTGAGTGGGGTAGAATGGGAAATCCTCATTCTACCCCTTAGCATTTACAAAGGATGGGGGTACACTGGTATATTTACACTGTTATATTCCTCTACACTATTGGGCCTATTATATGTTGGACTAGTTGCACGGCCCGGTCACGGGGGGTTGGGCCACCCCTACAACACTAAGGAAATATGTTCTACCCAACTGGTTCTTATTATGACACACAGATCAAAAATATAATGCTCCCTTAGTCCTCTAATATAAGTAAAATTCACTGTACATATAGACACAAGTATACTCTCTCCCATGTACAAATCTCTTTTATTATCCCCAATAACTATCAAACCAACCAAAGCACGATACTCCCAATAGTATAAGTAAAGTTCATCCTACACATAAACCAAAGAAAACCCCTCTCATATATGAATCCCCTTTATTGTCCTCAACAACCAACGAACAAACCAAAACAATGTATACATCTCCTTTATTGTCCTCAACAACCACTAAACTACAATACTTTCTCTCTCCTGTAATATAAGTAAAGTTTATCATGCACATGGACCAAGGAGATATTGAATTTAATAAAAAAATTAATATCATTAGACTATGTAGTATATCTCTATTAAATGACATAATACAACTATTTATTTATTTTTCAGCATTAATGCATGAATATATAATAAAAATATTGCAATAACTACCTATTTAATATCTGCAATGAAGTTATACTATAAAACACGTCTCCCAACAATAAAGATTTGTTGTGGAACGGAGGCAATGGAAAAGTGACCGCTTTCCCACCTCTTCTTCTCCTCTTGCAGTTTCCTTCCCCCAAAGCGGCAGAGCAAGAATCCTTAGTCCGTTTCCCAATTTAAAGATTATGTTCCAACACCTACCAGCTCCTGCAGTGCGACCGGATGGGAGCTCTGCGAACATTTGCCAGGGAACAGCAGGTGATTTTTTTTGCTTTCTTGATTTCTGATGAACATTTGGCACATCTGGGTTTTTGCAATCTTCAGGAATCTGAGCTTGCAGTATCTATGTCGCAGTTGAGAGCTGTACTGTGTAAATGGTGAAGATCCTTAACATCAAACAAGGGGCATTGCTGTGTTACTAAGTACTATCTCTACTAAGCCCCATTCCACTCGAGGCAACAAACTGGTTGAGAAGTTGCGGCACGTGCAAGAACAGAGCAAGGGATGGATGGAATCATGGTGAGCGCTGCCACGGGGGTGATGAACTCACTCCTCGACAAGCTCTCCATGCTACTGGGTGAGGAGTACAAGCTACAGAAGGGCATGAAGCACGACATCACCTTCCTGAAGGACGAGCTGAGCAGCATGAACGCTCTGTTACAGAAGCTGGCTGACAGGGAGGAGCTTGACCCGCAGATGAAGGAATGGAGGAACCAGGTGAGAGAGATGGCCTATGACATCGAGGATTGCATGGATGACTACATGCACATGCTCCACCACGAGCCGAACAAAGTAGGTGGCATCAAGGGCTTCATCCTCGAGAGCGTCAGTAGATTGAAAAATCTGGGAGCTCGCCATGGGATTTCTGACCAAATTGAAGAACTAAAAGTCCGCATCACCGAGACAAACAAACGACGGGAGAGGTACAAGGTTGACGAAGTGGTCAGTGCTGGTAGTGCCAATGTGGTACCCATCGATCCTCGGGTGCATGTCCTCTATGAAGAGGCCACTAATCTTGTTGGAATTGACGGCCCAAGGGATAAACTCATCAAGTTAATGGTTGATGATAGGGAGATGCAGTTGAAGGTGGTGTCCATTGTTGGGCTTGGAGGATTAGGAAAGACCACTCTTGCTAACCAAGTGTACCAAAACCTTAGCGGCCATTTTGAACATCGGGCTTTTGTGTCAATGTCCAGAATTCCTGATATGACAAAAATATTACAGAACATACTCTTTCAGATTAAGAAGCAACAGTGCGATGACATCAAATCATGGGATGAGGCACGGCTCATCAATGAACTCAGGCAATTCCTTGAAGATAAGAGGTACCTATAGTTGAAGATAACCTAATCCAAAATTAAAATTTCTTAATTAACTATCTTGAAATTATCTACATAGATTCATGTTTCATCAATGTTCATATTTATTAGTACAGAGATAGATTTGATCTGCTAGCTACAAGAATTGCTTTTCACAATTATTTTTGTTGTGAACATTCAACCTGCTGAAGATAATGGCCTAGGCCAATTGGATCCTAACCCTCTTTCATTCGACAGGTACTTTGTTGTAATTGATGACATATGGGATGCTCGAGCATGGAGGAACATCAAATGTGCTTTACCTGATAGCAATTGTAGTAGTAGAATAATGACAACAACAAGAATTATTAGTGTTGCCCAGTCATGCTGCCTCCATAGCCATGATCATGTGCACGAAATAAGTCCGCTCAGCAAAGCAGATTCTGAAGGTTTATTTTTTAAAAGAACTTTTAAATCTGAAGATGGATGTCCTCCTCAGCTTAAAGATGTTTCCATTGAGATCGTGAGAAGGTGCGGTGGTCTACCATTGGCAATCATTACTATGGCCAGTTTATTGAGTAATAGATCACACAGAAGAGAAGAGTGGATGACTGTTCGGGATTCTATTGGTTTAGGACTTGAGAAACATCATAGTGTGGAAGACATGAACATGATATTATCTTTGAGTTATGTTGATCTTCCTTACTATCTAAGGACTTGTTTGTTGTACCTTAGCATTTTTCCAGAGGACTATGTGATTAAAAGGGACCGATTAATAAAGAGGTGGATAGCAGAAGGATTCATCAAAGCTGTAGGTGGGATAACTTTAGAGGAAGAAGGAGAATGCTATTTTAATGAACTTATAAACAGAAGTATGATCCAACCAGTTGGCATCAAGTACAATGGTCAAGTGAGGGCATGCCGAGTCCATGATATGATTCTTGATCTTATTATATATAAGGCGAAGGAAGAAAACTTTGTCACTTTGATCAACCAAAAGGATGTAAGGGTACCCAAATGTAAGGTTCGCCGACTCTCGCTCGACTATTGTTACCAAAAATGCACTTCAATATCATCAATGGATAAGTTTTTTGAGGAGAAATCATCCATGGTTATTTCTCAAACTCGATCCCTTAGTATCTTTGGATACTCTCAACAGATACCTCTTCTTTCGAACTTCAGAGCTCTAAGAGTGCTTGACATAGAAGGCCTGTTAACCAGGGATTATCTGATGAATATTGGAGAACTACTACAATTGAGATACCTACGACTTTCAGCAGGATCTATTACAGAGCTTCCGGAAAAGATTGGGCAGCTACAACTTTTGGAGACATTGGATGTAAAAGAAACCGATATAAGAGAACTGCCAGCAAGAATTGTTCTGTTGCAAAAGTTGAAACATTTACTTGTGCGTGAGGTAAAGTTGCCTGCCGGAATTGGCAACATGCGATCTCTCGAGAAACTGTCACAATTACGTGTTGATGATAGTTGTTCATTTACTTCTTTGCTGGAGTTGGGCAGTTTAACCAATCTGAGATTTCTTGGTCTGTTTTGGCGCATCAGTAATTCTCACAATGACAAAAGAATATACACAGACAATTTGGTCTCGTCCCTGTGCAAAATTGGCAGATCCAACCTTCGCTTTTTAAGTGTTCGTAGTGAATATGATGGTGGTTCCTGTGAATTTACATTTGATTCTTGGTCCCCACCTCCTCAACGCCTTCAGGAATTGACCTTGTACCCAAACTGCTATGTCTGCAAAATTCCAAGGTGGATGGCCTCACTGGCTAACCTCGCCTACATAGAAATTGAGATTAATCCAGTGGAACAGGAGGCTCTTGACATCTTTGGGAGATTGCCTGCCCTGCTATTTCTTGAGTTGTCCACAAAAAGGATGGTTCCCAGAGGACTTACAATTGGCAGAGGTATGTTCCAATGTCTAAAGGTGTTCCACTTGTACTGTCAGGATATTGAGACAGGGCTGATGTTCGAAGCTGGAGCTATGCTGAACATTGAAAGGCTTGAACTTCCGTTCAGAGCACACAGAGCACAATCTACATGTGGTGCTTATGATCTCAGCATTCACCACCTCTCTACTCTGCAACATCTCAATGTCAGGATTAGTTGCAAGGGAGCAGATGCAGCGGGGGTGGCAGCGTTGGAGGCAGCCATTAGGGATGCAGCCAGTCTGCTTCCCAACCATCCCTTACCATATTTCAGTAGATATTATGAGAACGAGATGGTATATGATGACAGGGAGGAGCAGAGCAAAGAGCAGGCTCCGCTGTATGCATGTATGCCTGATCATTATCAATATTTTGTTCAAGGAAATCTTGGTGATATGGAGTGTCATCGTCTAGAATCCAGTTGCACCATCTGCTAATGGGCCCAATGCTGCTTCGTATCACATCCTCCTCAAAGTACTGAAGAATGCCACTATCACCTGATTATTTACTGCATTAGAATGAGTAGCAAATTTCCTAGCCAGACTTCATTATTGGGGAATTGGCTTATGAATCATCATTCTTGCAACCATGTTGGGCCTATGGGTACTCATCCTTGTTTTATCCTGTAGTACTTTAATATATGCCATGTGATGTCTATCTAATTCCAAAATGCCAAATTTTCAGTCAAACTCTTTTCTACCATGTTTGAAGCTGCAATAGTTTACTGAAACCATTTGTTTTTGTATTTTGGGAACCTGCAAACTGATACTTATAACCGACAAGAAGTAAATATGTGTATCTTTGTGTACAACGGTCTGCTGTTACATGTAATAAATGACATTGACATGTTATTATCTTGAAATATTGTCCAGTACAGATTCGTTTTTCAACCAGATGAATTTACAAATTCTCCAGTCCAATGTCGTGAACAATGTAAATCGAGAGGACTTTTTCCTAACACATTTACAGAGATTAGAGTTGCTTGCAGGTCCTGACTTCATACAGATAACACTGAAGTGAATCAAGTTTGGACAGTTTCTTTTCTAACCCGGTAGTACCACACCGGGACATCCAAAGTTACCTCATTCGGTGACTGGTTCCAAACTTGTCAGCACTTTATTCTAGAGGGAACGGCCACAGGTCTGACTTTATTCTGTGGAATGGAAGCCGTCAGCAGCCTCTCTATGCAAATAGGAGTGATGATCAATGTATTAATCCGAACTCTCTAGTTTTTTAGTTCCATTTATAAGGCTTCAATGGGGTGGCTGGTTTCAAACTTGTCAGCACTTTGTTTCTGCTATACTAGAGGGAAAAGCCATAAGTCTGGCTTTATTCTGTGTTGAATGGAATCAATCAACTGCCTCTTTATGCAAATAGAGCGATGATCAATCTTTTAATCTAAACTCTGTAGCTTCTGGGTTCCATTTAGAAGGCTTCCGTATTATTCTGGCATTTGTTTGATGTAATGCTTGTTAGGAATAGTCCCACATGGATTGTGGGAGAGGAGCAAGCACAACTTATAAGTGTGAGGGAACCCTCACCCATTGGACTAGTCTTTTGGGGGGAGAAGGCCCAATACCACTTATAAGGTTGTTGCTCCGTGGGCTTAGTTGTGTTCAGCCCATTTAAACCTGTGGCACTCAGTTGGACCTAGGCATGCGCCCAGGGTCAAAAGTTGTAACAATTGGTATCAGAGCTTGTGTTCGTGTACATCTTCATCCATGTCGGCGAGCGATGGGAGCGTGCCAAAGGCGTCGACGCGCGAGGGCAGCATCTCCCTCCCGTATCCCATGCTCACAAGGAGCAACTACACGACATGGGCCGTGAAGATAAAGGTGTTCATGCGCGCTCAGGGCGTGTGGAACGCAATCGTGGATGAAGAGGTGAATGAGCGGCAAGATCAAATGGCGCTCGCGGCAATCTTCCTCGCGGTGCCGGAAGACGTGCTGCTGCTCCTAGCTGAGAAGGAGATCGCAAAGGAGGCCTGGAACACCCTGAAGGTGATGCATCTCGGTGCCGATCGCGTCAAGGAGGCGCGTGTACAAAACCTCAAAAGTGAGTTTGAGAACTTGCGCATGAGGGATACCGAACAGATCGATGACTTCGCGATGAGGTTGACGACAATTGTCAGCAAGATTCGAGGTCTAGGCGAAAAGATGGAGGAGTCCTACATCGTGCGGAAGTTTCTTCGTGCCGTGCCAAAGAAGTTCTCTCCCGTCGTCACCACGATTGAGCAATTCGGTGACATAAAGAATATGTCGATCGAAGAGCTAATCGGCCGCTTGAAGACGCAGGAAGAGGGAGAACGTCGCTACGGCAACAACGACGACGACGAGGAGCACTTGCTCCTGACGTGCGCAGAATGGGAGGCCCGATCATCGAAGCGTGAAGGTGAAGGATCCTCAGGTGGTTTTGGTGGTGGCGGCGGACGTCGATACCGACGAATCGACAAATCAAAAGTAAGGTGTTTTAATTGTAACTATTATGGGCACTTTGCTTCAGATTGCCAGAAGCCAAATAAGAGGGAGAAAGCGCAGGCGCATCTCATCGAGGCGGATGCCGACGACGAACCAGCATTGCTTTGATGAAGTGTGGAACATGGCAAATCAAGATTAGGGGGGAAAATGTTAGACACTAATCTTGATTAGTATTTAGTTGCATGTTAAGCAATAAAAATCTGTCTGCATTAGCTGAGACGTGTGAGTTGAGGCCTTAGTGCGCAAGTAGATGCACATGTGTACGTCTTGCATGCTTGCATGTTTGGTACCTGCCCAGTGCTTGGTCGCCGGGAAAACGAGTCATGCGCGCGCAGAGCGGATCGTGGCGAACGAGTCATGCACGCGCAGAGCGGATCGTGGCAGAGTTGCATGCAAGTATGAGTTTCTTATATATCCCTATACCCCTGAGTTTTTAGTTGAGAAGAAAAGAAAAGTAAAAAAAGATTGGCTATCAGAGTTGCGGCCAACAGAAATATTCTGAGTTCTTACTCCATTTCTTCTCGCGTGTGTATTGTTTTTGCTTGTTCACTTTTCTGGGCTAACAATTGGTATCAGAGCTCAGGTGCCTAACATCTCTTTGGACCTCATGGTTGCAGAAGTGCCCAATCCATGTGTGAGGGGGAGATTGTTAGGAATAGTCCCACATGGATTGTGGGAGAGGAGCAAGCACAACTTATAAGTGTGAGGGAAACCTCACCCATTGGACTAGTCTTTTGGGCTAACATATCAGAAACTTGAACTGCAATATGTTCTGTTACTTCTAGTCTATATGAAAAGTTAAAATTCCGTTCTCTTAATTTCATCTGCTAAGAACATTGCTGTTACATGTTGGGTAAGAACGGGACCAGTGTGTACTTGGATGGCAAGCAAGAACCTCGCAGGAAGTACAGCAATCTGCAACTGAACTGAAATCACGCAGAACGGCAGAACTGCTGCCTGCACTGCAGGTAACAAGTTTCCCCAGCAGCCTTGCAGACGGGAGCTGGTACATGGATTGGTCGCTGCACATCTTAGGCGATCCATACTTGCTGGGATGGCGTCTCTTGCTGGATCTGGATGTGTGTTTCCCAGAAGTTCTTGTGGGAATCCTCTGTTCCAAATAAGGGCTTAACCTGTGGTTTGTTGCACAAGTATGATCATCTTTGGCGTCTTCAATTAGCCTTGGAGCTTTGAGACAGGTTTTTACTTGCTGCCTCCTTTTGGCACTCGAATCCGTGTTCAGTTCCACGCTTACCGCATGGTTAGCCAAGTCGAGTCTTGACTCCACACCTGCGTAACATTGGGCAACGAATCCGTGTTCTTGTTTGCAGCAGCATCACTGAGCAACGACATCGCGAAAGTTTGTTAAGCTTGTATCGAACGCAAACATACTTTTGCACCGAAACATCACCCTTGTTAGTCACATTATATTCGTCCGGTCGGCCAACTTGTGTGTTGTGTGATTGACCGTTGTTAAACCGTCGGTCATGAGCCAACCTTTTCTTCTCGTTGGCATGAGCAGCTCCCCCGTGGCCCCTTGCTGTTGCGACTCCGACGCCGCCCCTCACGCGCGCCGCCGTCGCCTTCCACCAGCGCCGCCGCTCCCCCGTGCCTTCCCTTGCGCCTCGCCTTCCCCGTCCCCTCTGCGGCCACCAACGCGCGCCATCACCGCCCTTGCTGCTGTAGCCCGCGCCGCCGCGGCCGACCACCGTCGCCGCCCTGCTGCTGCTGCGCCGTCAGGAGTGGGCAAAGAGAGGAAGGGAAGGAAGGGAGAAACCAGGCCGGCTGAGAGGAGAGGAGGCAGCCGGCTGGGAGGAGAAAAGAAGGGGAGGAGGTCGGCTGGGAGGAAAGAAAAAGGAGAGGCCGGCCGTGAGATCGAAGAGGAGGGGAAGAAAAAGAAGAGGAAAAGAGGGGAAAAAAAGAAGGGGAAGTCCGATCCGGCATCTGATCCATCAGATTCGCCCAAGAGAAGAAAGATAGTGTCCCGATTCAATTATTTGGAGCTAGAGTATTGTCTCAAAAACCTTTTTCCTTACTTATTCATGGATTCTTATAGAAATAAATATATTGACTACTAGGATTGATTCGTGTATCCATTAAAATATCATTTATTAAGAAGGAGGCTTGCATGATGAATTGGTGCTGCGGCAGTCGATCTTGTTAATTCATGGGCGGAGGGGGAAGGGAGAGTGGATGAAAAGAGTAGTAGTAGGTTGGGGCTGTCGTTGCGCAGCTGAATATGTTAATTAATGAAGGTGGTTGGGTATAAATTAATTATTAGATGATAAAGTAATGTAAGATTGGTTAGTATAACTAATTGAAGAAGGGATGAGTGAGATTAGCGAAAAGAGATTCACTACTACAAAAGAGGTCAAACTGGATACTTACATCATAGACGGTTTCTAGAAACCGTCTGTGCTGTAAGTATCACAGACGGTTTATACGAATAACTGTCTATGGTATTTTCATAGACGGTTATTTATACGAATCGTTTGTGATAATACAAGACATCACATACGGTTCTTATCAAGAACCGTCTATAAATTATCACAGACGGTTCTTGATAAAAACCGTCTGTGATAATGGCAGACATCACAGATGGTTTGTATTAAAAACCGTCTGTGATATGTTTCCCACCTCGTAATCCTCCAAAATTTTATAATCTCCCGCGTGAGTTCGAGTAGGATTCAGTTTTGAGACACCTTCAGTAAAACGGTCATAACTTTTGCATACGATGTCTGTTTTCAATGTTCTTGTACTCGTTGGAAAGCTAACGACGAGCCCGATTAAACAAATGACTGGCTTGTGCCAATCACCCTCTAAGACCCCCCAAAATTGACCATCTTTACCCTCAAATTTGCATTGCAAGTTTTCAATTTTTATTTTTGCCAAAATTTTTGATCTTCTGTTCAAAATTTGGGGTTCACCTCAACTGCAAAGTTGTGGATCTCATCGAAACTTTTTGAACGAATATATATAAGCCATATAGAACTTTGCTATTTTATCTTTTGAGACTACCTATTTATATTGTACCGATATATTGTCTTTGTGACACCATTATCACTGATTGTTTTTTTTTGTTATGAACTGTTTGTGATATCTCCTGTTATCATAGACGGTTTTTATTATGCGCCGTCTATGATGTATCTATCATAGACGGTTTGTAATCCGAACCGTCTATGATGTCCCGCCACGTCATCGATCGCGGCATATCTTCCAGGATCCAATTCTCACCCGTTCATTCTCTCCGCATTAAACGCCAAGCACCTCCCTACTCGAAGAACCATGTAACATCCTAAAAAATTCAAATTTGAAAATATAAGGTTCTTAAATTATTTTGCAATAAGTGCTGTTGAAAATTGGATTTTATGGCGTTTTTCTGAATTTTGGTGGAGGATTCAAAAATTTAAGAAAGCTTCGGAAAGATAAAACTAGTATTAATAATGCTATAAAAGAAAATAGGCAAATAATGGAAAATTCTAAAATTCAGCTCTGAAAAGATGGTTCATAAAAAAGGGGAAAAACTCGAATTAAAGTATAAAAATTTTCATATTGTAAATAGCATTATAAAAAAAGGGGCAACAAAAATAACTAAATAGAACATATACAAATAAATATATATAAGAGGCCTAGCATGATGAGCAAAAACATAACAATGAATATATAAAAAAATATAATAGAAATAAAGAAATATATATATACCTGTATATATATAGGTGCATACAAGGAATAAGCAAATAAAAAAAAGAAGAGAGAGAGAGAGGTCAGGCAAGCTAGAGGCCCGGCCCAACTCCCCTCTCAGCTCCTTCCCGTTCGCAGCCGTTTCTCCCCGCCCCTGCCGCTCATTGCCCCGTGGGGCTGCCTCCGATTTTCTCTGCCGCGCAGGCCTCCCCCACTCTCTCTTCTTTCTCCAGCCCCTGTTCTTCTCCTCCTTTTCCCCGTGCGTCCGCGCGTGCACTATCCTTTTTGCGCACGCCCGTGAGTTATCATGGCGCCGCTCGTCCCGTCCCCTCCGCGTGTTGCTTCCTTTTTGCTCTGCAGCACCGCCACCTGCCACCACTCCGCCTGTCAGGTCCCCTCCGCGTGCCGAGCCCCGCACCCGGGCAAGAACCGGCGGACCTCCACCCCTCCACCCGGTCCTCTGCCGCCGCCCGGTCCACCGCGCCTCCCCCGCCCCCTCTACAGCTATAAGTGGCGTTCGCCATTCCCCATTTCTTTCCCCGCGCAACCCTCCTCTTACCCTATCTCCTCTCCCGCGTTCATCGTGCGCAGGCCGCCGCCGTGAAATCCGCCGCCACCGGCGACCCCTTCTCGATTCCGCGCGGTGGGAGTAACTATTCGGTGCCTTGAGCTCCTCCAAGTGACGGCAAGGCCCCTCGTCGCCAGAGTTCTTCCCGCCGCGGCAACCTCCCCACGCCGCCGGCATGCCTCGCCACCTCCCCGGCCGAGCCACCACTATCGGTGAGTTCCCCATAGTCGTCTCCATCTCTTGCTCCCCTTGGTTTTCCCCTCTACCTTCCCGGTCGCCACCGTGCCAGTCGACCTCGCCGCCGACCACCCCTCATGGTCGCCAGCCCTTCACGGACGCCACCAGGGCCCAGCTGAGACCTCCTGTGAGTTCCTAACACCGCCAGCAACCCATTTCGCCGGCCCTCTCCTCCACTCCGGTCACGCTCCACCGTCGACGCCACCGGCCGAACGCCGCCCAAGCCTCCCCTATTTGTGCTCCGTTTTGCCCAAGCCTGTGCATCGCTTTAACTATCTCCCCCGCCCTCTTCTAATCAAGAAGCACCAGCCGCCCCGTTGGCCACTAGCATCTGCCTAACACACACAACCGAGGTCTTGGGTTCGATCCCACCAATCGCACCCTTTCCATTTTGTTCTATTTCAATCTTTTTACCCTATTTTAAATAGTAATTTTAATTAGTAAAAGTTATGGACCAATTTGGGAAAAACTTAGGGAGCACAATAAATTTAATTAGGACATAAGATAAGATTATTTGAGATTTAATAATAGATTAAATGTATATATCAGTAACTAATGTAATTGGAACATTTAACAAAAGACTAAGTTTTAATTAAAGATATTGATAAAAGATGACCTTGGTTAATTACCTGAAATTTCATAAAGAAAAGTGGCTTAGGTTAATTGTTCCAAATTTAGTAAAAATACCCTTAATCATAATTAAAGCATATGTTCAATATCTAGCGCACTGTCATTTAATAAATCTTGGAGGTAGATTCTGTTAAGCAACAAATATTAAAAATATGGGACTAATCTGCGAATAATACTAAAGTTTGTCAGGATAGAGATGAGTTTAGTAAATGTTTAATCCTAAATCAAACGACATACAGTAGTAACTAATGTGTTCCAAATATTTGTTTTAAAATTTAACTATTAACCAAGGGCATACTAGGAAATTGAGTAAAATCCTGTTTAGGCTATGCTCTCATGGAATAATGATTTAGCAAATGGAAATTTTCTAAGGAACAAATCATACACTCATGTATTATGGTAAAATAGATAGAACTAGCCACCGCATAGCCAAACATAAAATGATAACCCTATGCCCTAGCATTTAACGTACCGCCGTTAAACAAAATCTCCATAGTAGGTTTAATTGAGTAGCTATATTAATATATGAACTCGTATGACAAGCCATGATAAATAAACTTGACAAAATAATAATAATAATAACAATGCCAAGCATAACAATAACAAAGGTGTAGGCAAATAACAATGGTGCCAGTTATTAAATCTTAACATTTAATTTAGTAAACGATAATGTTGGGTATGAATAAATGCAGCAAGTTAGGACCCGAACCAATGGGTCCTAATTCAAAATAAGTTATACCTAGTAATAACTAAGTGTACATAAAATGTCGCTCCACAAAATGCTGTCAACCTGAATTCTAACATTAATTCGGTAAGCTAAAAACCGTAAATATCACTTCTATATAGCATATGCCTGAGTATGAGCACTCAACAAAATAATGCTCCGCATCTAATCTGATACATGGAATTTCCTTGATAAATACCAAAAATAATAAAAAGGGATTATTAATAAAAAGATCAAGTTATCGTATCCTACCACCGGCCTTGCCTCCAATCACTCGAATCACCCATTAACTTAAAGTAAAACTAAATTGAGTTTATTTGGATTTATTTGGATCTTTTGAGTTATTTGCTTTTATTTGGATTCAGTCGTTTGTCGCGTAATTAGAAATTGGAAGTGGTGAAGATTCAGCGGATCCAGCGTTGCCAGAGCAAAGAGAAGATAAAGAATAGAAGCTCAAGAGAACGCATCGTGTGAGCTCAAGTCCACGGTAAACCACGCCAGGCGAGTCAATACTTTGATCATGTTGATCCTACATTTTCTGCAAATTATTTTTGTTTAAATTATCAAACTGCATGCTATTATTTTATATGCAAATACATGATTAATTCAGGATTTTAGTTATATACCCATTATTTAACTTGATTAATATTACATCTCCTTTGGAATATTTGAATGTGTGAACCTTGTCGCCCTAGCAAAATTATAATAGTAACCTTTCGAAAATAAAGTCCCTAATTATACGCTATGCTTAGTACTGTATAGATACTCAGGGGCATTGAAATGCCCCAAGCATCATTATCATTTTTAATCATGAGAAATTGGTTTGGAAAGTCATGGTGGTAATGACTGGTATATGTTGGTATGATTATTTTGTTTCCCCAAAAACCCCAACTTGCTTAAATATCTGGGTGGATGGTTCGAGTGTGTGTGTATGTGGTGCAGTGGAAGCACAAAGTGGGTAGTGATAGATCCGCCCAGATACCACTAAGGACTGAATCTTGTCATGATCTCCTGTGTAAAACATGTACAACCACAAGTCTGTAAAGTACAACTTGGCTTAGTAAATTTACCGGACCCTGGAAGTCATCATCATGGCAGTAGTGCAAGTGGCGGCCTGGATGGCAGGCGTGAATGGGACTCCTGCAAGTGGCGGCCTGGGTGGCAGGCTTGAGGGAGAAGTTCTCTTGCGACGCGCTAGCAGTATGGGTAGCTAGCTGCTAGGCGCATAGGAGGGGAACATCCCGCACAACGAATGGGTCCCACCGCAAATGGGAGCAACCCAAAGGGTGAGATGATGGAAGGGGCGAGGTACTTTGAACGGTTACTATGATGGTTTGCTCAACCGCATGGCTAAGGAATCGTGTGGGGGGCAACGAGTGAACTGTCTCTTGTGGGTAAAGTGTGCAACTCTGTAGAGTCAAAACTATTTGAATAGTCGTGCCCACGGTCAAGGGCGGACATGGGAACTTAATCAGATATAGTTCTATTTCAAAAACTTTGTGGATGGGAATGGAAAAAGTGGAGGGCAGTGGAAAGCCCTGATTTGAGTTGTCCTGGGTGTCGTCCCAGTGGTAATGTAAGCGGTTATAACGCTGAAATGTTAGTATATGGTGCGGATGCCATATAACGGTGGATGGAATCTGGATCGCTATTATTACTTCATTTTCTTACACATTATGATTTTGTTCAAAACTGCTAGGTCTCAGGAAGTTTCTATGTAATATATTTTTGGTAATCCTTCTCACAAAATAAAATATCAGGAAGAGTAAATAGAGTCGTAGAAAAGAAGATGGCTGCTTTTGGTAAACACATAAAGTTGTTGGTGGATTCAAGTCAATCATAAAGAGAAAACGATGGTGGGAATTCTGAGAGAAATAAATTGGTGGAGTCTAAATAAATAGATAGGCTGGATGGATGATTTGAATGATCTTTAGAGATTTAGGGATTGCAAAGATAATTGCTGGATTACAACACTGATAACTAATATAAATTCTTGGGAGATGTTGGCGATAATGGAATGAATAGGATTTGATCAAATACTAGATGGATGAGTCAATTGAATTTTTGGGAATTTGGAGGAATGATAACAATTATTGGAGAATAACCTTGGTCAATGATATTTTTGGTGGATGTATACTAGTGAATCGTAGACTTGATCACTGCTATTCTTGGTGGAGGTATATTAGTAAATTAGTTAGAGGTAGATAATAGAAAAGATTGATTATTGGAAGAGCAAATTATGGTTTTGGATCGATAACCGAAAGGATTGAATTGTTAGAAAGTCCTGATACAAATGATGTCGGTGGATTTAAAAGTAATTATGTTAGGGAATCATTATAATTCAGAAGTGAAAAGTTGATGAATAGGAATTACAAGATTGAATTATTAGGAATCTAGAGCACGAAAGATATTGGTGGATTCAAATAAATGAGGACGCTCACTGTTTGGAGTTTTAGGCAACAATGAGTGTGTGTTCAATGGTTTAATGATATGATGTCACTAGCTGTTTGGAGTCTTAGACAGCAATCAATAAAGAAAGTATGTTTTCAGTGGATTAAGTCAATTATGGCAATCATTGTGTGGAGTTTAGATAGCAACAATAATACTTTGATTAAATAATAATAATGCTACTAAAAGCGTTTTATGGCAAATAAAATAACCGAGCCTCTCCTTTGACAAGCCATGCATACTATCTACTTGCATCCTGTGTATTGGCTCGCGGAGCACAGTGGTTTGTGCTCACACTCGCTTTCACAACAAATTCAGAAACAGGAATCAGATTACTACGCCTAATCAACACGATTGGACATGATAGCAGAGAAGATGAAGATGTCAAGGGCTAGGTCGCGAACCTCTAGTTGGCTGCCTGTGGGCATGTCCTGAAGGTCTCACCTGTGCGCTTCGTTCTTCCGCTGCTGTAATTTAATGATTTCGGCCTAATCGGCCCATGAGTAAGTCTACTATTATATTTACGCTTCCGCATGATATGTACTTTGATATTCAGAACTGTAATATGTGAGCACTATCTACTGATCCAGGGAATAGTGCGGTAGAATCACAGAGGAATCCGGATTGTAAAATCTGGATCCCCACAAACCAATACCACCAGTACAACTCCAACTCATTTGTGTGTGGCAAGGGTGAGAAATGGTTCGGCAAGAGCGACTGAAATTTTGCTTGAAGCAAGATGGAAAGGAAGAAAGCAATGGCAACTCTGCACTATTTTAAGTCGCCGGCATAGAAGGTGTTAATTTTGTCATAGAAGCTGAAAATGGTGTTCACTGCCTTTTTGTTTCTGCTACTTGAAAATTTTCTCGCATCATTTGTTTTAGATTGTAGTTTAATGAAGGATGTGTAAGTCTAGCTTGCATTAGCTTGAAATTTCTTGTAGTGTAAGCATTTTTCTGAATTTGTAGCTGTGAAGTTTATCTTTATAAAATTGTAAGTGTCCTCTTGTGTATGCAGTATTATAGGTAACCTATTCGATATCTTGTGATGTTGTAATGATGGATTCTAATCTTAATGAAAATAGAATGTGTTGATGTATTTGTTGTTGTATTTGCTTATTTTCAGATGATATTGTTAACATTTCCTTAGGCTAGCCGAAAAATAGAAAAAATTTAGGTATAGAATAAACTATCACAGACAACTTTGTGGTATAAACCATTTGTGAAGAATTATCACAGACGGCTCGAACCAGAAACCGTCTGTGTTGGGAAAGTATCATAGACAGTTCTATATACCAACCGTCTATGATACTCACACATTACAGACGGTTGGTAGCTAGAACCATCTGTGATGTGTGAGTATCACAGATGGTTGGTAGCTAGAACCGTCTTTGATAGTGTTCTTTACAAACGGTTCTAGTTATAAACCGTCTGTGATGTATTTATCACAGACGGCTCACAAACCGTCTATGATAACCTCTGATTATCACTGACACATAAATTCAGACGGTTCAAAAAACCGTCTGTAATGACAGTTTTGAACCGTCTGTGATGACTTCTTTTGTAGTAGTGATTAGAGAATAGAAAGGTTAGATGGTATGTTTGTTCGGTCCAATAGTGAGCAAAGAGAGGTTAAGCGTGTAGCATTCGATCCGTGAATAAAGATGACGAAATCTTTATACTATGATTGGTTGAACACCAGGACCGTGGGAAGGTGACCGGTGAGAGAGGGACTATTCGTGTCGAGTTTGTGCATACAAGTGATGTCGTTTGCTCGCATATGTATGTATTGCGTTAGCGATGAATTGAAATAGATAATGCTTGCTTAGGTGGAGGTTCGGGATATGTGCCGTCTACACTTCGTCCACAAGGTTGAACAAGCAAGTGCATGGTAAAGCGGTAAATTCGAGTAGTGATTGCTATTAGATGAATGTTGATGCACTACCTACCATGCCATCGTGAGTTGATTGTTTTTGTTTGTATATTGATATAATGATGAATGATGAGTAATGGTACATAAGATGGATTATTGATGATGATATGTTGCCGAATAATAGTTATTGAAAACATGACATGTTGATATACTTAATTGAAGAAGTTGCATTGCATGCATCCATGTCATAGAAATATGTGGCCTATGTGGCATCTATGGTCCACTTTGTGTGGACACTCTATAGGAGTGGAGACTGAGGTCCCATTATGAAAAAGGATGGGTTATTGATGTCTTCGTATGAAAAAGGACGGGCTATTGAGATCCCCGCATGAAAAAAGGTGGGCTTGGGTGAGCATCGATGGGTGCTCACTCCGCTATACCGGTAGAGGCTAAAGAGATGAGAGTTATGTGCATGTGCAAACGCAATTGCATTATGACAGAAAATATGCAAATGCATAATGAATGGTTGATGAAAATTGAGAGTCTAAATGGAAATGAGTGGTTAATGAGACTGTGATGGATATTGCATGATACATGTATCTGTTATTTATTGTTTTACTTTGTACATGCTGAGTCTTGGACTCACGCTTGTTTGTTGCCCTTTTTGAGGTGATAATGATTGATGGCATGCATGGGATGGGAGTAGGACCACTTTTGCACCACACTTGTTAAATAACCACTTAGACAGTCATTACGCATTCATATTTAAACTTTTTGTTAAGTTGATTTAGTTAAACCTTGGTTCGAGGCTTTTTTGAGAATGTTGTAGGTCTGCTGGGACGCAAAGGGCCTGTTCTTTTTGGCTGGAGCTTATGGCTTTTGGCTACGGCTTGTGGTTTTTGGGCTATTCGTGCGAGAGATTACAGAGTAACAGAAACTCACGTGCGATTTTTGCCGATATAAATGAAGTCAGTACAATATGTACAACAATTAACTAGTAGACCCTATCTTGAAAAGATACTCCGTTTAAAAGCTAGTTACTGTAGAAAAGCCGAAAAGAACAGGGCCGCAATCAGTCCTCTTTTCCTAAAAGTGGAGAGTGAGGCTCTCCCGTTAGTGCTAAATCCATATGTGTTTCATCACTTTGTTTATTATGAACTCAAGCTCGTGGTTGCATGTCTTCTTGGGCGTGGAGCCCTAAGCCTTAGTTGTGTTATGTTTATCTGTGATTTGCACTCAGTGGTCATGTTCATGTGTGTTGTGGAATCTGTTGTCATATTGCTGTTAATCTATATGTTTATTGTCTCTTGCCTGTAGACGTATAAATATGGGAGGTGCTGCCAAATTTTCTTTTAGTAGCAGCGCCCAATTGAGATGGTTAGTATGTAGTGGTAGCATCCCGGGCTCAGAGGAGGACCGGGGTGTTACAGCAGCACTAAAATTGAGGGAAGCTTTATTACTTTGGCTTAGTATAATCGCTTAGGCTATAGTTCACCAACTGGTGTATACCATCTATAGTTCTATTGTTAAACCCATTTGGAGCCCAAGGGAGGACTAAAATTGATGGAGCTTCTAGTTGTTTCCTGATGCTCTACCTTCTTTGTTGCGAAGCAACAAACTCGATACCTAGCATCTCCTGAAGGAGAACGGGTAGGCTACACTAGCTACAACATTTGATTTTCTACCGCGTTCAACCAGAAAACATGCGTGCAAAGGGAGTCATGGATAGTTACCACTAGATGCGCTGTGCAGCGGAAGAAGAGTTGGAGCAGCCCGGTCCAACGTAGATGCGCGTTGATGAAGAAGAAGCAGTCGATCGTTTCACGAACTGAATGTCTCCTCCTCGCATCCTAGCAATAGCCTTGCACTTCTCGCCGATCAGCACAGCAGCAACAATAGCGGCGCCTCCACGGAGTCCACACGTTTGGGATGGAACGTTGTGCACTGGTGTGCTAGCACCGCGCGCCCGGCAGATGCCAAGAGCTGATGGTCCTTTCAAGGTGTTAGAAAAGATTAATGATAATGCATACAAGCTTGAACTGCCTGCAGATTTTGCTGTGAGTCCCACTTTTAACATTGCAGATTTAAAGCCCTACTTGGGAGAAGAGGACGAGTTTGAGTCGAGGACGACTTAAATGCAAGAAGGGGAGGATGATGAGGACATCCCTTCCATGGATACAACTCATCCACAGCAAGTGTTACAAGGACCACTTACTCGAGCTCGTGCTCACAACTTAATTACTGTGTGAATTCATTCCTAGGTTCATATATTACTGAGAATAGACCGCTACCTAATGCAAGTGATTTAATTGTGCTTAGGAACCTGGGAAAGGAAGAAGGAGAGGGACGTGGAGGCATGGACATGCATGGAAGGAATAATGGAGTTCATCACGTCACTTTGGGGCCAAGCCAAACGAGAATTCGAGTTGGACACGTTCTGGAATCAGATTCGGACTGCTGCGATGAAACCAAGTTCAAACGGGCATAATTTTCGCATACGGACTCCGTTTGGGACGTTCTTGTACTTCATGGAAAGCGTATGAAGTCTATTTTCCAACGGATCCAACCTCATCTTCAAATTCCATCTGAGCCAGCCGCAATCGTCAAAAGACTCCATGTTGGTTTCTGAGTCCGAGTCAAAAAGGGTGCTGCGCCACCACTACTTGGGCCCATGGGCCTTGTAACCCTAGGGCGTGCCCTTGGACACCCCCTGGTCGTTCTCCCTATAAAGGAGCCGCCGCCTCCGTTGCTAAGACTTGGATTTCGTTGAGTTTAGGTTTAGCCATTGTGCAAACTTTGTTCTTCAGTTGTGTCGGACGACCACCTGTCAAGACAGCTTCGAGATCCCATCTTTGTTATTCGCAATACAATTTATGCTTCATTCATATTTGCAATATCAGATTGCCTTCGTCTTATTCTTGCTAGTTCTTCGATTGCTCGCAGAGATTGAACTTCGTGTTCAGGTTGATCGTGCCTCCAGCGTGGTCAATAACACTTTGGAGTTGGTTCAGCGATTGCTAAGGCGCAAGCGTCGTCGTACGGTTGTAGTCGGATTGTGAGAGTCGCCTTCACCAAAATCGATAGTTATCAATCTCATCGAAAGATCGGGCACCTCGTCTCTATCGTAGTATCTACTACCTGCAGCCCCGCCTCCATATATTTATAGTGCATACTAATGGGCTTCCACGTTGTAGGCCCATTAGAACTCTAATCCCATATGAATCAATATCCCTTTTAGCCTATAAAACCGAATTATTTATGATTGCCTCTTAAGCACATCACTAACATCTCCTTATGGCCAATCTGCACAAGTATGGTCGTCCCGACGGGAGGTGAGGACAGTATGAAAAAAAACTACTAGCACTGGCGTCCGGTATCAGCTTTGATTTGCCTTCCAGCTTTCAGATTGGCTTTGATACGCTTGCTTGTCTTTTGCGCTCCAATCCATTTTCATGTTGGCAGCATCTCGGTCAGTGGCCAACGACATCGCCAAAGTTTAGCTTGGCTCGAATATTACTTTAGTTGCGCCGAAAGTATGGGCAATTAGCAAATTCGCAGGCCATATCATACCAAGTGAAGAAAGAAAAGCATATTATTGTTCTTCCTCCTTAGGGTCGCTCAGTGGAGCCTGGGTCCTATCAATTATTACTGCCGACACCCAAGCAACAATACTGCATTTCGTCCTCTTTTGGCAACACAACTTTCACCAGAAATCTTTCGCTGCACCATTATTCTATCAAGGCCATGGCCACGGTACAACAGGAGGTACGTACTTACAACTAGTGCATGAATTTTGTTCTTCTTGATTTTCCATGAACATAGTTCAGAAGTGAAATCTTCAGAGATCTGAACAACCCTGAGATACTGTACCCTTGGCTTATTTGGTCACTATTGAATTCGACAGTTACAGGTACAACTAACTAGCAAGTAGCAAGGCTTTCCAACCAAAACAATGTAAGGGGAAAGAAGAACCAAAGTTGTATTATGTTGCTATTTTATGCTCTCAAGGGCCCATCTTAAAAACAATGCACATTAAAGTCTCTCTTATTGGAGATGCCCTAATGAATTAAAGACTTAAAAAACACACATATTTGGAAATTTAATATATTTAATAAAGATGCCTTTTAAAAAAAGAAGACAATGATGGCTTGACAACAAACAACATCTAGCTAGCTATAAATGACAGACAACTATTCTTTGTTTTAACATATATTGCTATACATTAATATCACAAATGAAACCAATTCTACAAATATTGGAACTAAATCGAATTGATAATATTATAAAAATTCTAATATTTGAATTCTTTGATGCGATCATATATGTGCAGCTAAACTAATTAAATATATTTTAAGAATGAAACCCACGCAGGACACCTTGCTCGTCCAAAAAAAGCTCTGATGCTAAGACCCTGTCTGAAGGAAGGTATTAATCGTTGGGGCATCTTTTGCTTTGCATCTTCTTGCTGTGATGTTATTATCATTACAACAAAGGTTAAGTGCCAAGCCTCCTCAAATGCAGAGTAGACTCGATGCCATTATTTTCCATCACATGTGCTTTGCTTTGCACTAGCATCAACCAAACAAGAACAAATACAAAATCAAACATTAATTGCAACCCAAACCAAACCATACCTTCCACAATCACAACTGCATTCTGGCAACATCTCTGAGAGAAGAGACAAGGGCGCCATGGCTGATGCTGTCTCTGCCGTAGTTTCAAGTGTCAGCAAACTTGCAGCCCAGGAGACCTCGTTTCTATGTGGAGTCATGTGTGAAGTGGGGTTCTTGAAGGATGAGCTCAAGCGGCTGCAGGGCTACGTCAACGACGCTGTGGCCAAGCGGAGGTTGGGAAACTCCAGCATAGCCGTCTGGGTATCACAGATCAGAGATGCTGCATACGACGCTGAGAATGTTATTGAAGCTGCAGAGTACATAGAGAAGCGAAACATGCTCGAGAAGGGTTTCATGGGTGCCGTTGCGAGGTATGCTCGTATACCAAGTGATTTGATGGTTCTACACAAAATTGGTGTTGAAATTGAGAGAATAAGAAGAAATATCAGAGAGATATTTGACAGCGCAATCTGTCTAAGTCTTGTTGATTTGGGTCATACTGCAGTAGGGATGGGTCATGTTGAGCATGGGTCTCAGCAAGATTTTGATCATACGTATCAAAATTTTGAAGATGATGTTGTCATTGTTGGTTTTGAGGATGAGTACAAGGAAATAGTGGAAAAGTTAGTTGAGCAAAAGAGCAAGCTTAGTGTTGTCTCCATAGTTGCCATGGGTGGGGCGGGAAAAACTACACTTGTCAGAAAAGTCTATAGTTCATCTAGAATTAAAGAGCAGTTTGACACAGTTGCTTGGGTGACTGTATCTCAAAAGTTCAAGAGCATTGATTTACTAAAGGATATTATGAAACAAATAATGAGGGACAAGGATGAGTCCAGAGCAATTGATCAGATGCAGGAGTATGATGTGGGAAAGGAGATCCATGAATTTCTATTGCACAAAAGATACTTATTAGTGCTTGATGATGTGTGGACTACAAATACATGGAACCAAATAAATAGATGGGTTAAAGTCTTTCCAGATGCAAATAATGGTAGTAGAGTACTGTTAACCACACGAAGGGAAGATGTTGCAAAACATATTCAAATGCCAACCCATGTTCATGTTCTGAAGCTCTTGGATGAAGAGAAAAGTTGGGAGCTCTTTAGTAGCAAAGCTTTGCCATCATACCAAAGGTCTGCGATTTGTAATCTGGATGAGTTTGAAAAACTGGGGAGAAAGCTTGCAAAGAAATGTAATGGCTTACCTCTTGCGCTTGCAGTTCTAGGGGGCTATCTATCAAAGAATCTAAATATAGTAGTATGGTCGGATGTGCTTTTGAGTTGGACATCAACAGAAGATGGACAGGTGATACGAGAGATCCTAGCTCGCAGTTACAATGACTTGCCAAGTCATTATATAAAATCTTGTTTCCTCTATCTTGCTGCTTTCCCTGAGGATTTTGATATACAAGTGTCACATCTTATCGATTTATGGATAGCTGAGTGCTTCATTCCACATACAACAACGCACAAACAGGAAGAAACAGCACATAAGTATGTAACTGAGTTAGCTCAAAGAAGCTTGGTCCAAGTTGTTAGCAAAAGCAGGGCACATAGATGGATCGACGAAATAAGGATTCATGATATTTTACGTGACTGGTGCATAGAAGAAGCAAGACAAGATGGTGCTCTTGATGTCATTGACAAAATTGCAGGTCAAGCTTCATCTCTGCCCTTTGTATATTGCAATGTATTTCCCATTATGTTGATTCTTGCTGACATACAAATTTACTCCAAAAAATTGCAAAAAATTGCAGGTCAAGCTGGTGCATCATCATCCAGATCCAATACCATGAAATCCTATCGTTGTTCTATTCAAAACTTCTACAATGATAAGATTTTCCAGGCAACACCTAATCTTCGAACTTTGTTTGGCTTTCGACTTCAATCATTGTCCCTACCTAAGCTGAGGTTTCTGAGAGTTCTTCATGTGGAAAACTCAAGCCTAAAGAATTTCTCTGCAGCAATTGGTGGCTGCACTCACCTAAGGTGTCTCAGGTTGAGATACTGTGAAGAGGTCACGCTCCCTTCTTCAATTGGACAACTCCTTTACTTGCAAACAATAGATCTAACTGGCACCAAATTGGGCACGTTAGTACCAAACTCCCTGTGGGCTATCCCTGCTCTAAGGCATGTTTTCCTTCAAGGGGCATTTTCTCCACCAAGGAGTGTCCAACAGAAAGAGCTTCAGACCTTATATTTAGATCTTCTAGATGGTGATAGAAAATATTTCTGGAGTGACATGGTGATGTTTTTGGGCCAAATGACTGAACTAACTACCTTGTACTTGGTCGTGAGAGCCCTGCCAGTGGAAATGATTAAAATATTGGCAAAAAACATGCCTCACCTGGTTGATGTTTTTCTTAACGGATTCGATGTGCTCGATAAGTTTCTTGAGAGCCATCTCCTCCCACAAAATCTACGGAGGCTCATTCTAAATGCTTATGTCATTAAAGAAGACCCGATGCCGATCCTGGAGAAGCTTCCTTGTCTTGTGAAACTGTCCTTGGGTGGCTATGAAGGCCGGATTGTATCCTACTCCACCCAAGGGTTCCCTCGGCTGGAAGAGTTGTTCCTTTCGTAGTTTTCCACCGAGGAGTGGAGCATAGTGGTCGGGGCAATGCCAAGGCTCTCCAAACTAACATTTAGTTTGTGCTGGAAGATGAGTAAGCTCCCCGAGGGGTTGCTGCACCTACCATCCCTCAAGGAGCTACGTCTGTGGAGCATGTCCCAGATTTCTAGAGACGACAGCACTTGCAAAGAGCTGCAGCGGAAAGGATGCAAGGTTGGTAACTATGTCCCCTCCCCTGCTTGTCATTCTCTCACTTTCTTTGATTTGAGTGGTATTTGTGTTCAGGACTTCACAGTGGCGAATCCAGAATGAAAAATTAGGGTGGGCTGAAAAATTATACATTCTTATCCTAAATCATAAGTTTTTGTAGAATTATTGGTTCTACACCTCGAATGATTAAACTACTTTGTAAGAAACATAGTTTTGTATTCTTGTGCAATGAAATTCATAACTTCATACATGAATAAAAGCAAAGTAAAAAGAGAGATACAACGGAGGTACCTCGCTAATAGCAAGTGAATCCCAAAAACATGTAAATATGATTCCGATAGATAACAATATGTACATCAAAATAAAAAAATTAGTAATACAATAGCAATTAGCAAAATGTACTTAATTACTTAAAGGATCATGAACATTTCAAATAAAAGAACCATACCACTAGCTTGAATCACGACTTTCACGAGGCAAATTCATTCTGCCGTTTTTCATGCCTTGGAAGGATTTTATGATTGCATCATCGTCAATGGATCTAAATATGTCTCGCTCGGTGTAGCACACCATCAAATCATTTAACCAATCATAGAATTAAATTTCAATTGAGTATATACATTAAGAAATGTCTATATTCTAAAGAGGACTAATTAAGAAATGAATTGTAATTTGCAATTTGCAAACCTAATGAAGTCTCGGTCTGTCGGTGGACGGTCACTCGGTGACTCGGTGTCTCGGTCAGCCGGTCGCCCGGTCAGGCGGTCAGCCGGTCACGGCGGCCAGGGAACTCAGGGGCAGTGGCGCAATGCAGTGGCCAGTGGCGAATATCCTGACTTCAGTCGAGCATTCGGTCACAGGGACACAGCCACACAGGGTCACTCGACAGTCTCGGGCTCTCGGCAGTCTCAAGCGCTTGGCTCACTCGGTCACTCCGCCGGGCGCCGGCGTCTCCGCCCTCACGCTGTCACGCAGAGGCAGCACCGCAGCAACCAGCGGCCCAGCGCCCAGCAGAGCCGCCCACCACCGCGTCCCGCCATCCCGGCGTCCGGCTCCGGTGTCCCGGGCTCCCTCGGTCCCGCCTCCCCGGCTCCTTGCGTCCGCAAGGCCGCAACGGCGTGCGACCCCGCCCCCGGCAGCCCAGCTCCGCACCTCCGCCGCGGCATCACTCAGGATCTGGATCCAGCGACCAGGGTCCCGCCTTGGCTCGTCACTCGTCAGCAGGCGGCACGGGTGAGCAATCTGCAATCGATTGGGGATTTGGGAATTTGGGGGATCGGGAGCTCGGGAAGGGATTTTGGTGGATTTGGGGAAATTTGGGAATTGGGAGAATAGCTGAATTAGGGCAACACCGCAACATGTATTGGATCATTAGATCATTGGATGTGTGGGGCTGTGGGCGCCTGGGCGGTGGGCCCGTGGCCAGTGGGCCTGCATCGGTTCGGCCTTGTTTTTTCTCCCGTGGCTCTGTGCTCTTCTTCTCCTCACAGCTCTTCTCATCAGGGGTCGGCGTCGTCGCCAGGGAGGAGGCACCAAGGCAGGGACTGGTCGCCGTAGGAGAGGGGGGGTGGTCGGTAAACCGGTGGAGGGTAGGCTTCAGCCTGATGAAGCCTACCCCCATGGATTCGCCCCTGGGACTTCAAGTGTCTCATACAAATATTTGCGGTACATGCAAACAAGCAGCAATATGCTCAATAAATGCCATTTAAATTATTTTTTTTACTTTCTCTACGATGCTACCTTGTTAGGCATAATGGTTGTGGAATGGGCTCTTTTTATGTTTTGTAACTGGGATCGTTTTCTAGGGGAAATTCACTCTATGCCATCGGTCAAACCTAGAATTCAAAACTGCCCTATTGTGAATATGCCATTAGAATTCCAAGTTTGACCGATGGCATACAACAAATTTTTGTATCAACTCCTTAACTTGGTGCTATTCTCTTGTATGCTTTACGCAGGTGACAAGAGAATGACAATCCTCTGGTTGTCGCTCAAACTTGATGCATGAACTCCTCTGGTTGTATGCTATTCTCTTGATGCATGCTCAACCTCGAAGATTTCTGCAAGATGTGTCAGGGACTCCTCGATTATCCGTCATGCATGCATTGGTCTTCCTTTCTAAAATATGGTTTGTTTTTTTAATCGAGTGTCTCCCGGTGTGTTTGCGTGTTGGCTGCTAATTATACTACATGTTTGCTTTTATGTAATAATAAAAAACACGGAGCGCAGAACCTGTGCTTCATGGTAATACTGTTAGTATTTCATTTAGATTGAGATTTGCAAATACAAATGTTTGTGCTGTTAACCGCTGTATTAATTACATAATCTCTTTGCGTGATTTTTGGTTGAACAATAACTAGTTTGTCATCACCAAAATAGTTATGTACTTACGTTACGTACGAACCGAAGGGATTACTGTTGCCGCCGTTAGAGACCAGTAATCCCATTCCCATATCATCCTTCAGTCCTTTTGGCTAGGCTCATATGACTACACAACTCACGAGCAACATAGAGCAATAGAGATCAGCCTCAAAACAAGTTTTCTATCTTACCTGTGACAACAGCTGATTGCAACAAGGCAATTCCAGTAAGTATTGCTGATTGCACGAGGTTTCAGACGTGCGTATGTACATATGAGACAAACGAACTTAAGAATCATGTTTATTTTGCGAAACTGATGAATACTGACAATCGGGTCATTAGCTTGCTAACATGAATACTCTTATCGATATAGCATGAGAGACGCAGGACAGATAAGGTGTCTGGATTCAAATCGCCGTTTGATTGTTCAGTTCAGGTCTTCCTTCCTCTCCTCTAACTCTACAGTTCCTCGCCTACCCCAGATCCTCCTGGTGCACCTTGTAGGACCCGGTAGTCAGACATCCGCGGGTATCTTACTTAGCCCGTACGAGTTGATGGCATAGTAGTTGCAGGGGAGCATAGTAGCCAGACGTGCTAGCAACACTACAAAACCATAGATCTAGGTGGATTCTTTTGGACTTATGATTTATGACTTAAATATTTGAATTCTAACTATTCGTAAGAGGCAGTATGTAGAGGAAAATAGTCGCATGAGATTTTGACCGGTACACCTGAACTTAGTACACTTTTGACTATAATTTTCTTAGTGACCCCACCGTAAAAAAATAAACCGTTTAAAAGTTAGTTACTGTAAACAATACAAGCATGAGCCAACTTTAAATCCAAAAGAACCCAGCTGAGCTTGTCACCCAATGAATGAAGAGAGACTCCAGATATGTAATAAATTTGCAGCCATTTCATTGAAACTAGCATAATTACCCGTGCAATTGCACGGCTTGATACTAAAATGCAAACTCTTATATCTATAAATAGAGTTTTATTTTCTATACGACTATAATGCTTATGATTGGAAGTATAGTGTTGTAGGGGTGGCCCCCACCTAAGCCCAGCAGGCCTGTTAGAGGGTTGTAAGGCCCAAAATGGGACATGTGTAATGACTTGGATACCCCTGAAGGGGATGTATATGTGTATGTATATGTATAAGGGTACAACTGTAAAAGCACCCCCATGTGTATATATATATGATACAGGCCATGGGGAGAAACCCTAAGCCATTACTCACCTAACTCTCCACTACCATACTCTCTCTCTCTGTTTGGTCTGTAACCACAACAGTTGGCGCCGTCCGTGGGGAGGAAAGGGTAAGCCTCCAAATCCGAAGGAGGATGGCACCAAAGAAAGCTTCATCATCAGCGGCGAGGAAGAACAAGGGGGGAGCGACAGAATCTCGCATCAATACCAGGGCTTCGGCGTTGGCAGCCGCAGGTAAGGGTGGCGACCCGGGTGTGACGTTGTGAACACCGACGTTCACGACGCGACGCGCGACCCCGCCACCATCGTCACCACGACCGACCCCGCCACCACCACCGTCGCCATGACCAACCTCGCCACCACCGCCGCGCCACCGGCCCCCGCCACCATGAGTATAAACAAAGACACGCGTTCGTGCGCGCACTCTCCGTGAAAAACGCGGGCATGAGTATAAACAAAGACACGCGGTCGCGCGCGCACTCTCCGTGAAAAACGCGGGCATGAGTATAAACAAAGACACGCGGTCGCGCGCGCACTTTCCGTGAAAAACGCGGGCATGAGTATAAACAAAGACACGCGTTCACACGCGCACTTTCCGTCAAAAACGCAGGCATGAGTATAAACAAAGACACGCGTTCGCGCGCGCACTCTCTATGAAAAACGCGGGCATGAGTATAAACAAAGACACGCGTTCGCGCGCGCACTCTCCGTGAAAAACGCGAGCATGAGTATAAACAAAGACACACGTTCGCGCGTGCACTCTCCGTGAAGAACACGGGCATGAGTATAAATAAAGACGCGTGGGGGGACGCCTTCGCACGCACTCCACGGAGTATAAATAAGACGTAGCGTCGAGGTCCGCCTCCGCACGCATTTTCACCGCCCGCAACGCGCGGAGGCTCGCCTCCGCGCGCAGTCTTCAGACTCTAAATAAGACATAGCGTTGAGGTCCAGCTCCGCACACACTCTACGGAGTATAAATAAGACGTAGCGTCGAGGCCCGCCTCCGCACGCACCTTCACCACCCGCAACGTGCGGAGGCTCGCCTCCACGCGCAGTCTCCGGACTCTAAATAAGACGTAGCGTCGAGGTCAGCCTCGGCACCCAATCTCACCGCCCGCAACGCGCGGAGGCTTGCCTCCGCGCGCAGTCCACGCACTCTAAATAAGACGTAGCGTCGAGGTCCGCCTCCGCACGCACTCCACGGAGTATAAATAAGATGCGGATGTTGTCCCTGCGCACTCTACTGAGTATAAACAAGACGCGGGTGCTCCCACGCACGCATGGGTATTATCTCTATGCGTACTCTACGGAGTATAAACAAGGCGTGGTTGATGGTGCCACGCACTCTACAGAGTATAAACAAGACGCGGCGGCTCCTGCGCATGCATGGGGTATCATCTCTATGCGTACTCTACGGAGTACAAATAAGGCGTGATTCATGGTCCCACGCGCTCTACGGAGTATAAACAAGACAGTCTAGAATTCCTACGTCGTAGGTCTTAATAAGGCGCACTAGAGGCTGGCCTCCACGGAGCGCTCGCGCGTCTACCTCGACCTAGGCGCCAGCTCCGCTGCCACCACTTCGAAGGGTAGGGGACGGAGCGCTCGCGCGTCTACCTCGACCTAGGCGCCAGCTCCGATGCCACCACTTCGAAGGGTAGGGGACGGAGCGCTCGCGTGTCTACCTCGACCTAGGTGCCAGCTCCGATGCCATGACTTCGAAGGGTAGGGGACGGAGTGCTCGCGCGTCTACCTCGACCTAGGCGCCAGCTCCGCTGTCACCACTTCAAAGGGTAGGGGACAGAGCGCTCGCGCGTCTACCTCGACCAAGGCGCCAGCTCCGATGCCACCACTAAGGGTAGGGGACAGAGCGCTCACGCGTCTACCTCGACCGAGACGCCAGCTCTGCTACCACCACTTCGAAGGGTAGGGGACGGAGCGCTCGTGCGCCTACCTCAACTTAGGCGCCAGCTCCGATGCCCCCACTTCGAAGGGTAGGGGACGGAGTGCTCGTGCGCCTACCTCCACCTAGGCGCCAGCTCCGATGCCCCCACTTCGAAGGGTAGGGAAGGAAGCGCTCGCGCGTCTACCTCGACCTAGGCGCTAGCTCCGATGCCCCCACTTCGAAGGGTAGGGGACGGAGCGCTCGCGCGTCTACCTCAACCTAGGCGCTAGCTCTGATGCCACCACTTCGAAGGGTAGGGGACGGAGCGCTCGCGCGTCTACCTCGACCTAGGCGCCAGCTCCGATGCCACCACTTCGAAGGGTAGGGGACGGAGCGCTCGCGCGTCTACCTCGACCTAGGTGCCAGCTCCGATACCACCACTTCAAAGGGTAGGGGACGGAGCGCTCGCGCGTCTACCTCGACCTAGGCGCCAGCTCCGATGCCACCACTTCGAAGGGTAGGGGACGGAGCGCTCGCGTGTCTACCTCGACCTAGGTGCCAGCTCCGATGCCACCACTTCGAAGGGTAGGGGACGGAGTGCTCGCGCGTCTACCTCGACCTAGGCGCCAGCTCCGCTGCCACCGCTTCGAAGGGTAGGGGATGGAGCGCTCCGCGTCTACCTCAACCTAGGCGCCAACTCAGCGCCCGTGTATCTACCTCGGGTAAAGTGTCTGCTACGGCGGGCGTGCTGTAGCCTCGCCAATCTACCGGGGGACCGCGTAATCGTAAACGAGGACGGAAGCGTGAACAACACCCCTGTCTTTCGTCTATATGCATCAAAAGATGTTTACAAGGAAACGTAATAAGTGTACAAGCATTCTTGGGTGTTTGGAGCCACTACTCGGTGGGCTCCTCCTTAACCTGCGTTCGCGCTGCGGCTTCACCCAAAGAAGTCTGGCTTGCCCAGAAGTCTAGCGATTCCTCGGCCCTCCGCCAGCGCCGTAGGCGTCGTCGGGTCACAAGGTCGGAAACTAACAGCCGGTTGTGTAGCTGCTCGAGACACGGGGGCACGCAAGTCAGAATATGGGCGAGGCAACTTGTACTTTATAATAAGGCAAAAGGGCTCATGTTACAACGCACACCAACACACGAAGGCCACGCCATCACACCTGTGGATTTGCGTCGCCCCCCGAGCTCGCGGGGCCGTCCTCTTCGCGTCGCGGCACTTCCTCTAGCCACTGGCCGAGGTCACCCTCGTAGTACAGGTTGTTTCGAAGCTCGACCCTCACCGCATCCGCCTTGATGTATTCCCAAATCCTCTCGTGGAAGAACTGCACAGGGCGGCGAACGGTGCGGACGGTGCCGGACATCACCCTGGCCCCGGGCAGCGTCTCCAATTGTGGATCAGCCAGCCCACTGACGTGCTGACAGCCCCGGTGTCGCAGGAGCGCGCAGATCAGGCATGAGGTCACGTACGAGCAATGGTTGCTGAAGGTCGTCGTGGCGTCGCGTGCAATGTTGGTTGCGTCTCCGATCCATCAGAGCGTACGGGATAGCTCCTCTGGCCCGAAGGAGTGGTCTGGCACTTCGGCGATGAGCCCTCGGAGAGTGTCCTCCAGGGCAAGTATGGCATCCCACGCAGCCACCGAAGCATCGCCCAGAGCTCGGTCCCGCTCTGCTAGGGACAAGGCAAGCTCACCTTTCTCCTTCTCTAGCGCAGCGATTTGCTGCAGTAGGCCGTCTCGCTCCGCCGCAGCTTCCTGTCGCGCCGCTTCTGCGGCCGACTCCTGCGCTACGGTGACAAGCTCCTCGGTGTGCGCATTCGTCACCGCGCACTCCGCCTCCAAGTGGTGGATACGGGCATCCTGGGTGGAGCGCGCCCCCGCAGCTTCGCGCAGCCCCCCTTCGGTGGCCTGCAGCCTGCCCTGTAGCGCCCCTTGCTCGCGAACGTAAGCCGCCCGCAGGGCCTGGGCCAACACGAGTGTCTGCGCGGCAAAGGAGTTAGCAAGTGTCGCACGGCCATGAGTGGTCCTAGGGACAGGTGCTTACCCTTACTCCCGACACCTCTAATGCGTCCCCAAGGTGCCCCGTCCCATAGGTCTGCAGCGCTTGCTGCCCAATGCTGGCGGCCGCGTCGTCCGCAATCCCGCGCCATGCCCTCAGCGCATCCGATGGAGGGACGAAGTTTGTTGGGCTCGGGCGCACGGCGTCTGCGTCGCCAGTGTCAGGACCCCCACATTCAGGGGATGCCTCTTCTTCTGGGATAAGTGCCGCTGCAGGAGGAGGTACCGGTCAGAGTCCTACAAGACACGAGGGAACTACACCGAAGGTATGCCATCCTAGCCTACCGTCAATGGCGGATGGGGGACTTCGCTGGGACGCCTCCCTAACCTCGGGCGGGGTAGCAATGACACCGGACCCCGCGGACAGCGCCGGCCCGTAGGACAGAGGGACCTCCGGGATGGGACCCAGCGCCAACTGTTCCTGTGCCACGGCCACTGCGGTCGAGGAGCCGGGAGCGCGCGGGATAGGGGAACCTCGGTATACGAGGCGCAGTCCCACAAACTCCCAACGCCGATCGCCACGGCGAACCCCCTCGAAGTCCGGTGAAGGGAGGTTTGCAGACATGGCCGCTTCACCTGAGGTGAGGGCCCCGCCTCGGTAACCGCTGCAGAAGGAGCCCCCGCAGCAGCAAAACTCGCACAAGGGGCCTCCGCAGCTACAACATTGGCGGGCGAGGACTCTGCCCTTGTAACTTCTACGAGGGGCACCTCCGCCTCGGCCGCCGCTGTTGGCGAAGACCGCGCTCCACCTACCCCCGCGGAGGGCAGCCCCGGCGCGGTCGGGGCCACCATCATGGGCGGCGAGACTTCCATCTCCCGGTAACCCGCGGCGCACTCTCCGCCCTTGGCACCTTCGCCCTCAGTACCGGCGCCCTCCAAGTCTGAGTTGGCGTACTTCGCCGAATCCGACTCCGCGCTCGCTGCACCGGTAGGGGCAGCGGCAGCCGCTGTACCAGGCGTGGTCGTCGCAGTCCGGGTCCTCTTGCGAGACGGCGCTCTTGTCCCTACGGTACCATCGTCTTGGTGTTGCGGGGCCGGAGGGGCGCGGTCCAGCACGGGAAGGCACAGGACCTCGCACACGCAGTTTATCCGCCCCAACCCCACCTTCGCAGTCGCGGTGGTGCGTTGCTCGTGCTCCCTGGTGGTGTATGGCCCGAGGAAAACGCGCGCTGCAAGCTCCGCGTCCTCCAGGCGAGTTCCTGCGCGAGGCAAAGAGTACAATCAGATGCAGCGCAGTACGCACGAGTGAAAAGGAGGGCGCGATCGAGGCTTACGAAGACCAGTTGTGCCGGTAGGGAACAAACAGACGGGTGAACGTTGTCATCCCGAACTTTTCCAGCGGTAAGGCGCCAATCACGGGCGAGCGGCACCACACCGTACATTATGTATTCCTCAGCGAGGTCGCGCATGTTGAAGTGGGTGGTCACCCGCACAAGTCTTCGCGCCCTCCGCCTATCTTTGTGGTCGAGTGTTAGGCCAGGCGTGGTTTGAATGCAATCGGCTGGCCCGTGCATTCAAGGCCGCTTCCACTCGCCACACGGTGGTAGAACCACCGTCGCGTCCAGTTGGACTCTCATTTCCCTCGCGTCGAGTTCACGGGGAAGATCTTCCCGCATGACGCCCGCAAAATGAAGTTGACGCTGCCAAAGTTCGACAATGTCCCGTCCTTCCACTCCTTCGGTTGGCACCGTGCTTCGTGCAGGTATGCGAACATTGAGGCGCTGGGCCAACATGCTTCCGAGCACAAGGCCCAGCTGTATACGACAAGGCGGGCCACTGCGTTCGGAGTCAGTTGTGCCAACTCCAGCTTGAAGGTACGTAGCACGTTGCCAACGACCGCCGCGGCCGGGATGCGGAGTCCGGCTTCGAAGTAGGCGACGAAGACGATCGCCTCGGACTTCTCAGGGCACAGCTCCGTATCGTTGTCGGCGGGTAGCCGCACCGCGGTCCGACAGCCTTCCCTCGCGCAGCAGTGTCCAGATCGTCTCCTCCTTCACGAGCGTGCGGCCTAAGTCGCCGGAGTACGGCCCCTCCTTCTTCGTCGCCGCCCACCACTTGTCCGCCACCGTTGGATCGCGCTCCTTGAGCGTGTATTTCACCTCAAGCGGCGAGGACCGCCGACGGATGGCGTAGTCGCCGGCCACCCGAGAACACTCACCCGAGAACTACTTGACGGGGAAAAAGAGCGCACGGGCAAGGAAAGCAGGTATAGGAGACGGCGTGAATGATCACAAAGCATGTGAAGGAGGCGCAGACATGGTACCACGGGGGGTATTTAAAGACCCCTTGCCTCCCACCACCGGTAAGCGCAACCGGTGGACGACAACCGCTCACCTCCCTTTGGCCGAAGCCAAAGCATCGCAATGGCACACGTATGCCACATGCGACCACAGTCGCACAGGGGCCTGACATCACACGACGCGCCAATAGCATCCCGCCGCGTGTCGGCCAACGCAGGGAATAAATGCAGGTCGCACGACCCAACATAGCTTCCGACGCGTGTCAGCGGAGTTCGCAGGGCCCATCAACCGGTTCTTGGGGCCGATCAACCGCAACAGTCCAAACGGAGCCTTTGCCCCAGCGGCGAGGCCCCGACCCTGACTCTGGCCGCACCTACGCGAAGCGACATCGCTACGAAGGCGCCGGAAGCCACTCCGGCTCCGAGAAAGGCCACCTCGCCACACGCTCGTGCCCGCGGGAATAAGGACAGCCAACAGAGATCCCGGCCTACACCCCGTCCCGCTAGGACCACCAACCGGCAAGCCTCTTCGGGCCCGCGTGACTCCAGATGGGCAAGCCCCTGCTTATGCAAGGAGACTCCGACCGTTCAACCCAATTTTGCTCGGAGACAGCTCGCTTCCGGCCCGGCCCTAGGACCACACCGGGATGCGTCAGCATAAAGCCACGAGTCAATCAACCCCAGCGGCAACGACATCAGGATCGACGCCCCGAAGGAGATACGCCGGCTTCGACAGTAGCAAGCCCTCGCAAGGGGTACCCCGCTATACCATTGCAGAGCCTTGCGGCGGAACCAAAGTGCACTATCGAACTGACTGGGCGGAGTTTGGAGCGCGAAGTATGCCCCCACTCCGGCTCCGACTCTGACTTCGCCTTCGACCTTTACACCAACCGTGGCTTCAGCTTCGACTTCGAGGAGTAGACCCGTGCGCAAGGACTCGCCCGTCGGCATCCCTCACACATGGGCAAACCTTGTCTCCATACGCAGCAACGCAGCATGAAAGCAGGAAGTGCGACCAGTTGCCGGTACAATGCCGCACCAGCACGATATATATACCCCATCAGCGGGGTAGCCCAACCGGCAGAAGTCCAACCGGCGGAAATCCAAGCGGCAGGAGTCCAACCAACGGGAGGAAAGTCCAACCGGCGAAGGAGCATTGCCGCATCCCACGGCCGCGATGCTTCAAGACCCGTGCCGCGCCAAGCGGTTCCGCCACGCGGTCGGCCAGAGGAAAGGAGTTACTTGCCGTCAAGAGCGCTCGACGCTGGAGTCCGCCGTCACTTGGCATTCGCGCGCCTCGGCATCCGACTCCGCCAACACCTCCGACCCGGCAGGGTCAACCGCCGACCCACCGTAGCAGGACCGGATGGACAACGACGGCTTCGCCAAGCCGCCTGGAGCCATACCTTCGCGACAGGGCAAACACTACACCAAGCAGCAAGGCTCTGACGAACGTTGAAAAAGCTCACAGGCCGCAAGGACGGAGGGGGCCAAAGGGCTCGGTAACATGGCTTCGACCCGTGAAGCCCGTCATCATGAGAGGCTCCTGTTGTAGGGGTGGCCCCCCACCTAAGCCCAGCAGGCCTGTTAGAGGGTTGTAAGGCCCAAAATGGGACATGTGTAATGACTTGGATACCCCTGAAGGGGATGTATATGTGTATGTATATGTATAAGGGTACAACTGTAAAAACACCCCCATGTGTATATATATATATGATACAGGCCATGGGGAGAAACCCTAAGCCATTACTCATCTAACTCTCCACTATCATACTCTCTCTCTGTTTGGTCTGTAACCGTAACATATAGTTATATTTATTATAAAATTATAATATCTACGTAAATCTGTCTCTTTTTTAATGTAGGAATTTCTAGCCTCCTAAAGCGAATGTGGAAGCATACTTAATTAATCCTATGAAAGACCACACATACGCCAATTCATTGTACGTCGTAGTTGAACAGCCACCGGTCTAGGTGGTGAAGATTATATTAGCCCTTTAAAAGTAGATTTTGCGAAAGACTTACAAAGAAATATTAAGCTAAACAGATGAGCCCACCCACTTTAAGCAGCTTCATATTGGTACTCAGCCAACTAGGAAATGTATCGTGTGTACTACGTGCCCGACGCCATCGGGCACCACCAAGACGATCGCGTGCACTGGTGAACAGTCGCTGGTCGTTCCCCTTGTATCTTCAGTCGGCCAGCCAAGCTTCTCCTGACTGTTGCTGCCGGTACACTTGTCGATGACGATGAGTCGTTGACAGCGTTGATGAACTTGGTGCCGTGCTGTCGAGCTTTGAGGATGCTGCCACCAGTGGCGAATCCAGAATGAAAAATTAGGGTGGACTAAAAAATTATACATTCTTATCTTAAATCGTAAGTTTTTTGTAGAATTATTGGTTCTACACCTCGAATGATTAAACTACTTTGTAAGAAACATAGTTTTGTATTCTTGTGCAATGAAATTCATAACTTCATACATGAATAAAAGCAAAGTAAAAAAGAGAGATACAACGGAGGTACCTCACTAATAGCAAGTGAATCCCAAAAACATGTAAATATGATTCCGGTAGATAACAATCTGTACGTCAAAATAAAAAAATTAGTAATACAATAGCAATTAGCAAAATGTACTTAATTACTTAAAGGATCATGAACATTTCAAATAAAAGAACCATACCACTAGCTTGAATCACGACTTTCACGAGGCAAATTCATTCTGCGGTTTTTCATGCCTTGAAGGATTTTATGATTGCATCATCATCAATGGATCTAAATATGTCTCGCTCGGTGTAGCACACCATCAAATCATTTAACCAATCATAGAATTAAATTTCAATTGAGTATATACATTAAGAAATGTCTATATTCTAAAGAGGACTAATTAAGAAATGAGTTATAATTTGCAATTTGCAAACCTAATGAAGTCTCGGTCTGTCGGTCGACGGTCACTCGGTGACTCGGTCACTCTCTTATCCGAAACGAACAGGGCGATCTAGTTTTGGCGGCATCAGGGAAAATGTAGTTTTTACACAATGCGCAGCAGGGTGAGGCTCTAGCGGCTGCACGAGACGGAGACCTACGCTTTGGTCTTGAGCTATCTCTGACTGTAGTTTCTACACTTTGCCATTGACGTTCTAAACACAAAGCCACAAGCAGGCATTGTGAAATTCTTATTAACAGATTACTACGTTTTGTAGCATGGCTCTGGCTTCGTTCTGCTGCCAAATGATTCAATTCGAGATCTTTGCTGCCATAACTTTGAGAAATCGGGATTTTAGACGATTTATGCTCCTATTTGTTATGGGAAGTCACAAATACACTATTGGCATCTGTTGCCATCTCACAGCTGACAATGATCAGTTCCGAGTCTTGATCTCTGTAATAACTCACTCATTGTATCTTCCTACCATTTGTAAGTTTTTTATATAACATTTTCAAGCAACAGAAAACCCAGATAGTTGTTGGGCTGCGAGCAAACCTATTGGACCTTCAGGATTACTTTATTTATAGATCTTTCAAGCGTTCTTTTCCCAAGTTCTTCCAGTTCAAGTATCCTTTATACACTGTCACTCATTCTTAGAGACTGGGTTTTTCTTTTTCCTTTTGTCCAATAATATCAAACTGGTCTGAACAACTTCAAACAAGAACAGGGTCGGTTTGACCGAGACAAGTAAAAACAGAGTTCAACCGGTGAGTAGAATAGTCTGCAAAGGACAAATACATGATAGGACTTTGAGCTCAATCACTAGGTCACGCGGGTGTCCTGCCGTAACATTTAAAATGGTGGGATTAATATACGCGTATTTTCAGTTTTTCACTACCAACTGAGCCTTGCACATCTTAACCAACATTTGCGGGCAATCCAGTAATTAGGTAAGCTTGCTGCATTCTACACCAAACAAACTCTAAACATATGAAACAGCATGCTAAAACTTGAAACTAATAAATTCGAGCGGCAATACTTGAAACTAATAAATTCGAGCGGCAATACTTGTATGCTCGCCATTTACGCAAAAATTCTGGTAAAAAAATCTCAATATATTAACACATAAACTTTGTAAGAGAAAAACAAGCTCTGGATATACAATTCCCCATTATGTCATGCATGGTCGATCAATCAATGAATGCGAGTAAAACAGAGGGTACGAAGAGTAGTTCGGCTCATTTCAACTTCCGTGAGTTTAGGTGGTAAACTGGTAGGGGAACCGTGCATGTGCCAAATCATTTTACAGGATGCATGTGCCAAATCATTTTACAGAATGTACCTGTACTGAATCATCGTCGCGAGGACGGTGACCGGGTCCCACCTGCTCAGGATCGATGGCCGCTCGCAGACCAAGAAGGTCGGCACCGGCCAGCACATCTTCTCCAGAAAATTCGATATCGGTGACCGCGACTGGTACATCAGATATTACCCTAAACCCTACAGCCAGCAGCTCGGAGTATGCCGACTACATCTGTGTCTTTGTTGACGTCGCCGCCGGCTGTGACAGGAATGTCACTGGTCATTCCAAGTTCAGTTTGCTCGACCAAGCTGGGAAAGAAGTGCCGTCGTACAGCCACACGGACGAACCACTGAATTTCTCGAATCTCATGAGCGGATCATGGATGCTCATCAAGCGAGAAGAACTCGAGAAGTCGAAGCATCTTCTCACGAACGACCGCTTCACCGTCCGATGCGACGTCACCGTCACGAGCAACGTGCGCACGTGCCGTCTGTGATGATTGCACACTTGCCAAACAATGCCCGTTTATAATATATTACTGACAGTTTTAAATAAAAATCATATATAATAATTTTATAGTTCCTCAACAGATATTATTGAACTGTTTGGTATATCATAGACGGTTCTAGTCATCTCTAGTAATATAAACAATTATGCTCATAAAACTATCTGTGATAAAGCGTTTAGTATAGCTTTTTTTATAGTAGTGGCTACACGCAGACCCTTTTGGAAGTTTTAATTACCAGATTACATCCTGTTTGGCTTCATGCTTATTTGTTCTAACGCATGTTTATATTCAGATATGCGTCTTGTTCTTATTTCTTCTAGCCATATTTATGTACTTGTAGTATTCGAACATGCACATTACGTTGTGCTTTCATGCAAGTCGGATGCCATTGCCAATTAAATTAGCTATGTATTCGAGTTGTCTAGAAACGTTTTTGTGCAGTCTTGTATCCAAACACACGTCGTCGCTGCTGCCATGTTGTTGGCTTTTAATCTGCTTTGCCTTCTAGTAGTCTCCACTTGAGCGTGTACAATGCCAACTTCTTGCTGCATCCTTCAACCAAAATAGCAACTGTAGCAGTAGGTACCACTGCTGTAAAAAAAACTCATCACAGGTGGTTCAATAATATTATCACAAATAGTTTTATGAACCGTCTATGTTTATAAGTCAGTAATAACACAAGGTCATCACAGACAACTTCAGAACTGTGTGATGCCCACTAGCACAGACGGTTTTTATTAAAAACCATCTGTGATTGTTGACTCTCACAGATGGCTTTTAGTAGAAACTGTCTATGATATATGAGTTGAAACCGTCTATGATAGTCTACATCACAGGCAGTTCAACTATAAGTTGAAACTATCTGTGTGATATTCTTTTGTTTCTTAAATCTATTTCTGTTTGTTGGCTAGCCTCAGGAAATACTAGCCATGCCCTCTGAAACAAGCAGAATCACAACATTCATTTCAGAAACAAGAACATCTATTTCACAAATCAATTAACTGAAATAAAATAAATTAACTATCCATGAACAAATACACACATGTACAATTAAGCTCGACTTGTTGTAGTTGAAGACAATGGACAAGTGAATCACAGTGAACAAGATTAAACAACCTAATGAACCGTAAGAGAGGGGAGGGAACCGTAATATGTACACGAACCCGAAACCCTAGCTAACTATCCATCAATTTTGTAATTTCAGATCCAAACATCAAGGAAGAGAGGGGAGGGGATCGGATGGCGGTCGGATATCACCGGCAATGAAGGAGAGGTGACGGTAGCGTCACTTTTGTGTCACGACGGTGACACTACCCAAGATACTCTTACGACACTTACGGCAAGTGTGTCTTATACAGTGAACCGTGGTGTCACAACCGGAAGCGGAGGAGCTAGCTCATGGCGGTAGCCAGGTCGTTGAGGGGAGGATCGATGCAGGAATAAGCTAGCTAGGAGTGGATGAACTAGGAGCCGGTGGAACTCACGCATGCTTGCCGATGGAAAGGGAGAGGGGGAGTAATTATAAGGGGAGAGAGGTGGGATGAACCGGTGCCTGCCATTCGATGCGGAGAGGATGGACGGATGAGATCGAAATCCTAGGGGGAGAAATCACTAATCGGTGACGTGGCATTATCACAGATGGTTTGCTATATGAACCGTCTGTGATAATGCACATATCAGAGATGGTTTGGTATAAGAACCATATGTGATAATACATATATCAGAAACGGTTTGGTATATAAATCGTATGTGATAATGCATACATCAGATACGGTTTGGTATACGAACCGTCTGTGATAACGCTTAAAAATACGTGCCCTACTCCCGCCTGTTAATATTCTGATGCAAGCAACCCTTAAACTTCCACATGGTTCTGGCTTTATATGCAGCGTGGTGTACAATTCCTTGATACCACAACTCAATTTCTTCTAAACTGTCATCTCTCTCATCTTCTTCATCAGATTTCTCAATAATAGCATCTAATATTCTTTTGATCTCCTTCCTCTCATCTATCCATCATGAGTTGTTCGGCTGCAACTTTGCACAAGTTGTCGGACCTCGGGTTAGCAAACCCAGATCCTCTGTGTTTCCACCGCACTATTCCCTGGATCAGTAGATAGTGCTCACAGATACATTATTGTATATCAAACACATATCATGTGGAAGCGTAAATAATACAGTAGTACTTACTCATGGGCCGATTAGGCCGAAACGATAAAATGCAGCAGCGAAACTTCACGCGGGTGGGACCCGTAGGACTTGCCCACAGGTAGCCAACTGGGGTTCGCAACCTAGTCCATGGCCTCTTCGTCTTCCAGCTCTGTCGACCCCTTTTTGGCGACGCAGGGTTTTGCATTCCTGTTCTCTCTGACTGAGTGATGGTAGTTAAGCAAGAATGAGTACGATGATACTCAGCAAGTCACCACACAGGATGCAGTAATAATAGATGCAAAGCTGTCAAGAGAGGTTTGAGTTTCTTTTATTTGCTAAAAGCATTGTTTTGGAATTACAATAAGTAAGAAAAATCTCCTAAGACGTAGCAATTTTAATTGAAACAGGTTTTATGAAATTGATAGTGAGAATGCGATTATAATTGTAGTGTAGGTTACATCCACCTTTTAAAGTGCATGGCTACCTCCACCAATGCTAGTTTCGCCGCTGGAGTACATCTCTCCAGGAAAAGTTCAAAGTCAGAGTACATCTCTCTGATAGGTTTTATCCCACCCACCAATGTTTTTGAAAATAGAATTAACTCGAGTAAGTTCCCGTGTCCGCCCTTGACCGTGGGCACGGCTGCTCGAACAGTTTTACACTCTGCAGAGGTTGCACACTTTCACCACAAGAGATAAGTCATCTTAATAGCCCACATGCTTCCTTAGGCATGAGACCCAGATGATTTATCACAAAGCCTTTACCTTACTCCGATCTAGCTAGACACCACCCCGCTGAGGTTTCACCACTGAAGGGCTCTATCCACCACAGTCAGAGGCCCCCTCTTGCGCCGTATGGGTACAGTCGGTCCCTGTATCCCACTGTGAGTAAACCAGTATGTCCTGGCACCCACTTTCCATGGTGATATCTAAACTAAACCTTTGCAAATTAATCAGCTAGGTCGTACCCATATAGACTTGTGGTTGCACTGTTTTACACAAGGAGGTCGTCACAAGATTCAGTCCTTAATTTGTCCAGGCGGTTCTTTCCACAAACCACAGATTCTCGTGCGACATCAGCACCATCCACTCCCGCCAACCGCCCAGACATGTACAGTAGGTTTTGAGAGTTTTGAGAAGCTTAAAATAGTTGTATCAACATATTCAGCCACGTACATCCCATGACTGTCCCAAACCAAGTTTTTATGTTTTCGAAGATTGATGATTAGGGCAACTAGCGCCTGGACTTTGACAAGACTAGCATGGCATTTAATATGACTTATAGCTAATAAAGTTATCATTAATATCTATGGTGACAAGGATCAGGTGATTCAAGTATCAAGGGATGGCATAGTAAATTTAATACAACATCAAGTGGGCATGTAGCTACCTTAAGCTTTGACATATATTGCATAGTAAATTAAGCACGCAAGTTGATAGTTTAAAAGAACATAATTTTGCATAAAATGTAGGATCAATATGATCAAAATGATGACTTGCCTTGCTTGTTTTACCACGGCCTTAATTGCTCTAATTCATAGCCTTCTCAATCATTGATCTTAATTTTACTGGTCCTCGCTTTTACCCGAGTCTTGGTCTTGTTCAAATCCGTCGTCCTGTTGAGTCTTCATATTCTAATACGGGGCAAAGAAAAGGAAAACCCAATAAATCCAAATACTTTAAATGCTCGATTTAATTTAAATTAAGCATTTATTGCGATTTGAGAATAGAAGGATGATTCGGGTTAGTGTGTTGTAAACAGCGGTAGATGAACTGGGCGAAGGAATGAGGTGGCTGAGTAGTTTTAATAGGATAAGAAGGGATCCGAGGTGAAGGAGTATTTTACAGGAATTTCCTGCTTTGGAAAAGAAAGTGGCCAAACACAGCCGATTGGGGAAAGGCGAGGCTAGATCTTTTATTTGGTGACTTTCTCTTTATTAATTTATATTTATCAAGGAAGTCCTGTGAGTCAGGCAGGACTTATGGACAGATAAAAAAAAAAGGTTAGCGAAGATAGTAAAGAGGAATAGAACTTCGTAATTTTAGGATGCGGAAGTCTTACAGGAGATGAGTATAATTTTAAGTACTCGGTGTAACTTTGATATTTTATGTGGCAAAACTTATCCGAAATTGCAACTGAACATAAGGATGGGGTTAATCATTCGACCAACTATTATTAATGGTCTGCCTTTTATTGGATGGGTGATTTATGAATTAACGTGGATCTCCCCGATGAAGCTATTTCTTTTGTTATTAATTATTTTCTAGTATTGCATTCGAATTCTGAGATAATGATTGGAGATTGGATGTGAGACGAAGATTAAGGATTGCTCTTTCTTGTTCAAGACTTTCTTAATCGTATTTTATTTGTCATCTTAATCTCAGTATTTTAAGATAATGTTAAAGTCTGTACTTCAAATATTTTAAGCATTTCTGGAAGGAGAGTTTCCATGGCATTAGAGATGAGCAAATCACACTTGATATTTTATGTGGCTTGCCAAAGATTATTTTAAGCAATAATAAGAGAGATGACATGATCTTAGAGATGAGCAATTTATGGTCAATATTTTATGTGGCCAAATCTTGTTAAATTAGTTTACTTAGTTTGCATTAATAGATTTAGATATGGAGATAAAGACATGACATACTATTTAGACTACTCGAGCTTTCGATAGGACGTGGCATTAGCATTTGATTTGTTTTGAAGGTAGAATTTGAGAGTTATGAAATTATCTTTATAAAGCTTCAAGTTCCAATTCATGCTGACATGCGTTTTTAACTTCTCACATTAGTTAATTCCAGAGTAATTATCTTGCTGATTCAGTTAGCAAGGAATTAGGGTTAGATTTCTAGCTTTACTAGTTTATAAACTCCTTCAATTGGTTTCACATATTAAACTTCAATATTAATATCTATTGAGTCCAAGATAATTGCTTATCATTTGGTTAAAACAGTTCATGCAATAATCTTGCTTTATTTAATCTTTACATGAGGTTGAATTATAAATTTTGGTTGGCACCCAATTAACCAAAGTTAAGGTCTATCTTTTTTTTATCCTTTTTTTTAAAAAAATTAAAAATTTGTTTAGAGTACCCATTATAATTTTACAATTAAATTCTTATTATCAATATTTTTAAATCATATTTTATTAGTTTGCAAGCTTGAACACTTATTGAGTTTGAGGTTCAAAAATAACCATATGGAGGGATTGTGAGGCATGTAAGCAAAATTAGGGGGGTATTACCCAGCCGGTCCCACCAGGCAGAGAAAAGGGGAGAACAGAGCAGAAACGGAGCAACCGGGCAAAGCCAGCCGAAAGCAGAGGAGGTGCACGGCGGTAGGGGTAGGCGGCGTTGCTGGCGGGGGTCAGTCGGGGAGATGCCGACGGTAGCCAAAACGGGATCCCGGGACTGGATTGCAACCGATGGGGGTGACGGTCGTGACCGGGAGGCACCTTGACGAGCCGGCGGTGGTGGAAGGCGACCGGGGGTGGGGACCCGAATAGGACGCCGGTGACCGGAGAGAAAGGAGAGTGAAATAGGGTGAGCATGAGCTCGAGGAGAGTGCAAGGAGCTCACCGGAGCGGTTGAGGTGGCCGGAGGGAGGCCGAGGCGAGCCGGCGACGTGCACGGGCTGTGGCGCGGGGAGGCGACCGTGGCGGGAGAGCTCGGGTGGCGGAGGGCACAGGCCGACGGTTGGGGAGGCTTCGGGTGGCCGAGGTGCCGCTCCCACCGCGCCGAATCGACTCGGGATTGACCGAGGATGAAGCGGCGGCGGCAATGGCGACGGCCGATGCAAGCTCAGGGGCAGCTCGAGCGAGCTCACATGGGGGGAGGAAGGACGAGGAGTGGGAAGGAGGGGAGCTCGCTCTTTATAGGCGGGGGAGGGGAGCAGTGCCGGCATGGGCGGCGCGTCCGACGGCATGGCGAGGCGTACGTCGGCATGGGTGTCGGTGTACTGCCGGTATGGGCGTCGGGGAAACCAGGGGCGGAGCACGAATCCACGGGCGGAGACAGACGAAACCAGGGGCAGAGCAAACGGCGCGGTTAGGCGGCCTGGTGCGGAGAGAGCGGCGCGGTGGGGGTGCCGGTGTGAGCGGTGCACCGGAAGCACAGGGAGGGAGGAAGAAGAAACCGAGTGGAGAGGCGTTGGCTTCGGCTGGGCCGAAGGCCAGAAAAAGAAGGAAGCGGGCCGGACGGCCCGGTAAGGAAAAGAGGAAAAAAAAGGAAGAATGGCTGGGAAAAAGGAGATGGGCCGGGAAAAAGGAGATGGGCCGAGCCCAAGAGGGACTTTCATATTTTCAAAAATTTTCCAAATTTTAGGATTTCAGTTTTGGTTTTGTGAGTATATGTTGAATTTCAAAACTTGGTTCAAATCTTTGGATTCAACGATTAGATTTTAAGATTGGCGAATTTCGGAGAAATAAATCTTAATTTTTCGAATCTGAATTTCCAGATACAAAAATTAGATGGAAGGGTTTTAGATTGATTTTCAATTTCTATTCTTGGTCTTTGAATAACCAAATTTAAATTTTAAATTTTGAATTTAATACTCCTAAGGAGTTTTGGATTTTCTCAGTCTGATTTTTATTAATCGGGCTCTTTGGCAAGACATCAAATCGAGACTTTTGAATAACGCCAAAAACTTTTGAGAAATACAGGAGAAACGATTAAAAGATTTTAAAATGTTGCAATTACACTAGTTCCCTTTTTGGGATGTCACACAAGCGGCCAACAACTTACGTCTGGAGCAGCTCCTCCGCTCACGCCCTACTCTCCTTCCCCGAGTCGCTTCCATCCATCAGCTAGACCTCATCATCCGCCATTGACGGATGTGTCTCGTTACCGCTCAGAAAAAGGAAACCGCCCTTAGCCTCGTTCTTTTCTTCAATATGCGCAAAGCGGAAGAATCTCTTGTTGTAGAGGAGAGACACATGGATAGCCTTGCCGATCAAGCAGAAGTGGCCAATTATGAGGAAACCTATTATGACATCCCCTTTCAGATTATGAGCCATGCTAATGATTTACCCAGGCTAGGGCAGGAAGTGGAGAGGGCAAGAACAATCTTCACAGCATTAGAGAACGCAGCCGCTAATACTCCAACTCCAAAAGTAGAAGAGGAAGCATATGAAGCCCAGAAGATCAAAATCTGAAAATCTCCTTTTTAGACTTTTGTAATAAATTTGACTTGAATTTGTCTTTTTGTAAAAGTGACTGATCACACTTATCTGTTCCAGCTCAGTAGCTTTTGTAGTTCATATGACAAAGGTCAAAACACAGACAGTTGTAAAGAACATCCGTCTATGATATTTCATAGATAGTTCTAACTAAAAGCTGTCTGTGATAATGGACAAAACACAGACGGTTGTAAATAAAAACTATCTGTGATACTTTATAGACAGTTGTAATTAAAAGTCGTCTGTAATAATGGGAGATATCACAAACGGCTTTTAATTAGAACCGCTTATGATAGTTTCAGAGATGCCTTTCACCATGAACCATCTGTTATAATTAAAGTACAGATGGTTTTATATGAACCGTCTGTGATGAGATGTCTAGTTTAGTTTGTTTTATAGTAGTGTACACATTAATCTGATCGTGTACTACGATATATGCCTGCAGCTTCTTGCAGAGAACGCCAGCCCTTTAAAGCTTAAACCCCAGCCCTTATACCAACTTTTTTTTAGAGAAGTCCTCGTATCACTTTGTCATCTTACAGTTAACCCTCTTGAGTGAAGCGAGTCGAAAGCCCCAAGCAAGATGCTATGTATGCACGTGCCTCACACGTGGGTATAAGATGTTACAATATATGGTCTCATTTTGGGTGATAAATAGCAGAATGGAGAGTAGAAGAGCAGAGCAGCTGATCATCGGAGAGAAAATGATTCATGAAATAAGTCATATATATATATATATATATATATATATATATATATATATATATATATATATATATATATATATATATATATATATATATATATATATATATATATATATATATATATATATATATATATATATATATATATATATATATATATATATATATATATATATATATATATATATATATATATATATATATATATATATATATAGGTTTATCCACCATAATCGATATGGTTGGTTGGCCTGATCAGCATACATAGGTCACTCCGGTGACTATGGTAGGCCTGTGAGGCATCGGGATCTCTCGTGTAACGTTCTCTTCGACTGAATTTTTTTGTACGGATAATCCATTTTTTATTCGAAATTACATAAATATACCCGCGGAAAATTTTTTTTACAAAAATAGGCTCCAGTCGCCTAATGGTTGGGCGACTGGAACCTTTTGCCCAACCAGATCGCGGCACAATATCTGTCGCCGCACGCTGGAGCGACTGCATCCAGTCGCTCTTCCGTATGGCGACTTTCATGCAGTCACCATTCCATTAGGTGACTGCATGAAACCCCTGTGAATTTTGTAGTTTTAAACTGGTAAAAAATGTGGTCAAGTTGTAATAAAAGTTTATGTTTATTGTATATTGTAGGTGCGTGAAAATTTTTAGAAACTTTTTTTTATTAAAGATTAACTGGAGAACGATCGATACATACACTGTTAAGTGACATACAATGATAATTCGTGTGCGGAGAACTGGTATATTAATTTTTTAGATGATTTGATATATGAATGCAAACAGAAAAGCTGATAGACTTGTTTGAATAAAAATAAACTTCATAATATAACTGTGAGTAACATGCCGCGTATTTTTTCATTACATGCATAACCTCACTCGCCACCCTGGTGTGCCCCGTCACCGTGCCCGCGTCCTCCCATACGGCCCCGCTTGGCCCTCCTCCGGTGCAACGGGTGACGAGACTCCGAAAAAGTAAAACGAGCAGGAGGGTGTCTATCCCGCCCCTACGCTGGTGGAGTCAGCTGCACTTCTGGCTGTGTGCCCTCCGGTGCACCGGGGAGGGCACTGCCAGAGAGAACCTCTGGTGCTGCATCGGAGAACTGCCCGGGCCACTCCGCAAAAAACTGGTCCACATCGTCCTGGCCGGGGGAGACGCCGTGCTGTTGGTAAGTACCTGCAATATTAATATCGTTAGTTCGTTGCATGTCGTCTTGGGATAAAAACAAGATCGGACGATGCGTACCCGTAGCTGGCGCCATCGAGGTAGGAGGAGGGGCGTACACCCCCTGCGTGTGGAAGCCGGGGATGTGTGGCGTGAAATGAGGTGGTGTAGGAGGCCGTGCCCAAGCTGAACCCCCTAGTTGCTCCGGGTGAGGTGGTGTAGTACGTGTCCACGTATTACCTCCGGAGTAGTGCCACGCTGATCGGGGTGGCACTGGTGGACGAGCAGTCGGAGCGCTGGGCGTGGAGACCGCCGGTAGCCTTGTGCAGGAAAGCAGGCTAACAATACGTCTACACTCGTCCTCCACCCGACGCACAAAGTTGACGCCCTCCTCGTGGGTCAGCTGCGCACCAGTGGCGACCCTCTGCAGTACTTAGGCGGACTTGGTCCATAGGACAGCACCGACGTCAGCCTGGACACAAAGACATAAAATGGTCGATCATCGAAACGACATTGCCATTTGGGAATCTTTGAAATGACATGTAACGTACCGCGATGTGAGCGTCGCGCGCAAGGTGCGCGGGGTACGTGTCCGTCGGAGCGGCGACATGTGTGGTAGGCGGGTCTACGACATGTACGAGCCTGGTACGTGTCCGCCCCTGGTACCAGCGCAGGTACTCTACGTAGTCCCTGCTGTCGTATGGGCGGTCCTCCTCCACGCGATCGTCGAGCGCACCCTCCCACTGCTCGACCCAGGGCTGCATCTTCGTCGACCAGTCCATGCCTCTTTTAACTCCCTTCACGTTGTGCCTGCGTATAGATCCATTACGTAATGTGAGTATTTGCGAACACAGTAGTAAGTATGTACATGTTTAGCAGAAACGATCACTCACGCGTGCACGGTCCCTGGAAGCGATGGTCCGAATGGTACAGGAAGCGCCTGCAGTAGCCCACACTACTAATTTTTGGGCCTATTGCAACGGCGCCAAAATGTTGCAATAGGCCTAAAATGGTTGCAATAGCACTTGTTGCAACGCTAAATTTTCGTTGGGAGGCGTGGCAAGAAGTTGCGTGGTCTAAAGTTTGGGCCACGGTATTTCGGTTCGTTGCAATAACGTTTACCTATTGCAACGCAATAAAGCATTGCAATACATAGTTTATGCAACAATGTATTGCGTGGCAATAACAACTATTGCCACGCAATTAGGCGTTCCTGTAGATAGCATTTGCAACATACCGATTTCGTGGTTATAAGTTAAATTGCAACGAAAACTGGTGGTAGCAATAGACTATATTGCCACGCAAAGAATTCATGGTAATAGATTCAATTGCCACGTAAAGAATTCGTGGTAATAGATTCAATTGCCACGCAAAGAATTCGTGGTAATAGGACAGAGTGCTATTGCCACGCAACGAATTTGTGGTAATAGGACATAATGATATTGCCATGCAAAGAATTCGTGGTAATAGATTCAATTGCCACGCACATACTTTGGTTGCAACAGCCTCTATTGCCACGCTTGATATTTTCGTTGCCATAGCTTCTAATGCCACGCTTGATCTGTTGTTGCTATAGACTCTTTTGGTACGCTATTTTTTCGTTGCTATAGCATATATTGCCACGCCAAAAGTTGAAGGGAATAGTGTATATTACAACGCATTGCTTTAGTAGCAACAAGAATTATTGCAACGCCATTAATGTTTGTCACAACAAGAATCAACTGATGTAGTAAAATCATTATATCAAAAATAGAATTTCTTTGCTACACATATCTGAAATGAAACCAACTTTGTTTGTGACAATAATTTGAAGTTGTATTACAAGCATCACTAAAATGTCCTAGCTATCAACTGCATTGAAGCTTGGCTTGACCTCACTGAATAGCTTGAATTGACCTTAGCTTCCCATGGCTCGAGCACTGCACTCAATTTATTCCTTCCTGAATAAAATCATTCAAAATGGCATATGCATCAGTTGTTCAGCTCATCACGACAGTAACACATTGTAAATGGAATAAATTTTCATAACATGAATACATATGTTCATTACTGCATCAATGCAACTGTCTAGAGATATAGACATGATTGTCAAAATATGTAGAGCTCAAGAACCACCAGAAAAATGGTACGGCACTGCTGTTAGGTTTGGCAAACAACACCAAGGGCCAAAAGAAAGTACAAGAAGAAACTGATAGCTGCAGTAGACCATGCAATCGATTACTAGTGGATGGTGTGCAAAAATAAATAAATTACATATGTGTGTACCATAACCATCCTCTTTCGGATGTTAAACATCACATTGACAGTGAAGTGAAGTGCACTAACAAGAGACATTCTCCACAGAATTTTGTCATTCAAAGCATACCATACAATAGTGAAAAACTCGCACTGATTAACAATTTGCAATGTTGTAGTAGATAGGCATTACAGCTATAAAAAAATCCCTCTACAATGCATACCTGTTGACTCCTTGTGCGTGCACGTTTAGTAGCAACAGCAGCCTTTAGTGTTTTTTTAGTAATATAATTCACTGACACATTCCCGTCTTTGTTTTGGGGAAGAGTTCGGTTAAGAACACTATTTCTAGGGGTGCGAATATTGGTTTCTGCAGTTCGCCTAGCTTCATGTTGTGTTTCCAGGTTGCTATCTGGGTTAGTCTGCTTATAAAAAAATTCGAGAAAACATTTCAGGGCTCATACAGTGTAGTGATCCATGTTGCCTGTAAACATGTTGCAACTGCTATTACCTGCGGCGTTGTTTCTTCACCTCGTGGAGTTGTGTCATTTCGTTCGGTTGGGGCAGCAGGAACATGTATTGTTTCGTTGGCAGCTTGGTTACCCTGCATTTAAATTTTAGTTTTCAAATAGTTAGCTCTTTGAAGTTATTAACACCCCACTTAATGGAACGATCTAGCCAGCGATGTCTCGATGAGCTAGCACTGTTCGTCCTTGATGCATTTACTAGTTCTTCCAGTGAAATTATGCATTGCTACTTGAAACTTAAGAAAAAGAACATCAAGGCATTCAAGATTAATATTACATTGAAATCTAGGAAAAGAACAACTCAGAGCACAAGTGTACATGCAACAGGATAGTCATCAAACAAATAAAAGCCGAGCGCAAATCCGATCAGTATAAGTTGAAACAAAAATAAAAAAGCTGGATCTTTGTCACATGATACCAATTTTGAACAGACCTGCATGCGAATAAAACGCCGAACCACATCTAGTCAAGCTAGCAATCAGCAAAATTTGACATTAGATAACTACAGTATCCCTGTTAAAGAAATTGGCAAAATGCAGACCTGCCATCGTTAATAAATTGCCATAATTTATGTTTTTCCCTCAGTCATTCAATAGTAAAACCATGGATTTCAAATATCATATGGATTTTAAATATTTTAAAATTCAAAAGTTTTTAACAGAGATACACGATAAACCCAAAAAACAAAGAGAAAAATTATCTTCAAATTATTTTTGCTCAGACGGTAGCAGTCTACTGAATTACTGAAAACTCAGAACAAATAACAGTAAAGAAAGTGAAACAGAACATAGTCATTTTCTCATGAATTTATGCATTGCTACTTGTAATCCAATGGCTGGCTGGCACTTCTACCTCTTTACCCTTTGGTGCTTAGTTTCACAACACACGAACACCACATACCAGTATCAAAAGATCAACCAGGATATATCTAGTTCAGACATATTACCGTCGATCACTTACCAAAAGGACATCTTGTAGCAGTACATATATGATACCATCTATTACTAGGAAGCTTTTGGTGACACAAATAAAAAGTAGCTAGGGAGAGATAGCAAGTGCCTATACATACACATATATGCAGGGAAATCATTAATTGTCCAAAGTAGAATAGCATGTAGAGTAAAATTCTTCTTTGCCTTTGCATCCCATGTTTCAACACCATTCTCCCAAAGATCCTTTAGCTCATCGATAAGGGGCCGCAAATATACATCAATATTAATTCCAGGTGATTTCGGACCAGGTATCAACATCGACAACATCCAATACGGTTGTTTCAGACACAACCAAGGAGGCAAATTATAAGGGATTATGATCACAGGCCATGTGGTGTATGTAACATTCAGCATCCCAAATGGATTGAAACCATCAGATGCAAGACCCAGCCTAACATTACGAGGATCTGAAGCAAACCACTCATACTTGCCATCCACGTGCTTCCATGCCAAGGAGTCAGCAGGGTGACGCATTTTGCCATCACGGACCAATCCTTCCTTATGCCATCGCATATACGATGATGTGGTTGCCCTCATATATAATCTCTGCAGCCGAGGAATAAGCGGGAAATACCGTAGGATTTTACGTGGAACACGCTTCTTTGTACCAGTGCCACTAGCCTCATCACCCTTCTGAGCACCATCGGCCGTTTTCCACCTAGACTCGCCACATGTTGGACATGTATCCAATTTTTCATTTTCCTTCCAAAATAACACACAATCATTCTCACAGGTGTGTATCTTAATATAGTCCAGGCCTAGATCTTGAACCACCCTTTGCACTTTGTCCAAAGTGTTTGGGATACAATGGCCTTCAGGGAGCACAAGCGAAAAAAGATGAAGTATGTTCTCCAAGGCAGTATTACTAATACCATGCATGCACTTAATCTGAAAGAGTCACACAATAAAAGAAACCTTAGTTGCCTCCTTGCAACCTGGATACAATGCCTTTTGTGCCTCCTCTAATAATTTATAGAATTTCTTTGCACTTTCATTTGGCTCTTCATTATCAGTACTAATGTCTCCATGTATTGCACCCCTGATTAGTGAGGAAATCATATTTTTGGCGGCAGAAGTATCAACTAGAGTGTCATCATTGTCTAATCCTACTTCAGTATTGTCATCATCAGCTGAACCTTCCCTTGTACCGTCCCCTTGGATGAAACTTTCATCAAACCCTTTAACAAGCAAATGATTATGAACCTCACATTGCGTTCTATATGCCATGCATCGACATCTAGCACATGGACACATAGCAGTTCCTCCTTTCGATGTGCCAGCAAATGTGGTTTCAATAAATTTCTGGAATTTCTGCTGCCACTCAACTTTGTCCTATCCATGCGCATCCACCTCCTATCATCATGTGACATTATGCTTCCAAATAAAGTTTAACAATCAAACTGATAGAAACCAGGCTGTCCAGAAACTTGATTCAAACTTGGTGCGGTTCAGCAACCTAGTTCAGCTGTTTGTCCAATTCAGCTGTTTGTCCAATTCGATGTCCTGCAAGTGGCAGCGGCAAGTAAGCTGGGGCAGATGTACTTTCACAGAACAAAATGAATGCAATATATGCCAGGTTAGTAGCTCGCAGCCACTAAGTTTCTTGGTTACTTATTGAATTCCTTGCCTTGGAACATGGATCCTTCACTTGCTTCCTTCTGACCTCTCTTTTATCGTTTCCTATCCGCTGCAGTTTCAGTAAGGAAACACAGAGTAAGCATAAAAGTCCAAGAATACAATTTTTCAAGTCATACTAAGCTGCAGCTCTATCATTTGATTACCTTTCATTCCATAATACCTTTTTGCCTCAGATAAAAAAGGAAAATAAAATCTAGACCATCAAGTTGGTGATTGTTCAAAAGCAAAAGCTCTAATGACACTTCTTAAATATCTATATCTAACAGGACCAAGCACAACATTACACACAGAAAACAACTAGGAACACAAGACAAAGGTAGGAAAAAAGTAGCAGGTGAGGTTTCTATCACCTCAGTGTATTTTTATTGATTGCCCAAATACCCAGCATTCTCAGGTCAACAGAATCAAGGGCTATGTATATTTTAGTATGGACACAGCCAAGACCCTTGCCCAAGACCATGCTCATGCAATTGCAGGCACCAGCAACAAGCTATCTATCATAAAGTGAACTCAAATGGTACAAAGGGCATATCAGTATTTTCTACTTGAATAACTTATGTTTGGCATGGTGTTGTTCCTATAGGAAATAGGGATCACCAAGCCATTATATATATGAAAGCTATGTTCTGGCGAGCAACCATCTGAAAGACAAGAAGTCCCAAGGACGAAGGGGAGGCAGATCATCTTACCCCTCCTACCGGCTAACGGCTTTGTCCTATCCTATTCTTAACCATCAATGGGGAGGCCCCCTTGTTGTGATGAGAATGGCCTCAAGAAAGGCCCCTGGACTCCTGAAGAAGACGAGAAGCTCACGAGCTACATCCAGAAGCATGGCCATGGAAGCTGGAAGGCCCTACCTGAACTTGCTGGTATTCATACATCTCTCTCTGACTCTCTCCCACATGCACATGTATTTCACAGAAAATGTAGTTCAGCATATTTTTCTTGCAGGCCTGAACAGGTGTGGCAAGAGCTGCAGGTTAAGATGGGCCAACTACCTGCGGCCAGACATCAAGAGAGGGAAGTTCTCCCAGGAGGAAGAGCAAACCATCCTCCAGCTGCACTCCATCCTTGGCAACAAGTACTAATTGCACCAACCTACCATTGCATACTACTCACATCATGTGTTTTGGCTAATCTGTAACCAAACCAGGTGGTCAGCTATTGCAAAGCATCTCCCTGGACGGACAGACAACGAGACTGAGGCAGTCCAGGCTGCCAAGCTCCAGTACATGCAGTCACTGCTTCAGTCTGCAGCGTCCATTGCCACCAGCCCCACTACCATCAACAGCCTCAACACCCTCACCACCGACCTAGAGCAGATCGGCCTCCTGAGCCCTCTGCAGATGCCTTCTCCAAGTGTTCTTGAGGGTATTGGTGGCATAGACTTAGCTGGGCAGGTGCCTCATAACCAGATGCCTTTGTAATACTATCAGCACCTCAAACTGCGATGGCAGCACTAGTCTGTTGCCCAGTTGGTCTGAAATCCTACTTGATGAAGAGCTAATGAGCGAGTTTGCCTGAATTCCCTAGCTTGAATTGTATACTAGCCTCTGTCTTGCATTTTTTTGGATAGGTCTAGAATTAGTCAACAAAATAAATAATACTAGAAAATTAAATACCTTGTGCTACTACCTTCACGTGATGGCTTTGAACACTACTTGCTGAATGCGTAGCTTTTTAGATGCGCCTTCTTTAAATCTTTTTCTTCTTCAACAAACAACATGCATATATTAATTCTGGATTCTGAATTTCTGAATTCCGCTTTTTCTTCTTCAATCTTTTTGATGGCGCCAAAAATAAATAGAGACTGGATCCCCCGGCCGACTCCACCGAGCGTACGCAGGAAACTAGTCGTATTCGGTTAACATAACAAATCACAGTCCGACTCGAAGGAAAAATAACAAAAACGCGTGACCGACTAGATAACACAAGTACTCAACCGACTAGAAGTCTTCATGGGGTTGTGCATGACTTTGCCGTTTAGAATAGTTCCCTGCGCATGCTCTTTTTTTTTTCCCTCTCAATTCACATGCCGTCCAGATATGGCCGAACTACTCATTTGGCTTGAAGTTGACACGTCCAGGTACATGCATGCATTGGCTTGATCATGCATGCATGTTTTTTTTTCCTTCTTTTTTTTCTTGACATTTCTTCCTTTGCTTTTCAATTAAAACTTTTGATGCTGCATGCTGCCTCTCTGCACTGCTCCCTTTGTTAATTGTCTCCCATACAAACCTGAGAACAATTAAAATACTAGAATTAGGTATTAGCCAATTCTCATATAAATTAAAGCCAAATTTAATTAAGAGCGAGTTCACCTGTTGATTAATCTTTATAGCTCGTGCTCGCGTAATCGGTTCAGTCGTGATGTCCTCATTACTTGTTCGCTCAATCACAGCACGCCTTCACAATTCTAGCAGCCCCTGCACCATGTTTTTATACATACGAAGAAAACCGACTGTCACCCCATACCAACAGCCGGTCACCTACACGGACACCAACTCCAAAAAGAAAACGGCCGTAAGCCTTACAGGCTTTTCAACTCCAACACGGAGACTACACTTATTATTGTTTAGGTACAAAATTTTCCACGTATAATCACAACTGTGTTCGTGTCCTAGTGGTATGAGCGTTGGCTACCAATCAAGAGGTCCCTACTTTGATTCCTAGGTGGCTTCCCATTTTTTCAATTTTCATAATTTTTTTGCTGCATAACTGGATAGCTAAACAAAAGCCCACGAAACAAAAGAGTTGCAATAGAATACCATATTGCAACGAAACACACTACTCTATAGCAACAAAATTTACACGTGGCAATATAAATATGTTATTGCATCGATTTAGTTTTTCGTTGCAATACGCACCTACCTACTGCAACGCCGCTGAAGATTATCCCAACGAAAAAACATCGTGGCAATAGTATCACCCAATAGCAACGAAATTGTATATGGTTGCAATAGGAGCAAATAGTTGCAACGAAAATCAACACTAACGCAACAAAAGAGTGTCGTGGCAATATATCCAACCTATTGCAACACTTTTCAAAATGGTTGTGATAACACCTACCTATTGCAACGACATTCACGAATATCGCAATGCAATATAATAGTGGCAATAAAGTCCACCTATTGCCACCGTTTTGGAATAACGTTGCAATAAATCCTACCTATTACAACCAAATTGGTGGCGTTGCAATTTCTTTCGTGGCATTAGGCCGAAAACCTAGTAGTGCCAAACTGCCGCATGACTCGCTGGGGTGCGTAGTCCTCCACGTAGATATGGTACACGAGCTTCGGCGGGTGAGCCAGAAAGCCCGGTCACGCCAGCAAAGTGCGGACAGCCCGTCAGGAGCGCGGGCCTGCACTGCCGTATCTATGTAAGGCTCCCAGCGCACGTCGTCGGCTGTGAGGCGATCGAACTACTCCACAAAGGGCTGGTATGCCCGCGTGACCTGCACGTGCGCGAACTATACCTGCAAGACAGACAAGTTGTTTAGTATGACGATCGTCAATAAGAAAAAAATAGTTGACTGTGATAATACTTACTCGTCGACGGCACCAGAGAGAACCCATCATCGGCCGGTCGACGTCTCCCCCTGGATACATCTCGGGCCCATACGGACCCATGTCGTCTAGTACAGGTCATTCTAGGCTGAAGCGCTCGAACGACCACAACTGTAGCAGCAGGGGACAGCCCCGTGAGGATCGAGTTCGCCTTGATCCTCGTGCACGCATCGCACAGGGCGCGGTACGTCGCGGCAAGTACGACCGATCCCCAGCTGACCTGGGGGGCTCGCCGTCAACTAATTTTTCTAAACTAAATTTTCTAAACTAATTTTTCTAAACTAAATTTCTAAACTATTTTTCTAACACTAACAAAAAATATAACACAAAAAATACCTGAAAATCGCGTTCTTCCTCTCCTCTCCTCCTCTCCCTCTCCTTCTCTCCCCCTCCTCTTCTCCTCTCCCTCTCCTTCTCTCCCCCTTCTCTTCTTCCCTTCTTCCTCTTTTATTCTCTTCTTCTTCCTCTGCACGGCCAAAGCGAATGAAAACAGTGCAGTGCAATCGCTGGCGGCCGAGGGGTTTTTATATCGCCCGCAGTCGCTGAACCGTTTAGCGACTTAATTGCAGTCGCCCAACGGTGGGGCGACTGGATTGCAGTCGCCCAACGGTTCAGCGACTGTAATTAATCGCTGAACGGTTGGTAGATTTATTAAATGTTGCGGTCTGGTTGGGCGAAAGGCTCCAGTCGCCCAACCATTAGGCGACTGGAGCCTATTTTTGTAAAAAATTTTCCCACGGGTATATTTATATAATTTTGAATAAAAATAGATTATCCGTACAAAAAATTCGTCTTCGACTTGGGGACACTCATTTTGTTGTTCAGAAGGAGACACGGCATGCTGGGGCATCACATCTGTTTCTCTTGAGCCCCCCCCCCCCCCCTGCAGTATAACCTCTTCGGCCGGAGGTGTAGCTTTCTCATTGCTGGCATAAGCTCAGTCTTTGCATGTTTGTAAGTTGCAAATTAATTTTCTGCTGATATTAGAGATTCTTGACTTTTGCGCGCTGCTGTCTAATAGTATTATATTGGTCTATGCAAACTTAATACTAGTGAAAATAGTGTCCGGTTGCAAAGATCTCACCGCTGGTATATTTTACTGTAAAATGTTGAGTTCAACATAATTATGTAAGACTATTTTCACTCGTAAGTCATAACATAATTATGGAGAAGAGCCACATGACTTGGTAATTCTAGCCTCGCCAACTAGTAAGCTCAGCATTACACAGACTTTGTAAGAGAAAAAACAAGCTCTGGATATACAATTCCCCATTATGTCATGCATGGCCGATCAATCAATGAATGCGAGTTGCATGACCGATCAATCAATGAATGCGAGTAAAAGAGAGGGTACGAAGACTTGTTCGGTTCATTTCAACTTCTGTGAGTTTAGGTGGTAAACTGGTAGGGAAACCATGCATGTGCCAAATCATTTTACAGAATGTACTTGTACTGACACGATGATATATATGGTCTATATATATACACACACACACCAAAGGTGATCACACAAAGGAAGTGAGTTGAGCTCTTCAGTTCTTGTAAGGTGGTACGTAGCACTATGGATCGAGTGCAAAAGTTTTTTTTTTTGGAGACATGGATGGCTAGAGCAAAACATTTCGTGAAACCATGCATGCATGCATGTACGTAGGCTTGGGATGCACAGTGAATGCATGTAATACTGTTAGACCATATGACTAGGTCTAGAATATTTATGATGATGAATAATTGACAATATTGCTTAGCGTTGTTATGCGAGGTATGTGACGTGTGTGAATTAATGTCGGCTAAGTTGGGAAGAATTTGTCCTAAGAAATATGTTTTTCTTGGTCTTTGTATGTACAAGATAACTCGGAGGTGGTCCTGGTTTATGGTGAGGACCAGGAGGTGGCTTGGTGCGAAGTTATGGTCTAGAAGGTCAAGGATGTCAGAGGAAATGGTCGAGCTCGAGTTGGAGCGCATGGAGACCAAAGGTTAATGATGCATATTGGAGCTACAGAGGTACGGTCGGAAGGCTGCGACATGTGACAAAGTGAAAAATCTGTGTTAGGAAAGGGTTTCAAATCCCTTAAAAAGTAGTGGGCCTGGATGAAAAAAATAAGGCCTGGCATGGATGGGAGTTTGTACTGGAGTGTCTGGATGAAAAATCTGTGTTAGGAAAGGGTTTCAAATCCCTTAAAAAGTAGTGGGCCTGGATGAAAAAAAAGGCCTTGTTAAGAACTTTTCGAGTTTCATACTACATTGTATGGAGTTTGTGATCAGGGGCGGACCCAGGGCCCGGTGACCCTGGGCCCCTGCTCGGGCTCATCTCCTATGGACCCGGAAGTGAGGCATCGCTCGGCGGCGGCAGCACTCCCAATCCCCAGAACCAAGTGCGCCCGGAGACCGAATCGCCAGCCATGCCTACAGGCTACAGGTTCGCGACATTCTCAATTCCCTAATTTACTCACTGCCCTCCTACCTTTATCCCTGGTGCCGTTCCTTCTTTCTACCTTCATCCTCACTCCTCAGATCCCTTTTGCCTCTAGCAGGGGAAGCGCTGCAGAGGCCGGCGACCTATCCGCAAGCTGTGCCGGAGCACTGCCTGCACCGGCCACCGGCTGCCGTAGCTCCGCGCCACTGCTGTCACCCGTCGACAAACAGCTAGAGGCAGCATCCCTCAGCAGCGTCACTGCACTAGTCTTCTCAGTTCGTAGCAAATGGCAGACAGATAGAGGAAACTTAGCCAAACAAGTAAATTAAATTTGGGCATTATTTGATAGTTGATGATTTGGTTGATTGGTTCCATTCAGTGTTTAATTATTGTAATAATTCTGTAATTTGATTCAGGAATGAGGCGTTTTTTGGTTGATACGAGGAATCATGGCAGTGGAAGTCATGAATCTCGAAGAAACTTAGACTTAGAAGAGCCACATGAAGATGAAGTGCCAAATCCAGATCATCAGCAACGAGAACCAAACATCGGCAATGTAACTAGTGAGTTTGACTCTAATGAAATTCTATGTGATCCGGCTCTTAGAAAACAAATATATGAGTATGCTCCTGAAATTCAAGACCAAGTTAGAAGAGCATATATATTGAAGGGTCCTACACAACCAACCAATCTGATTTTTCCTCGCAGACAATACGGGATTGGTGATTCAAGATCTTTTTCTATATCATGGTATAGGCAATATAATTGGTTAGAATATAGTGAGTCCAGAGATGCTGGTTATTGCTTTTATTGCTTTATAGATCCATGTGATTTTGTGAACATGTGCTACGATATGATTCTAGTTAAAACTAATGTGGTTGTCATATTTTGCTTGTATTATGATCTATGTTTCTGAGTGCTTGTTATTTAGACTTTGTTCTTCGCCCAGGCTCGTCAAATTCTCTAGGTCCGCCACTGTTTGTGATGGATGACTAGGAATAGATTTGTATTAAAGTTGTAGGAGGTTCGACTGATGTATCAAAAGCTGAATGAATTCAGATTTGTGCAGTAAAGTGACCACACAAATTGAGGTTCGTACGATATGTTGGACCAAACGAATTCAAAGTAACGTCGAACGATTTTACGTTCGTTTGGGCTCAAACTGAAAAGGACATAACAGACGAAAATGACCTAATTTGGTTCCAGGCATTGTCAATGAAATATGAACAGTGGTTGGACTGGATCAATAGTGATAGGTCACTGCTTTGCTCCCGGAGCAAGTTTTTAGAAAGATCATTGCTCCTGGATCATCAATTGCCTGAACTCTCCTACTTGTTTGAAATCTGGATACAAGGCAGATATCAATCTGCCAAGCTTTAATAAGTCTCTTAACCAAATTAGGGTTGCAGAGTGTCAGGGCAAAATTAGGGTTTTAGGGTTTCGTGTGGAATGGGCTTGACAAGGATATCAAGGAGAAGTCGGAAACGGTGAAGATATTGGCTGGGTTCAAACCATCTTATAGCTAGATTATGCTCGTACTTTCTACAGTAACGTAGCTTTTAAATGGTACGTTTTTTCAAGGCTACATCAATAGGAAGATTGTAGTAAAAAGTGTATTGAATTCAGCTGTACTAGCCAAAATCGCATGCGACTATTTTTCTGTACGTACTACCTCTCGTGAACAACCAGAATTCAAATATTTAAGTCACAAGTCATCGGCCCAAAAGAACCTATCCATTTTACTTGAGTAGTGAGAGGACTTTTCACAGGTTTAGAGGGCTCACTAGACTGGGTTTTCTATAGTTCGTGCCTAACGGACTCACATTAGTACAAGAATTTGGGTCGATTGTCTATGGCTGAGGATGGTTAAGAGCTTTTCGAGTTTCATAATCATACTACATCGTATGGAGTTTGTGATGGATGATTAGGAATAGATTTGTATTAAGGTTGTAGGGGGTTCGACTGATGTATCAAAAGCTGAATGAATTCAGATTTGTGCAGTAAAGTGACCGCACAAATTGAGGTTCGTACGATACGTTGGACCAAACGAATTCAAAGTAACGTCGAACGATTTTACGTTCGTTTGGGCTCAAACTGAAAAGGACATAACAGACGAAAATGACCTAATTTGGTTCCAGGCATTGTCAATGAAATATGAACAGTGGTTGGACTGGATCAATAGTGATAGGTCATGATTAATAGTGTTGAACTGGGATAGGGTGGTTCGACATCGATGGACTAAGGCGAACAGTGCCGAGTCTATACATGAACAGTGTGTACTGTACAGATCATTGCAAAACAGTGAAAACCGGTCTGGTACAGCGTGATGCGATTGCGTGCGCGGTAAGGGCCAAGTAGGAGCTGTCAGCTGTAGGTGAAGTAGCGCGAAGCTAGTAGATGCGTGGTAGCGGCAATGTTTATGGCCGCATTTTGAAAGTGCACGGCATAGCTCAGCGCGTTGCGTGTGTGCATCAATGAGGCCTGGGCTGGTATGCAGACGACGGTGTGGTGGAGTCCAGGGCGGTGCATATCTGAAGCGCGCGGAGGCGAGCTTGGTGGAACGCGGCGGGGCAGGGCAGCGGCCATGCTCTGGCACGGTGGCACGGGCGCGAGCGTGCACTGGCAGCCTGGCAGGGACGGCGACGGCGTGGGCCGGCGTGGTGCTCTGGTGGGCAGGCCGACGAAGCATGGGCTGTGGCCCAGATGGCTATGGGCGAGTGGCAGGTAGGTCGAGGTTGGATTGGGCATGGCTGCCAAAGAGATGGGCTGGCCCAGTAGGGAGAGAAGGAGATGGCCGGCTGATTGGCGAACAAAGGAATGGGCCGGCCCAGGGAGAAGTTTAAAGATTTTGATTTTAGGATTTTAATTCCAGGGTTTTCAGAAAAGGTTTTCAAGAGAGAAATAAATCAGAGAATTCAAATAAATAGCAAAAAAACCAAGAAAATTTTATGGAGTGGTTTTTTGTGGTTTTAGATTTAAAATGTTCACAAAATTTGGGCTGTTACAGTGCACATGATTTTTTTGTAGTATGTTGTCTCTGTTGGCCCATATAAAGCAGATGGGAAGGAACAAGAAGCTGTGTGCTATGGGAGAAATGGTTCATGCAGTCAGATCACATCGTTTTAGCCACCAATCTGAATGGTCGATGACATGGTTGTAATTTCTTTCCAGCAAACAGTTCACTACAGTAGCAAATAGCAGGACCGGGATTGGGAAGCATTAGGATGTATCATGTAACAATCATCGAAGGTGCTTATTAACACATCATGGCACATCATTGTGTATTTCAGTCAAGAATTGAAGTGGACCTTGCGAAATCTTTAATTAATACGTTTTGTAGGCATGTTGGAGATCCCTTGTCTAGATCAAGTACATCGAGATAATGAATTATGAGAATCCCTTTACCATTCGTAAGCAACTAAGCATGTCGAAACCTAGAGAGGCATATGTCAAACTGCCAGCTTATCTATTGGACTTTAAGGTTACTATTTTGTTATGGAAAACTAGTTGAATGTCTGTACTATGTTATGGCTTAAAAATAATGGTACTACATGTTTATGCCTTAAAAACTCCTTTCCTTTTTCTTTCCTCCCCTTCCTTTCTTTCCCCTGCTTTTGCTTCTCTTTCTCTTCTCATGTGCACCCAACGGTGAGCCCGATGCTCGACGCAACTACCTCCTCCTCTCTTTCTCTTCCTTTCTCTCTCCTAGTGCTTTGATGTCACCGCCTAGCGCCATTGTCGTCGTGCACCGCTGTCAAGCTCTGGTAGCCTATCGGCTTTGTCCCTGGCCTGATTGTCAATCCTAGTCCCCTCCCCCTATCCTCCAGTCTCCTCCCCTACTTCCTTGGCTCGCTAGACACCGTTGCCTCCCTCTGTGCATGCCCCACTATCCACTGTCGGTAGCGATCCTGTCGTCCATCGCCACCACCTCCTCCTCATGTCTTCTCTCTCCTCCACTTTGTCTCCTCTCTTTCTATTCCTTTCTCTCTCTCTCCCACATGCTCCGATGCTCCGATGTCTTTTAAGCCAAGCCAGGCTATTCGGCATCTGGCTTTTTGATAGGTTGGATGATGTAGCTTATTACTAGAAAGTCTAAAATACCCCTGTTATGTTGGTTGGCAACAAGTTTGTTCCCTGTCATTCTGTAGCTAGTTTAATTAAGTATTGTATAGCACAACAAACCAGTTGCAAAACTGGTTCTGCTTTCCTTAAAAAAATTGAGAAGAACAATAGTCGCTCCAACTGACTGTTTTCAGCTAGTCATCAACACATCAATTGGCTAGTATTTAATTTTAATGTCTCAAACAAACTTCTTGTGAGCACAAGAATTCAACCAACGATTTTAGGTGGGTATTGCACCAGTTCATCAGCACATCAATTGGCCGAATCAATTAACAACCCATTAGCATCAGCCATTTGGAGCTCTAAAATCTGGATAAATTAATAGCCAATTAACAACAATTTGAGAATAATAATAATAATCATTTTTTGGTACTGTTAGCACTCATGTTGAACATGGAGAAATTGAATCGAAAGTCACACACACAAGCATTCACAAAAATCGAACAAGATTGTGTTAAGGTCATCGTTGGTGTGGACAGCGGTGACTTCATCATTGCTAGGGTAGTGGCTCCACTTGGCCACCGAAGCCAGATCTAAAGAGCAGCGCTGGGGCCAGGGGTCATTGTGGCTGGCAGAGGCCATGACGGCGTTGGTGGAGGAGGAAGGCGATTGGGGGAGGAGGTCGTCGGTTGGGGAGATGCAGTCACTGACAACAGCCGCCACACGAAACCCTAGTAGGGCATCTGCGCTGAGCTGGGGGCAGGACAGCGGCGGACTTCTCGAGGGAGGATGATAGTGATAGGTGCGGGGAGGACGGCTGTGAAGGACAGAGATATGGGGGAGGAGGACGGTGGCATCGGGAGATGGGGCTGCCGCCGGCGACCCAAAACCTTGCGAGTCACGAGAGAGGAGGCACAGCCTCATACGGGGTTGGAGAATGGGAAAAATTGAGGAGAAAAACTGAAAAAGGATTGACTTATATACAAATGGCATTTGCGGGTAATTTCAATGAAGTTTAGTGGCAAAGGGTTATTTCTATTCCGTAAAAGTCAAAATAAACACCCCTTGGCTGGCTTTTGACATATAGTTATAGGATATCTTATGGCTTTTTAAAATATTGGTTAAAAAGCCATCTATTTATTTAGCTTTTGGCTTTTTAACTTTTAAGCCAAAGAAAAAGCTAAAACAAACAGGTCTAAAGAAATGTAAAAGTAGACTTCGGTTGAAAAATCTCACTGCAAATACGTACGTTTATAATGCTGAATTCAACACAAGTACAAGTGCATATTAACAAGGTGAATCTGGCACACCTATAATATAGATTTCGTGGTCAATATATTCAGCAAGTTCTTCATATGCTTGCTTGCGTTGTACACCAAGAAAATTACGCATAAATGAAAGAACCACAAAAACTAGCCTTTCTTTCTTTTCTTTTTTTTTTTGAAATCCAAATAATTAATTCCTGCGGCACTAACTAGTAAGTTCGCCACTATGCAGAAATTTGGCGCATATAGCTCACTGAGTAGTTGCTTGCATTCAGTTAAATAGGGGTACAAAGAGCAGTTCAACTTATTTCAACTTTTGTGAGTAAAGATGGTAGAGGAACCCATGAGCCAATTATTTTACAGAATCGAATCGTACGTCAATATGGTCCAGTCTAGGCCAATAAATTGTCGGCGGGCTATATCAAATGTGTGCATACAAGTGAAGGGAGCCGACTACTTCAGTTATCGTAAGGGGAAGGCAGAGGCACCATGTGGATCAAGTGCGGAAGTTTTTTTCTCTTGGTCACAGAAAGTTCAAGCATAGGATTGCATGAAACTATGCATGCGTGTAGGCTTGGGAGGCATAGAGAATGTGTGCGACACCGTCAAGAACATATGCTTTGCATGGTATGTACCTCGCTATAATTTTATCCTTGCATTTTATTGAAGAACAAACACAGGATTGATTCAAGATTCTCATTCACTAGCCTTAGGTGGATTGGGCTTTCCACAAAGTTGTCTGAAGCATGGCACGTGTGAAGATAGAAATGATTGGGATAAATAGATTACCAGCAACAGGAACATGTTTTGGGGTGTAGAGAGAGTTATAATGCCTTAGGTCCAAACCAACTTAGCACTAACCCCATTCTAGATAGGCCACGTACACGTAGCAACCCGTTTGCATTTTTATCCTCGCTTCACGCAAAACGGTTAACCGGAGGTTGCTACCATCATGTGCATACACATATAGGTCATCATGGGCCGAGGTGTCACATACACCCCCGCTCAAAGGATTCGACGTCCTCGTCGGCCCAACATACCCATATTGGGGCAAATGATCATAATCTCCCCTCTTGGCACATGTCCGTGCGTTCAGTGCCAGCACATATATCATGCCGTGTGTCCACTCCGGGGCCACACGCGCCATGCGCCATATGCCCGCACCCCTGACCCACACGCGCTCATATAACCGCTCGGGTCGGCTCTGATATCATTTATAACGCCTTAGGGTCCAAACCGGTTTAGCCCTAACCTCATTCTAGATAGACCATACACACGTAGCAATCCGTTTGCACTTTCGTCCTCGCTTCGCACAAAACGGTTAACCGGAGGTTGCTACCATTGAAAGCCCTAGGCTTGTATATTAGTGCTTCTCAAGCTAAACTAGTAAGGTGGGACTAACCCATACTCTTATATGCACACACATAATGGACTTAATTCTACATGAGTCGAGGTGTCACAAGAGTGCATCGCAAAATTTCTGCTTGCAGAAATACTCTTCAAGCTTGAGTGGCATGCAAATATGGCTGAGTTATTATTCACGATCGTAAGCAGAATTAATTAATGTCACCTCCTTAATTAGAAGATGTGACACAATAAATAAGAGAAAAATTGTGACATGAGCAGTCAGACACCCAAGAGACGTGATAGATGCGGTTAGACTGGTCAGTTAATGTTTTGACCTTTTTTTTTTGCTTTCTTGGTTTGTTGGTATTTGTTTTGTGCTTATTTTTACTATGAATTTGATCTTATTAGTTTCTCATAGCAATTGAGTGAAGAAGCCAAAGAAAGTTGTTTGTTGAAATTAAAAAAGGGGCAAAGATCATTCATCCTCTCGGTCCTACACTAATCATCCACGATCATAAGCGGAAATTAATGAATGTCACCTTCTTAATTAGGAGATGTGCCACAATAAACAAGGGAAAAACTGTAAATCCATGAAAGTATGAGCACCCTTGTAATTCTGTAGAATCATGACGGCAGAAACGTTCTTAACGGATCAACACGACATCTCTCCTCGAGGAAGCTAGCTTTGCACCGGGTTCTTAAGCGTTTGTACTTAGTGTTTGTAAAATCGTTCGTGAAGGTATCGAGTATCGACTAACGTCAAAACTATGGCGTACGGTGAATATGTTGGGTTCTTAAGCGTTTGTACTTCGGTGTCTGTAAAATCGTTCGTGAAGGTATCGACTAACACCAAACTATGGCGTACGGTGAATAAGTTCTCAAGTGTTCGTACTTGGTGGAAGGTCTTACGTGTAGCACTATATTCATGTGAATTAATTGGAGCCCAAGTCAGTAAATTTGAGTAGTCGTATCTTGATTATTCTGGACTCCTTACAGTTAATCTCTATCTATACTTGCCCGCGTTATCTGGAAATCCTTACAAGTCCATGATAAGTACGAGCATTAATTTGGTAAGCAAGAACGTACCAAACGTTGAAATAATCCCCTGTATATATCTAACGATATCTTCTGGTTCATCGCAACCAATACCATCTGCTATAATTCCCAGCAGGCAGCAGCTTCTGATCGATCATGTCGTCCTCCGCGTTGCTCTCCGCCGCCCGTCTGACTTGCACCGGGATCTCGCCGATCTCCTCTGGAGCAAGGGAGGGGTGGACTTGTCCATTGAGGTTGGTGGGAAGACGTTCCCCGCGCACCGGTGGATCCTCGCGGCAAGGTCTCCCGTCTTCATGGCGGAGCTCTCCGGCTTGACGAAGGACAAGACCGTCATGCTGCGCATTGATGGCACGGATTCTGGAGCGTTCCGCTCTGCTCCACTTCATCTACACCGATATGTTGCCTGAGATGAAACACAAAGAGGCAGCAATGATGACGCAAAGCTTACTTGCAGCGGCGGATAAATATAAATTGGAGAGGCTGAAGCTCATCTGCGAGGACATGCTATGCAAGCACATTGACATGAGCACCGTGGCCGCTACCCTGGCGTTGGCAGAGCAGCATCCTTGTTGCGCGCTTAAGCATGCGTGTGTGGAGTTCCTCGCTTCTTCTGGAAATCTGAAGTCAGCCATGGAAACTGATGGCTTTGAGCAGCTGAAAAGCGTGTTGCCCTTCTGTCATCATGGAACTCATCATGAAGCACGTGGTAGTATCCAATCTAGCTTAGTGGTAATGTCAAAGTAATTATGTTATTGCATTTAGTAGAAATGTAACACTCCGCCCACCCTCTGGGCCAGAATGCTACCACCTCTGCATACTCTTACCATTTCATCAGCACTAGAAGAATTTAAGTTAACATTAAGTTTATTTATATTGCTGCGTTCAGGTACAACATAGCATTTTTAACAAATACTCTAGCCTAGTAAAGGCTAAAGTAAACTGACAAAAGGTAGTACAAAAGTGCTGCTGGTTCGTGCCAATTATTGATGTGCTACTCCCGCCCGTACATGACCTCTTCAACGGTCACCTAAAAACATCAACAAAGCAAGGGTGAGTCCACCGACTCAGTAAGTACAAAGCAAAACAGCAAATAACAGGTTCATTCATTAGACCATAATCATTCCAATTTCATTAACCACTTTTCCATTTACCCTTTTCCAGTTCCGATGAGCCATTCATCATGCATATGCACATGCACTTATTTCTTAACTCTTTAGCCTATACCGGTATAGCAGAGCGAGCACCCATCGATGCTCACCCAGGCCCGCCTGTTTCCATGCGGGGATCACAAGCCCGTCCTTTTTCATACGGGGACCACAGTAGCCCGTTATTCTCATACAAGGACCTCAAACTCCACTCCCGTGGAGCATCCACTCAACGTGGACCAACACTATCTCTGTTCATGACATGCATGCAATGCAAGTTCTCCATTAATTATGCATATCAACATGCCATGTCTCAACGTTCATCATTCATCATTTCTCATCATGAACCCGGATATGGTAAACTTACCCCAACATGGTAAGCAATGCATCATCATTCATTTACCAGAAATCCCTACCCGAATTCACCGCTTTACAATGCACTTGCCTGGTTAGCCTCGGGGATGACGCGTGGACGGTTCCGACCCGGGACCTCCACATGCGTACATGTCATCCCGATTCAACAGCAGATCAAAAACCAGAGCTTAAACGAATATCAACGATCCTACGCGCTGACTCGACTTGAGCATAGAATGCACGGGGTCAAGGTCCCGTCCCGCAGGTACCACCCCTTTTTTCTCTTTTCTTTTCTTTTCTCCTCTTTTCTTTTCTTTCTTTTTCTTTTCTTTTTTTCTTCCTCTCTTTTCTTTCTCTTCCTTTTCTTTTCTTTCTACCCGGTCCCTCCTTCTCCCCTTCTGTTTCTTTCGGCCAAAATGGCCTCTCTCCTCCTCACCTAACTCTCTCTCTCCCCCTACTCAATCCGGCCGAATGGGTTTATCTTTTTCTCCCCAAGCCCCCTCTCTCTCTCCCCATTCTAACCGGCCAAAAGGGGCTCCTCTCCCCTCACCGGTCTCTCCCGGGGCGGCGCGGCGGCACTCGGCATCGTCAGCCCTTGGCCCGCCGCCGGTCCCCCTTCCCTTGCCGCCGGCTGTTGGGGCGCCGCCGGCCTGTCCGCCCCCATGGTTTTCCCCTCCTCCCTTGCGCGTGGCCGTGTTGACGCGTCTCTCCGGGCGGTGTGACGGCGCGCGGTCGAGCCCGGCTTGCCGGCCTCTTGGGCTCGCCACCTGCCGCCCCCTGCTCGCCTCCCCGTGCGTGCGGCTGCGAGGCGCGGCCGTCGGCCACCGAGCACCAGACTTGCCGGCCGCCTCCCTCTACGCCACTCTACCTCCCTCGGCTCACTGGCCAGGTTTGCAGCTCCGGCCGACCATGGTCATGCCCATGGCCGCCGAGCGCCGCTTCGGCCCTCTCCCTCTCTCTATGTGTGTTTGTCCCATAGCTCCCTCTTTCTACCATTTGTGCTTTGCCGAGGCTGTGAGCTAGGAGTAGAGTAGGGGGGACCTACTGGTGTACCGGCTAGAAAGAGAAGTGGTTGTTGACGAAGTTCGGGGTTCCTGGCGGTCGTGGATGTCCTCCGTTGTCGTTGAAGCCGTGCTCACATCTTGCCCTTCCGAGCTCCTTTGGGCCCCCACCTCCTCTCGGTTCCCCTCTTCTCTTGACTGCCCTGTTCTCGGTTGAGGGAAGGAAAGTGGAAAGGGGTGCTTTGGCTGTGGCCAAGGTACTTGTGTTTTGGGGGCTCTCGGGCTTGGCAGTGAGAAGGGAATGGAAAGTGTGCTTCTACTGGCATTTGTTCTTACCTTAACTGAGAAAAGAGGTGAGAAAATGAGGCTTGCTATGATGTACTGGCTTTTATAAGGGCATGGTTGGCTGCCTTTGCATTTATGAAATGACCGGCATGCCCTCGCTTAATGCCCATACCCCTCTCACATCCTTGACTGCCCAAGGGCGGTATGGTCCAAGGCTGTGTTGGCTTTGGGGTTTTCTACTGCAGCGGTAAGTCGGTAAAAAGGTAAGGTGGAATTCTCGCCGGATGATGAAAAACCTGAAACGCGAGACGGTGCCGACTGGCCCTGGACAGTCCGGGAACCTCTGAGAGCGCTACTCAGCTCTCTAGACGGTGCCGACTACCCCGGGGCAGTCTGGGAACCTCTGCGAGCGTTATTTATTTGGCATTCTGGAAGCCGAAGGGCCTGACGGCAAAAACCCCCCTTTATCACTATTGTTTCCCCATTGCATATTTGTTGTGGTATTACAAGAAACGATTAGTATGAAACAAAATATCCTTTTATATTTTTTCAGCTGTTCATTGCCCAAGTTCTTACAGTTGAAATATCTTGTGTACATTGCCTTATTTGTTGGCACTGTGGATGTCTTTTCTTTTACTTATGTCCAATAATATCTATTTGGTCTGTACGACTAAAGGCACGTATAAACGGAGTTTTATGGAGAGAAGTGAAAACAGAGTTGAGTAGGTGTGTTGGACGTGCATATATTTTCACTATTGAACCTTGCACTGTTGCACATCTTTACCTACTACTGAATTTGATAGGATCGGGAATATGGTTTAGATTTTTTCCATCCTAGCAAATAATTACTTTTGTGTATATTAGTGTTGAGATTTAAGAAAGTTTAAAATGATCTCCTAATTATTATGCATGTCTCCGAACTCCTAGTGTCATGCATGACCGACTGATAATGAATAAATGTGAGTAAAGAGAGGGTTTGAAGAGTAGAGCGAGTAGTTTCATGTTTCAACATTTTGTGGACAAGCTAAGATGGCAGAGGAACCATGTTTGTAACGAAATCACAGGATTGAATCGTCCTGACATGACGTGGTTAAATAACTGCAGGCCAATATATATATCGGAGAAAAGATAGAAGGTAGGCATTCAGTTGTAGGCATGCAAGGAGAAGGCACCATGGATCAAATTCAGAAGGTTTTCCCCAGAGATCGTGCGAGCTAGGAAATTGCATGAAACGCTCCATGTATGTAGGCTTGAGAAGCATAGAGAATGTATGCGAAATATCAGTTGACATTGAGGCTGCAACGGTACGTACCACGTTTTTAAACTTTTTAGATTTGAAATTTCAATTAAAACTGGCACAAGTTATCTGACAATCAAGCCTCTAGTTCACTAGTTTGAGCATGTAAGGAGCCTATCTGACAATAATTGTATGTGTCGTGTATCTGGAACAGCCGCTTGATAGGCCAAAGTTGCCAGCCTACGAACTACGACGTTGAGTGATATCGGAGAGCTTGCTTCATGGCATGCATGCATATGTGATAACCGCCGGTAGCAAGCAGCTTGATAGGCCGAAAGCAGCGAACCACCTTAATTAAGTGAATGATTAGGATTTATTCACTTAATAATGGCTAACTGGATTAGTTCAAGCTTACATTTTTCAGGAAAAAACTTAGGCTTTTTTTTTGCTAAACTCAAACCTTCTGATTAAAAGAGATTTTTAGTTCAAATATCCTATCCATCCGAAGGGCTTAGGTCATATCCTTATTCGTTAGACACTGTGGATGCCTTTTCTTTTACTTGTGTCCAATAGTATCTATTTGGTCTGTACAACTAAAGACACGTATCAACAGAGTTTTATGGAGAAGTGAAAACAGAGTTGAGTACGTGACGTGTATTTTAGCTACTGGATCTGATAGGACGGTCTCAGTGTCATGCATGACCGACTGATCGTCAATAAACGTGAGTAAAAGAGAGGGTATAAAGAGTAGAGGAGCCATGTGGCTATTTATTTCACAAAATGAAATCTTACTGACACGATGCAGTCAAGTTCAGACCAATAAATTACAGATGGGATATATCAAAGGTGAGCACGCAAGAGAAGTGAGCTAACTTTGGCTGCTGTACAGAGGAAGGCACCACGGATCAATTGTAGAAGGCTTTTCTCTCAGAGCCATGCCGATTTTGAGCAAAGGATTGCATGAAACCATTTGTGCATGTTGGCTTGGGAGGCATAGGGAATATATGTGAAACTGTCATGCCGATGGGTTTTGCAGCAGTATGTGCCTTATTATAACTCTTAGACTTGCATTTTTCATAGAAAATTAAAACAACATTGGCCTGGTTTGAGCCTATCATTTACTAGTGTAGTGCCCTGCGGAGTGCCAAATATTGAGCATGTTAACTGGAGGTACAAAAGCGTCGGCCCACACTATTTGAGAGTGGTGCAATTTCAGTAACCTGTCACTTATATCACGAAATTTCAAGCGTTCAATGCAACTTGTTTTAAAGAGTGGAGAGATATAGAGCAGATTGAGAAGTTCATGCTTGAAGAAATCCTCATAAGAGACGGTGTGCGTGAAGTTCTTTGCTTCTCCTATGAATCTCACAGCGGCCATGTAAACTGATGGTGAGAAGTTCAAAGCTTAGTTGTCCTTCTGGTACAATGGAAACTGATGGTGCTGAGCAGTTAAAAGCTAAATTGCCCTTCTGTTACAAGGGAACTCATCAATTGGCATGAGAGAAAAGAAAGGGATCCGTACGTGGTAGTCTCTTGACTAGCTTAGGCCTTTTTTTTAATTAAACTCAAACCTTCTGATTAAAAGAGATTTTTAGTTCAAATATCCTATCCATCCGAAGGGCTTAGGTCATATCCTTGTATATTCAAACAATTCCTTAGTGGTAATGTTAAAGTAGTTGTGTTCATTGCATTTAGTATAAAACGACTATAGGCAAAAGATAATTTTGGTTTTTTTTTTCTAAATTGTTCGGTGCCCAAGTTCTTACAGTTGAGATATCTTGTGTGCATTGCCTTATTTGTTAGGCACTGTGGTCCTGTGGATGTCTTTTCTTTTGGGCTGTAAGACTAGACATGTATAAACAGAGTTTTATGGGGATAAGTGAAAACAAAGTTGAGCACGTGACATGTATTTTAACTATTGAACCTTGCACCGAGTTTTCTTTTTGCGAGGACGAAACCTTGCACTGTTGCACATAGTTAATTACCAAATATTTTTTGTTCATCTTGCACAACTCCTAGTACAAATGTATATATTGTAGCATCTTGCCGTGCAATCGCGCAAACAATTCAGCGAGTGAAAAGAGGGTTCGAAGAGTCGCTCTAGTTGTTCCAACATTTGTGAAACCATGTGTAAAATGAAATAACAGAAGTGAATCTAACTGACATGATGACGTGGTTAATTAAGTGCAGGCCAATATATAGTTTGGAGGTAGGATAGAAGGTGCGGACGTGCATACATGTACATGAGTGGAGTCATTCGGTTGTAGTTATTGCAACTATGTAAGGAGAAAACACCATGTATCAAGTGCAGAAGGTATTTCTTGGAGATTCTAAGAGATCGTGCGAGCTAGGAAATTGCGTGAAACCTGTAGGCTTGGGAAGCATAGGGAATGTATGCGAAGCTGTCAAACCTGTTTCTGCTTCAACAGTACGTGACGTATATGAAAGTTTTTCCATGACTTTCAATTAAAAACTGCACATCCTGTCTTATGATTCAAGCTCAATGATGTTATAGATACTGACAATTTTGAGATGTCGTGTAGGACTGATGAAAATGTGCCATTCATGAAGGATCCCGGTGGGGTGATTTCTAGTGCGGAAGTGAAAAGCAAAAAGTGATCAACCTGAGTAAAGAAATAATTACTGATATGACCGAAGCATCCGGTGTTAGTGCCACCTTAAGGGCACGGTAGAAATCTATGAGCAAAGCGATCAAAGAAACTCCTGAGTAAAGAAATCCTTATTGAGATCAACCGATGCATCTGGCCACCTTCTTAAGAGCACGTTAGGAATCTATGACCGACTATGAGTACCCTGTAACGAAATAAATCATGATCCATAGCGATCCATGGCGTAAATCAGTGCAGAATTCTGAGCCATGTCAATCAGATCTGGAGGCAAAAGGCAAAGCCATCCGTATGGATAACCAAATTAGTATTACTATCTGTATGTATTCAGGCTTGTACACTGGGTTGCAGCACATTCTTGGCTTCTAAGAGACTTCCGAGTTTGGATCGTAGAATTGTGCTCTTCAGGGTCCTGGTCTGCTTATCAAAGAGACTGGTGTTTACTGCAGTCCAATACTCCAATGGGATCAGATTATCAAGTTTGTGACATTGGTACATAGTAAGATCTCACCTAAAATACACCGTTGTAAATGGTGAGCTCGACTTAGTTATAAAATCCTATTTCCACTCATATGAGAATCTGACGCATCTCCAACAAAGATTTTCGTACTAACTAGTAATCTCAACATTACACGGAAAAATCTGAAAAAGACATTACACGGAAATCTGGTAAACAAAAAACACGGCATAATATCTCATGTCGGTCATCATGCATGGGCGACTGATCAATGAACACGAGTAAAGAGAGGGTACGAAGAGTAGTTCGACTAGTTTTTGTTTCAACTTTTGTGAGTCAAGATGACAGAGGGCCCATGTGCCAAATTATTTCACAAAACCGAATCATACTGACAACGTTGTGGGTCATGTTCAGATCAATAAATAGGAGGTGTGATATATCAATGGAAGGTTTTTGGTCTTGGAGGCATGGAGAGTTCGGGCAAAGGGTTGCAAGAAATCAAGCGTGCATGTAGGCTCGAGAGGTATTGGGAATGTATGCGAAACTGGCATGCAGCCTTGAGGTACGCAACTCATTATAAGGTTTTACCTCTCATTTTTATAGAAAATTAAACAGCATAGGCTTAGGCATGCAGACATATGGTTTGTACAACCACTATGCACAATCCAAGTATCTTCTTTTTCATCTTGGGCAATTTGACAAGAATAAACTGCTCCTTCTAAATTATCCTCTTCTTCTGAGAAATTTGCTCGATTAATATCTCGGGTTCTACAATATTTGGCAATATGCCCTTGTCTTTTGCATTTGTTGCAAGTCATCTTTTTCCAGCACCTATCTGTAGTGTGACAGGATTTTTTGCAAATATCATACCAAAAATTAGAACTAGCCGTACCTTTTTCTCTTTTATCTTCAGTCGGCTTTTTCTGCACATCTTTTCTTGGATCAACTCTTCTTTGATAATTTTCACTATTTCTTGAATTTTGAGATTTGAAGCTCAGCTTTGACCGGAAGGCGCTTTCAACTGAGCTCCCTGCACGTTGTAGCTTCCTTTCTTTATGAGATTCCAACGAACTCATTAGTTGTTGGATAGTAAGAGTCGTCAAGTCCTTAGACTCCTCAATAGCAGCAACAATATATTCAAACTTTTCTGGTAAACTGATCAAAATTTTCTCGACAATCTTTTGATCAGTAATTTCCTCACCGTAGGTGCGCATCTGGTTCACCACCTCGATGACTCTCAAGAAGTAATCCTTTATCTTCTCAGACTCCTTCATCTGCAGATTTTGAAACTGTCTTCGCAAAGTTTGTAACTTTACGGCTAAAACTTTTGTAGTACCTTGAAACTCCTCCTTTAGCTTGTCCCAAGCTTCTTTTGAGGTCTTGGCGCCGATAATCCGCGGAAATAAACTTTCCGCAACACCTTGTTGAATAAAAAACAAGGCCTTGGCGTCCGTCATCTGGTTTTCTGCCAGAGTTTTCTTCTGCTCTGGTGTAAGAACTTCTTCAGCAGCGTACCTTTTGTAGCTGATTTCACAATATCCCACAACCCTTGCGATAGTAATAGCGTCCGCATCTTGATATTCCACATATCGTAATTCTCGCCTGAGAATACGGGAACCATCGACTGCGCCATCCCGACGCCCGAACTCGAAGCCATAATCTCGGCTCCGAAAAACAGCACGAACGAACTTCTCCGCTACGCCACTCGAACCTGGGGCTCTGATACCAGTTGTTGGGGATTTGAAGCTCTCAAAAGAAGCAAAGAATTGGGATAGAGGAGTAACTAGCTTAAAGCATCAAACTATGATTTATTGGCTCTCTTATAATCATAACACTTACAAGCTTTTTTCTGGACAAAGTTGAGCTTATACTCAAGCATACATCTTGCACACACACTGAAAGGAAGAGGACTGCAGGTCCTTTTATAGCCAAAACATACCGACTAACCAAGTGATATTTTGACTCAGGAGCTATCCTAATACCACTTGCCTACTTATCTCTTTTAAGCATCCATACTGCTAGTCTACTAGATATTTCTTGGCTTCTCCCGTATGTAGAAGCTACTCAAATCTTTACTTTGACCAGAAGGTTCATGGGCCAATGCCGACATCAAGATTTTTTTGTCACAACTCATGTCGGCTGTTACAAGATATATTTTGTTATCCATAACAAGAAAATAAATTAGTGTCAACAATCCCATGCCACCTATATGCTCACTGTTCCTTTTGCTCGTCCCACCATTGCCGGCCCGGTCCCATGGCTGCAGTACCACCGCCACTGCCATGCGTCGTCGCACCGCCACCGTAGTTCGCCGTTCACCGCGTCATCGCCGTGTATAGTTCTACCGTGACACCGGCAACCCATTTTGGGTGTCGCCGCCTGCCGTCGCATGTCTCGCCGGCGACCAAACACACGTACAAATATGTGCGCACATATCCGTGCACTCCTCCCACTAACTCTCGCGATAAAAGCAACTGAAAACGGCAAGCCGGCTCGATCGAAACGATCTGAAAACTCGCACGGGTTCACGCACGGGATTGCACGCCGTGCAGGTCTCTTTTAGTTACGTACGTAGTATATGGGACTTCCGTTTTGGTTTCTCCTTTTTTGTTACATGTATCTCCCAACGTGTTGTTTAGAGACCTGGTAACACAACTGTTGCCACTAATAGTATGTTTCGTAGTCGTAAACACGCACGGTCATGCATCAGAACCGCATGGAGCAGTAGTAGAAACAACGGAGAGTACACCGGCCAACTGCTTCCGCCTGCAATGATCTTTGTGCACCAACGGCCGGGGGCACGTTGGAAGCGAATCGATTCTCTTTTGTATGCAGCTAGGTTACTACTACTACTCGTCAAACCCATATCGTTGTAGGTTGTATAATAGTGAAGATCGACGGCTACTCACAGACCAAGGCGATGGTCGCCACCGGCGACCACATCAAGTCCTGCGATTTCCACGTCGGAGGCCACACATGGCGCATCAAGTACTACCCCAACGGACACAAGGAGGAGTACGCCGACTCGATATCCGTCATGCTCGAGCTTGACGGTGCTGGCAAGGTCAGCTCCGCCGTCGTGAAGGCACAGTTGTGTTGCTCCTTACTCGATCATGCCGGCGATCCGGTGCCATCGCACAGCTTCTACGGCCAGATATGCAGCTTCCCGTCCCCGGAAGGTTGTACTTCATGGGGCTTCTCAAGATTGATCAAGAGGGAAGACCTCGAGAAGTCGGAGCACCTAAAGAACAATTACTTCGCCATCCGGTGCGACGTCATCGTCATGAAAGACCTGGACCTGGTCGTGGAAGAGACGTTCCTAAACGTGCCGAAGTCCGACTTGCACACGCACCTCGGCCACCTCCTCTCCACCAAGGAAGGCACGGACGTGGTGTTCAACGTCGGCGAGGAGACATTCGACGCACATAGGTGCATCCTCGCAGCTCGGTCACCGGTCTTCAAGGCGGAGCTCTTTGGCTTCATGAAGCCCGCAGGTAGAAGTGTCATGATCGACAACATGGACGCTCGAGCGTTCATGGCTCTCCTTCACTTCATATACACGGACACGTTGCCGGAGATGGCGGTGCAAGACGTGCCGGCCGTGACTCGGCAGCTACTTGCCGCGGCTGATAAATACCAAGTGGAGAGGCTGAAGTTGGTCTGCGAGGACAGGCTGAGCAGGCACGTCGACAAGAGCACGGCGTCGACTGACTCGGTGGGTGCGGATCAGCAGCAGCTCCACCACCGTCGTCCATGGTTTATGGGGACGTGCTTGGAGTTTCTCGGTTGTCTTTTTGCTGATTGATTTTCTTAATTGCTTTTGAAATTTTAGCAGATGAACCTGTGGAATGCATGGATAAATGGATATGATCATCTTGCTCTTTCTACTGCGGAACATATATCTCAATCTTACGTGTGCTAGTTCTTTATATTAAGCATCTTAATTGTATTAGTACTTGCTCGCAGAAATGGAGGTCGTGACTCATCAGTTCTGTTCTTAGCTCCCAGTTACCAGCTGTGCGCGTGGTGTGTATTGCATGCAGAACAATATTTTTGCCTACATGAAATCTATTCTCTCTATAAAAAAAGGCTAAAAAAGAGCACAACGTAAAGCATGCATGAACCATGTGCAAATTTTATATTCAGAATCGATGCAATTTTTGGGCACCGAAATTGTGTCCGCCGACAGTGCCAAAGGCGACAACCGCTTCTGGCGCCTCGCAGATGTTGTAAACACACACGATCACCTGGACACAATGCACACGTTCACAGGAAGACGACGACACACAGAAGCACACGATAGTTTTTGTGATGCGAACTCAATGCGTCGTTTTCTCGCTTGTTATCTTTCTATTATCAGTTTTGCTATTGCACATGCGATTGAAATTTTTTTATGTTTCAGTCACTTGAAATTGCACTCTCAATGAACTAAGGGCCTGTTTGGATCCATTTATCTAAAGTTTAGTCAGTAAAGTTTAGATCTAAAGTCTCCAAACAGATGATCTAAAGTTAGATCTAAACTTTAGCTAACCCCTAAAAAACACTTTAGATCATTAGACCACAAAACTGAGCTAAAGTGGTCTAAAGTTTTGGTTTCTCCCGGCTCCGCACGCAAAAGACGTTTTTGCCCCGTGAAATATCTGTTCCTCCCGGCTCCCGCACGAAAAAACTTCGCGAAATCCATCGGGCGGCATCTTCCCCGCCCGGACTCCCGACGCCCCCGCCGAACCAGCCATCCCACCGCCGCGACCCAGCCATCCCACCGCCGCCCGGCCTTCGCACCGCCGCCCCCGCCGCGCATTCCACCACCGCCGACCATCCCACCGCCGTCCCCGCCGCTCATTCCACCACCACCGACGATTGAAGAAGCAGCGCCGCCGCATCGAGGATGTTGGATAAACCACGCGTACGCGTAAACCACGCGGTATCACGTAGAGTGCGTTGCGTGTGGAGTCCGCGTGCGTCGTGTGTGCGTGTGTTGCGCTGTACGCGTGAGTTGCGCGTGGGTTGTTGCGTGCGTGCGTTGCGTGGCGTGAGTTGCGGCGTGGGTTGTTGCGTGACGTGAGTTGCGTGCGTGCGTTATAAAAAGCCTGTAAACGCTGTGTTTTGAGAGTGTAGAAAATACAGGAAAAAAAAACGGCGTTCCGTCGCCGCAGGCGTTTCGTCGCCTGACAAAAATCCTCGCGTTCTAGTGTTTGATCTTGGGCTAATTCCTTCATTTGGTATCAGAGCCGGTGAAGTTCGACAGCAAGCTGATGGCCGGTGACGAGCGTACGCCGCCATCATCTCCGAAAGGCGTCGACGACCCGAAGTCCGGCGATAGCAACACAAGACGTGAGGTCATGGTGGAACGCGTCATCAAGGAGTCCAGCGGGTCGGTGGAGTTCCCGGTGTTGACGCGGGCAAACTACCACGAGTGGGTGTTGGTGATGCAGGTGAACTTGGAGGCGCTCGGGCTCTGGCGTGCCGTGGAGACGAGCGACGTCGAGCGTCGCGAGGATCGGCTGGCGTTGGCCGCCATCCTGCGCGCGGTGCCGACGGAGATGCGCTCGGGTCTCGCCGTGAAGAAAAGTGCCAAGGAGGCATGGGCGGCTGTGAAGACGATGCGGATGGGCGACAAGCGCGTGCAGGAGGCGAATGCGCAGAAGCTCCTCAAGAAATTCGAGAATGTGGCATTCAACGGTGGTGAGTCCATCGACGAATTCGCCATGCGTCTCGGCTCCCTCATTGCGGAATTGCGCGAGCTGGGAGAGAACATCGAGGAGGTGCGCGTCGTCAAGAAGCTGCTTCGCGTGGTGCCGGCGAAGTACAATCAAGTCGCCGTGTCCATCGAGATGCTCATGGACTTGAATACGATGTCGCTCAAGGAACTGGTTGGACGACTCCGAGTTGCTGAAGATCGGTGCGGTGCCGAGGCGATTGCGGACGGCGTCGGGCAGTTGCTGCTCACCGAGGAGCAGTGGGAGGCGCGCCGGCGTCAGGGCAACGGGAGGCAGCGAGCGCGTATGGACTTCGTCAAGAACAGCGGCTGTGCAAAGGGCGGTGGCCGGAGCGACGATGACGACGACGACGCGAGTAGCATGAGCTCGGGTGCAAGTAGGCGTTCACGCCGCGCCAGGCGAGGAAGGTGCTACAACTGTGGCGTACGTGGCCACATCTCCAGGGATTACCGTGAGCCGAGGAAGGAGAAAGCACTGCTCGTCGAAGGCGACGACGAGCTAGCACTCATGTAGGTCGGGTGCATGGGGTGTCGTGGTTTAGGGGGTGATTGTTGGATAAACCACGCGGTATCGCATAGAGTGCGTTGCGTGTGGAGTCCGCGTGCGTCGTGTGTGCGTGTGTTGCGCTGTACGCGTGAGTTGCGCGTGGGTTGTTGCGTGCGTGCCGTGAGTTGCGGCGTGGGTTGTTGCGTGACGTGAGTTGCGTGCGTGCGTTGCGTGCGTGCGTGCGTTATAAAAGCCTGTAAACGCTGTGTTTTGAGAGTGTAGGAAATACAGAAAAAAAACGGCATTCCGTCGCCGCAGGCATTTCGTCGCCTGACAAAAATTCTCGCGTTCTAGTGTTTGATCTTGGGCTAATTCCTTCAGAGGATTGAAGAAGCCGCGCCGCGCCGATGATTGAAGAAGCAGCTCCGCCGTGCCCTTCCCCGCCTTCCTCTCATGGATCCCGTCGACGATGCGTCCATGCGCCCCCAAGATCCCCTCCCCTATGATTTCTTCTCCCAAACCGATCCCGTGCCCTTCAGTCAAGACGAAATGGAGGATCTTGTTGGGCTTACCATCATATCCGATGCCAAAGCAAAGCCAAATAATACTGTCATGCATGGCTGATCGGCGTCGGCGGGCAGTTGGGCATCGCCAGCGACATCGGCGGCGTCTGCGCTGAGCACGGTGCGCACAGCGTCGCCGCCACGACGGCGAGAGCGAGACCCACTATCTCAAACCCGCCGTGAGCCATCGACAGTTACTGGTGGACAGTTCAACGGCTCAAATATCCCAGGGGTACAAAAGTCCGTTTATTGAACCAGAACTAAACTTTAGTCCATGATCCAAACAGTCCTGTGGTCTAAAGTTTAGTGGCTAAAGTTTAGTTGTCTAAAATTTAGTCCTGAATTTTAGTCAACTAAACTTTAGACCTGAGAATCCAAACAGAGCCTAAAATTGCAGCCCCCTCCAAAAAAACATGTGCAACTTCAGGTGATTCAAAGTGCAAATTTAGGTGACTGAAAGATAAAAAAATTTCAGTCGCCTGTGCAATAGTCTATCCCTTCTATTATTGACTCAAAACAAACAGGGAGTGTCACCCGGATGTTTTCTTTCTAATTATTATCCAAATTTGTGACCTTTGGATTAGAGACTAAGGGGCCCGTTTTTTTTAATGGGAGATTTTTTTTCAAGGGAGAGGGAGTAGAATTCAAGAGGAGGAGAAGAATTTATAGCCATTGGATCTCTAATCCAATAGTTCTAAATCTAGATGATAGTTAGGAAGCAAACATTCAAATGATGTTTAACAAAACCCAAACAAATATATCTCAACTCACACGCACCCACGGCCGAGTAACAGCTCTGACCGCTTCACGTTACACCTACATGCTTCTAACAACAACCTGCATACTACACGTTACACCTACATGCACGGACATGCATCACGTCCAGCATTTGACGTGACAGACTCAAAACACAATGCAAACACACATTAACAACTTTGACGTGGAACCAAAATCGTGCAACGAGATTATTATCAACAGCAGACAACTCAAAATTAAAGTCACCGAAATCACCGTCGGAGGCAAGGTCACCGGAGTCGGCTCTGCCCGAGTTGGAGGCTGAGACGTCACTGGCGCACGATTCAAGAAACAAATCTAACTATGAGAGAGTTCGGCGCGGCTGAAATCCTCACAAAAATTTAGTCGAGTGTTGTATGGTAAATCCATTGTTTAAAGTGCGAAGGTGGAATCCAATACGAAAAATCTGAAATTATATTGTGTTAGGATCTAGGACACACCAGCAAACTAGTTTTCACGCACGCGTACGGGAATACAATTCTAGTGATTCTCGACTCGACCTAATTCGTTACGTTGGAAGCAACTAAGAACCTGAACATCTGACGTTTGGAGAATTGGAATCCATCTTATATGTTTGCTGGTGTCGTTGTAACAACAAAATCTTTTTAATTTCCGATACATACTTGGTTAGCCGTTGTCTTTCTACAAGCATAGCTATACACCTACGCTTCCTTATCCAACCATCAAGCCTTAATTGATCGATCTTGTTCCCTCCTCTCGGCGGTTTTGCCATGTCGACCTCCGCGCCTCCCACCGTCAACAAAGCCGGCAATGAGCCGCCGGGTCCCTCAGCCTCGATCATCGTTGTCTTCGAGGCGAGTGGGTACCACGTGCTGAAGGTCGAAGGTTACTCGCGAACGAAGATGATGATCGCAACAGGTGATCACGTCAACTCCGGCGAGTTCCACGTCGGTGGCCACACCTGGCGCATCAACTACTACCCCAGCGGCAACCGTTCGGAGTTCGCTGACTCTATATCCCTATTTCTAGAGATGACTGGTGCCGCCACGGCCATCGACGACGTCTCTCAGCTTGATCGATCACACCGGGGAGCCAGTGCAATCATGTAGCTATGTCGATAAGTGCACTTTCACAAAGAAACAGCATCGACGTGGCTTCGATAGTTTCATCAAGAGGGAGGATCTGGAGAAGTCGGAGCATCTCAAGGACGACTGCTTCGCCGTCCGGTGCGACCTCACTGTCATCTTAAAGGAGCTACGTGTGGAAGAGGTCGTCAAGGTGCCGCCGCCTGTCCTGCAACGGCACCTCGGCGAGCTTCTTTTGGGCAGGGATCGGACAGACGTGACGTTCAAGGTCGGCAAGGAGACGTTCGTTGCACACCGGTGCATCCTGGCTACTCGGTCGTCGGTCTTCAAGCCGGAGCTCTTTGGTTCCATGAAAGAGTACACTGCAAGATGCATTGATATTGATGACATGGAGGCCGACGTATTCAAAGCATTTCTACAATTCATCTACACCGACGAACTGCCAGAGATGAACAAGGAAGATGTGGCAGTGATGACCCAGCACCTGCTTGTCGCGGCGGACAGGTACAACATGGAGAGGCTGAAGATGATATGTGAAGATAAGTTGTACAGGCACCTTGATGTAAGCACAGCGGCGATAACCTTGACGTTGGCCGAGCAGCATCATTGCCCACGGCTTAAGGAGGCGATCTTCAGGTTCCTGAAATCGCCAGCCAAGTTGAGAGCAGTCGTGACAAGCGATGGGTATGAGCATCTAACGACAAGCTGCCCATCTATAACCACGGAACTTGTTGCCAAGATCGCTGCGCTTTGGACTTAGGAAGGAATAAAAGACGCAGGAGACACGCGCCATCCTGCTACTTGATCTACTTTTTTTTTTCTGGTTTTCCGAATTTTCCTAGTTAGATATGTTTTTGGAAAAAAAAAACATCAGTAGTTTGTTGAACAGCATGTATACCAATGCATGCTGCAACATCTTGGCATAGAAAGAAGGTTAACATGTTCGTGTTCTTCTTCCTATGTTAATTCATTAACGGATTTGCTAAACCAATATTGAACCAGACGTGACCTGTCCTCTGGCTGCGTGCCACGCGGGGGAGAGCGGCGAGTGCAAGAGCCGCGCCGGTGAGGCGAGACGCGGCCGGGATTGTGGCCACGTGGGGGTCCGCGAGCGCGAGCGCGAGGCCATGCACGGCAACGTGGGATGCGCTTGTGGGTGAGCGTGGGGGTCCGTGACTCGTTGGCTAGCAGGTGGGTGTGACGGGGAAGCTGGCCTTTTACTTGGCCAAGTATTACGCCCATATAGCCCCACACGGGAGCAAATTCCATGGGAGAGGGCCCTAACCCCTCCTTTTGAGGCCCTGCACCAGATTTTGCCACGTGCTATTAGCACAAATCTTGAAGCACAGCAAGCCTATCTCTCCCCTGCCCTCCTCCCTCTTGCCCTCGTGCTCCTCGTCGCCTCCTGCGTGTCGCATCAGCAGCCAACGTGCCCCCATCCAACTCCCCGCCGCCGGGCTCCACTACTCCTGCCATCAACTCGCCTCCCGCGCCCACCACGCCTATGGCCGGCAACCCATCTTCCACGCCCACCCTTCGGTAAAGCACATTTCCAATCCCTGTGATCATTCTCTTCCAGGGCCGGATCAAGCCAATCATTCTCATTCAATTTCACAACCTAGTTAGCCGATTTCCTTCAACCCAATCAAATCAATCCCATGTATTGTGTACTACTTCCTGTTAGGCCCTCTAGAATCACCTAGGGTAGATCTGAGAGTGTTCTTGTTCAGATTCGAGAGAGAAGGTGAGAGGGAGAGAACATTAGGGTTTGGATACCGACCGTCCGATTGCGTGGAGGAGGAGTTAGCCATCGCTGCTTCGTCGGTGAAGTCTGCGCACGGGCAGCGACGGTCGGGGAAGAGGAGGGCGGTGGCGGCGGCGTAGATCCGGTGACGGGGACGGCAATGGAGCTTCCCGCCGCTGACTGCGCGTCCCTCTCTAGATCGGTCTAGGGTTTGTCGGGTGGGGTTTGCGGCTCAGGCGAACCTCGTTAGTCGAGCCGCCGGCCCCCACCCTCTATTTATTGCGCAGCGCGACGGGGGCCCATTAGCCAATAGTTAGGTGGCGCCCCGATCGGCGCGGATCAAGGTCCCGATTAGCCGTTGGGCTAATCGGGGAGAGATCAATCTAACATTCTCCCCCTTGATCTCCTCTCATATCATACCTTTTCTTCTTTTACCATTTCATCACAGATTAGTGCATAGAGCATGCTTCATCGTCACGGTCAATCGCCGATAGATTTAACAGCTACAATACACATCTTTGTTCTGAAACAAATTCTTTAATTTTGGGCCCTTTATAGTCCAGGAATCATAGGCTTTCCCTTAAACCCATGCCGGCTACATGTTCTCTGAACACGTTGGGTGGTAAGCCTTTTGTAAGCGGATCCGCTAACATCTTTGCGGTACTTATATGCTCAAGACTTATAATTTGATCCCGAACTTTATCTTTCACAACATAGTACTTTATGTCAATGTGTTTGGCAGCACCACTTGACTTATTGTTGTGGGCATACATTACTGCGGGTTCATTATCGCAGTACAACTTAAGTGGTCTATTGATGTCGTCAACCACTTTTAAACCGGGTATGAACTTCTTTAGCCAGTTCACCTGCCCCGTAGCCTCATAACATGCTACAAACTCGGCATACATTGTGGACGATGTAGTGACGGTTTGCTTAGAGCTTTTCCACGATATAGCTCCTCCAGCTAGAGTGAACACATATCCGGATGTTGACTTTCTATCATCTCCCGCATAATCAGAATCTGTATACCCCACTATATGGAGTGAATCTGATCTTCTGTATGTCATCATGAGGCCTTTTGTTCCTTGCAAATAACGCAAGACTTTCTTTACCAATTTCCAATGTTCTATTCCAGGATTGCTCTGGAATCTGCCAAGTAACCCGGTAACAAACGCTAAGTCAGGGCGCGTACACACTTGAGCATACTGCAAGCTTCCGACAGCTGAAGCATATGGAACCGATTTCATTTGATCGAGCTCGTACTGGTTCCTGGGGCATTGAAAATCCCCATATCTGTCGCCCTTGACTATAGGTGCAGGTGAAGGACTACATTTATGCATACCAAATTTCTTTAAGACTTTCTCTATGTATGCCTTTTGTAACAGTCCCAATGTCCCTTTGTTTCTATCCCGGTGAATTTCGATCCCTAGAACGAACAAAGCTTCACCAAGATCTTTCATATCAAAGTTTGATGACAAAAACTTCTTTGTCTCCAGTAGCAGACTGACATCACTACTAGCTAGTAGGATATCATCCACATACAGGATTAGGAAGATAAACTTCCCATCTTTAAACTTTGCATAAACACAGTTGTCCTCTACATTCTCTTTAAATCCAAATTTTCTTATTGTACTGTCAAACTTCAAGTACCACTGTCTTGAAGCTTGCTTTAACCCATAATCGATTTCTTTAGGCGGCATCCCATTCTTTCATTTCCTTCCACGACAAAACCTTTCGGTTGTGCCATGTAAACATTTTCCTCCAAATCCCCATTAAGAAACGCCGTCTTTACATCCATCTGATGTAACTCTAAATCATAATGTGCTACTAATGCCATTATGATTCTGAAGGAATCTTTACATGAGACTGGAGAAAAGGTCTCATTGTAATCAATCCTTCTCTTTGCGTAAAGCCTTTTGCCACAAGTCGCGGTTTGTATCTTTCTACATTCCCTTGTGAGTCAAGCTTTGTCTTGTAGACCCATTTACAGCCTACTGTTTTGGCTCCTTTAGGAATAATTTCCAAGTCCCAGACTTTGTTAGCCTTCATGGACCTCATTTCCTCTTCCATGGCCTCAAGCCATTTTGAAGAATTTTCGCTTCTCATGGCTTCTTCAAATGAGGTGGGATCATCCTCCATTTGAAATTCCTCTGTATGATAAATATGATAATCATCAGAAATAGCTGATCTTCTTACTCTTTGAGACCTCCTCGGGGCCTCCTCATTTGGTACATCTTCTGTTTGAGGCTGTTGTTGCTCCCCCTCATCTGTGGCAATGGGTTCTATAGGATCCTGAAGAACAGGTTCCTCATTCTCATTCATTGTTGCCACAGGAGGAACAATAACAGGTGCTGACACCACAGTGTCTTGCACCGTCGGTGCAGCAACAGCAGGTAGTGTGAAGAATGGCTCTTGAATCATCGGAGTGGGCGCATATGCCCGCTTCTCTTCAAGGTCAATCTCTCGAGCTACCATTCTTCCCCTCATCATTTCATCCTCTAAGAAGACAGCGTGTCTCGTTTCTACAAACTTTGTATATATGTCTGGACAGTAGAAACGAAAACCTTTTGACTTTTCAGGGTAGCCAATGAAATGGCAACTTCGCTTTGGGATCAAGCTTCCCAAGGTTTGGGTTAAATACTTTAGCCTCAGTGAGACTCCCCACACACGTAAGTGGTTTAGTGAGGGAACTCTTCCTGTCCACAACTCGTACGGTGTTTTGGGCACCGACTTACTAGGCACTCTGTTGAGAATATGAATGGCGGTTTTCAACGCCTCTATCCATAAACTCAATGGGAGTGTGGAATAGCTCATCATGCTTCGCACCATATCCATCAGGATACGGTTGCGTCTTTCAGCTACTCCATTTTGCTGAGGTTCGCCCGGTGTACAATACTGGGCCACTATGCCATTTTTCTGTAAAAACCATGCAAAAGGTCCAGGAACTTGTCCATATGGGGTATGTCGACCGTAGTACTCCCCCCCACGATCAGATCGGACTATCTTAATCTTTAAATCGTGTTGGTTTTCAACTTCAGCCTTAAATATCTTGAATTTATCCAAGGCTTCATTTCTTTCTTTGATTGGATAAATATATCCATAACGAGAGTAATCATCCGTGAATGTTATGAACGAGTCATATCCATCCACACTTTTCACAGGAAAAGGACTACAAATGTCTGTGTGAATAATTTGTAGAACTCCTGTGCTTCTTTTGGCGTCTTTCTTAATGTTCTTTACATATTTTCCTTTAATGCATTCTCTGCATTGTTCTAGGTCTGAGAACTCTAATGGAGGAAGAATATCATTCTTAACTAGTCTTTCTATTCTCCCCCTCGAAATATGGCCTAAACGACAGTGCCATAATTTCGACGACGCATCTAGAGTTCTCTTTCGTTTTTTGTTTACATTTGTAGACGAGGATTCATTCACTTCCTCGCACGCGACATTCCCATTATCGCATACGACATTCACATCATCACATAATGATAACAAATAAAGCTCATTTTGTAAGATGGCAAGACCAACACATTCTTTATTAAACATTATTTCACACTTGCCATTTCCAAAATGACAATCATAACCATCATTGTCCAAACATGAAACACTAATCAAATTCCTCTGTAAAGAGGGAACATAAAGAACATCTCTAAGTAAAAGAGTGAAGCCATCAGCTAGCTCTAATAAAAGATCGCCAACGGCTTCAACTTCAGCTTGGACTCCATTTGCGACTTTAACGCATCTTTCTTTTCTTTGCGTAGTCCTCGTCGAACGAAATCCCTGCAAATTATTGGCAACATGAACAGTTGCACCTGAATCAATCCACCAAGAAGATTTTGAATATTGCACATACAGGGATTCATTTATAAAGGTAATAATGTTCTCACCTTTCTTTACCATTATCATCTTTAAGTAATCGGGACAATTCTTCTTGTAGTGTCCCGTCTTCTTGCAGTGAAGACACTGATCTTTGTCTACTGCAAAATTATTCTGTTGAGGCTGATGGACAGGGGCTTTTCCCTTGTTCTTTGAGGAGAAGTTACTGTTGAAGTTCTTTTTCTTGTTGTCCTTCACATAGTTGATAGAATCACCATGTGAGGATTTAATTCTTTCCTCCTCTTGCACACACATAGCTATGCACTTTTCTAAGTCCCATTTCTCAGGCTGCATGTTGTAGTTGACAACAAAGGTGTGTCAAACTCTTTCGACAAGGAAGCAAAAATCAAATGAATAAGGAACTCATCCTTGAGAGCCAAATCCATTGGTTTAAGCTTGGATACCAAGTTGCTCATCCTTAGTATGTGCTCTCTTATGCCACTGCCACCACCAGAGTACCTTTCTGTCACAAGCTGCTTAATCAGCTGTGTAGCATAAGTCTTTGAAGAGCTAGTAAACTGGCTCTTTATTTTCTCAAGGTACTCTGTGACAGTGTCACACTCTGCGATTGAGCCCACAATTGCAGGCTCAATCGTGTTCTTTATCACAGCCAAACATTTCTTGTTGGCAGTGACCCACTTTTTATGATCAAGATCATATGACATTTTTATGGGAGCATAGTCCCTCTGTCTGGTCTGCCAAACAGCATCATCCTCATTTTCATCCCTCATCGGCCCCACAGGCTCTGTGGGACACGGTGTGGTGACTACCCAGTCCACCTCAGCCAAGATGAAGGCCAGGTCAATCTTTTTCTTCCATTCACCGTAGTTGTCTCCTTTGAGAACCGGGATATCCCTGATGTAGCCCATCAAAGAGTATCCTCCTGAAAACACAATTCATATACAGTGAGAACATTTAAACATAATAACAACAAAATTATATGCCTTATTTCCAACGTTGGTCAAAATACGACATACAATTTTATTTATACATTAAATCTACATCACCGTTGGGCAGAAATAGAAATAATGCATAAAATCATCAATTAAAATTATAATACTGTTATTATCAACGTTGGTCAGAAAATAACAATATCATAATTCACAACAATTCTCAAAAAATTAAATTCTCCCGTTGGTTCGAATTTAATTGAAAGTGTAATCAATATTAACTTTTGCAGCGGAAACATGAAATTATTCTAAAATAATTCATACTTAGAAGCATTATTACTGCACTCATCTAATCTCTGGAAAAAAATAACACGTTGGTGCAAAAATTTACAGAGATTTGATGCAAAATTTCATTCAAATTCACTCAAAAAAGCTTCTGAAAATAAATAAAAAATCCTTTAACAAAATACTGTGCAAAATGGCCATTTGGCCCATCTGCGCGCAGCCGCCCAGCGGCGTTCGGCCAGCGCCGCCTCCACGCTCCCGCGCGCGCAGTGCCACAACTGGGCCTGGCTGGAAAGTTGTTTGCTCGCGGGCGAAAGCCGGCCGGCTGTCTCGGCGCGATCTCAGCCGTCCGTCGCCATCCGACGGTTGAGCGGCGTTTTCGCCGGATCAAAACCGCTCGCGGCGGTCTCCCGTGAAACCCTAGCTCATTTCATTCCTCTCCCCTCTCTCGCCTCGCGCCCGAGCGAACGCAGCGGCGGCGACGACTTCGTCCATGCCGCCGGAGAAGGAGAAGACCGGCGCCAACGCGGGCCTCGCCGGCGTGCGCGCTCCCCTGAGAGGGAGCGCGCCGCCGTCGAGCGGCTCCGTGTCGGCGCCCCTTTGCACACGCCGTGGCCCGGGGTCCGGGGCACGCTCGGATCTGAACGCGCAGTCGGCGGCGGCCTTTGGAGCACCGGCGAGCCCACGGCTCGGCCGGTCTTCCCGCACGCCAGCGACGACGGCCCGGCGGCGACGACGGCCAGGTAAGACCGTCCGTTTCAGATCTAGGGTTAGGGTTAGATCGAGTCCTTCCCCTCTTTTCTTTCTTTCTTTTTCCGCACGCCGGTCAACCGACGGCGGTCTTTGATCTTTTCCATCTAGATCTACGCCTAGATTAGGGCTCTGATACCATTGTTAGGCCCTCTAGAATCACCTAGGGTAGATCTGAGAGTGTTCTTGTTCGGATTCGAGAGAGAAGGTGAGAGGGAGAGAACATTAGGGTTTGGATACCGACCGTCCGATTGCGTGGAGGAGGAGTTAGCCATCGCTGCTTCGTCGGTGAAGTCTGCGCACGGGCAGCGACGGTCGGGGAAGAGGAGGGCGGTGGCGGCGGCGTAGATCCGGTGACGGGGACGGCGATGGAGCTTCCCGCCGCTGACTGCGCGTCACTCTCTAGATCGGTCTAGGGTTTGTCGGGTGGGGTTTGCGGCTCAGGCGAACCTCGTTAGTCGAGCTGCCGGCCCCCACCCTCTATTTATTGCGCAGCGCGACGGGGGCCCATTAGCCAATAGTTGGGCTGAGCGCCCCCGATCAGGGCGTGGATCAAGGTCCCGATTAGCCGTTGGGCTAATCGGGGAGAGATCAATCTAACACTTCCCTCTATCGCTTTGTAGTATTAATCATTTGAAACAAATTTCTGATCCAAGTGATCAGTCTTCTCCAATTCAATAAATGTGTTGCTTTTGTGGTAAAGACAATACAAGGAGGGGGGGAAAGAACCATGAGAGGAGCCCGCTGGCCTCTTTCCATGAATCCATGATTTCTTCTAGCAGCAGTAGGGGTGGTGAGTCCATTGAATAAGGTGGCAGCGTAGCTACCCAAAGGAAGTTGAGCCGGAGGAGTTCTCCGCGCCGTTGTGCCATTCTCTTGGGAGCACCGTTTGGAGGCACAACAACTACTCCCATCGAGTCATAGCACTCGCCGGTCCATGCCACTACTGTGCTCACTGGACGCTGCTGCCTCCTCCGCGCTCCTTGCCGGACGCTGCCGCCATGCGCTAGCCGCCGCCGCCTCCGCAGGCTCCTTAGTCCATGCCACTACTGCCACACGCTCGTCGGACACCGCCGTCCCCGCGCTCCATGGTCCACGCCACCAACGCCTCGCGCTCGCCGAACGTCGTCCGTGCTTTGAGAACGCCACCACCGCCATGCGTTCGCCACCCGCTGTCACATCCGCGCCCCCTGGTCCACGCTACCACCGCCTCGCGCTCACCGATCGCCACAGCGCTTGCTCGACGCCGTCGCCTCCACGCGTTCGCCAACCCAGGGAGCCGCGTGTGCTCGGTCCGGCGCTCAACCGATACAAGGGCGACGCGGCAGAACTAGCTCCTCCGTGTCCATCGCCTATCTCAGGTTCGCCGGTGCTTGAGTTGCTGGCCTAGCCGGTGGTGGCGCGGTGGGGAGGCAGAGGAGGGCGGAGAAGATAAGAAGGGGAACTGCTCCTACGATGGATTGGTGTGCTTCAAGATTTGTGCTAATAGCACGTGGCAAAATCTAGTGCAGGTCCTCAAAAAGGAGGAGTTAGGGCCCTCTCCCATTGAATTTGCTCCCGGCCCACACAATATGACGTGTTCTGGTGCTATCAATCACGTCATGCATGCAGGTACCAAAAGCGAATTTTTTGTACGGATAATCCATTTTTATTCGAAAATACATAAATATACCCGCGACAAAATTTTTTACAAAAATAGTCTCCAGTCGCCCCCCCCATTGGGCGACTTCTTCCTTTCGCCCAACCGGCAAGCGACACAATATCTGTCGCTGGTTCTTGGAGCGACTGCAAGTAGTCGCTTTACCATTGGGCGACTGCCATGCAGTCGCCCAATGGATGGGCGACTTATAACGCAGTCGCCCAATGGAAGGGCGACTTTACTCACTCCCCGTGATTTTGTAGAGTTTTGTCAATTTTGTAGTTTTAAACTGGAAAAAATATGGTGTAGTTGTAATAAAAGGTTATGTTTATTGTATGTTGTACGTGCATTAAAAATTGTGAGAAATTTTTTTTAAGAACAATTGATCAGAGAACGTTTGATATATACATTGGTAAGTGATATTTTTATGTTACTAAGAATTAGTGTACGAAGAAAACTGGTATGTTAATTATTGTTACATGATTTGCTATCTGAATCATTGAATGCGAACACACGAGATAATAACCTTATGTGAATTGAAATAAACTTCATAATACAGTTGGGAGTAACATGCCGCTTACAGTTTTATTACATGCATAACATATAGCATGATATGCGACTAACCCACCCAATCGCTCGTACCACCTCTTCGTGTGGACCGGGCCACTTTCTCGCCACATTTTGTCTACTGGGTGTAGCGTGGTTGTTTCCCCTTTTTGTCGCGCCTTGAAGATGGCTCCGCTGCATCCTTCTTCCTGTCACTCTTGGACTTGAGGGCTGCCTCACGAGCTTGAAGCTCTTCCTCTTGACGCTTGATGGCTGCTTCACGCAGACTTAGCTGCTCCCGCCTCCTTTGCAGCTCATCCTCCTTGCCCTTCGACGGATTTGGTCCACCCTCACGCGGCGCTCTTGCTCAAGCCGCATCCGCTGTTCCACCTCGCGAGCTCGAGTCATCTTGACAAAGTATTGTCCTTTGTTTTCCACCTCCACCGCTCGTTATTTGGCCATGCCGCGCACCGATCCACCCATTCCATGAACCCGCAAGCCTATGTGTGGCATGGTAGATGTCATGGATCAAGTTGAAAAACGATAACGGAAAAGAAATGATTTAGTTATGGTCGTTACCACGAAGTCGTCATCCAGGTCAGGACACTTGAAGAACCTACGGCCGTATTTGGCTCGTTGTACTCGATCGATCCGGACTCCCAACATCGTCCTAAAGCCGCAATGGCACTTCGGGCGCTCATGCCACTCCGGCACTCCAAATGGGTCGGACCTCCGGAAGGCATTGTTCGTAGTAGTATTGTGATACCTTGAGGAGGAGATGTGGTATGGAAGACATAGGAGGAGCCCTTTATGTAGGCGGGTTATGCAGTGCAATGGGCATAGTCCATGGAGAGGATCTTTTCGCTTTCCCGGATTCCAGTAGCAATAAATGACCCTATATAGGCTTTTCAGAGACTATAATCTCGTAATAAATTCATAGTTTGTAGCCTTTTCAGAGATTGGACCATTCAAAGCCTAGAAGGCTAAAGACCTACGCCCCTATATGTGTACAGGCCTACAGGCCTACTCCTGTAAAGGCTAAAGACCTACGCCCTATATGTGTACAGGCTAAAGGCCTACTCCGTCACTGCGCAAAGCTGGCAAATGCTGCCCCGTTTTCTCATGTCACTGAGCAAAGCTGCCCTCTTTTGTCATCTCACTGAGCAAAACCTGACCTCTTGTGTCATGTCCCTGAGCAAAGCTGGGGCGTGTTGTCATGTCGCTGAGCAAAAGCCTCTTTTTTTGGTGGTCACTGCATTAAGCTGCCCCGTTTTGCTATAAGTAGCAGGGTTGGGGTCCCATGACATTGTGAATCGAACAAAGTATACCCTCTCTTTCGTGGTGAAACATACCATGTCTGAAGTCGAGGGGCCAGTGGGATTTGGGTCACCGAAGGACGACATTCCCTTAGAAACGAGGGATATGTTTGGTCCGCAATACCGATTGATACCAAGCCGGCGTGCTCAACCACCGTGGCCGAAATGCAGACACAATGAGTACGCGGTCGTCCAGATCTTGGATTCCCCGAACGATGGCGGGTGACGTTTCTTCCGATGCTCACGCTCCGGGGTACAAATTAGTAATGTTACATTTTGTATTGCTTATGGACCCTCGAAGTTTACCGTCATTTTTTGTGCAGATGGCCAAATGCGACTTCTCCCACTGGATCGACCCTCCTCACGAATGGTATGTTGATCGTTATGTGGATACATTATGGGCTCGAATATGGGACTTGGAGTACCGAATGGAGAGTCTCACTGAGGAGAACAACGACCTCCGCGAACAGATGCAACGCGAGAGGGGCAACGAGGAGGTCGTGAATATAGGAAGCTCTTATGATCCCACATGTTGCTGCGCGAACCCGAGCTGCATATGTGCATGCCACTACCATGACGGCCAGCCACGTCCGAGGCGGCCTCCTCAGCAATTCTCCATGTGGGTGCCACGAGGCTCGTTTGGCATGTAGGTAACGAGGGTTATGGTTGTGTCGTATTTTAGTTCATGTATTTGTTCATGTGTTGATGCTGTGGCGGTAGGACTGTTGTGTTGAATTAAAATGTTGGGTGTACTACTTTTCATAAATTCTGTATGTGTAATGTATGTGTTGTTTCCTGTTATAAGTGCGTGACGCCTTCATTTTCTGTGACCTTCGTTGAAACTTCTGGTGTTAAGCATGTGATGGATTAGTTGTTATCTTCGTGGAGTTGTTATCACAAGCAATACTGAGCATGAAATACAAGGTTACAACATACATACAAGGAATAAGTCCATTACAACATACAAGGATGTCCATTACAACATACAAGGATGAAATACCAGCCTGCTCGCACTTACAAGATGTCCACGGAATAAGTCCATTACAACATACAAGGATGTAACATACAAGGTTAACAAATGGTACATGAAATTTAGCATGCATTACAACACCAACTACTGATCAGGTCATGCATTGCATCGTCTAGCTGTGTGCCCCTCCTGACCGCATCGCCCACAACGTGCACCAGATGTTCCAGCTTGTGATTCGTCCATGTCATTTCTAATACGTCGGCTCTGTCGCCGACCCTTCCCACCCTTTAGCATGTTAATATCCGGAACCCAGGTCCTCGCTGAAATGTCCAAAGTGGTGAAGTTTCCCACCGCCCTGAACCCCCGGAGCTCCCCATACCAAGCTTGCAGTATTCTCTCCTTGAAAAAGTACTCGGACATGAAGTTGGAAGGATCAATGCCCACGGTTCCGCATGCAGCGAGGACATGAGAGCATGGCACGTGTAACAACTTGCTTGTTGCATGTGCAGCTAGGTCTGTTTGCATGATCTCCAAGGCATACCTCGTGAGTAATAAGTGAACGAGATGTCCCAAATCCGGCTCTGTCACGGAGTATCACCTCGAAACGATGCTCCCTGTTGCCCATGCAATGCACTGTGTGCAATTGAGCCTTCTGTGCCTTCGTCTCCATGTACGCAGTAATTTTTGACGAATACAGGGCTCCGGGATTGGCCGCATGAAGTGCGGCACTCGCGTGCCTGTCCCTGAAGTAGCGGATTGTGCTGTGAAGAACACCTTCCACGATGGCGACAAGGGGCTGAGAACGGAGACCCCTGAGAACCCAATTGTACACCTCGGCAAGGTTACTTGTCATTATTCCGTACCTTGCGCCATCCGTGTCGTGCAACAGCGACCACTTCTCCAATGGTTCCCCCTCGATCCACTGCGAGAAGCACTTGATGTTTCGCGTGCTCCTCCTTCTTGGACCACTTGGGTTAGACTCATCGATTGCTGGCAAGCATTGCGGTTGTGCCGCCCCAGGAGTGACCGGCCCCTTGCTCCTCTCGTCGACGTTCTTCCTGGTGTACTCATCCAGCAACCCCCATAAAGCATCAAATTTTCTCTGCTGGTTCTGCCTAGCAAGCCTCTTGAATAGCTTCATCAAAGATTGTTTCGGGAATTGCTTGAAAAAGTTTGCCCTAAGTGACGATCGCACCACCGGTTCCTCATGTCCGGCCAAGGAACGCTCTCCTCAGGGTCTTCTTGAAGTTTTTGTATCGCCTTTATAATACCGGCGTGGCGATCATGGATTACGCACACACCAGGCCGGGTGCCTACAACTCCAGTCTTCACATGTCTTAGAAACCACAGCCAGCTCTCATAATTCTCACTCTCCACAAATGCAATAGCCAGCGGCAATATTTGATTGTTACCGTCAACGCCTATGGCCGTCAGGAGCTGCACTTTGTATTTGCCTGTCAAGAAGGTCCCATCTACTGAGATCACTGGCAGCATATGCTTGAATGCTTCAATGCTAGCACCAAATGCAAACAATGCTCTCTGCAACACTGCAAATCCTGGTGGACTTACGGACGGCTTATCGTGCACGGCGATGTACGTGCCCGGGTTCCTTTGTTGCAACACCTTAAGCATACGAGGAAGGTTGTCGTACGCCGCCTCGAAAGTGCCAAAACGTTTTTCCAACGCCTTTTGCTTGGCACGCCACGCCGCGTAGCTAATCTTATACTTGAATTTATTCTCAATAGCTAGCACAATATGTGTTGCCGCAACATCTTTTTCTCCACTATCTCCCCGCATACATCGAATTGGCTATAAATCCGACGTCGGTTTGATGCCTCGCCAAGACAAGTGTTCGAATGCGGAGTGCGGCTCCACCTTGGACACAATCCGGTGAGTGTCATACTTGGGTCTCACGGCGTGCACCCTCCAGGACAACCACCTGCTCGCACTTCACGATGTCGCTCCCGGCTTGATTTGACGACGCGAAATGTCCGTTGCATTGAAAGGGCCCAAAGCTTGATGGCATCTGCGCAGCTTCCTTGTCGACAAACACAGCATGCACCAACCTCTGTCTCATGATACTCCCATGGTGATTCATGCTCATCATATGCGAAACACCCTCTGCATTAAACCGGTTCCATTCTGGGGATAGGAACTTCTTCATCATCGAATTGTCCTCCTCGTCGTCCTCTACAGCTTGCTCTTCATCCCATGCCCTCTGGTCATCGATTCCATCTGCTGCACGATATACTCATTATACTCTCCTTCATCGCCTTGCCCGCCTCCTCTCTGGAGCTTGACGGCTGTAACTCTCCTCCATATACCGCATCGGCTTGCCCGATTCCCCCTGTATAGCTTGACAGCTGTAACTCTCCTCCATGTACCGCATTGCCTTCATCATGAGCAACTTCATCAGCTCCGCCATCGTGCTGCCCGCCCGAGCTGCTAGCACCTCCCGAAGCATAGGCGGACGCACGAGCTTGCGCAGCTGCTTGTAGTGAGCACGGTTGTACAAGCAGGACACACTCGTATCCACGGCGCCGGCACCCTTGCACAAAGCCCTTCCACGGCGAGCGCACAATGTCTTCAACTCCCATCGATGTCGGTGGGAGACCGGCTCCAAAGCCCTTGCACAACGACGCTGCACACCTCGGGGTCCAATGAAAAACTCTGGGTCAGCCAATGCTGCACATCTGTCATTGGAGCATTCTCGTCATCCGGAAGTACGAGAGTGACTTGCGGAAAATCGCTCAAATCCACACCATTCGGACCTTCACGAATCATTCCAGCACCATAATACACTCTCAATGTAGTACTGGCCATTAATGATGTACGCCTACATGTATGATTGAAATTTACGACATGGCAAATATCATCGTTCAACACTAAACTAAACTTTCTATACTAAAAAGAGTAGTAAAATTTCTATACTACAAAATGTTCCATACTACAAAATGTATACTACATCTACAATTTGTACTAACACTAATATTTCATCTAAATAATAGTGTAAATACAACCTAATTAACGAAAATACCTGGATCCAAATCGATGGAATAGCTTGGACTCCTTCCTCCTTCACCTCCTCCTTCTCTTCTCCCCTCCCCTCCTTTTCTTCCCCTCCTCTTCTCCTCTTCTTTTCTTCCCCTTCCTCCTCTCTTCTTCTTCTCTCTGGCTCTCTGCGCAGAATGGGGAAATGTGGTTGTTTGGCAGAATGAGGGTAGTGGGCGGCAGTCCGTGGATATCCATTGCAGTCGCCCTACCGTTGAGCGACTGAAATTGCGATCATTGTGCGGTTGAGCGATCGCAATTTCAGTCGCTCAACGGTAGGCGATCGCAGTATCGCCCAACGGTTCAGACATTCCCTTTGTGTCGCTTGCCGGTTGGGCGAAAGGAAGAAGTCGCCCAATGGGGGGCGACTGGAGACTATTTTTGTAAAAAATTTTGTCGCGGGTATATTTATGTATTTTCGAATAAAAAATGGATTATCCGTACAAAAAATTCTACCAAAAGCTAGGCTAACTTGCGAAACTGGGTTATGAAAATCGGTGGTACAAAGTTTTTTTTTCGAAACGATTACCCGGATTTCCATTTAAACAAAATGGAAACATATATATTATACACCTAGGTTTAGTAACGATTTTTGGCATGACAGCAGGTATGAGTAGATTGCAAAAAGCAAAAAACCGACCCAACCTATGTAATGCCAACAACAACAACAGAGACTAAACTAAGCTATAGAAGAACCAAATATTTAAGTATCAAGCATTTAATTAGTTTTAAGCTATTATAAACTCTTTTGTTTGAGCCCAAAGCCAAGCAAACTTTTTTTTTTGAACCGCCGTCACTTGGAGCTAGTGACGCCTTCTGTAGAGCAGGCTTCCCCCTCAATGTGCCATGACCCTTGTTATCATTGCCTCCTACGTTAGGAGCGTCAGGTTCTGCACTCCTGCTTTCCCATAACATAATTTTTGTCGGAAGTGCTAAAACATACTCGACTGTTTTTAAGTCCAAATCAATCGATATTTTTGAAATGTATGCAACACTTTCACTCATATTTATAATATTTTTGTATCCGTGTTTGTAACATTTCAACATGTCTGCAATATTTCTCAATTGAAAAATATTGTAGACATCAGAAAAATGTAACAAATATGTTAAAATGTTACATATAAAGTTGAAAAATATTGTAAATATGAACGTAAAATATTGCATATATAACAAAAAATTAACTGATTTTAACTTAAAAAACAATTACATGTGTCATAGACACTCCCAGTTTTCGTCGCTTGCCTCTAGCATCAACAGATATTGCACACCGTCATCCCCTAGGCCTGATGGCTCCTGCGCTTCTGCGTGTTGACGGAGGAGCGCCACGGTGGTATAAAGTGCATGCGTTTCTGGAGTTTAGATACAATGGACACTTACACGCAATTAGTCTGATGCGAATATGGTAGGTACGATTCCAACTTCTAAAGTTTCCAATTCCAGCGTCGCGAACCGGGTCTCATATGTCCTACCCGGATTCGATAAAATATTTTTCTCTTGCTACGACATGAACTCGAACCCGGGGACGTACATGGCATAGTAGATAGTCCTCTTGGCCGATCAACCAGCACACATACTCGATAGTCGCGAGTTCTGGCCGGTGCTGCGCGCGCCATGTCGGCATTCGCCAAGGCCGCCTCCACGGTTGGCGCACCATGGAGCCCCATGCAAGTCCAGAACCGAGCTCCGAGACCTGCTCAGATCTTCGGTCGAGGACGGGTGAACTATGTGACCGTTGAAAGAGCTCATGAGGAAACACCCGATTTGATGTTGGATATGTTTCTCATTAACTTAGGCCTTGCAATAGTTTTATTTAATTCTATAGCTTGTCATTCCTCCGTATCAAAGAAATTTTATGCACAAGAACAGATAGTAGGAGAATTGCTAGATAACCCTTTGGTAGTTGTTAGGACCCGGAATTTTTATTCTGAACCTATGTGTTTATCGTGTTAGTCCCATAATCAATAGCTAGTTATATATATTTAACAATATTCATATCACATTCATACACAATACATTTAAAATAAGGTAATGTACATAGATAGCGATGGAACATAAGTCTACACAGCGAAGTTTACAACACATAGGTCAACCGACCAAATAGAACATATAATAAAAATAGTTTAGCAAAAGCGGAGAGAAAAAAGACACAAAAACCAGCAAGTATACCTCAACCCATTCACAAGCAACTGATTGGGGCAGACGAGAGCACATCTCTAATAAATTGCTTACCATATTTCCCCCCTATTTCCACTGAATATTTCTGAGGACATATTAGAAACCGAATTGCTTAGCGTGTTGGCCTCATCAGAAAGCACGAAGTGCAAGACCAACTAACTATTCAAGAGAGATGTGCTTACGGTAATGTAACGTAACTGAGGAATTTCAGTAACTTGCTTCCCTCAAGTTCCTACAAGATTAATTGCAGTTGTGGTCGGCTAAAGCGCTACTAGTTGTGCTGAACCTGTGGTTGCTAGTACTACTGAACAAGTGTTAGTTTAGCTTTGCAGAGATTTAAAACTGACGAAACTTCATATTCTACAATTACGGTTATCGTTTTCAGAAAGATATATGATATCAGTACTAATGGAGGATACTTCAAGGTACTTCCCATTAATTCACACAGTGATGTGTAGTTTATAGGGAACTGAATCATCTTCGAACTTTTGAGCTTAAGATGTAAACGAACCATGTGCAATTGCTCGCTTAATTATACCACAATGTCATATTATTGTACTCAAAGATACGACCTAGTTCCAATCATATATATTGGAGCTAAAGGATAGATAAACCTCAAAGGTTTAGTCCTAGCCCAAGATTCAGCCAATTATGAGTTATGACATGGAGAAAATTAACATTGATTGGTTTCTACTTATTCACAGGCTGCTGAGAGTGAAGCATGATTGCACACAGTTCTATCGCATGCTTGTAGGATTAGGACTATATACATTGCACATTCTCATCAGGTAACGTGAAGGATCCTTTACTGGCGACATCATGTCATGGCCCAACGATCATCCCGACTGCCCCACATCTGGTTAAGCCATATATTCAACATGAAAGCGTGAAATATAATGCTTACAGAGGGTGATTGAATCGTCTTCAAACATCTGAGACCTGAGGATATAGAGGACATGTGCCAATTGAAGCTCATTTGTACACAAATGTCATATTATACTCCAAGATAAGACCTAGTTTCACCTCTCTCTCTCTCTCTCTCTCTCTCTCTCTCTATATATATATATATATATATATATATATATATATATATATAGAATAGATAGATAGATATGATGGACCTAGCCAAAGATATAAATAAGATCTTAAAAGATTTAGTGTAGCCCAAGTCTTAGTGCTGTTCTGGATGGGGGCATGATCAATGAACTGCATGCAGTTCTCTCGCATGCTTGTAGGCCTAGGAGGTGTCGGGACCATACACAATGCCATGTTCTAGAAATCAAGTCGGACCAAACGTATGTTACTGTTCATCCAGTATCCTTCACGGGCAATGTTTGATTCTTCAACCCATATCATAACTTGGATAACTGCTGAACTTGGCTCAAAATCGGTGACTGCACAGCCATGACGGACGATTGATTGGACCGGGCACATCTTGGAGTCAGCTTCGTGAGGGAAGCACAATCGTGGTACATCTGATGGCTTTGCATTTGCAGATATCAGGATCGAGCTAGCTACCGTGCTTAGTCGCGTACCAAGTTGGCCAAATCAGGAACCTCTCAATGCAAAAACCAACCAAGTATTCAAGAGTTCGTGCAGTTGTCAATGAATATTAATTACCTGCCCCAAGAGAGAAATACGTGTGTAGTAAAGTGAAAAACGGAGTACATTCAGTTCCTTGCTTCCCTTAAGTTCCAGCTTGATTGCATTTGTGACCGGCTCGTACAGAACAAGTGGTAGTTTAGTTCCTCGGCTCTAAAATTAATGGAGCTTGTCTGTTCTCAAATTACGTACAATGCCTGCTTCCTGAAAGACACATAATACTACTAATGGAAGGTACTTCGCCTCGTTCTGCATGAGTTTCTACCGGCTACACGTTCGGAATCTGCGTTTTTCCATTTGTTCATTATTTTCATATGAAAGATACTTCTTCAAAAGCGGAACAACGACATTGATTAATTTGTCTTTCCCGTATTGGATTTGCTTGAGATCTTAATATAACATTAGAAAGACATAATTAGATCCACTAGAAAACTTTCAGGGTTTGGACAAGAGCTCATGGTACTTTAAAATAAATATGAGCCATTCAATTTTTACGATCCAATGGTTCATATTAGTTAGAATTAAGTATACTACCACTTATACTACTAATAGTAGAATATTTAAAATAGTAAAATTGTAACCAAAATAAGCTGGCGTATGGATTGGAGACGCAACGCTGGTTTACAAACATATGTCCATGTCAATAGTCCAAAATACCCTAAAAACAGGTTTAACAATGAAGGTCTAGAATACCCTCATAAATCAACGTTTAGATTTAATTTCTACTATTGTCTTTCTACTACTAGTATAATGTACTATAAAATTTCCCCCGGACAAAGCTACTAATAGGCTATAGTAATGTCACCACACTTTTCACATGCTAACGAAACCAATATTTTGTCGCAATTTTTTGTCGACCAATATGTGACCAAAAACTTCACTCCTGTATATGAAACAGTCTACTACATTTAGTATTCGACAACCAAGAGTTTACTTTCCATTAATTCACAGTGCAGTGTAGTGCAAAGTGCAGTGCAGAGGGTAGTTGAATCCTCTTGAAAATTTGGAGCTAAAGATGCAGAGGAACCATGCACCACAACGTCAAATTATTGTACTCAAAAGGTATGTGCGGCCTAGTTTCACCAATATATATTGGAGAAGAATGATAGAAGAGCTTAAGAAAAGTTCTAGTGCTAGCCCAGGACTTTATGTTCTGGCGGCGAGAAAATTACCATCGATCGCTTGCTACTCGTTCACGTGCTATTGAGTATATATGATCTACCTATGCAATGGGCGGACCCAGGGCCCCTGCCCGGGCTCATCTCCTCCAGTGATCACTGAACTGGCCATTAAAACCAAGGAATGAACTGACTGCAAGACTCCATTTTAACGGATAACTGCTGAAGGAACACAATTGCGCAGAACTTCTACAAGAAGAACTCTTGCTCATGTGCAGCGTTGCATTGAGCTACTGAAACATTATACTCTAATACCTTTTAAGGGCAACTTCAGATCTGGATCCCAAAATTTTGGGTGTAATCAAAGTCTGTGTATATATATATTGCTGAATAACTGAATACCCCATGGTACAAAATTTATACATGGTTACAATTACATTTCTAACAACAATGATACAACCACCATCTCTATTCAGATCACTTGATGAAGCTACTATTCTTTGACGGTTTCAAAACTTGAAGAGTCGAAAGATGCAACTTCCTTGTAGTCGTATGCTTCATAGCTAGAAACTAGCATGTATTTTTCTAGTTAAGTTTTACTTTATAGATCCATGTGATCTTGTGAACATGTGCTACGATATGATGTAGTTGTCATATTTTGCTTGTATTATGATCTATGTTTCTGAGCGCTTGTTATTTAGACTGTTTTTCGCCCAAGCTCGTCAAATTCTCTGGGTCCGCTACATGTGTTGCCTAGTAATTCTCCTTGTCACTATAGAAAATCCGACAAAAGCCAGATGCTAGTATTTGTTTCCTCCATAGTTGATACTACGTCGTGGTAAACCTCATCTTGACTGAAAATTTCATGATCGATGTCATGGTTAATTTGCTTGTATTTGTTTCCTCCATGGTTGATATTGCGTACTGGTAAACCGCTAACTTGACTAAATATTTCATGATCGTTATGATGTTAATTACTCGTAAAGGGCTCAAACAAATAATATCTACTAAGAACGACTCTGTTAAATTAACAAGAATCCCATTTCTCAGCACACACAAATTACTGAGAATGCATGTACTCTATAAAAACAAGTATTCAAATTTCCGAGTATAAAATGTACACGAAAAAGATAAAAATGCAAAATCTATTTCTCTAACACTATTCTTGAGATTATACGACAATGTGCCTCGATCTGAGCTCCTTGCAAAGAGAGGGGCAGCTTGTCATAACATAAGATGCTTCTTACCATCGGTCGCCTTAACTGCTTGCATGTTTGATAGCTAGATGAGGAAGCTGAAAGTCGCCTCTTTAAGGGCATGTACAACCCACAGACGGGGGGTCGTCTGCAAGAGCCTCGAATCTGGCATACAGACAGCTAAAAAGACAGATCATACAACGGACTGTCTGTTTCACTGTCTGCAAGCTATTTAATGTGTTACATGTAGCCAAGATCAATCATGAATATCATTTTGTATACCATTGTGTTGCTATTTGATAGGAAACGGATCAAGCATAAATAAGATGAACATGATTACAATATTTGTTTAAAAACCATCAATATAAATCGTATATTGTATATAACTCCAACATTTTTTTGTCTAAGTTTCTTTGTTTCCATAGCGCTGCCATATGTGCTCGATTAGATCCTTCTTGAGTTGCCTATGCGTTGGCCGAGCTTTGATAGCGGAATTCCTCCGAAGCACCTCTGCGAAGCATGGATTTGGGTTGTCGCTTGTACACACTTCAGGTGGGAGTACTATTGTTGCACTTGGATTCTCATTCAAATCCAAGGAAACTCTAACCAATTCCTTCTTATCTTCCACTATCATATTGTGAAGGATTACACAGGCTTGCATTATGTTGATAACGTCCCCTTGCTTTCATAACTTTGCAGGTCGACGAACAATATCAAAGCGTGATTGCAATACGCCAAATGCGCACTCGACATCCTTCCTCGCCCCTTCTTGCATCAATGCAAATAATTTGTCTTCATCTGACTGAGGGGCCATTACTGTCTTCACGAATACCGCCCATTCGGGATATATCCTATCGGCAAGATAGTAACCCATATCATACTGCGTTCCGTTTACATTATATTGTACCGTAGGAGCTTCCCCTTTTATTGCTTGAATGAATAATGGTGACTTGTTTAGCACGTTAAGATCGTTCTGAGACCCAGCGGTACCGAAGAAAGCATGCCATATACGAAGATCATGAGATGCCACTGCTTCGAGGATCATAGTAGGAACGCCTTTATCACCACGCGTGAACATGCCTGCCCAACCTTTCGGGCAATTCTTCCATGCCCAATGCATACAATCGATACTTCCCAACATTCCTGGAAAACCACGAGCCTCATTTTCTTGTAAAAATTTTTCCAGTTCATCGCTTCTTGGAGGGCGTAAATACTCTTCACCAAAGCATTCAATCACTCCTTCAGCAAATTTTCCCAAAATCTCCAAACAAGTGCTTGCGGCAACCTTCAATACCTCATCAAGTTGATCCGCCGAGGAGCCATAAGCTAGCATCCTGATAGCTGCAGTACACTTTTGAAGGGGTGAAAGACAATTCCTACCAATTGCATCAACTCTTTGGGTAAAATAAGGAGACCACTCACTAAGAGTGTGCACGATGCGTAGGAATAAAGGCTTATTCATCCTAAATCTCCTACGGAACATCTCATCGATGTAGATAGGGTTTGCAGAAAAGTAATTAGCGACAAGATCATCATGACCTGCTTCTCGATTCCTTGGTATGTACCTCCTTGGTCCACTCCATCGGCGGCGGCGAGTTACAGATGATGATTCTCCATCGATGTCAGCCTTCAATTCCTCTCCAATCTTGCTTATAAATTCTTCTACAATTTCATCCTCCGCTAGACAATCTTCCACGGTGAACACCTCTGTAGGATCAAAATCGTCGGCTTCTTCTAGATCATCTTCCTCATCCTGCGGCTCCATAGGATCTTACTAGAGAATTGTACTGCGGGTGGGTGGAAGGGGAGAAGTGTGCTGCGGCTAGGTGGATGGGGAGAACTGGTAGCATTTTATAATATGACTGGTACACCAGTTCATACAGGGGAGATGAAGAGAGTTCACACCAAGAGGCAACGATGAAGAGAGTTCACATGATCACAGCACTTCTGCACTTCTGCCAGTTCATACAGGTTATACATAACATGCAGATAGCACTTCTGCACGGCCATACTCTATTCACACTCATAGCAGAAAAGAGTTCACACCAACAGGCAACGAAAAGAGTTCACAGCAGAAAAGAGTTCACACCAATAGTTCACACCAATAGTTCACACCAAAGAGATTCAGCTGAACTATTCCAGAATTTAGATGCATGCATATCGACTTATCACAGGCATAAACGATGATGAATTCAGCTGAACTATTCCAGAATTCCAACGATGATGAAGTCTAGTTATCACAGGCATAAACTGGAACCACAAAACATAATGGATGCTATACCATATTTATATCTTGTGAATTATACAGGCTTCATAATATTAGCAAGATATGATGCTATACCATTGTACGGTATTAAACATATTCTCAGAGAAAGGATAAGACCATATATTCTTGAATAGCACAAAAGGGCACTTATTTAATTCACAAATTATATACAGGTTCGATTCCTGTATTGGTGATTGGTTTACTGCTAATATATAGTGCATCCACATAACAAAGGTCATATGAATAATGATCATTATATTCTCTAAAATATCTTTAAAGGAATTGATAATATTGGTGGTCTTGTAGACTTTGGCAATTTATACAATCTCCACTTCACCAAGTCATGGACTATATTCTGAGTTGTATTAATCATCCATTGTGAGTCTATTGGATAGACATTGTAACCACAAACTGGAACCACAAAACACAACATTTTCCAGAATCAAACGCCATGGCAGAAATGGACGCATGTTCATAGCTGACCATCAAGTGTGTTATCAATCGAACGCATTATACTGTCAGCACCATCAGGAAATCAAGAGATGAAGAGAGTTCACATGAAAACACCAAAAGGTCACACTTAACTGACAGATAGGATGACAATGTTCATAGCTGCAACTCCTCATAGCCCCAGGACAGCCAATTAAACCTACATGTTCAGATAGGTTGATCAACACATGAAAGAGATTGTGTAACATATAAGGTTGCTCAACATACCTGTTTAGACAGTTTCAGGAAAAAGGGCCTTCCTAAGACACTTCATGGCAGCAACTCGCTCCGCCTTTTCCGCATCAGACATCGAACTTGTATCTTGTGAGATGAGATTGTTATAAGCCTCCATCATCTTTGATTCTTTCTCAACCTTCTTACTCTCTAAATCAAGCATCTTTCCCTCTTTGGTCTCTTGTGTTGTAAGGTGGGCAAGTTTTGTGGTCTCAAGCTTCTCAGATGATAACTTTTGTTGCAGTTCTAATATCTTGATGCGGTTTGCATTTGTTTCCACCTGGAATTTGCTAAGTCTGTCTAATTTGTTCAGATCAATAGCAGATTTCTTTGAGGTTCCATCATCATCACAGCTGGAGCCTTTTGACTTGCCTTTTGCAGCTAGAGCTGCCTTTTTAGCTGCCTTCTGACCTATTGGTCGCTGCGGCATCTCTTCAAAAGATTCATCCTTTTCCTCCCCTTCTCCTTCAAGGTGAAATGCTTTCCTTTTACGTGCATTCCTCAACTCTTCGTTGTATGTTTTCCACTTTGCCACTTCTCGGCAAGTTTTCCAAACCTCCATTAGAACAAAGGGTCCTAGCTTTGCTTCTTTGTTGTCTACCACATAGAACTTGTGGGATGCATCAATCCACATTTGATCGGAATATCCACTTGTGAATACTCTGCGAGCCTTTACATAAGCACATTCGAAGAGGTCTGTCCACCTGTTAATCTTGTGCCATCTATCCTTGTATTGCTTCAGATTTCTTTTCCGAAGTAACGGGGTAGTCTTGTTGTATGATTCAACAACATCACCCCAATATTGATTACCACCCTTATCGGCTCCACAGCTAGAGTCTGTTGAATTTTCTATCCAAGAGCTCATCAATCTAACATCCTCTTCCTCTGTCCATAGGATCCGCTTCTCAGTCCTAACATTGTCACTGTCATTGTTAACTTGTTCAGGCTGCTCAAGTAAGATTTCCACTTCTGGCGGTGAATTCACAGGGCTGCTGTGAATAGGTGAACCAACCAAATGAAAATTGTGTGGCTGATTACCAAAGTAGCTCAGGAAACAACCCGATGGACGTGGGTCTTTATCCCTGCAGCAAACATAGATGGAGAAATTGAATATACTTTAATTACAGAACAGCAAGCTCACACAAACTTGATCACAGAAAAATACATCTTCAACTAATGACTTCCCTGTCCATGCTATAACAGAAAATAGAAACTAACCCTGCTAGCATTAGCTAACACAAAGAGACTGAAAATCTCTAGTTCCATCATCAGGTTTCAAAATGCTCAATTGAGCAAACTCTGTAGTGAATACAAGTCTCTGGAAACCACACTTGAACCAACTAATTCTGTCAACCATAGTAGCAGCACATGGAACAATTATCTCAACCATAGTAGCAGCACATGGCATACAGGCAGGAGATGGTGAAGGGGGGAAAATGAGATGTATCAAGTTGAACTCTGTGGTGAAGGCACACGGCACAGCACATGGCAAACTCTGTGGTGAAGGCACACGGCACAGCACATGGAACATTTCCAAATGACTGTACTCTATACTAGCATTAAGTTGAAAATGAGATGTATCAACCACAAAAAAAATACTGCCACAAGAATGCACCAAACTATTTAGATGAACAAGAATTGCAATGAAACAAAGGCATAACCAAAATGAGCAAAAGTGGTTATCATGATGGATCCCAAACTGCTGAACGTCTAATCGCAGGAGAAATCGGATCAGCGTCGGCCGCATCACACCAAGCAGGAGATGGTGAAGGGGGGAACGGAAACCCACTGTTGGACAACGAGGAGCAGGGGAAGGCACCTCCGCCAGATCCATCGATGGAGGAAGTCGCTGTGGCCGCGCCCTTGCTGAGGGCACCGGTGATGGGGTCGGCTGCTGCCGCCGCTGCCGCGCCCTTGACGACAGCACCGACGAAAGGGTGGGCCGCCGCCGCCGAGGCGCCACCACGACCGAGGTAGCGGGCCGCCGTCGCCGATCCGGATCCGCGAGCGAGGGTGTGGACCGGGGAGGCACCAGCCGCCGCCGCCGGTGTCGAGCCCTTCCTAGCTGAGGCCAACTCCTTGGTCTTCCTAGTAGACGCGGACATCTCGAGCACCGTCGGTGGTGACGAATGCCGGTGAACAGCGCTGAAGTCGGAAGAATGGGGACGAAAGCGAGGGTGCGGGAAGATATGGAGCTGGGGATGGATTTGGCGTGTAGAGAAACCAGAGTACACGCGCGCCGCGCGGGATCCGAGCGCGGGTCGAGTCGCGAAGACGAGGGCCGTACAACGCTGCCACGCTCGTTGGTTCGGCCTCGGTCCACGGGCCCTCGCCGTTGCCTCGCGAGGCGACGGGGCGAGCGTCTACGAGCCCAGCCGAGGGTTTTTTTTAGAAAAAAGCCGTCTCCGAGACGGGATAAGGATGGGCGTTGTACATGCCCTAAGCTCACAACAATGATGCTGCTCAGCCAAGAGAATGGTGGTCGCCACCGTGCTCACAGCAAGTCACCTGCATAGTTTGTCCTCGAGGATCAACTTTAGCCTCGGTAGGTCATACATGTCTGCCGCCACAAGCAGATGCTGGCCGGTCCTTATCGCCACGTATTCCTTGCCATCTCAGGTATTCGTCAGTGTTGATGAAGTGGAGCAACGCCCTGAACACATCGACGTGCATGTCGTCGATGCGTATGATGCATCTTTTATCCTTCTACATGGAACCCAGGAGTTGCGCCTTGAAGACGGGCGACCGAGAGGCGAGAACGTACCGGTGCGCGACGAACGTCTCCCTGCCCCTCTGCGTTTCCGACGAGGTCGCCAAGATGCCAGTCCAGCTTTGGCGGTGGCGCCTTGACAGATGGCTCTTCCACGGATTTCCCCATGACGAAGGCGGTCGCCAAGATGCGTATGATGATCCGGATGACGGAGCAGTCGTCACGTGATGAACTGCGGGAATCCTCAACTGTCACGTGACAAGGTGTGCGTGAACCTGCTGCTGTACGGCGGTGCTGCTTGGCGGCAAGGTCGGCGGTCGAATCGCATGTCGGCGCCCACGCCCTAGTTTTGGCCGACATGCTCGAGGAATATAGATATGAAGCCGTCGTACTCGCGCGGTTGCCGCCGGGGTAATATCGATACGCCATGGGTGGCCTCCAACGAGGAAGGTGCAGGAGTACAACTACAAAGCACAGCCGGTTTTACCGCGTTGGTTTCGAGTAGCCGTCGACCCTTAGCACGCACGTGATTCCCTATCCCTATGTTGGTGACGACGGTGGAGGACGAACGTGTCGGCTCAGCGCGTCCCTTCGCCACGGCGATGATCTTGCGCGGAGGTGGACATGGTTGATTGGAACACGTGCGGCCGGTGGTGCGATCGAGCAGAAGATTACGATCGAGCCTAAGTATTTGTCAGTTAAATAGCAGGAATGAATTGGTATCCTGCTAGGTAATCGACTAGTATGTGATCCGAATTGGACTACCTCCGTGAGCAGCTAGTCTGATATCGTGATATGATACGGCTTCATGTACAGTGCCATAAACTTAAGTAGTTCCCCTACATGTTTCAGTTGCACCCGGATTTTGACTCTGATTTCTGTTGGAAATATAAGCACATGTAGGTTCAATTTATTCCATAAATAAATCATGACATCATGCACGCAAAATAACAGAACCATCACAGGCATAAAAGATCTAGACATGTAAACCAGAAAACTGTACATGAACAGATCTAATACGGAGAACATGACTGCATTGCGCATCGATGGTTCTGTTACGATCGGTTTGCTGATGTAGACGCCGCAGGCACGGTGAGGATGACACGAAGTCGATGACGATTCGCCGAAGCTGAATGACGAGGAAGACGAGCGAGCTACAGCGGCGATCCGCAGAGCGCTTCCCAAAACCTTATTCGCCTCTCCGGTGCAGGACTTGGGCGGCGGTTCCGAGACCTGCTCTCCGAACGCGATGCGCACGCCGGCGGACGGGACGGAGTAGACTACGTGGGACGGCGCAGCACAATGGAGGAGGCAAAACCCTAGATTGATTTTCGCGTATTCTGTTTGGAGGCGGCGACTCGGTATTTATAGAAGAATCAGGATGCGTGATCAAGACGCCTGCACGTTCTCCATAACTCGTAACCGAAACGGATTAGTCACGCATAACTGATCCGGATTCACCGCCACTCAAAACAGCAAAAATAAAACTGCAAAAGGAAGCCGCGTCTGCGCAAGCACCTGGAGCCGATTTTGGCGGACCATTCACGCAGGTGCCGTGCGCTCGTGCCCCCCGCCCAGCCCGGCCCGGCGAGGCGAGGCGAGCGAGCGCGCGTGTGTGGTCCTCTAGTTCTCTCCCACACATGCCTCAAGTGGCTAGGAGTGCACCATCCCTTTTAAGGTGGTCTTCCTCTCCTAGAACTAGCAATGTGGTACTAAAGTTCACATGCATGCCTCCTTTGCATGAGTGAGCCTTTGAGATTTTAGGAATTATTCTTTTATATGGGCTTGGCCCACATAATCCAACAATCCCCTACCAGATCTCAAAGTCCCACAGAGATTTGCCTGAATTCCAATGTACTATTTATATATCAGTGTTTCGATGGAGACCGATTAAGGTTGAACATCCACCTAGAACTCCAAGCTACACTTACTCACAACTTGAACAATGGACTACGCCTTGAATTGCAAGTTTGGTGCAAGCAAGCTTCACTTAAAGACTTAACTGATACTAGGCTGCCAGTAAGCTACCCCTCGGTTGGAGCGTATAAGTCATACTCCTTGGTCTCTTCATGAGCTTAGTAGGAGATTTTCCCAAGATCTCCATAGACTGCGACTAACAGTCGGGCTCATATAGGTGTGTTCTTTCAAGAACGTTCTGCAGGATAACGTCTTCGCTTTTGAAAGCCAATGGAACACATTAAGGCCTTAACCAACCTGCCTTGCAGTTTCTGAGAGTATTGCATCTTCACATAGATCCTAATTCACGGGATCTCCGATCACATAGGTTGGGTTACTACCATAGATAACTCACATGGGTCTCATTCCCATCTCCTTCGATGCACTATCTATCACATTCCGTGATAGTCCGTTTGTAAAGGGATCTGCCAGGTTTTTATCTGTTTGGATGTAATCCAAGGTTATAACTCCGGAGTTTCTCAATTTCCTGACAGACTTCAATCGTCTCTTGACATGCCTAGACGATTTCATATTATCCTTAGAACTGTTCACTTTAGCGATAACGGTTTGATTATCACAGTTCATAAGGATAGCTGGCACTGGCTTTTCCACCGTAGGTAGATCCATCAAAAGATCCCGTAGCCATTCTGCCTCAACAGTAGCAGTGTCTAGTGCCGCAAGCTCTGCTTCCATGGTTGACCTTGTCAAAATGGTCTGTTTGCAAGACCTCCATGAAACAGCACCACCACCAATAGTGAAAACATATCCACTAGTGGATTTGATCTCATCAGCAACAGAGATCCAGTTGGAATCACTATAACCCTCCAGCACCGACGGGTACCCAGTATAGTGAAGTCCAAAGTTCGAGGTACCTTTCAGATAGCGCAACACTCGCTCAAGCGCCTTCCAGTGATCATCTCCTGGGTTAGATGTAAACCGGCTTAACTTGCTCATAGCAAAGGAGATGTCTGGCCTTGTTGCACTAGCTAGGTACATAAGTAAGCCAATTATCTGAGAATATTCCAGCTGATTCCTAGCAATTTTCTTATTCTTACGAAGTAACACGCTAGGATCATAAGGTGTTGGAGAAGGCTTGCTATCAGAAAAACCAAAATGGCTCAAGACCTTTTCCACATAATGAGATTGCAAAAGTGTAATCACATCCTCACCTCTAACCAATTTAATGTTTAGAATAACATCAGCCACTCCCAGATCTTTCATATCAAAGTTTTGAGACAAGAATGATTTGACCTCATTTATCACATTGATGTTTGTCCCAAAAATCAGGATGTCATCCACATACAAACATAGAATAACTCCCTCACCCCCACCATAGCGATAGTATACACATTTATCGCCTCATTGACAAAGAAAGCTCGCAGATGTCGGTGTTCTATCGAACTTCTCATGCCACTGCTTAGGGGCTTGTTTCAGACCATACAAAGATTTCAACAGTTTTAACACCTTGCCTTTTTGACCTTCTACTACAAATCCATCAGGCTGATCCATGTAAATTTTCTCATCCAGCTCTCCGTTAAGAAAAGCTGTCTTAACGTCCATTTGATGAACGAGAAGACCATGTGAGGCAACCAAAGCAAGTAGTACTCGAATTGTAGTCAGTCTAGCAACAGGTGAGTAAGTGTCAAAGAAATCTTCGCCTTCTTTCTGAGTATAGCCCTTGGCAACAAGCCGAGCCTTGTACTTTTCAATAGTACCATCAGGTCTAAGCTTCTTTTTGAACACCCACTTGCACCCTACAGGTTTGCACCCATAAGGTTTATCTGTCAGCTCCCCGGTTCCATTGGCGATAATGGAATCCATTTCATTACGGACAGCCTCCTTCCAGTAGTCTGCATCAGGGGATGCATACGCTTCTGAAATAGACTTGGAAGTGTCGTCCACAAGGTACACAGTGAAATCATCACCAAAGGATTTGAATATCCTTTGTCTCTTGCTCCTTCTAGGAGCTCCACTGTCATCCTCCTCATTGACAAGTTCATGTGTATGTTCAAAAGGTTCAGGTGATGTGATTGAACTGGGAATTATTTCAGAAGGTTGACTAGTAGTGTTATGTGTATCCTTCATTGGAAAAATATTCTCAAAGAATGTTGCATCTCGAGACTCCATAATTGTACCAACATGCATGTCGTACTTCAGTTTTAACTATCAAAATCTATAGGCAATGCTATGATTAGCATATCCCGAAAAGACACAATCCACGCTTTAGGTCCAAGCTTGCGTTTCTTAGTTATTGGCACATTAACTTTCGCCAAGCACCCCATGTACGCAAGTAAGAAAGTGATGGTTTTCTCCCAATCCATACCTCGTATGGTGTTTTGTCCTTATTTCTGTTAGGAACTCTATTTAATACATGATTAGACGTTAGCAAAGCCTCCCCCCACCATGCCTTAGGTAAGCCCGCAGTGTCTAACATGGCATTCACCAAGTCGATCCAACGTCGATTTTTCCTTTCGGCAATCCCATTTGACTCGGGAGAATAAGGAGGCGTCCTCTCATGTATAATGCCATGTTCCTCACAAAATAAGTCAAATTCGTTTGAGAAATACTCTCCACCACGATCTGACCTAAGTCTTTTTATCTTTCTATTTAACTGGTTTTCAACTTTTGCCTTATAGATTTTAAAATAGTCTAAAGCCTCATCTTTCGTTTTCAATAAATACACATAACAGAACCTAGTTGCATCATCAATCAAAGTCATGAAATATCATTTTCCACTCTTCGTCAACACGCCATTCATCTCAGAAAGATCTGAATGCAGGAGTTCTAGTGGTGCCAAGTTTCTCTCCTCGGCAGCCTTGTGAGGCTTACGAGGTTGCTTTGATTGCACATAGCTATGGCATTTAGAACCTTTGGTGATGGAAACGTTTGGAATTAAATTCATACTGGAAAGCCGAGACATCAAACCAAAATTAATATGACATAGACGTGAGTGCCAAACATTAGCCTCTTCATCCACACTGCCACAAATATGGTTCACAGTCTTATTGCAGAAATCTGAAAGGGAAAAACGGAACAAGCCTCCGCACTCATAGCCTTTACCAATAAAATATCCATTTTTAGACACGACTACTTTATTAGACTCAAATACCAACTTAAGCCCGTCTCTACATAAACGGGAGCCACTAATGAGATTCTTGTCTATAGAAGGGACATGCTGCACGTTCTTCAGCTGCACGATCTTTCCTGAAGTAAACTTCAGATCTACCGTGCCAACACCATGAACAGTAGCATGTGACCCATTCCCCATTAGGACGGAGGAATCCCGGGCGACCTGATAAGAAGAAAACAACGAAATATCAGCACACACATGTACATTAGCTCCTGTATCAATCCACCAATTGGTAGATTGACTAACTGAAAGAACAGTAGGTAAATTACCATACCCAGTCCCATCTCCAGTCTTGCCAATGGTCACGTTAACAGACTTAGAAGTCTGTCCTACAGGTGCCTTCTTTCCTTTGCGTTGTGGGCACTTCTTGGCCATGTGACCAACCTCACCGCACACAAAGCAAGTTCTATCATCCTGATTGTTGTTGTTCTTCTTCTTCTTGAAGTTGGTTGTCTATTGCGCTTTGACAAATTTTCCTTTGTTCTTGCTTGAGGATTTCTGTACCACATTGGCACTAGACTGCCCTCCATCACCCTTAGACACAGTGTCCTTTTCCCGAGCTTTCTCCTCAATTTCAAGAGACCCAATCAGACTCTCAATAGAGTACTCTTGTCTCTTGTGTTTGAGTGCTGTTCCAAAATTCCTCCATGAAGAAGGTAATTTCGCAATAATACATCCAGCCACAAACTTGTCGGGTAAGGCACACTTTAGGAGTTCGAGTTCCTTAGCAATGGCCTGTATCTCATGAGCCTGATCTATTACAGAACGGTTATCAACCATCTTGTAGTCATGAAATTGCTCCATGACATACATGTCATTGCTGGCATCAGTAGCACCGTATTTGGAATTCAGTGCATCCCATAACTCCTTCGCGTCTGTCATGTGCATATACACCCCGCACAGACGGTCAGCAAGAACACTAAGAATGCATCCAACAAAGAGAGTAGTGGCAGTCTCGAATTCTTTCTGCTTTTCAGCATCAAGAACACCTTCAGCTTGCCATTACTAACCCGAATACATTCATAGCGATGAAGTCACGAGTGACCTTGATCTGCCATCTCTTAAAGTGCACACCGGAGAATTTATCCGGCCTCAGTGCATCGGCAAATCCAGCCATAGTAAAACCACAGTGCCTACAATAAGGTTTTTGGATTGTTGGAAATATAAGCACATGTAGGTTCAATTTATTCCATAAATAAATCATGACATCATGCACGCAAAATAACAGAACCATCACGGGCATAAAAGATCTAGACATGTAAACCAGAAACTGTACATGAACAGATCTAATACGGAGAACATGACTGTTACGTCGATGGTTCTGTTCGATCGGTTTGCCGATGTAGACGCCGCAGCACGGTGAGGATGACACGGTCGATGACGATTCGCGAAGCGAACGACGAGGAAGACGAGCGAGCTACAGCGGCGATCGCGCGAGCGCTTCCCAAAACCTTATTCGCCCTCTCCGGTGCAGGACTTGGCGGCGGTTCCGAGACCTGCTCTCGAACGATGCACACGCCGCGGGCGGGGCGGAGTAGACTACGTGGGACGGCGCAGCACAATGGAGGAGGCAAAACCCTAGATTGATTTTCGCATATTCTGTTTGGAGGCGGCGACTCGGTATTTATAGAAGAATCAGGACGCGTGATCAAGACGCCTGCACGTTCTCCATAACTCGTAACCGAAACGGATTAGTCATGCATAGCCGATCTGGATTCACCGCCACTCAAAACAGCAAAAATAAAACTGCAAAAGGAAGCCGCGTCTGCGCAAGCACCTGGAGCCGATTTTGGCGGACCATTCACGCAGGTGCCGTGCGCCCGCGCCCCCCGCCCAGCCCGGCGAGGCGAGGCGAGCGAGCATGCGCGTGTGGTCCTCTAGTTCTCTCCCACACATGCCTCAAGTGGCTAGGAGTGCACCATCCCTTTTAAGGTGGTCTTCCTCTCCTAGAACTAGCAATGTGGTACTAAAGTTCACATGCATGCCTCCTTTGCATGAGTGGACCTTTGAGATTTTAGGAATTATTCTTTTATATGGGCTTGGCCCACATAATCCAACAATTTCTATATTGCAAGTTCTTCTTAGAGACATAAATGTTTCCAGACAAAACAAGGCTACTAATTTTATTTTTATTTATTTTTTGGACCTTTTTGGAAAGGTGACAGGGCTACATATTCATCAGCATGCCTGCGTCTACTTGCATTGAGTTTACAATGAACTATAGTGCAGAGGGTAGTTGAACACTCCTCAAAGAGAAACGTAATCATCAACCATACTGCCGCGCTCGAAGTTGCTACGCACCATGTTTCACCTATATATATTGGAGCTAAGAGCTAAAAGAACTCTAGAAATTTTATGCTATCCCTAGGCTGTACATACTGCATGCAGGGATCCCTGCAAGACTCCACGGACAGGTTGCCACTTGAAGTGCTCTCGTGTAGTAGTAGGCTTGGCAGGTATCGGGAGAGCGAGAGTTGCTCGGCTGGTGGGCATGCGAGGCGTGCAGCTCATCTGTCCGGGATCGACGCCGGGGCATTGTACTTTCGAGTTAATATGCATATGAATAGACAACTGCATAATTATCATAATTTTCAAAAACCTAACTAGTGCTCCATTAAAAGATCAGATGGATATTCAGAAGAACGAGAAACAGCACTTCCACATGGAACACGCTTACCTTTTTTTTTTTCCAAAAGACAACTGGGGCTCTACTAATTCTTATGTATTATTATTTGTCCAGATGCGTACGTGCACCTGGACCATTGAATTTGCAATGAAAAATGTGGTGCAGAGGTAGTTGAACCAAACCCTTTTCAAAGAAGAACCATCAACCATGCAATGTGTCACATACTCATATAGCTCTCAACGATGATATCAGGTTTCACCTATTTATATCGCAGCCAAAAGGATAGGGAGATATGTACAGATTTACTGCTAGCAAGCCCAACACTGGATGTGCTGTGGGGAACAGAAACACCATGGATCGGTTGCTACCTGCTAGCCAGCAAGCACGAAGGGCTGCTTGCAGTACACTCGTCGTCTCTTGCTCAGTAGTTGTATATAGGCTTGGGAGGTGTCGGGACTATACATGCTTTCTTTTATTCCTCTTATGATTTTCAGCAGTTTCTTTTTCTCCTTTCAGAACTAATTTGATCGAGTACTCTCATCATTTCTTGTAGTTCTCTCATCATCTCTTGTAGTTCTATGTAGGCTTGGGAGGTGTCGGGACTATATATGCTTTCTTTTTTTCTTTATGATTTTCTGCAGTTTCTCTCTCCCTTTCCCAACTAATTTGATCGACTCTAAAAGTTCCCAGTACGTTTGGCCATTATAGAGTTAGAATTGACATAGCCTGGTAGGAGCAATTTTGCACCATGCATGTGAAACTCTGTTCATAATTGTCTTGGGAACAAGCTTACAGTGATTTTCACCATACATTAGTGATCGGTTGGGCTTAAACTTTTGGCTTCCAGCTTATTTTTCACTATTCATAAATTTCGTCTTTTTCTGAATTTTTGGCATTTTGTTGAGCTTTTTTGCCGGTTCTTTTTTTCCCGTATTTGTTTGTACTATACGTAATGGGCTAACATATTTTTTATATTTTTAAATTTTTTAAATTTAATTGTGCTAAATAAGCCTCTGTCAGCTACAGTGTTTATTTCAGCCAGTTACAGTGTTTTCAGCCATAAGCCATGAGCTTTTAAGCCCAACCCAAACGTTACTTCTCTAACACTACTGAGATTATAGGACTTTAAGTGTGCTTTGATCTGAGCTCCTGAGAGGGGCAGCTTGTCATCAGATGCTTATAGCCATCGGTCGCGCTGACTGCTCGCATTTTCGAAGGTAAGCTAAGGAACCTAAAGACCGCCTCTTTAAGCTCATGACAATGATGCTGCTCAGCCAAGGCCAATGTGGTCGCCGCCGTGCTCACATCAAGTCGCCTGCATAGTTTGTCCTCACAAATCAACTTTAGCCTCGGTATATCATACATGTCTGCTGCCACAAGCAGATGCTGGGCCATTATCGTCGCCGTGTATTCCTTGTTAGAAATTAGCCTATTTAATTGGTCTATTTCCTTAATTCTAAAGCATACATGGTTTAGTACCATATTGCTTAGGCAGGGTGAGGAAGATCGATTTATAAGGTGGAGTCCTCCCCACTCCTTGAATATGGAAAGAGATGGTATGAAGAAGGTTCTGTCTAGTCACACACGCGCACACGCACACGCGCGCGTATTCGCGTATTTTTGCGTGAAAATCGCGTGACTTGTGACGCGCGACCGTGCCGTGACGTGGCGCGCCACTTGGCAGACCAAGTCCATCTTTATTTTTGCTGAACCATGCACCTCACTCTCTCTGTTTAAATGGGATTTAAACATTTGAATGAGGTAGTTATAAGTGAATTTACACTGCTTAATTTGTGATTTGATAAGGCAGTTACAAGTGAATTTACACTGCTTAATTTGTGATTTGATGAGGCAGTTACCAGTGCATAATTCTGTTTAAAACGCAACAGTTACTAGTGAGTAGTAACTGTAGCGCCTATAAAAGGGCCTGGAGACGTCCAGGAAAATGGATAGAATTTTGCACATCTATTCTTCCTCTACTTTCTGTTCTTGTGCTGTTATGCTGCGCCGTCTGAACCTCATTGACCTTTCTTCCCGGCGTGCACCTGGAAGGAGGGAGAGCGGCTATCTCCGAACCGTTGCCGCAGAGAGTACCTGCACGGGGCGACAATAAGGTTTCTGGGCAGCGCATCTACGCGACCGCTCACTGCACTGCTACACCTACGTTCTGCACTGCGTCAAGCCTGCGTGGCTTCCTGTTCTTCATCAGTCTAACAAGTAAGTCGTTCGTGCGCACGTTCGACTTTGTTACTATATTGTTTTTCTGGTGTATGTTCTGAAATATGTTGAGTAGCTTGCTGTTAGTTGTGAGTTTTACATCCTTAGTTTATTATTTTTGTCTCTTAATAAACTTGGAATTAAAATATTATCCACATTTGTAACATTCCTCACCCGTCTCTGGTAATTCGTCGGTGTAGATGAAGTGGAGCAATGCCCTCAACACATCGGCATGTATGTCGTCGATGGGTATGATCCATGCATCTTCTATCCTTCTCCCTCATGGAACCCAGGAGCTGCGCCTTGAAGACTAGCGACCGAGCGGCGAGCACGTACCGGTGCGCGACGAACGTCTCCCCGCCAACCTTGAACGTGACGTCCGCCCCCTCTGCGTTTCCGAGGAGGTCGCCGAGATGCCAATTCAGCTTTGGCGGTGGCGCCTTGACAAACGGCTCCTCCACGGATTTCCCCCCGACGAAGGCGATGTCGCACCGGATGACGGAGCAGTCGTCCTTGAGATACACCGACTTCTCTAGGTCTTTCCTGCTGATGAACTGCGGGAATCCCCTGGTACTACGTGACAAGGTGTGCGTGAACCTTCTGCTGTACGCCGGCGCTGCTTGGCCGGCATGGTCGAGCAGATCGAACTGCGTGTTGTAAATAATCTTGTTTAGAAGTCGTACACAAGTTTTGGAAGTAATCGAATCCAAAACGAGTAAGAAATCAGAAGTCTAAAACCGAGTCCTAGATGAAGTCGTAACCGAGTCGAAGTCGTATAAGACTCGGAGTCGGAGTAGGTGTTGAGAACCCGTGTTAAAGTAGGACAACCGGGTATAAAAAGAGGCTTAGAGCCATGTATTCATTGTACCAAGCAATTGAGAAAAGACCAAAAAGAGGGAGAAACACAGAGCATTGTTTTGTCGTGTGTTTTCATAAGACGTGGTCGAAAGGACTCACGATCACCGCAAGCGTGATCGGGAGGAGTTACGACCACGGCAAAACGATGATTTTACGACTACGGCTAAGGAGTCGAAGGTGGTCGTAACGAGCTACGACTACACCGAAGACCGAACGTGGTGGGCGACTCGACCACGTTGAAGGAAGTGAACGTGGTCGCACGGGTGTTCGACCACGGTGAACGATGATCGCCAAGATCAACTGCGTGATCGTGAAAGGCTTCGATCACGGTATCTTGAGCGGCTGAAGGAAGGCGCGGCAGCGATATCGCGGAGCGATCGTAAATTGCTACGAGAAATATACGATCACGCTGAAAAAGCGATCGAAGGAGATTGAAGCGTTCGAATTGGTCGTAAGTACTCAAACCGATCGTATTTGATTCTCACCGTCGTAACGACTCTAATCGGTCGTAAAAGGTCACGGGAGGTCGTAAGACCTTTACAACAGATTGGTATCGAGCCGTGGTTAAACATGGCTGACACGGCGAAGCGAGCGTGTCGCTGCGATGCCGATCCTCAGTTCGGACAACTATCCGGTCTGGGCGATGAAGATGAAGGTCAACATGATCGCGCAAGGCGTCTGGGGTGCGGTCGAACCAAAGGAGAAGGACAAGGTCCTCGATGATCGTCTCGACAAGATGGCAATGGCAGCGATCTATCAAGCTGTGCCCGACTCAATGATGCGGCAGCTAGTCGGCAAGGAGACGGTGAAGGAAGTCTAGAATACTCTGCGAACTATGCATGAAGGAGTAGATCGAGTGAAGGAAGTTCGACTTCAAACCTTAAGAAGTGAGTTTGAAGCCATGAAGATGGGGAAGAGTCAGACCGTGGAAGAGTTCTCTGGTCGATTCAACGAAGTCGTGAACGAGATCAAATCTCTCGGCGACGACTTAAAAGATGCGGTGGCAGTGAAGAAGTATTTGAGAGTGCTACCAGAGAAGTTCCTTCCGGTCGTAACCACGCTTATGTACTCACAAGACCTCTCGAAGATGAAGATTGAGGAGGTAACCGGAGCGCTCAAAGCACACGAGCAGCTCCTAAAGAGTTATCAAGAAGACAACGGTCAGCAAGTGCTGCTCGTAAGAGAAGATGCGAAAGACCGAGGAGACTCGTCATCGAGGGGCGGTCGTGGTCATGGTCGTGGCACATCGACCGGCCGCGGCGCGTCTCATGGACGAGGTCGAGGCTACGATCAGAGAGGTCGTGGACGAAGTGGTCGAGGAGGTGGTCGTGGAGGCGGCGACCACCATACTGACAAGTCTGATATCCAGTGCTACACGTGCGAGAAGTATGGGCACTACGCTGCTCAATGTCGAAGCCACATCCAGTGCCATAACTGCAAGAAGTATGGTCACTATGCTGCGAATTGTCGGGGCAAGAAAAAGATAGAGGAAGCAAACTTGGCACAAACTACAGAGCACAAAGAGCCAACACTACTGTTGTCACTCTGCACTGTAGACGAACCGACAATGGTTCTCTTGAATGAGGAAAGAGTCTTTCCAAGTCTGTTGGAGCAGGAGAGCGGACTCAAGAGCGGACGGCAGATCGGTATCTCGACAACGGAGCCAAGCAACCACATGACGGGTGCGTACTCGATGTTTTACGAATTAAATAAGAGTGTGCTCGGAAAAGTACAGTTTGGAGACGGCTCTCTGCTCAGATAAAAGGAGAGGCACAACTCGATGCAATGCAAAGATGGAAGTCGAAGAAAGCTCTCGGATGTATATTACATACCGAGTCTTGAGCAATATCATAAGCCTTGGACAATTGACCAAGAAGGTTGTCGGATCGAGCTCAAAGGCAACCATCGAAGGTGTTCGACCACGTGAGCATCTATCGATGAAGGTGCAACGGACCGTGAACCGTTTGTACAAAATCAAGATCAAACATGCAAGCGTAGTGTTTGAAGACCACAATTGAAGATCCTGCTGGTTGTGGCATGAGAGATTTGGTCATATAAATTTCCAAAGTCTCGAGCAATGGCGAGAGAAAGAGATGGTGGTCGGATTACAAAAATCGACCACCCGAGCAAGTCTGCGAAGGTGCATGCGTGGCGAAACAAACTCGTGCGATTTCCCACAGCAGACGAGTTTGAGCTTCGCAACCACTCGAACCGGTTTACGTGGATTCATGCGGACCAATCACCCTCGCATGCATGATCCGGAATCAATACTTCATGTTGATCGTGGATGACTACTCTAGAGTCATGTGGGTGTACATGCGAAAGAGCAAAGATGAGGCAAAGTCGAACTTTCAGAGTTTATTGCTCTTGCCGGAAACGAAGTCGACAAGAGGGTAAAAGCAATCAGTCCGATCGAGGAGGAGAATTTCTCGCAAAGAGTTTGACTCAATTTGTGAAGAGAAGGGCATTGCAAGATTCTTCACGACTCGTGCATCGCCTCAACAAAACGGAGTCGAGAAAGAAGAAACCAAACGTGGTTGAAACCGCACGAAGTCTTCAAGAGTCGATACCGCCCGGAGGTTTTGGGCGTAAGCCGTAAGACATGCGGTCTATTTGTTAAATCGTGCAACCACACGGTCGTTAAATGGAGTTACTCCATACGAGTTGTGGTCGGGAGAAAACCGAACGCCGATCACTTAAAAGTCTTGGTTGTTTGGCACATGTGAGATCATCGACTTATCTGAGGAAGCTAGACGATCGGAGCAAAAGGATGATCTACCTCGGCTCGGAATCAGGTACCAAGGCATATAGGTGCTATAATCCAATCGAAAACAAGCTACATGTGAGCAGAGATGTGGTCTTCCAAGAAGACAAACATTGGGAGTGGGAAGAACATCAAGACATTGAGAAAGATAAGTCAAAGTGGATAACTTTCGATGTCGAAGAGGTCGACACCGACAATACGACAATGGAGGAAGGAGCTACGATCACACCTCAAAGCTCGGACACGATTGATGCAAATGATCAGGAAGCCTCACCGATACTGAAGATGAAGAAGACGGCAGGGTGCCGAAGATGAGGAGCATCGATGAGATCTATGCTCAAACTGAGCCAATACAGATGAATGAGTCATTCTCGTACACAACAACCAAGAACCTGAAAGCTATGAAGAAGCGACGGGAGATGAACAGTGGAGAACTGCTATGCAGGAAGAGCTAAAATCTATTGAAGACAACAACACTTGGGAACTCACCGATTTGCCAAAAGGCCATCGAGCGATCGGGATAAAGTGGGTCTTCAAGGTAAAGAAGGATTCCAAGGAGAAGTCAGAAACACAAAGCACGACTTGTGGCGAAAGGGTATGTTCAAAAACAAGGCATCGACTACGAAGAAGTTTTTGCCCCAAAGAGCTCGTATGGAGACTATACGACTACTTCTTGCATTGGCAGACAAGCGGTGGATGGGAGATTCACCACATGGATGTGAAAACGCGTTCTTGAACGGAGACATTAAGGAGGAAGTTTATGTTTCTCAACCGCGGGTTTTCAATCCAAGAAGCAAGCCGAGAAAGTCTTGAAGCTGAACAAAGCTCTCTACGGACTTAAGCAAGCACCACGAGCATGGAATTTGAAGCTTGACAAAGTCTAACGGCACTCGGGTTCGAAGAAGCAACTCGAACATGCGGTATACTCAAGGGAGATGCGAAGAACGGATCGATCGTGGGCGTTTACGTGGGCGACTTGATCATTATTGGATCGAGTTCAAGAAGATTATGAGGTTTAAAGAAGAGATGAAGAGGTGTTCAAAATGACCGATTTGGGACTTCGTGCTACTACCTCGGCATTGAAGTAAATCAAACCGACAACGGCATAACACTTTGTCGATCGGGATATGCTCGAAAGATTCGGAGAAGTCGGGTATGGAAGAGTGCAATCCATGTCAAACCCCAATAGAGAATCATCGAAGTTGAGCAAGACAGCCCAGATCACCGCTAATGCCACGACTTATAGGAGCATTGTCGGAAGTCTACGGTATCTGGTGCACACCACCGATATCTCGTTTGCGGTCGGATACGTAAGTCGTTTCATGGAGAAACCGACTCAGGAGCATATGAATGCCGTGAAGCACATCCCGAGATACATCAAAGGTACTTTGAATCTTGGGATTCAGTACAAGAAAGGAGGTGGAAAGTCGTTGCGGCTGACGGGCTACAGTGATAGCGACATGGCGGGAGATGTCGACGATCGAAAGAGCACGACAGGCATAATGTTTGTGCTTGGGGAGAGTCCGATCAGCTGGCAATCTCAGAAGCAAAAGGTAGTTGCATTATCTTCGTGTGAAGCCGAGTACATCGCAGCAAGCGCAGCATCTTGCCAAGGAGTCTGGCTCGCTCGACTGTTGAGTGAATTGTCAGATGAAGAAATTCAGAAGGTAACGCTCAGGGTTGATAACAAATCGGCTATTTCACTGAGCAAGAATCCAGTTCTACATGATAGAAGCAAACACATAGACACAAGATATCATTATATCGAGATTGTGTCAAGAGGGAAGATCGCTATCAACTATATCGAACCAAGAACGAAGCGGACATATTGACAAAGTCGCCGGGCGGATAAAGTTCTCGGAGATGAGGAGAAAGATCGGCATGATTGAAGTCGAGAAACAAGATTAGGGAGAGAATGTTGTAAATAATCTTGTTTAGAAGTCGTACACAAGTTTTGGAAGTAATCGAATCCAAAACGAGTAAGAAATCAGAAGTCTAAAACCGAGTCCTAGATGAAGTCGTAACCGAGTCGAAGTCGTATAAGACTCGGAGTCGGAGTAGGTGTTGAGAACCCGTGTTAAAGTAGGACAACCGGGTATAAAAAGAGGCTTAGAGCCATGTATTCATTGTACCAAGCAATTGAGAAAAGACCAAAAAGAGGGAGAAACACAGAGCATTGTTTTGTCGTGTGTTTGCATAAGACGTGGTCGAAAGGACTCACGATCACCGCAAGCGTGATCAGGAGGAGTTACGACCACGGCAAAGGAACAGTGATTTTACGACTACGGCTAAGGAGTCGAAGGTGGTCGTAACGAGCTACGACTACACCGGGAAGACCAGAACGTGGTCGGAAGCGACTCTGACCACGTTGAAGGAAGTGAACGTGGTCGTACGGGTGTTCGACCACGGTGAACAGTGATCGCCAGCATCACTGCGTGATCGTAGAAGGCTTCGATCACGGTATCTTGAGCGGCTGAAGGAAGGCAGCGGCAGCGATATCGCGGAGCGGTCGTAAATTGCTACAGTAAATATACGATCACGTTGAAAAAGCGATCGGAGGAGATTGAAGCGTTCGGAATTGGTCGTAAGTACTCTGAACCGATCGTATTTGATTCTCACTGGTCGTAAACGACTCTAATCGGTCGTAAAAGGTCCTGGGAGGTCGTAAGACCTTTACAACACTGCGCGTCTATGTTCACGCCTTCGTTGGGGCCGACGTGCTCGAGGAATACGGATATCAAGCGGCGGTGCTCCGCGAGGTTGCCGTTGAGGTAATATTTGATACGCCATGTGTGGCCTCCGATGAGGAAGGTGCAGGAGTACAAGCACTGGCCGGTATTTACAGCTTTGGTGCCGGAGTAGCCGTCGACGCATAGAATGTGATTCCCTCTCTCTCTCTCTTGGCAACGACGGTGGAGGACGAACGTGTCGGATCAGGCGCGTCCCCGTCGCCGGCGGCCGAAAGTGCGGGCGCGGAGGTGGACATGGTTGATTGGAATACGTACGGCCAGGTGGTGCAGATCGAGCAGAAGATTACGATCGAGTCCCAAGTATTTGTCAGTCATGTATCGGGAACTGCGACGATTTTCATGGCGAGTGAATTGCTGTCCTGCTAGGTAATTGGCCAGTATATGTGATCCGAATTGGAGTCTACGTCCGTGAGCAGCTAGTCTGATATGAAGTAGTTCAGTGCCATGAAGTAGTTCTCATGCATGTTGCGGTTGCAACCAGACTTCGATTCTGATTTTATTTTTCAGATGAAACAGGGTTGCTAATCTTATTTTTATTTATTTTTTGGAAAGGTGGACAGTGCTACGTATTCGTCATGCGTGCATCTACTTAATCACATTCAATTCACAATGAAACAACATAGTGCAGAGCGCAGTTGAACGCTCTTCAAAGAGGAACATCAACCATGTGTAATGGCACTCAGATGCAGGTTACGTACCATGATTCACCTATAATATATATTGGAGTTAAGAGATAGAAGAACTGTAGAAATTTAGTGCTAACACTAGGCTGTACGTACTGCATGCAGGGAGCAAAACTCCACGGATAGGTTTGCTGCTAGCAGCTCATCAGCAAACTAGTAAGCGTGACAAGCCGCTTGCCTCTCGATCGTGTGCTTCACTGTAGGCTTGGGAGGTATCGGGACTACATACATCCGGAAAATATAGCTGCTAAGTTAGCTACCTACCACCCGCCATTCATGTCTTAATTTCTGCTCGCTTGGACTGCTGATTTTGAAGCACATCCGATGGAGTTCGTCCAGAGAGGCAACGGGTTGCAGCTCATCGTAACCATGATGCACTTTATTACGGCTAAGAAAGAATTTCGATGAGAAAATTAAACAGCCATCAAAGAATGTTAATTCATGTAAATTCTGATTAACATATATCATTGGTCTCAACAGAGATATATGTAAGTGAGTAACAATTTTTCACAATCAAATTGAGGAACAGCATACAATACGTTGCAACATTTACAGTGTGTTGTGAATTGTGATACGCTGTTGGTCTTGGTGATTGGTTTAGTGATTAGCGGTTTTCCTGCATGCCTTGGGATTAATTGCATTTCATCATCGCCACTACGTAGCAAATCCGTCAAATAAAAGATGGTACCTAGCTAGTATTTTTCCTCTATATCCACTTAATGTGCTGATCGACATGAAGCTGGGCTAACAGGGGATATAGAAACAGAATAAGCAAATGACCCATAGAACTAGCTAATACTCCATTAAAAGATCAGATGGATATTCCGAAGAATGAGAAATAGCGATTCAACATGGAACAATTACTACAAGTTGTACGTACTCAGAGACGTAGGCGATTCCAGATGGAAGTGGAACGCGCTACGCCTATATCCGGAACGGAATCTGGCTACTATTTTTTTTTCAGAAGGCAACAGGGCTACTAGTATTATATATTATTGCTTTATTAGTTCACATGCGTGTGTCTACTTGTAGCATTGAATTTGCAATGAAAAACGTAGTGCAGAGGGTAGTTGAACCAAACACTATTCAAGGAGGAACTGTGTCATATAGCTCTCAACGACGCCCTGATCAACTCGGCTTTAACTTCTGGCTTATTTTTCACTATTTATAAGTTTCGTCTTTTTCTGAACTTTTGACTTTTTTTGAGCTTTTTTGCCGGTTCTTTTTTTCCCGTATTTGTTTGTATTATACGTAATGGGCTAACATATTTTTTATATTTTTAAATTTTTTTAAATTTAATTATGCTAAATAAGCCTCTGTCAGCTACAGTGCTTTTTTCAACCAGCTACAGTGTTTTCAGCCATAAGCCATGAGCTTTTCAGCCGAACCGATCACATTGGAGCCAAAATGATGGAAGAAGGACAGAGATTTAGTGTTTTTTAGAATATGAAGGAAGAAGCCCTTCTATTTCTGATATTACAAACCAACAGGTTCATTACAGGTTCTTACAGAAAAGAGAAAACAAAACATAGCTGTCCTAGTTACCAAGGAAATCTTTTTTGCCTACTCCCAGTGCTGCAACCAAAGCAAAAGATAGATATGAAATAACAGGCTACAAGCAACAAGCACGACTGAAACTGCCAAAAGCTGAACCAAGCACTAGTCTTCCAACGTCTTCAAGCACCTATCATTCCACCTCCTCCCGTAATTCTTGGAACAGTTTGGTCGCCATCCTCTTGTGGCAGAGAAAACTTCAGTTGCAGCTTGCTCGAGCAACATGTTGCCCTCCAGCAGTTTCTCTCGGTTTCCCACTTTTGTCTGAAAGTTCAACCAACGGTTAATCCAATAACATAGAGTGAGGAACAGATATTTGGTTATTAGACAGAGATTTAGTGCTACTGCTAGCTATCCCAACACTGGATGTACTGGATTTAGTGAGGAACTGATATTTGCTACTTGCTAGTCAATTACTCAGCTCGTGTAGTTAGTTATATGCTTGGGGCTGTTGGGACTATATACGTTAGACGAAACCAAGTTGTGCATAAAAGTGTATAACAATTATCCTAAGAAATCAGCAGACAATTAACCTACCTACAGTATTCTTGACTTCAAGAGACTGGAGAATTGGAAGTCTAAGGCACAATGCATGTTTTCTTTTTGATCAATTGTTGTTGGTTTGTGGTGACCGCTCCACGGGATCGGCGAGTCAGGCTCGGCGCGGATTCTGCACGCGGAGCAGCAGCCCATTGAGTCGCTCGTCCGGTAGATGGTTGTGTTGGCTGCCAAAAACTATGTTTAATCGAACCTACATATGTTAGGTACTACGAATTTTTATCTCTTTCTCGATCAAAGTAAGAGCATGCAATTCTGCAACAATTTTGCAGAGTAATCTGTTAGGAGTTGTGTTCAGAACTACTCTTGGTCATTGGCCAAGTGATCAGTGATTTTCTGCATGCATATACAAGTAAGTTACCGTTGCATCGCCACCACTGTAGCAACACCGACAAGTACAACATGATAACTAGCATGCTTCCGCCGACATTAGTATAGTCCATGGATCACCTATTTGACTATATCTGACTTAATTTTTTCAATTTTTCAAATATTGAGGGTAGAAACAAATTAATGAAGCACATTAACAGAAACATTTAGGCAGACAATCATGGATCACCTATTTGACTATGTCTGCATATTCTCAATTTTTCAAAGATCGAGGACAGAAACAAATTCATAAAGCAGATTAACAGACACATTTAAGCAGATAGTCCATGGAACTAGTACTCCATTTATGGAGAAGATGAAAATACAGAAAAAAATAAGAACTAACCAAACTTCAATGTGATCGGATTGACTAAATGCACAGGTCAACAAACTTGGCCATAAGCTCCTTGCAGATAGACGGGCAGCTTGTCATGAGATGCTCATAACCATCGGTTGCCATGACCGCTTTCATATTCCAGGGTAAGCCGAGGAACTTGAATATCCCCTTCTTGAGCCCATGGCAATGATGCTGCTCGGCGAAGGCCAATGTGGTCGCCGCCGTCTTCACCTCAAGGCATTTGCACAGCTTGTCCTCACAGATCAACTTCAGCCTCTCCATCTCGTACCTGTCGGCTGCTACAAGCAAATGTTAGCAATTACTACTGCATCTTCCTCGTTTATATCTGGCAACTCGTCAGTGTATATAAAGTGAAGCAGTGCCTTGAACACAGTGGCATCCATATCGTTGATACATATGGATCTTGCAGTCTTCTCCCTCATGGAACCAAACAGCTCCGCCTTGAAGACCGGCGACCGAGCGGCGAGCACATACCGATGCGCAGCAAACGTCTCCTCACCAACCTTGAACGTGACGTCTGCCCCCTCCTGGGTCAGGAGGAGATCGGCGAGATGCCGGTGCATGTTAGACGGTGGCACCTCGACGAACGACTCCTCCACGGCCAGCTCCTCGATGCATAGCTCCTTAAGGATGGTGACGTCGCACCGGATGGTGAGTCGGTCGTTCTTGAGATGATCTGATTTCTCTAGTGTAAACCTTAATCTAAGTCTAAATGTGAATCAAAAGCCTTAATCCTAGATCAAGCTCATGAATACCTAGCTAAAACATTAGAGCGGAAGCATGATTGACATACACGAACTTGAAGAGGCCATTGGGGTTGTGGTTGGTGCTCGGTTGATGCAACAGAGGAGGGTGGCCGACGGTGTAGAGGTAGTCGGCTGGCGTCGGTGAAGCTGATGCCATGGTCGGCGGGGACAACGGAGTCGTGGACGGAGACGGAGGAGGTTGTCGGCCTTTGTTCACCGCAGCGCACCGTTAGAGATCGGGTCTGTTAGGGTTTGAGAAGCCTAGAACAACTCGTGTGTTAAGCCCTGCCGAAAACCCTAGTCTTTGTATATGGTGCTGGGTGACCGGGACCGAAACCAAGAGTTGGTTGCAGCACTTCCGATCATGGCGCGAGTGGAGGGGTCTCCTTCCTGAAATCTCAGGGTGGTTAGCCGAGATCAACCCAACATTCTCCCCTTTGATCGTAAGGCTAACATCATAAGCCCATTCTCGATAAAATAGCATACCAAGGCAATGTGTTGCATGGCCAATGAAGTGCCATACAACCCCAGTACCTATAGTGTACTATATTATCTCGAAATGGCTATTCATTATACTTGATGGGAGTTGGATTGCTTTAATGTCCTTTTATCCAGAATCAAAAGCTTTCCAATAAACCCATGCCGGCAACATGATCACGAAAGATATTGGATGGTAAGCCTTTAGTAAGCGGATCCGCAAGCATTAACTTAGTACTAATATGCTTGATACTTATGGTTTGATCCTGGATTCTATCTTTCACAACATGATACTTAATGTCAATGTGTTTGGCAGCACCACTTGACTTGTTGTTATTTGCATAAAAGACTATGGGTTCATTATCGCAGTATAAGGTGAGTGGTTTAGAGATGCTATCTACCACTCTAAGTCCTGGGATAAAGTTCTTAAGCCATACAGCCTGCCCGATAGCCTCATAACATGCCACAAACTCAGCTTGCATCGTTGAAGATGCCATAAGGGTTTGTTTGGAACTTTTCCACGAGATAGCTCCTCCAGCGAGTGTGAAGATATAACTTGACGTGGATTTCTTAGTATCAACACATCCCGCAAAATCTGAATCTAAATAACCAACAACTTCAAGGTTATCAGAAAACATATATGTGAGCATGAAATGCTTAGTAGCTTGCATATAGCGCAAAGCTTTCTTAATGGCCTTCCAGTGGTCCGGTCCTGGATTTGGCCGATATCTGCCAAGCATCCCGGTTACAAAAGCTAAATCAGGGTGTGTGCATACTTGAGCATACATAATGCTTCCGACAGCTAAAGCATAAGGAACCGACTTCATCTGATCAGTTTCATATTGGTTCCTCGGACATTGAAATGTCCCAAACGTATCACCGTTAACAATAGGAGCAGGCGAGCCAAAGCACTTATGCATATCGTATCCCTTCAGTACTCTGTCAATGTATGCCTTTTGAGATAACCTAATATTCCTTTGGACCTATCTCGGTGAATTTCAATGCCAAGAACATAAGAGGCATCACTGAGATCCTTCATATCAAAATTAGATGAAAGAAATCTTTTGGTCTCAAACGGCATATCCTTATCGCTGTTGGCCAATAAGATATCATCCACATAAAGTACTAAGATGGTGAATTTACTCCCCTTGAACTTAACATATATGTAGTTATCAACTTCATTTTCCTTAAAACCAAAACTCCTTATGATCTTATCGAATTTGAGGTACCACTGACTCGACGCTTGTTTTAAGCCATAAATGGATTTCTTAAGTCAACATCCCATATGCTCCTTGCCTTCCACGACAAAACCTTCCAGTTGAGCCATGTAAATATTCTCTTGCAAGTCGCCATTAAGAAATGTCGTCTTAACATCCATCTGATGCAGCTCTAAATCATAATGAGCTACAAGTGTCATAACAATTCTGAATGAATCCTTAGTTGAGACAGGAGAAAAGGTGTCATTATAGTCAATCCCCTCTCTTTGGGAGAAGCCTTTTGCTACAAGCGTTGCTTTGAACCTTTCGATATTTCCCTTAGAGTCATGCTTAGTTTTGTAGACCCATTTACAGCCTACTGTTTTGACTCCGTCAGGAATTTCTACTAAGTCCCATACATCATTAGTGCTCATAGACTTTAGTTCATTGTCGGAACCCGGAGCAACGACTCCTGGATCCTCTGTGTAAATCGCACTAGTCCAGGATCAGCTAGTGCACACAGCGTACAACAAAGATAAATATCAACCATAATGACATTTATTAACTGAATATGGGCATGAATGCCAAAGTTTACATCAACGGCACATAAGCCAAAATTAAGTAATAAGCAGCAGAAGAAAACCGGCGGAAGAAGCCCATCGAGCTCGCTTCACGTGCAAACGACAGTAAGACGCGGCCTATTCGTCCAGATCTTCACCGTAGTTGACGTCTTCCTTCTCTGTGTGGAAAAAGCAACGTGAGTACAAATTTGTACTCCGCAAGTCACACGGAAAATGCACCATAATGATAAAGGCTTCAATGGAAGGCTTATAGGGTTAGTTTGCATAAAACGACATTTAAGAAATACAATAAGTAGATTGAAATTGCTGAATTTAATACAGTAAGTAAAAACAATACTTGTAGTAGAAAGTAATACCGTCAGTGCCGGCTCTGACCAAACACCAACCTATCCACGGGCATCCCACCCGGACCATCTTTTCCAAAAGATCACGCATGGATTCCATCCATCCACACGCTTTCACTGCGCAACTCTGATGAATTCCATCCATTCACCAGATTTCAATCTCTCACGGATTCCATCCATCCGCAAGGTTTTCATCTCTCGTGGATTCCATCCATCCACAAGGTTTTCAAAAACATTTTTGAAAAACAAAATCTAATCCATGAAAAACTTTTACTCAGCATGCCCATGACCGTGGGCACGGCTATCCAGGATAGTTTATACACTCTGCAGAGGTTGTACAGCTTTACCCACAAGACACGATCATCCCATATTGCCACCGGTTTACACACTTCCTTAGGTGTGCGGCGAGGAGTCGTGACAAGGCCTTTACAATGCAAAGCCTTCAACCTGGTCAAGCCAACTCTAAGGTTTCACCCGATGGAATCCACCGCACCGGACCCCTCTTGAGCCTAGACGAGACTTCTCATGGCTTAACCACGCTCGCCCAAGTGAGACTTCATATGGCACCAACCACGTTCACTTTCAACCTACAACTTGACTCAGGTTGGGACTTCACAAATTATTCAGCCAGGGCTGTCCCATACCAGCCATGTGGTAGTACGATTAGGGCTTTGCAACAGTAGCTCACAGACCGGTCCTTAATTGACTTAAGCCCAACCACATACCCCCGTGCACGACAATCAACCACTGCGGCTCCAACCAACAGGGCATGCCTGCACCCACCATTCTAACCAATTGCCTAAGTCTAAACCAGGTTTCATATTTTGTTTGCAAAATATTTCATAAACCTCATTGACTCACCAAAGTCAAGAGTACATAACATTTTATGTAAAAAGGGTTATCATTTTATGTGAAAGATATCCCAAAACAAAATTATATGACTATGCAGGGCTAAGCATTTGATTAAACTCTCTAGCCAACACTAATGTATTAATTAGAGTTTGATTCTAGGGTGACAAGGTATTAAGGAATTCAAATTCAATGGAGGGATTAACAAGTAGGCAATAACTAAATTTAAAACTGAATTGAAATACGTTGAATATAAATATGCATGCAATATAGTTTAAAACAACATAATTTTATTTGAAAACTGGGATCACCATGATCAAGGAGTGTGACTTGCCTTGCTCTTCAACTTGGCTCAAACCTTCGTCGTCGAATTTTCCCGAATCGTCGAAGTCTACACGTGAAAATAACCCACCAAATTCAAATAAATTCAAATTGAGTTGAAAAATTTGAATTGAGGCCAGAAATGGATAGAGGGGAATTTTTGATGAATTTATAAATTTGAATGGGCCAAATCGGAGTTAGGACGAAGAAGAACGGGCTTCCGGAAAATTAAAAGGAGAGAAAAAGAAAAAGGGTATTTTCTGGTTTTATTTTTCTAAAGGAAAAGGGGTTTATGGCGTCAGCATTGCGTCAGTGAAAAATTTCTTTTCGGCCGGAATTATTTTTCAACGGAAAAAAGGGTTAATGACGCCATGCTGGCGTCAGCCTTGAAACGGCCGGCTGACAGTGGGCCCGGTCCATGTGAACCATGTCCACGGACCCGGGGAGGCGCTGAGGTGGCGGGGGTGTGAGCTGGCGCTGACGGGGCAGGTCGGGCCGACGCGGCGATGAGGTGGCGCCACCTCACTTGCCACGCGGGCAAGGCGCGCCGACATGGCCGGCTGGACGGAGGAGGCGCTCGGGACAGGGGACAACGGTGACGCTCCGGCGAGCAGCGGCCGGCGGCGACAGGCGGAGGAGGGAGAGGAGATGGAGGGGACCTCGGGGGAGGGGCGGCAGTCACCTAGGGCGGCCGGAGATGTGTCGGCGACGAGGAGGGCGGTGGCGCGGCTCGGGTCTCACGCGGCGGCGGCGCCCGGCGGGGAGAGGCGCGGCCGAGGCGCGGTCGAGGGGCGGAGGAGGTCGGGGGCGTCGCGGTGAAGCTAGGGGTGGCGGCGGCCGGGCGCATGGGGCCTCGAGCAGACGGTAATTGCTCGTCGGAGCCTGAGAAGGCGACGGAGGCGGTGGCGCACGGCGCGGGGGTGAGGGGGAGCTCGGGAGAAAGGGAGGAGTGGCGGGGGAGAACGAGTGAGGAGAAGTGGAGCTCGGGCAGGTTTAAATAGGGGTCGGGGAGGGAGGCGCCGGCGGGAATTTCTCGCCGGTGGGGCGGCGGTTGCGGGGGAGGCGCGGGAAGGTGGGGGAGAACGTGGGCGCGGTTCGGCGCAGAGTGGAGCGCGTCGCACGGGAGAGGAGGAAAGGTGGTGGCGGCGCGCGCGGGAGAGCGAGGAAGACCGGGATCAGGCGGAGGTAGGCGCAACGGCCGGCGGCAGGCGCGGGAGGGAGGAGACGGGCGCGGCCAGAGGTGGGAGAAGGCCTGACAGGCCGGGCCCGCGGCGCAGCGAGGTGGAGAGGAGGCGGCTGACCGGCGGGGTCGGGTGGCAGTGAGAGAGAGGAAGGGAGGCGCGGGTGGCGGCCGGATGGGGAGGGGTGCGACGTGGTGGCCATCGGGAGGGGGTAGGCGGGGTGGAGTGGATGGCCGGAATGGTGGCGGCGTGGAGAGAATCTGGCCGTCCACGTGGCGGCCAAAGGGAGGAGGAGGGGAATTGATTTTTATTTTTAATTTCTAGATTTTTAGAAAAGCACAGAAAAACTCATTTAGCCTCAGAAAAATAATAAATTAACTCCAAAAATTCCAGAAAAATTCCTAGAACCTCCTGGAGACATTTGGAACTTAATAAAATTATTTACAGCTAATGTTGGTATTTACTTTTTATACTTTAAAAATACTTTTAATTTCAAAAATACATTTTTAAACTCAGAAAAATCCAGGAAACCAAATAAAAGCCAAATAACTCCAAATAATTAATTTGACATAGGATTTTTATAGAAAATCAAAATATCATTTTATTTAATAATATTTTTAGGTTTTTCTCAAAATGCTTTTCAAATCCAGCTTTTTCAAAAACAGAAATTTAGGGCAAATCCAACTTTAAAATCTAGGCACAAAAATACTTATTTTAATTTTAATTTTAATTTTAATTAATTTTTTTAGCAAAAATTTGGGATGTTACATTCATCCTCCATAGCTTAAAGCCATTTAGAAGAATGTTCACTCATCATGGCCTCCTTATAAGAGGTGGGATCATCTACCTTCACTATATCATTAATATCCTCATTCATATAGACAATGTAATCATTTGGGATGGCAGATCTTCTCTCCCGCTGTGATATTCTAATAGGTTCATTAGTTATTTCAGGAGACTGCTGTGGCTCATCATTAGATGTAACATCAGGAATTTCAGAGACCTCAACAGTGGGTGCAACAACAGTATTCTCTACTGTAGGTGCAACCGCCTGAGGAACAGGAATAAAGGTCTCTGGGATGAGCGGTGTAGGAACATAAACCCGCTTCTCCTCAAGATCTATTTTTCTGGGCTCCAGTCCTCGTTATTTTCTAAGAACACAGCGTCAGTTCAAAAAAAAAGAACACAGCGTGCCTTGTTTCTCCAAACTTAGTTATCCTATCAGGACAATAAAACCGATACCCTTTAGATCTGTCAGGGTACCCCATAAAATGACAACTTACTGTCTTAGGATCTAATTTCCCAATGTGTGGATTAAATAACTTAGCTTTAGCACGACAACCCCACACTCGTAAATATTTCATACTCGGTTTCCTCCCAGTCCATAATTCATAAGGTGTTTTAGGTACTGATTTACTGGGAACTCGATTAAGAATATGTGCGGCTGTCTTTAGTGCTTCCATCCATAAGCCAATTGGTAAACTAGAATGGCTAAGCATGCTCCGTACCATATCCATAAGTGTACGGTTGCGTCTCTCAGCCACCCCATTCTGCTGACATTCACCCGTCATAGAATACTGGGCAACGATGCCATTTTCCTGAAGGAACTTAGCAAAAGGGCCAGGAATTTGCCCATAAGAGGCATGTCTTCCATAATATTCTCCCCCATTGTCTGATCTTACCACTTTAATTCTTAGGTTGTGTTGATTTTCAACTTCAGCCTTAAATATCTTAAATTTATCAAGTGATTTAGATCGGTCTTTAATGGGAAAGATATAACCATAACGGGAGAAATCATCAGTGAATGTGATGAATGTATCAAAACCATCCACTGATGTCATAGGAAAAGGACCACAAATATCAGTACGAATTAATTCTAAAAGTCCTGTGCTACGAGTAGCTCCCTTCTTGATTTGCTTAACATATTTTCCTTTAATGCAATCAATGCAGTGGTCTGAATCAGAGAAATCTAATGGGTGGAGAATTTCTTCTTTAATGAGACGCTCCATTCTCCCCCTCGAAATGTGGCCTAAACGACAGTGCCACAGTTTCGAAGAAGTCTCATCATTCTTTTTACGCTTAGCATCATACACATTCAAAGATACAGGAGATTCATTAAGGGAAAGCATATAGAGCTTGTCTTGTCTAAAGGCAAGACTAACATCATTTGAATTAAACTTAATAATGCATTTATTGTCACCAAAAATACATTAAAAACCTTCATCGTCCAATAAAGAAACTGAAATCAAATTCCTCCTAATGGAAGGAACATAAACTACATTATTAAGACGAAGCATGAAGCCGCTATCTAAAACTAATGAAACATATCCAATTGATTTTACTTCGGCTTCATTTCCATCCGCGACTCTAAGACTTCGCTCCCCCTTTCTTAGTGTTTTTGCGGTAAGGAATCCCTGTAAAGAGTTGGTAATGTGCACAGTTGCACCGAAGTCAATCCACCATGAATTAAGAGAGAAATCAGCATAAAGAGTTTCATCAATGAACGTTATTGTATCATTACCCCTTTTGGCGAGCCACTTTAGGAAACATAAACAATCCTTCTGGAAATACCCTGGCTACTTGCAGAAATGACATTCCCCCCTTTAGATGTTCTGGCGGGAGCAACATGAGGCTTAGGTGCATTGTGCACTTTAGGCCCCGACTTGTCTGAATTAGGGGAGAACTGTAGCTTTTTCTTAGATTTGAAGTCCCCTTGGAACTTCCTTTTGTTAGAGCCACCAACTTGAAGAGCAAAATCTTTCTTTTCTGTCCTTATTCTCTCTTCCTCCTAGACACACATGGCGATCAAATCGCTCATGCTCCATTTTTCTTTCTGAGTATTGTAATTAATCTTAAATGCTATGTACTCAGAAGGAAGAGAAGTCATAATAAAATGGACTAGGAAACCATCAGATATCTCCATGTCCATGCCCTTGAGTTTTTCTGCTATATCCGTCATCATCATGATATGCTCTCTTATGCTGCCGGACCCATCATATTTAGTGGTTAAGAGCCTCTGAATCAAAGTACTGGCATAAACTTTAGTGGAGCCTTTAAATTTCTCCTCGATTGAAGACATGTACTCCTTAGCATTTTCAGAATCGGGGATTGCTCCCCTAATCCCGACTGAAATAGAGGTCTTCATAATCATTAGTGATAAGCGGTTAGATTGCTCCCATTTTTCAGCATTAGCCTCATAAATTTTCTTTTTCTCATCATAATTCTCCTCACCTTCAGTGGGAGGAATGGGAACGACTACCCTTAAGGCATAGTCAAGGTCTAAACTCCAAGGACAACTTGAATTCTTTTTTTTCATGTGGGAAATTGCTCCCCGTGAGCTGCTCAATGTTATCAATTGTGGCGGCAATGTTTGATGCATTAATTGCTGAATATCAAAATACAGGGCAAAAATTAGAAATATCATAAAGATATATATTGCATGCAATTAACCCTACGTTGGTCTGATTAATAACATGCAAAACTACAGTTCTAATTCATATCACCGTTGGGCAGAAAATGAAAAGGAACTTAATAATTTTATATGGCGACACATGATTACAAACAACGTTGGTCAGAATATAACCATATGCATACATAATTCCAAAATTAAGCATAAAATCTCTAATTAAAATATCTCATTGGTTCAATTTTAATCGGAGATTATACATAACAATATGGTAATTATACATCATAATTTGGGCCACTGAAAAATAATTAAAAAACAGTGCACAAAAATAGACTAAAGCAAAAGGAAATACACTGAAAAAGAAAAGGAAATAGCACTGCTGCAGTAAGCCCCAAAAATTCGGCCCAAAAAAATGCATCCGACCCACAAAATTGCGTAGCCCAAATACTGCGGAAGGCCTGAAAATCCCGCACCCGGGCTCAAAATGTGCACACGGCCCAACAGAGAACGCGCACGCGGGGCCCAAAAATCACCCACATGCGCGGCCCAGCAAACGCGCACAGCCTACAAGCACTTGTGCACGCCGGCGGCCCAAAAAACACGCCCGCAGGCCAAAAACGCCGACGTGGCCTGAAACACGCACGCGCGGCCTGCCAAGAAGACGCCCGCGGCCCACAAATCCCGCGCTCGGGCGTACGCCGTCGGATCTTCATCAAGCGGCTGGAAAGCGCACCGGCCCATCAGCTCCTCAACCCGCAAAAGGATGGCCGTCCGATCTGATCGGACGGCCGAACACACGCGCAGCCGAAACAAAAAGGGCAAAAACCCTAAACCTAAACGCCATTCGGCTTGACTCCCCCCGAAAACCACGACGCGCACGAGAGAGGCGTTAGTGGCGGCGGCGCGCGAGGTGGCGGCGCCGCGCGCGAGCGCGCATGGTGACGGCGGCACCCGCAAGGAGCGCGGCGCAGCACGGCGGCGGCGGCGCGCGCCTGAGCGCAAAGACGGCAACATCAGCGGCGGCGTTAGGTCACGGCCCCTGTAGCCCTACTCGCCGGCGCGCACGTGCGGCCAAGGTTGCGCGCGCGGCCGTCGAGTGGGGCCACAGCGGCGCCCATGACCGGGGTTTGGCCGGAGATCCAAAGATAGTAAGTTCTCGCCGCCGATCTAATTTTCATTCGGGTTTTAGGGATTTGGGTGGGCTGATTTTGGGGGATTCCATTAGGGTTTTGCGAAAGCTTGTTGATCCCCTCCTTCTAATTGCAAGCCGACCCATTAAACATTAAAACCGAGCCATAAAGCCTAAATCCGAGCCTCTAATTTCTGGATCCAAGTTCGGTTAGGGTAATTAGGGTTCATGATGAGCTAGGGGTGCTCTGATACCAAATGTAAACCTTAATCTAAGTCTAAACGTGAATCAAAAGCCTTAATCCTAGATCAAGCTCATGAACACCTAGCTAAAACATTAGAGCAGAAGCATGATTGACATACCCGAACTTGAAGAGGCCATTGGGGTTGTGGTTAGTGCTCGGTTGATGCAGCAGAGGAGGGTGGCCGATGGTGTAGAGGTAGTTGGCCAGTGTCGGTGAAGCTGATGTCGTGGTCAGCGGGGACGACGGAGTCGTGGACGGAGACGGAGGAGGTCGCCGGCCTTCGTTCACTGCAGCGCACCGTTAGAGATCGGGTCTGTTAGGGTTTGAGGAGCCTAGAACAACTCATGTGTTAAGCCCTGCCGAAAACCCTAGTCTTTTTATATGGCGCTGGGTGACCGAGACCGAACCAAGAGTTGGTTGCAGCACTTCCGATCATGGCGTGAGTGGAGGGGTCTCCTCCCTGAAATCTCAGGGAGGTTAGCTGAGATCAACCCAACATCTAGCTCCTCCCTTTTGATGAACCTCCCCCAGCCCCAGCCGCTTATATCCTTGTTGAAGGTGCGCTTGCCTGTGCGGCGGTGCGACGGCACTGCCTTCCCGCCGCCGCCGTCGAGCAGAGCGATCTGGAACTCGGCGTTGACGCCTTCGGTGGGGCTGACATGGTCGAGGTAGACGGATATGCAATCGGCAAAGTTTTTCTTGCTGCCGTTGGGATAATATTGTATACGCCATGTGCGATCTCCTACCTCAAAAGTACATGACTAGGTGCAGCTGAGGGTGTCGATGGTCTCCTTGATCCGGGAGAAACCGTCGATGTTGTGCACATGGGAACCTTTCGCCACGGTGGTGACGATGGTGGACACGGAACGTGACACGACGGGGGCACCGTCGTCTCCGGCAGCGGCGGTCGGCGAGGTCACCATGACACGTATGGCAGGGTAGAAGCGCAGAACGCGATGAAGTGAACGAGGTATTAGATTTTTTTTATTTGATGAAGGGGTACTAGAATTTGGCAACGAGTATACGAGAGTTGGATTTTAAAATTTATTTAAGCTGGATTTCGGTTATGATTTTATCTCCAGCTCCCTCACGGCTTGTTTTCGGTGAAGATTTGTGCTTCACGTCTTGTAATCGGTTACTACAAATTTTTACTAACGAGTAGTTGGATTCTGATGGAAACTTACGGACATGAGGAAACTTACCATCTCTGCTAGCGACCAGGGTTTTGGTTACGGATTGCCAAAAAAACAAAAAAACACTGCTAACCCGACCAAATACCCTGGTAGCGACACAAATTCTGTTGGAGAGTTGCCTTCAGAACTCTCCGTGACTGCTTTTGTGATTTTGATTTGCTCGCATGCCTGCGCGTAGAGCCGGCCAAATAGGCCATCCGCCCGACTGCTACTGCCCGAGCTGAGCGCGCCTCCTCAAGCCGTCGCCGCTGCCGGCCTTCACGCCGCCGTCCGGCTCCCACACCGACTTTCCGAACTGTAGATGGCTCATGGCTCGCCCGGGCTCAACACCACGCCATCGCTGCTGGTGCCTCACCCGGGCTCTACCTCTGCCGCTTCTCTACAAGCCATCGCTCGCCTCCCGCGACGCCCCGCCACGCCGACCACGTGGTGCTCGTGCTCCGATGCGCGTCGTGCGCGCCCGCCTCGCCGCGTGCTGACCACGCCGCACGTTCACGGCCTCTCGCCGAGCCACCTCCACCTCGCTCGGTCGACCGCACCGCTTGGCCATGTGCCGTGCCGCTGAGAACGCCATGCTGTGACTGCGTGGGCCTCGTTGTGCGCTCACCTTCGCAAAGGCAGAGCCGCACGCCACTGCTGGAACTCGCAAGCCCGACGTGAAGGGCCGCTGCTGCTCCTTCCCCCGCTTTCTCAACTTGACCAAACGACCATGCATGTGCAAAGAACTTGGATGGATGGAATGCTTAGGTGATGGGAAGATTAGTGATGGGAGGAGAGCGGCTGTGGAGGTTAAGGTGTGATTTGTTTTGGTTGTTGGGTTCAAAATGCAAAATTTTGTGTTGGGTAGGAAATATGGTAAATGTTTGAACAATTGTGTAAAATAAAATGTTTGCAACTGTAGTGAAGTTCATGTCAGATAATTGCCTTAGGCTCAGTTACTTGTCAAATTTGCTCTAGAAATTTGTGGTGTTACACTTCCCCAGCTTCCTCGTCTTATTTGTTTGAAGGAAGTGAAGTACTCTGCCTAGAATGTTATTGATAAGTGTTGGTGTTCTTGATTTGTTGGTTAATTAATCTTTTCTAATTTGGGTAGCTTCATATGTATGTTACTCTTTAATTTCTTGGGTAAAACATTCTTAATTCCATCTTTGCTAATCCATCAATGTTCTGAATTGTATTGAACACAAAGCATCAATATTTCGTATTCGTTAAAGTAATGCAAATACGCCGAAAAGATAACAATTCCGGATGCAACGCGTCAGGTTACCATTATAATTCAGAGGTATAGTGGTGTGCAAAGAGTAGTAGTGCTCTGTTTAATTTTTCTGAGCTAAAGAGGACAGAGAACCATGTGACAAAGTGACAACTGAGTTGTTCTGATTTCTGAAGCATTATACTTCATTATAAGATATGCTTTCTTTCTCCTATAAATAGTACATGTAACGAGTGAAACCCAGCTGAAATATCTGTCTCCTGTGATCCAAGACTTGATTTTTTTTTGGAGACAAACACCATGGATGGGATAGTAGCCACTGAACAACTAGCAAGAACAATGAGTCGCATGATATCTTGCATGCTTGTAGGTTTAGGAGTCACCAGGACCGTATCCTGTACAACATCCCTAAAAGTATGCATCTACTCCTTTTAATCTTGCAACCTGGTATACATTCTTCATTATTAAGAAGAGAAAATAAAATGCTAACAACTGTCTAAACTTGGACTTAAAGCTTTTATCAAGTGTCCTTTGTAAGTCGTCATTGTTGATTTGTTGCACCCTGCTTCACATGGACTGCCACTCCAGTACATCAGGTTAGACAGGGATCTCTATCTGTTGTTTGCATTCTACTTTAATGGATGTCTCTTTGTTGTTTGCATTTTCTTTTGGTCTGATTGAGATAAAGAGTTGATCAGTACATTACTGTTCGTCTTGCTTCTACTCTAGTGTCCGTAATTAGGCATCGTTGCCTATCTTTTCCTTGCCTTCTATTTATTTCCGAATGCTCTGTTTGCGTGGTTACATAATATATAAGAAAACTTTCGCATTGAAAACATATTATAGTACAAAAACTATACAGTTTTTAGGCACAACACATAATATGGTTTCCAAAATTAGGGTTCTAGAATATTATTGTGTTTTCTAATAAAAAAATATGATAACTCCCCTTGCAATTGACAAGATGATCTTCTTTGCCAGTGATGAAAAATCTAAGTTAATATAACAAATCATGTCATACCGTAGGTGTAGGCTATATGTCTTTGATGAAATCTAAGTTAATAAAACCAATTAACTAGTACATAGGGATGGCATGATTTACATCCATGTAAAATTGTTCTAATACTTCAAAATAACCCAAAATTGAGCTTGTTTGGAATAACACACTGAAATGGTTTCTAAGAAGAGTATATAAGATCATGACTACAAATGATAAACCACAACCCTTGAAACACCGACAGAACCGAAATGACCTTGAGCATACCAACAGAAGTGAGACTGAGGATGCAAATACAAGCAGCAACGTAAAGTAAGACCTTTGTGGGGTCTAAGATTCTTGCGTGATTTCACCAACCTTGTATCCAGCAAAATCTTGTATCGGCCACCATGACTGCCCTTGAATTCCGACAAGAAGCAACGAACTCAAAGCCCATCTTCTTTAGCTTGCAGCACCGATGCTACTCCAATAGCGCCAACGTGGTCAACACCGTGTTCCTACGCCGATATGATTGCGTCATTTTTTTCTAAGAAGAAAGGCTCGGAAAAATTATACACAATATTTTTCACGAAAATGCGGTCTGTGTCTGCTGCTCATTAAATTATGTGCTGAGGATGAAAAGAACCATGTGCCAAGTGACAGCTGTTAAGCTGCAGGGCACCACTCCATGGTTGGAACAAAGTACCAGGATGAAGATGGCGGCCTACAGGCCCAAATATGAACCCCTTTGCACCCCCAACGAAACTTACGAAGAGTACCAACAGCATGGGCGAGCCCAATCGGGACTCCCCTTTGTCCATAACAAAGGGGTGCCGCCGCAGCATGCCAAAACTCGCCAACGATAGAATGGTTTATACCCTAGGTGTGCGAAGGGGATCTACCAGCCAAAGCTGATGTGACGTTGGCCCGATCTTCCGAGAGGTACTGATAAGTCGATTGTGGAGATCTCGACGTTGATGATCCAAAGGCTCCGACCAAAACAGATCGAACCCCTCGCAATCACTACACCACTGCTCCGTTGGTTATCAACCGTGCCGAACACGATTGACCTCGCCAAGAAGGCTATCTCCTGCAAGCGAATCGAGAACACAAGCAAGAGAGTACAAGATGCAATCTGAAATTGCGAATAAATATTAAGTTCACAAGTTGGGGTCTCACAAACCGATGAACGGCGAAACTGTTCAAAGACAGATTAATCTAAGCAAAACCCAAGGAAAACTAAAGGGGTGCAGCCTCCTTAAATAGGGGAGGGGAAAGCCGCACTTATCTAATGACAAGGGATATGGTACTATTTGCGGTTACTGTTCACGCAGCCGTGCTACTGTTCACGTGAACAGTACCGGCCCAAATAGCCCAAATTACAAGGCCCTCGGCCCACTTTGACTCGGACTGGAAAAGTGACGTGACTTGTTTCGCAGTTTCTGATCTGCTCGGATGGAGTTTGGACGTGAGATCAGATCCATCTGAAAGTAGACTCCAAGAGCTTTCCAACGAGTACTCACGGGCCCTGAGAAGCCTTCTGGATCAAAAGTTATGGCCATTTGAAATTGACCTGTCAGGCTGAATCCGAATTGATCTGGAGGCCGAATTGGATTCCAAAACCTGTCCAACTTGAACCCTTGCTTCAATTGGTTCCAAAGTGATGTGATGCTACAAATAGATATATTTTCATCATTAGGTAGCATCATATTCTCATTTAAAATATGTTGAAGTTGAAGAAACGAATTCACCTTTAGTTCATTCTTGATATTGGCCGCTATGGTTGTACGTGTTGGTGGCGTGGTCACATCATCCTCCCCTTCTTGATGGAAAACCGTCCTCGGTTTTAACATATGTGTAGTGTCACGTATTGCATGATCTTGATCATAAATCTTGTTGTATGATAACAAACGCAACAAACTCTCATTATGTAATATCATAAGTTCTTTATCAAATAAAGTAAAATCTCTTTGAAACGAGCTCACCTCATAATTTAAGTGATGTGTAGGAGCTCTTGTAATTGTAACAACAAGTAGAGCAAATATGGTTGTATCCATAGGGTTCATGTTCTTATCATCCTCCCCTTCTTTCAAACAAAGCCGTCCTCGGCTTTTGATAAGCTGAAAATATGGTAACAAAGAAGCCAAGGTGTATGCATGGTATATGTATATGTCATCCGTTTTAACAGTTCTTCGTTGTTGCACAATTAATGTTATAAAACAGCAGCGATCATAAAAGCTCATTGTATTATTAACCCGAGAGTAATCATATATGTTAATGAGCAATTCAAAATTTCTCACACAATAATTATTGCAACTTGTTTTGCAAATGTAAGTGAAGCATTTATGCAATTCAAATCTTTGAATTTGTAAACTTGTAGTGGTGGCACATATGGGCAAAACTACAACTTTTGGAATCAAGCAAAGTTCATCTATATAATCATATCTCAAACGAACAGTAGCAAATTCATCTAGTAAGAGTGAAGAGCTTTGTATGTTCGGCCATAATTCATCATCTTTATTCAGATTGTCTATACTAGATGGTGCAAAAAGAGATGAACACATAGGCATTGAATGAGTACTAAATTTTACTTCCCTCGCACATTCAACATGATTCAGCATACAAGAATTGTTGTCCCAAACAACAAGTTTCAATTCATCCATGTGATCGCAAGTTATGCATATTCGATATACAAGAAATTGATTTTCCACACGATAATCTCCAATCAAATTAAACTTATGATAATCTCCAATCAAATTAAACTTATATCCAGGGGTGTAGGTACTAAATAAGAATTTCGAACATGCAAGTTCAGAAACTTTCTCCATAGCATGTGACAATTTCATAGGTAGATCCAACATGATGTAACACAATGAATTAGCAGGAGAAATTCTAGTCAAAACTTCCTTATGTGTTATTAATTCGACATGTGCAAAATTATGAGAATTTAGATCAGCACATGGTTCGTTTAAGTCAACACAAGGAACATCAAAAGATTGCACTATAGTAGGTATATACTCACAAGGTTGCTCTATGTCTTGTTGTAGCACCAAATCAGTACCGTGAGCGATGATAGCACCATGTTCATTACCTTTTGGCTCTCCTCGATGATGTAAGTGCATCCATCTCCTTATCTTCATTCTCAACCAATGGGGTCGATGATTCAATCAACTTATGCTCCTCTTTGGCATGGTTCTCAATTACATAACCACCATCTTCTCGTCGCAATGTACGCCCACGACTTGTGCAATCTCTCATGACATGGCCCATCCCTTTACAACGGTGGCACACAATGCCCGTCGTGACGCCCGTGGAAGCAACCGATGAAGAGCTCGTGCTGGTGCTTGCACACTAGTAGATTCGCCGGCTCGGTGCGCGTGATGGTGGCGGCGGTGCTGCTGAACGCGCCCTACTCACGAGGCGGCAGCAGCTCGACAAATAGGAGGTGGGGCTATCTTGGCTTGCCTGCATTGATCTCGATGTAGACGTACCTTCAAAGTTGCTCCTTGTCCTTTGTTGCCTACCCTGTAATTCTTTTTCTGCCAAACAAGCAAGCTGGAACAACTGGTTGATAGTAGTAAAATCTTTATAATAAACAATGTCCTGAATTTCACGCTGTAACCCCCCGTAAAAACGACAAATCTTATCCACCTCATCTTCTACAACATTACAACGCAACATGCCTATTTGTAGTTCTTGATAATATTCCTCGTGATTTATTACCTTGGTCTAAGCACTGCAATTTCTTATGCATTTCATGTTTAAAAGCAGGAGGAACAAATCTAGCACGCATATCTTCTTTTAACCGCTCCCATGTATCAAAGTTGTAAGCGCATGGTACCCAGGTCATTCCACGGATAATAGCAAAGTCCTTAAACTCACTAGTAGCTTGTCTAACTCTATGTTGCTCAGAACCAAGTGAGAATTAAACTTCGCTCTACCGTCATCTCCCAATCAAGATATATTTCAGCATCATAAAGACCAGAAAAAGATGGAATGGTAAACTTGACTTTAGCAAATGGGTCATGATTAGAACGATCATTGTGGTGCTGAAAATTATTACCTCCCATACCGTGACGGTTTTGATGTAGGCGGTGTCGTAGGCGTGCATCTTGGACAGCAAATGAAGCATCGGCGTCGCGGTTTTGTCTCTCATTATCATCTCCTTTAAAACACACACTTGATCATCGACGACCCACCTGTCATGGTTAGTAGAAAACAAAAGACAACATAAAGGTATTATCCCTATCCACTACTAGGTGGTGGAAGGTGGAATCACACATTCTCAAGCGTCTTACCACACTCTTACAAGTGTTCTTATCAATGCAGCAGGTGGTACAACCGGTGGCTGGTTCGTGACACCGTGTCGAGCGTGGGTACGATTGCAAGAGGGAACCTGTTCTGATCAAGAGTAGGTGTAGCTTGGAAGGCACAATATGGTAGCAATGGAAAACAACCAGTTAATTTCAGAATTGCATAGAATTGAATTATAGTCCGTATCTAGCACTTAGCCTATATTGCTGATCAACCAAGAGTGGAAAAAGGCTAAAAACAAGTGTATGGCAATGTGTGGGAGTGGTAAATACAAGATAATTCAATCCAATGCAATCTGGAATTGAGGAACACAAGGATTGACCCAAAACTGAAAACTGAAGATTTCTGTCCACTGGATAGTATGTCGGTATTTTGGCCGTAACTTTTTGTCAGATGCCTCTTTTTCACTGATTCTTTTTTTCTATGTTTTCTGACGGCTTTTTCTACAGATTTGCTTTTGGGGCCAACTTCAGAAACCCGACACAGAAATTCGCACAAAAATCACAATTGCAGACTGTTGCAGATTCAGAACAGATAATTGGGCCAACTTTCACCGCATATATCTCCTAACTGGCTTGCTGGAATGACGTCAAATTTTACAGATAGATGGATAAGAGATTTTTGAATCTAATGGCGGTGGTCCCACTCAAAAATAATCTCGGAATCAAAAGATATGGCGTTTTTGGTGGCGGCTGCAGGGAAAGGAAGAGGCAGCCGAATTTGGAAATTAGGGTTTGGGGTGGGGAATTTTTCTTTTGTTTGGATTTTTAAGGGAACAAGGATATGACCAGCAACTAGACAATGCTAATATGGACACAAATTCAATTTAGCAAACCAAAACTAACAGATTGAAAGGCACAACGGGTTTGGACAGCGGAATTAATTCTTTTGTGGGGCAATTTTTTCTGGACTATAGGAAATAAAACCAATCTACTAACTAGGGATACAAGAATTACCTCACGGGCAACCGTTGCTCGATACCAACTGATGTGACGTTGGCCCGATCTTCCGAGAGGTACTGATAAGTCGATTGTGGAGATCTCGACGTTGATGATCCAAAGGCTCCGACCAAAACAGATCGAACCCTCGCAATCACTACACCATCGCTCCGTTGGTTATCAACCGTGCCGAACACGATTGACCTCGCCAAGAAGGCTATCTCCTGCAAGCGAATCGAGAACACAAGCAAGAGAGTACAAGATGCAATCTGAAATTGCGAATAAATATTAAGTTCACAAGTTGGGGTCTCACAAACCGATGAACGGCGAAACTGTTCAAAGACAGATTAATCTAAGCAAAACCCAAGGAAAACTAAAGGGGTGCAGCCTCCTTAAATAGGGGAGGGGAAAGCCGCACTTATCTAATGACAAGGGATATGGTACTATTCGCGGTTACTGTTCATGCAGCCGTTCTACTGTTCACGTGAACAGTACCGGCCCAAATAGCCCAAATTACAAGGCCCTCGGCCCACTTTGACTCGGACTGGAAAAGTGACGTAACTTGTTTCGCAGTTTCTGATCTGCTCGGATGGAGTTTGGACGTGAGATCAGATCCATCTGAAAGTAGACTCCAAGAGCTTTCCAACGAGTACTCACGGGCCCTGAGAAGCCTTCTGGATCAAAAGTTATGGCCATTTGAAATTGACCTGTCAGGCTGAATCCGAATTGATCTGGAGGCCGAATTGGATTCCAAAACCTGTCCAACTTGAACCCTTGCTTCAATTGGTTCCAAAGTGATGTGATGCTACAAATAGATATATTTTCATCATTAGGTAGCATCATATTCTCATTTAAAATATGTTGAAGTTGAAGAAACGAATTCACCTTTAGTTCATTCTTGATATTGGCCGCTATGGTTGTACGTGTTGGTGGCGTGGTCACATCATCCTCCCCTTCTTGATGGAAAACCGTCCTCGGTTTTAACATATGTGTAGTGTCACGTATTGCATGATCTTGATCATAAATCTTGTTGTATGATAACAAACGCAACAAACTCTCATTATGTAATATCATAAGTTCTTTATCAAATAAAGTAAAATCTCTTTGAAACGAGCTCACCTCATAATTTAAGTGATGTGTAGGAGCTCTTGTAATTGTAACAACAAGTAGAGCAAATATGGTTGTATCCATAGGGTTCATGTTCTTATCAAAAGCCTTTGCACCATGTGAGGGGGGTTAGCCCCACCGGAAGACAAGAAGGGCAACGTGGTGAACTCGGTCCACAATGGTCCACCGTGAGCAAGAGCCGATTACAAAGCGGGGAAAGACTTTAATGCTCCTACTGTTATAGGAGCATACTAGGGGTAGCATAGTAATATCTCTACTCTTCTCATGTAACAATATAAATAGATCCTCCTGGTCACAATGTAGAGGGGGGAAACTTTTGTACACCATAATACATACACTTTTCATTCACCTAATCCCATTTCGAGGACCCCATAGCCCCTACCTGTGGGACTCAGGAAAATTCAATTTTTAAACTCTATATGTATACTGTGCTAGCCTTATGATTAGTAGCTAGCATGGATAAAATGAAATAGAGTAGCACATAGTACTTACTGTTAACATTGGCCTACTTGGCCAAAGTATACACAAGTGGTCAAGTAGCCAAATTGAACACTTTAGACAGTTTTTGTAGCAGAAGTGAAACGATTATATAAAAAAAGGGGCCCTCGTGGTATGTCCTACCAGGGACCACTACTGACCATTGATCAAAAATGTGTATCCGGATTATAACCAATTATATATGAACCTACAGGATCACATACTTAATGGGTTGGAAAAGTTAAGATCCAGTCAGAGGTTCTCCGAGTGGGATACAATCTCTACTTATATTGAATGATATTATGGTTGAAGGTTCTCTGAGTGGGATATATCTCTACTCGTATTGGATAAGGATCTAGTTAAAGACTCTATATAAAGGGGTACCTTAGACTATGGGTAAGGTGGCAAAATAGAGACACTACTACGGAAAAGGTCATCACAGACGGTTCGAAAACGTCATCACAGACGGTTTTGTGAGCCATCTGTATTTATGGGTCAGTGATAATCGAAGGTCATCACAGACGGTTTTCGAACCGTCTGTGATTATGGGCTATCACAGACAGTTTTTACTCAAGAACCGTCTGTGATAGCTGATAATCACAGACGGTTTTTACTCAAAAATTGTCTGTGATAGCTGATAATCACAGACGGTTTTTAGTTAAAAACCGTCTGTGATACTGATTATCACAGACGGTTTTTGAGTAAAAATCGTCTGTGATTATCAGCTATCACAGACGGTTCTTGAGTAAAAACCGTCTGTGATATTCCCTTCGACCCCTACATATATCTCTCTTATTGGCTAGCCTCAGGAATGCTAGCCATGCCCTCTGAAACAAGCAGATAATCACAGACAAAAAACATACAATTCACACATCTCAGACATAAAACATCCAATTGACATCGCACTTCATTTCACAAACATAAAGCATGCATCCATTTCGCAAATCGATTAATTGAATTGAAATGAAATATCCATTAACAAATGCACAATTACAAAAGATCTACACTGCATTTACACTTAGTGATAAGACCAATAAGAAATCATGGTGCGCAATGGAACCATCCTCCTGGCTTTATGACTTGAGTCAGCCAAAAGTACGCCAACTCTCCTTGAATCCCTCAAAAATCAGACTGTTTCAATGCAGTTGACGGGATGGACACAGCCTGTCGATAGGAATATCAATGTGCATATATATATGTAACGTGATAAGTATGAAGTAATTATGGGAAGAGTGACAAACCTTGCGATTGGTGAGCCTCGAGGAATCGAGGAGTAGTTCCATATGTTGGCAAACATAGTATCCACATGTGTTGCCCGGCTGCTGCTGGTGGCACTGCAAAAAATGGAATGTGTTAGTTCAAGAGGCATTAGTACCAAGTGTTGCATAGGATTAATTAATGTGAAATAGCGAATACCTTAAAATCTCGAACATGTGTCAGCAGGCCTTTGGCCCCGCGCTTCGAGTCACCTCCCTTTTCAATGTACATCGCGAACGCCCTACGTAATTCAAAAGTTAACCTTAGTCATTCGGAAGGAAAGAAAGAGTACAATGTAGATATGTATGGGGAATATGTGCTTACCTATCGATTACTTGGTGACAAGCTGTGAAGTCCATTTTATTCTTACTTAGGAATCAAGGTAATATACCTTGTTCCATTTTGGTACAATTACTATTAAAATCCAATGAAAGTTCTGATTGAAGGGCATAAGTACATAGTCCTTATTGCGGCAATCCAGCAGTCCTGATGCAATGTACCTCTCGACGAGGGTTGTCTCCTGGTCGATGGTATCCTTGGCGACCAATTGTGGGTCCAAGAAACCAGCTGATGAGTTGGATAATCCAGCTTTAATCAGCATGTGTCTATATATACACACGAAAGCAAAAAATTAGATATGGCATTTATCGGTATGACATTAACGAGATCGTGATTGTACACACTTACGTCGGCCCAAAGATCGAATGATTGAGACGTCAAGAGCGTTGAGCGTGAACAGATCGAATAAATCCTCAAAGGCGACCACGAACATACACTCTTGAAGATTGTGGTCTAAATCTTCCTTGGTGAATTTGACAGTGATACTTGAAGTCCGTTCTCCCTCTAGCTTATTGGACTGCTGCATATACCACGTGTGCAATTGCATGCAACTATGTGGTAGCTTTTGGAGGTCTTTTTGCTCGAGCAATGGCTCGCCAAGCACGAATTTGCGGGCCAAAGGGTGGTACGGAATATCATCATTGGTCTTCTTTGCTTTGCCCTTGCTGCCTCGGCTATAGGTCGACTTCATGGAAGTCGACGTTGAAGGTAGCAGCGGTGCAAGTTGCTCTGGCGAGAATAGGGCCCGTGGAGATAGCACCAGTGTAGTATCCGGTGGTGGAACCGACTGGTCTTGTAATGGAGATGGCACCAGTGCAAGTTGCTCCGGTCCTGCCACCGGTGAAGAAGCCTCCAGGGAGATGTCGCTTTTGGGCCACTGGATGAATGTTCCAATGGCCTGTCCTAGAGTCACGATCTCGTCGTTGGGGGGCTTCGGTAGCGGGACCACCTCAAAATTGACATACACACCATCCACATTAACTTTTGCGAAGCCTGGCGCTAAAGCTTGACTGTAACATCCCAAAAATTTGAAATTTGAAAATGTGAAGCTTTTGAATTATTTTACAATATATTTTATTGGAATTTGGATTTTATGGTGTTTTCCTGAATTTGGTTGAGGTTTCAAAATTTATGAACTCATAAAAGACAAAGACAAATATTAGTAATGCCATAAAAAGGAGTATACAAATAATGGAAATTCGAAACTTTAAATACAAATCTGAAAAGATGATCCAAGATAAGAAGGAGAAATCTAAGTTAAAAATATAAAATCTCATTTTGAAAATAATGGCATAAATGGCAACAAAATAAATAAATAAAACACAAACGTATATACATGTACATATGCATATATGTGCACAAAGAGCTTAGAGCAAAACATAAAAGTGAATGAATAAAATACAAGCATATGTGCATATATATATATATATATATATATATATATATATATATATATATATATATATATATATATATATATATATATATATATATATATATATATATATATATATATATATATATATATATATGTGTGTGTGTGTGTGTGTGTGTGTGTGTGTGTGTGTGTGCATATACAAATTGTGCGAAAGAGTTTAGCAATGAGAAATAAAAATATGCAAATTTTAAATAAGCCAGCAAAATAGTAATATATGAAATATTAAAGGGAGCAACAAAATTAACAAAACAAAAAAAAGAGAAAGGAATGCAGCCGGCCCGGCCCAACTCCCCCGACCCGCTCCACTGCGCCTCCCCTCGCTGCAATCGCTGCGTCGCGGGTCCCGTCTCCACCCTCGCCTCCTCGCGGGCCCAAGCGCCCTGCGCCTCTTTTCCCCCTTCTCCGTTCTCCTTCCTCCCCCGTGAGCGCGCGTGCTCTGCTGCGCGCAGCAACTCTACGCCCCGTGGCCTCCATGCAGTCTCTGCCGCTCGCTCCATCGCCTCACGCCGCGCGCATGCTCTGTGAAGTCGCCATCAAATCTTCCCAAAATCCCGCTAAAGCACCAGCGCCCTGCCCTGTCACCCTCAATCACCTCGTCGACCTGCGCCTCTGTTCGCGGCAGCAGCTCGAGTGCACCCCCGTGACTCCCCTTCCCGTGCCTATAAGGAGGTCTCCCGCCTCCCACGGCTCCCGCGCCTCCTCCTCTCGTCACCGCGCTGCTGCACCGACCGCCGCCAGGGCTCCCCGCCGTCCCGCCGCTCCGGCCTCTTAATCCCGGAATTAGCCACGGCACGGCGTCACCCCGCTCTCCCTCTACCTCCCCTCCAACCCAATTAGAAAGGCCCATGCCGAGCTCGCCGGAATCCCCTTTCCCCAACTCCGGCCGCCGCCGCCATTCTCACCACCATCTTTCCCACGGTCGACGCCGGGCCAATTCCCCACGGTGAGAGGCGCCGAGCACTCGGCTATCCCAACCCGCGGCCGAAGCTCTCCGCTGCCCGAGCTCTCCGGCCGCGGTGACCTCCACTGCGCCGCCGCCCGTGCTCGCCGCTGGCCCGCCGCAACGCCCCCTGGCCGGAGCCGCCATCTCCAGGGGCTTCCCCTCCTTGTCGGGCTTCCATTTCGACCGTCGCCGTTGCCTCCCCGACCACTCCCCGCCGGCGACGCCGCCCAGCTCGCGCGCCGCCCCGAGCTCCACTGCTTTGCCACCAGGCCGTGGCCACCTCTTCTGAATTGTTTCCCCCTTCAGACCGCAAGTGAGCGGCCGCCCAGATGGTCACCAGCGCTTGTCGCGCAAGTGCACTCCCCTGCGGTCTCGGGTTCGAATCCCCTCTCTGTCCCTTTTCCTTTCCGCTTGTGTTTTATTTTTCTTAGCCATTTCCAATGGAAGATGATTAGGGGATAATTCCAGGAAGCTAAGAAAATTAATTTAGGTTCAAATAAAAATTACCTATACCTCAAATATAGAGTTATGTGCATATGCGCAATTAAGTGCTTAGGAAATAATTAGGTAAAGTTTAAATAATCGATTGGAATGAACGTTCAAGCATAAGTTTAATTAGAAGTAGTGGCGAAAATATAACTCTATATTTGTAAACAATAATCAAAGGCCCTTAAGGAGACTAATATCCAATAGAGAGGCATGAATTAAACAAAATATTAAAAGTAATTGAAATAAAATATCTCTCTAAATTAAAGACTTATCTAGGCATATATATAAATATAAATCAATAGTTAGAAAGTGCAGATGACATGTATGTAGCCCCTAGTAAATGTGTTAGTACAAATTTTGTATTCGTCGTAGACCCTATTAGAAATGTAGATACCATCATTAACATACTACCGATCATGAAGTCTTAAACGACAGCTTTCAAGTAGTAACGATGAAGAAATACAATCATATGTAGCAGGCAATCAGTCATAAATGAGTTAGGATTAAATTATGTCAGATGCTAAGGGATAACAAATCAATATCAGTTAATTCCCTGAGCGTCTTCAAATTAAAAAGGTCAAATCATTACCTAGGTACCGAAGTGTAGTAACCCTAGCTTCTCGAGCATTGAAATAGTCTCAACAGTAAGCAACTCAATGGAACATGTAATATTATATGACCAATAATCGCAGACGAGTAACAAATAAGAATACACTGAAGATTTCTATTAAATATCAATGAGACAATTAAATACTCACGTATGGCACTAAAAGTATTGAACTAATCAATAGGTGTATACCTCAAATAATTGGTAACTAAAACCCTATAAAATACCATAACCTAAACTGCGAGGAGAACATATCCTAAAGATGAATTTAATTGCACTAAACTCCTACACCAGTCTATAGGCCTAACCTAACTCATGGAACTTCCTAAATAAATATAAAAATGATAAAAGAAGTTAATAAATAAAAGATCGAGCCTCGCCTTTCTCCAATCGGCTATGTTTGGCCACTTCTTTTCCAAAGCCAATAATTCATGTAGATACTTCCTCACTTTTGATCTCTTATTATCCCAAAATTTTCCCTCACGGTAAAGCTATTCAAATAACTCGTTCTCTTGCTCAAATCCAGCTACCACCGTGTTGGCAACACATTAAACTGAATCATCCTTCTATTCTCAAATCGTAATAAATGTATAAATTAAATTAAATCGGGCATTTAAAGTATTTGGATTTAATTGGATCTCTTGAGTTATTTGCTTTTATTTGGATTCAGTCGCTTATCGCATAGTTAGAAACCGAGCCCAAGAGTCAATGGATCAAGTGTGATCAAGAGCAAGGTGAAGATAAGGACCAAAGCTCAAAACCATCGTAGGAGAAAGCTTTGAGTGAACTCAAGACAGCGGTAAACCGCGCCAGGCGAGTCAATACTTTGATCATGTTGAACCTACGTTTTCTGCAAATTACTTTTGTTTAAATTATCAAATTGCATGCTGTTATGTTATATGCAAATACATGTTAATTTAAGAGTCTAGTTATATCCCATTGTGTACTTGGTTAATATTACCCCTCCTTTGAAATATTTGAACATGTGAACATTGTCGCCCTAGCACAAATTATAATAGTAACCTTTCGAAAATAAGTCCGTAATTGTATGCCATGCGTAGTATTGTTTAGGTACTCATGGCGCGAGAGCGCCAAGCATCACTTTTAATCATGAGAAAAGTTGGTTGGGCGATCATGGTGATAATGATCGTGTATGTTGGATATGGTTATTTTATATTCCCAAAAACTCTCAATTTGCTTTAATATCTGAGCGGATGGTTTGGGGGCTGGTATGTGGTGCGAAGGAATGCACAAAATTGTGGAGTGTGGTACAACCGCTCAGATAATACTAAGGACTGAATCTTGTCATGTCAACCCGTGTAAAACAGTACAACCACAAGCTGGCAAAGTGTAGGCAGGGTTAACTAATTTGTGTAGCGTCAAGGTGGTTACGTGAAGGTATGACCACGAGCAAAGGAATGGATGCGTAATATTCTCGCCTTTGCCCGTGATGGCTCACGAGGACCCTTCCGGCGTATGTGTAATATTACTACGGAAGGTTGACCTTAGCGGGCGTAACCACAGTGGACTATGCATTGTAAAGGCCCTGTGATAGTCTATTCAACCACATGGCTAAGGAATCATGTGGGGCAACGAGTAGATCTATCTCTTGTGGGTAAAGTGTGCAAACTCTGCAGAGTCAAAACTATTCGAATAGCCGTGCTCACGGTCAAGGGCGGACATGGGAACCTAATCGATATAGTTCTGTTTAAAAACATTGGAAATCGAATGGAAACTTGAAGGGCGAAGGACCGCCTGGTTTGGAACCGCCCGGGTGTCGTCCCAGTGGTAAGTTAAGCGGCTATAACGCTGAAGAAATTGCTATATGGTGCAGATGCCATGTAACGGTGGATGGAATCTGAATCGATATTAATAATGCATTTCCTTGTACATTATGATTTGGTTCAAATTGCTAGGTCTTAGGGATTTTTAATTAATTGTATTCAAAAGCACTCCTTGCAAAACAAAATAACCCGAGCCTCTCCTCTGTTAAGCCATGCATACTATTTATTTGCATTCTGTGTATTGGCTCGCGGAGCACGGGGTCGGAGTGCTCATGCTCGCTTTTGCGACAAAATTCAGAATCAAGAAATCAAATCACCTCGCCTCAGCAACAAGATTGGACAAGCTGGCCGAGAAGATGAAGATGTCAAGGGCTAGGTCGCGAACCTCCAGTTGGCTGCCTGTGGGCATGTCCTGAAGGTCCCACCTGTGTGCTTCGTTCTTCCGCTGCTGCAATTTAATGATTTCGGCCTAATCGGCCCATGAGTAAGTTTACTATTACATTTACGCTTTCGCATGATATGTATTTTGATATTCAGAATAGAACGTGAGCACTATCTACTGATCCAGGGAATAGTGCAGTAAATCACAGAGGAATCCGGATGTTAATATCTGGGTCCCTACAGCGATGGTATCAGAGCATATCGACTGCAGGTCGTGACCTAGTTAGCATGGTCGTTAGTTCATGACTAGAATTATTTCTTTAAAATACTAATTCCAAAAATATAAGTTATGTTGCTCATTCTCATCTATCTTAGATGATTCCCCCTCGTTCATATGCTGCCCAAACCATTTTGGATCTGAAGCTCTCTTACCCAAATTCAAAGTGATGAAAATCCAGTACTTCTCTTGTAAACTTTCTATGAAAACGCACTTCAGGCCAAGAGTCATGGTGCTTAACCTTGAAGCTTAATATCAAAGATTGTTTTATTTTTGGAGTAAACAATAGGGTGAAAATTGAAAGAAAAAACATTTGGTGGAGCCTAACGGAAAGAATTAGAATGACCGGATGGATGAATTAAGTTATTCTTGGAGAAATAGGAAATATGAAAATAATTGTGGGAGTACAACATTGATAAATAACATAATTCTTGGGAGATATTTACAATAGTGGACCAATAACATCAATAAGACTTTGCGACTGTAGTTATTAAGACAACACCAATAACCACAGCTGCATTCATATCCACCACCAAACAGCTGCATTCATATACAACACCAACCAGCTGCATTCATATCAACCATCACATGTACATCACACATATACATAAATGCCAATACTCATATACATTTTCACATATACACATTTTGTCGCACATTTTCACATATACATCTCAAAATTGTCACATATTTTCACATATACATTCTTATTGTACTTGCTTATTTCCTTTAAAAATTAGCCCTTCATCATGATCAATGCGTACGTAACTAGTTTCGTCACGTTGTTCATCGTCGACCCTTATGCCATTTCCAATAGGAGGTAACTCGTCAAATTGATTGTATTCCTCCTCGTCCACTACATTCTCCACTCCGACAATTCTCCTTTTTCCATGAAGAACTACATGGCGTTTCTTATTTGCCGGGTCAGTTACATAGAAAACTTGAACAACTTGATTGGCAAGTACGAATGGTTCATCTTTGTACCCGACACGTTGGAGGTCCACGGTCGTGACACCGTACTTATCAACCTTCACCTGTGGGAGATGCACCCAACGGCACCGAAATAAGGGGATCTTGAAAACCACATAGTCGAGCTCCCAAATCTCTTCTATGAAGCCATAGTACGAGTTTCTCGACCCATCGGTACTGAATGTATCTATGCGGACACCGCTGTTCTGGTTAGTGCTCTTGACATCCTGAGACTGCGTATAGAATGTGTACCCATTTATGTCATATCCTTGCCATGTCACAACTGTAAATGTCGGCCCTTTTGCCAACCATGTCAGCGTCTCACTCGGCGAGCTCCTAGCGATTTGCTCCTTCAACCATTGGTTGAACCGACGGTTGTGTTGCTTTATGATCCAAACATCCGGCCGCTCCGGATTCTGTTGCCGAAGCACACCCTTGTGCTGGTTCACATAAGGCGCCACTTCAGTCATGTGTTGCAACACCGTGAAATGGGCTTGAGTATACATGTCCATATTTGGAGTGATTGCTTTCCTTCCGATAGTTCCGAGACCCTTCAGCCTCCCCTCATGACGAGATTGAGGGATACCTATCGGTTCAATCTGAGCCATATAATCGACACAAAACTCAATGACTTCTTCGCTTGCATAACCTTCGACGATGCTGCCCTCCGGCCGAGAACGATTCCGTACGTAGGACTTGAGAATTCCCATGAACCTCTCAAATGGGTACATGCTACGTAGGAATACGGGCCCGCACATTTTTATCTCCCACACAACGTGAACAATGGGATGGACCATGATATCGAAAAACGAAGGAGGGAAATACATTTCAAGGTGACATAGAGTCATCACCACCTCGTTCTGCAGAGCATCTAGTCCTTCGGGATCGATGACCTTCTGAGCAATTGTGTTAAAGAAATAACATAGCCTCATGATTGTCTCTCGGACATTGATCGGCAAAATATTTCTAATTGCAATAGGGAGCATCTGTGTCATCAGCACATGACAATCATGAGACTTCATGCCATTTAACTTCAAATCTTGCATCGAAACAAGTTTCTTCACGTTGCCGGAGTAACCAGACGGAACTTTGACACCATGCAAGCACTGGCACAGTTCTATTTTCTCAGCCTTGGACAGAGTGTAACACGCAGGGGGAAGGTACGTTCGTCCATTATCAGTGCTTGTCGGTGCTAACTCCGCACGATGTCCATGTCGACCAAGTCAAGCGTGCGTTGACACCGTCCTTTGTTTTATCACGGATGTTTAGTAAGAGACCAATCAAGCTGTCGCACACATTCTTTTCTACGTGCATGACGTCGATGCAGTGCCGAACATTTAGGTACTCCCAATAAGGTAAGTCCCAAAATATTGATCTCTTCTTCCAGGTGTTCTTCCATGAGCCCTCAATTTACGTCCCTTTCCGAGGACAACATCTAAATCCTTAACCAAATCATAAACCTTGTGTCCCCTTAAATGCCTTGGAGCTGAACCGTCTTCCTTCTCTCCGTCAAATTGTTTCTTCATCTTGCGGTATGGGTGAGCCCTCCGAAGGAACCGGCGGTGATGCATGTAGACGGTTTTGCATGAGTGTCTCAGCCACACACTCTCGGTACCATCTAAACAGTGAGTACAAGCTTTGGCACCTTTTGTACTATGGCCCGATAGGTTACCAAGGGCAGGATAATCATTTATGGTGCAGAACAATAAGGAGCGCAGAGTGAAGTTCTCTCGTTTGTATGCATCCCATACCTGCACCCTTCGTTCCACAAGACTTTTAGATCTTCTACCAACGGTGCTAGGAACACATCGATATCATTCCCGAGTGTTGTTTTGGCCCTTGGATAAGTATCGACAACAAAATGTACTTTAGCTTCATACACAACCAAGGAGGAAGGTTATAGATGTAGAGAGTCACGGGCCATGTGCTATGTCGGCGCTCATGCTCTCGAAAGGATTCATTCCATCTGTACTCACCCAAACCTTATATTCCTTGGTTATGCACCGAACTCGCAAACCTCCTATCGATGTTTCTCCACCGCGGAATCAGCAAGGTGTCTTATCATTCCATCCTTCTTGCGCTCCTCTGAGTGCCAACGCAGCAGTTTTGCCTCCTTTGGATTTGCAAAAAACCTTTTCAAACGGGGAATTATAGGAAAATACCATGCCACCTTAGCAGGAGGTCCTTTCTTCGCCTCTGTTCCCTCCCCATCATCTGATTGATTGTTACGTTTGTATCGGGATGCGTTGCACACCGGACATACATGCATGTTTGCATACTCTTTACGGTAGAGGATACAGTCGTTCGGGCAAGCATGTATTCTTTCTACTTCCATTCCCAACGGACAAAGAACCTTCTTGGCTTTATACGTGGTTTTAGGCAACTCATTTCCCTCCGAAAGCATGTCCACTAAAAGGCCTAGCAGCGCCGTGAAACTCTTGTCGGACCAACCGTTGCTTACCTTCAATTTCAATAGTTCAAGCACGGCCGACAACCTCGTGTACTTGCAGCCCGTGTACAAAGGTTTCTCTGAGTCCTCCATCAAGCCACGGAATTTAACATACTCTCTCTCATCATAGTTCTCTTCTACATCGCAAGCATCCGATCCAGTTATTATCGTGCAACCTATCGAATCCGAGCCACAATCGACATCACCCGTGCATTTCATTCACTTCCCGGCGATGTCATCCGGGGCATATCATTCACTTCACCGCGATGTCATCCGCGCATATGATCATTCACTTCGCCATGACTGGTCCAACACGTATAATCCTTTTTGAAACCCCTCCGAATCAAGTGCGCTTCAACTTGCCTCGGTTCTTAAACATCTTCAAATTCTCGCATCGATGCATGGACATCACATATATTCCACCCCCTTATTCAACATATCCTCCTCGGCGGCTCTTATAAAAGCAGAAACGCCATTAATGTACTCTTCACTCACACGGCTCGCGGCATACATCTAGCTTCGGTCCTACGTTATGTACATATATAACAACTTAGTATTAAAATCTAGATTAACTAATTATAACTACATATATACCGACCATAGTTATTATATTGAGACTTAATTTGCTAGCTCAATTCATATTAGAAACACAACAGCTATTATATAACCAACAATTTTGCAAATTAACCATCTTCAATAACCACTCATGGATTACTTAGACCTAAATTGTAATGCAATTAAAGAAAAAATAAATTTCATTACAAACCATATCTACAGCAACCAGGAAAGTCTGAATCTTCAAAGCTCAATCTCGCCTCTTCCCACCAAATTAATCGGCTGAAATCGCCTAGCTTCCTCCCGAGTGAAAAAGTGCGCAGCAGATGGCTAGATCGGATCGAAATGAAGATGATGCGGTCCGAGCAGCGCAATAAATGCCTTAGTCATTATCACAGACAATTTTTAACTAAAAACCGTCTGTGATAACCAGCTTATCACAGACGGTTTTTTTTATTAAAAACCGTCTGTGATAAATATTATCACAGACGGTTTTTATAAAAAACCGTATGTCATAAGCTTCATACCAGAACGCTTCGCGCGTGTTTCGATGCCAGAACGCTTCGTGTTTCGATCGTCTAATTAACGTCCCTCGATCGTTATACGAAGCGTCTATATCACTAATGTTTGGGTATACGAACCGTTTGTGCTAAAGGTTAAATATGCGCTCCTAATCCAGGTCTCTTCTACGTACGTACAATACAATATACAATACAACATGGCTTCTACTACTATTCTTGTGATCATCTCCTTCCTCTCATATGTTCATCACGAATTGTTCGGCCGGAACCGTACACAGGCGGCCAGCAATTTGCATCTGGAGCAGCTTCTCCGCACCCGCCCTGCTCTCCTTCCCCGACTTTCTTGCATCCGTCAGCTTGACCTGATCCTCCGCCGTCGACGGAGGCGTCTCGCTGCCGCTCAAGAAAGGGAAACAGCCCTCACCCTGGTTCTTCTCCACAATGTGCGCAATGCGGAAGAAGCTCTACACGCATTGCAGAGACTGATGGATAGCCTTGCCGATCAAGCAGAAACGGCAGATTCTGAGGAATCTTTTCATGCTATCCTCTACGACATTATGGATGCTGCTGATCATTTGCCCAGGCTGCAGGAGGAAGTGCTGAGGACAAGGGCAATCTTAACGGCGTTCGAGAATTTAGCGGCTGATCCTCCAAGTCCCCAAGTCGAAGAAGAAGCTTACGAAGCCCAAAAGAATACAATCTGGGAAACTCTTTACCTGTGCGACTTTTGTAATAAATTTGCCTCTAATTGAAATTAATAAATTTGCCTTTAATTTGTGATCTCTTGTCTCAGTAGTTCTGTAGTTAAGTTATTAGAAGCAATGTGTACTTATATATTAACCTCTGATCTAGAATATGACAGACAAAGGGACATCACAATGGTTCTTGTGAAAACCGTCATGAACATTCCCGACGGTTCTTAACAACAACTGGCTGTGATAGTCGACACAACATAGACGATTTTTAATAAAAACCGTCGTGATAATCTCAGATTATCGCGCACGCGGTTTTAATAAAACCGTCTCAGTGATATTCGATATCACACGCGGTTCAGCGGTAAGAACCGCTCAGTGATACTCCTTTTTCCCGCCACAAATACCACAGACGGCCTTCAAATTAAAACCGTCTGTAATAGTTTATATTACAGACGGTTTCACAAAACCGTCTGTGATTTGCCATCTACTATTAGCCTTTCTGTAGTAGTTAGAGACATTGCACCACCCACTGAAATCTTAGTCGTCTTCCTCTGAAAGCCCTACTGTTCGCGCTGGTGCTAGCACACTAGCGTACAACGTTCCATCTTCGGATGTGTGAACTTCGGTAGAGACGCTACTACGATTGTGGCTCTGAACAGGACGATCTGAGGAGAAGATACAATCAACTTGTAGAGATCGACTATCACTTGAGAACAATCGCCTTCCAAGGACATTGATCGGGACGTTAGACGATTGACTACGCTTTATTGAACCGGACTACTTCAACTCTTCATCCGTTGTGCGTCTAGTGGTAACTATTCATGATCCCGTACTCGCATGGCTTCCTGGTTTACGTGGTAGAAGATTTTTAATTTGCGCTATTGTAACCTATCCATATCTCAACAGTACCATTTCCTAATCTGTTCATGAAGTTGTTAAACAACGCTCACTTTGTAACAGAGACAGCATCGCAAAAAATATATATATAACAAGCAAGATCTAACTTTTGACTCTAGTTGAGGAAGGAAAGAAAGAATTAACGAAACCGGCATGATCACTTGCTGTAAATGAAGATCGAAGCTCTTCTTGGTATCAACCTCCGATATTTTCGATTTTTGGAAATTTTCGGCTAATTTCAACCAAAATTTTCAAGTCAAAACTAGAAGTTTTTTAAGTTCAAACAAAAAAAAGAAGGAAAAACTACTGTTTCTCAAACCCAAGACCTACTACTCAAAGGCTAGAGACCTAGACCTTACCACCATGCAACGCACACGCATGTGATTAGAAATAGTTACGAATTTCTTTTATATTTGATAAAAATCATGCAAAAAGAATTTTTTTGGCTGATACCAAATTTAAAGGGGGGGCAATATTTCTTATTTTCGGTTAATTTTCGGCCGATGCGGAAAACCCTGCCGGCCTCCCCCCTCCAGTCCACAAGCCCTGACGAGCTGCCCATGCTCTCTCTCTCTCTCTCTCTCTCTCTCAGAGTTTGCAAGTGTGTCTGTGTGTGTTTATGTCAGTGACTTGAAAACACCAGAATTATTCCCCTGGCTATACAGGCACGTACTGTTTGCTGGTGAAGGGGCCGGGGGTTGGTGCTGGAAATGGATGGTGGACGTCGATCGCTAACAAAAGCACTCTATCTGTGTCGTCCGGCGCGAAATTATCGGGGAGAAGAGAAGAAAAGGCTAGCTAGATACGAATGCGATGGAACGCCCCCCTGCCCCAAAGTTTAATGGCGTTTGCTCATTTGCCCCATGATGTCTCACTGATATGCGGATCCAAGGTCCACATGTCAGTGAGACATTATAGGGCAAATAAGCAAACGCCATTAAACTTTGGGGCACATGAGCAAATCCCCCAAGACCGCTTTAAGAAATCCGAAAACGAGGCGCCACCAACGGCAGCGCGCAGCAGCAAGAGATCAAAAGTGCATTAGCAGCGATGTTTTCTTGCTATAGATTCCCCTGGGCTGCTTTTCTTCATCTCCTGCAGTAATATTAACCTGACCGGGAACAAAAGGTGATGCAAAAGAGTGCAAGGCATGCTCTAGAAGCAGTAGTGGGAGCTGCATGCACCTTGTTGTCTCTATTTTTTTTTTCTGTTGCGGGTGCGAGGAACAGGTGATCAAGTGCGTTATTCCGACAAGGAAGCTTCTGTACCTTCACTTGTATCTATGATCACCCAAGCGAAGAGAGAGACTTTCTTCTTTCTTTCAAATTCTTCCCTGTTTATGTAAGAGGCTTTGCAGGGACAAATCCGAACATTGCCCTCACACACAATCAGAGTAGCAGGTTCGATCCCCAGCAAGGAAGGGGCGGCAACACAGATCATGTCACAGGAAAGGAACAAACACACCATTTGCATCTCATGTGTGTCAAGCGTAATGCATGTTCTGTGCGTATCATGCGCCAGGTTTTAGCTTTGCTGATCAAATTTGTCCTTGGGTAACGCCTGGAACAAATTTCCAAATCAAGTCCAAGCAGCTCTGTTTTCCGAATGATGTTCTGCAACGTTGCTGTGGTTATTTCAGGGAAGATAACAAGAAATGCAAGTTAAGTCCAATGATGTTAGCCTCTGTTTCAAAAAGTTACGATAATTGGTGTGCACACCAAGGTGATAGAAATAGAATTACCGAGTCCAGAAAACCGCTAGGCAGCGCATAATTAACCAGACCGTAAACGCTTACTAAATTAATACGTGCTGTGTGATTTAGAACCCTTGTTACAAGGCGAACCAGGCGCTAAAATTATCTTTCACTTCTGTGTTTTTTCCTTCAGAACTTACAAAAATATTAAGTGCCCACTGAGCAAGATGGATCACGTGTAGGTGAAAGTCCTTTTTTCTCATACTTCGCTTCTAACCTTTCTTTCTTGGCTTCTCTTCATTCTTGTCTTTCTTCTCCTTCAATTTTGGTGAAACGAGATAGGGAAGGCATGCAATTCTTTTCCCCTAAATCGCATTGTCCTTTTTCTCTGTACGTTCTTCAAGCTCAAATGTATCAGTTTGGCGTCTGCATCTTTGTCTTTGAACCCATGTAGCTCCGAAGCTATGGCGTATAAGCAGGGAAGCAGCCTAGAGTTCAAAAAACCAAAGAAAGAAAGAAACTAGCTGTAGCCTAGTGGTAGACTACACATCGTGTGCAATAGGTGAGAGCCGTCGTGGTTCCTGACATGGAAAATCCATTTGCATATGACCATGGGCAGGCAAGCAACTCAATGTGGCCCTGACATGGAAAATACATTTGCATATGAACATGGGCAGGCAAGCAACTCAATGTGGCCTTGTTTCCTTTTTGTCCCTGGGCCGATTTAGGACTGGGGCGCCATACCAAATCAGAGCAATTAGCTAGCTCTGGATTGCTTGTGTTGTAGCTAGCATGAGCATAAGGGGGCGTTTGAAACGGCTTTCGCGAATCAAACATTCAGTTTTTAGAAGTGATTTTTGAAAGCGATTAATCTCCGTCGCTGCCACCACGAGCTCTGCCTTTGCCCCGTCGACGCCGCCATGTGCTCCGCTTCTACCCCGATATGACACGAACTCCGTCTCTGCCCTGACGGCGCCACTGCCACATGATCGGCCACTACCATGAGGTCCGCCTCCACCCTGATTGCCTGCCACTGCACGACAAAGTCACCAGGAGGTCTGCCTTCGTCACGATAGCGCCGCCACGAGCTCTGCCTACGCCCTGTTGGTACTGCCATGCCCTCTGCCTCCGCCCCAACGGTGCTGAAATGTGCTCCGCTGCTGTCTGATGGTACCACCATGAGCTCTGGCTCCATCATGGTCCGGGGGTCCTCCTCCTTCCTCTTTTGCGTCGGCCTCCTGCACTTAATCCAGTAGAATCCATGCCAGATCCGGTGGCACAATCCTATCAGCTGTCAGACCCGGATTTTCAATCCAGAATCTACTGTGTACGCTGCACTATTCCCTGAATCAGTAGATAGTGCACACAGGTACATTGCTGAATCACATCATACATCGCATGAACATTAATAATATTACAGAATTAAAATACACCACATCGGGTGAGAGTATACAAAAGGGACCGCTTAGGCCAAATGTCTTCATTACAATAATTAAGCAGCGGAGAACGAAAGCAAAAGTGAAACCACAACCACAGGCAAGCGACTGATGGGTAATGTGTGCATAATATATTATCGAGACTCCGACAATATACGAGCACACATTGCCTTTTATCGACCTGTCTTGGCTCAAGAAAAGCGTAGACTACGCCCTAGTTTCCTTTATTGCTCCTCCCTTCAGTTGCTGGAATGTCTTCATGGGCATAGTGATCCTGCGTTTTTGTTTTGAGTATTGCGAGTGTGAGTACAAATCCACCGTGCTCAGCGAGTCAACACACAGAATGCAATAATTATCATGCTCAGCTTATCAAAGGAAGGCTTGGGCTTATTTTATATTTGCGTAGAGTGCTTTTGAATACAATTACTTAAAAATCCTAAAGACCTAGTAGTTTTCAAATTCAGGACTTAATTTTGTGAAGTAAGTCTATCTTATAATTGACACAGATTCCATCCACCGTTTCATGACATCTGCACCATATAACATATTTCAGCGTTATAGCCGCTTAACTTACCACTTGGATGACACCCAGGACAATTTAAACCAAGGCAGTCCGTTGCCCTTCATATTACCATTCCCCACTTTCAACTGTTTTCAAATGGAACTATATCTAGTTCAGTCCCCATGTCTGCCCTTGACCGTGGGCACGGCTATTCGAATAGTTTTGACTCTGCAGAGTTTGTACACTTTCACCACAAGAGACAACCAACTCACTGCCCCACATGATTCCTTAGTCATGTGGTTGAGTAGATCGTCACAGTGACTGTTCAAGGTACCTCGCCCTGTCCATCATTTCACCCTATGGGTCGCTCCCACTTGTGGTGGGTCCCATACGTTGTGCGGGATGTTCTCCTTCTGAATGTCTAGCAGCTGGCTACCCCCACTACTAGCTCGCCACAGCAGAACTTCACCCTCTACGAGTGTCCTATTCAAGCCGTCACACAGACAGCCGCTTGCACTACCTTACCACCTCCTCCTGTGAGGATAACTTTCAGGGTTCGGTAAATCTACTAAACCAAGTTGTATTTTACAGACTTGTGGTTGTACTGTTTTACACAGGTTAACATGACAAGATTCAGTCCTTAGGGTTATCTGGATGGTTCTACCACTTTTCACATTTTGTGCGTCCACTGCACCTCATACCAGCCCCCAAACCATCCACTCAGGTATTTAAAGCAATATTGGGATTTTTCAGAAGTGTAAGATAACCTATCCACATACTCCAGTCTTTCCCACCAAGACTGCCCAAATCATTTCATATTTGCAAGTGATAATTTTGGGATATTCATGTACCCCCAGGTATCTAGCCATGCTAAGCAACGCAATATTTATATGGACTTATTTGCAAAAGATACTCCATTTAATTTTGCTAGTGCGACAAGGTTCATATGTCCAAACTTTCAACGGAGTAGTAATAGCAAGCACAATATTAGGTATATAACTAACATCTTTAAAAATGAATATAAATTTACCACATAAAATAGCAGCATGCATGTTAAAAATTTAAAAGAAATTAAATTTGCATAAACATGGGTTCAACATGGCCAAAGTGTTAACTCGCCTTGGTCACAGTGATTGGGGTCTTGGTTGTCTTGAGCTTCTAGGGTTGCTGCCTCGGCGTCTTCCTCCTGAGCCTCGTACGCTATTTTAACGTGTGCAAAAATTTGGATAAAAGAAAATCAACAAAAAAAAATATCACCAGAAATTCAAATGAACTCCAAAAATCATGATTATAGTTCCATTGGATAGATCTTGAATTTAGATGAATTTAGAAATTTGTTTCACTCAATTCGGAGTTAAGATGAATAAGTTATGCCCATTTAAAAATCTCAGTTCAAACTAAATCCAGAAATTATCAGATTTCTGACAGGTGGGTCCCACTGCTTATTTTAATTTTTATTCTTTTCTTTTATCTTTTATTCATTGTGTCTATGACTGGTGGGGCCCTCATGTCAGTGAGACCCATGGTCCACAGTCTTTGACAAGTGGGACCCTACTGTTAGTGGCCACAGGTGTTATTGGCCACCGATGTGGGACCTCGGCTCGACCCACACGCCAAAGATCAACACCGACAAAGGGACCCATGTGTCAGCAGCCTCACAGACCGACAATCGCTGACGAGTGGGACCCAGCTGTCAACGTGTAAAATCAAAAGAAAGGCTCAACCTCAACGCTGCGGAGCTGGGGGCTCGAACGCGTGCCGAGGGAGCCAGGGGGAAGAAAGAGTAGCGCTGATAACCATATGAACTCTCAGGTGTTGCTTACCCATGTAGGGTAGTTTTACCTTTTGTGCTACCTCTTGGAGGGGGCCAGGCAGAGGAGGTTCCAGGCCGAGAGAGGGCGGTGGTGTCGCCGGTGAGGGGTGTCTGGAGGGTCGGAGGTGGCGACCAAAATGCATTGCTGGGGTGGTGAGGATGCCGACGGTGAGGTTGACGAGGAACGGGGAGTGCCGGAGAGGGGTCGGCGGCGTGCGGTGGCGGCGGCTCGGGAGGAGCTCCGGTGACAGCGAGCTACGTGCGGTGAGGTGCTCAAGCGAGGCCGAGGTCGTCCCTTGCGGTGAGCCGGAGATGGTGTGGTGGCGAGGAATCGGATTTTAAGGGCTCGAAGTGGCGGATTGGAAGTTGCCGGAGTTGGGGAAGGAGATGATCTCGTCGGCGATTGGGTTGTTTAAAACTCAATTGCTTTCGGGGTTAAGCAGTGAAGTGTGTGGCGATGCGAATGAGGGGTTCCCGGGGTTTTATAGGTGATGAAGCATGACCAATTTCGGCGGAGAACGTGCGCGCACGTCCGGGTGCAGCGGCGGCAGCGGCTGCGGTGTCAGACGACGGCGCCAGCGGGCGGCGGGGGTATGGCCGCACGGCTTGAGGATCTTCGCACATCGGTCGTGTCTCATGCCTGGGTCTCGCGACTTTTGACCGGCGTTGAGCGGAGGAGAGCGAGCCAGCGTGTGGGGAGAAACAGGGAGAGGGGAGAAGAAGGCGCTGGCGGTTTGGGTCCACTCGCCAGAGAGAGGGACCGCGAGGAAGTGGGCCCGCTCGGCAGTGGGGGTGAACGGAGGAGGCGGGCCGTAGGCGAAGCGCGCGCGGGAGTTGGGCTGTGGGTGGAAGTGGCGCTACTGGGCCGTCTGGCCGCAGCGGGAGAGGCGCGGGGAGAGATGGGCTGGGGCCGGGGTGAGGCTGGCCTGGCTCCCTCTTTTTCTTTCCTTTTTATTTTATTTCTTTTATTTCTGGGCATGTACTTGTGTTTATATATATATATATATATATATATATATATATATATATATCTCTTTATGTTGGAAATTTTATTTACTTGCTATTATTGCTACTCATGTCATTATTTTCCAAGGATGTAAATTTACATTTTTAGTCAAATTTCTTCCTCCCTCTTCAGGATCATCTTTTTAGATTCTTACTTTAAACTTAAATTTTCTATTATTTAAACCTATTTGTTTCTTCTTGATCCTTTTTAACCTTTGGAACCTTCACCAAATTTTTAGAAAAATCTCATAACTCCAAATTCAAATGAAATACATTGCAACAATAACTCAAAAGCTTCACATTTTTAGATTTACATTTTTCAGGATGTTACATCAGCTCAGCCATAAGTCAAATCCTCTCGTGCTAAAGATAACCTAGCCTCTAATCCTCTCGTGCGTCCTCTGCTTTAGATGAGTTGGTTTATAGCCTGGGTTTTTCATGGCCACCCCTCGTGACTTTATATAGTGCCCAACTAATTCTCCTCCAAAGTGAAGCCAGAATCTTGATCCTATTAGGATTAGGTTAGGGCATAACTCACCATACTCAATAATATCTACCTTGTTTTTTTGTCCCACCTTTGGGAGTGCCCGCGATAGGGGGCTCATACACATCACTGCAATATATGTGTCTGTGTTTCGGCATAACCGCCTAGACCCTCTACCTAAGAGCTCCTTTGTTATGCAATTTGCTTAATCACACATCTTGTTGCTATAGCCCTCCATGCAATAGGTTTGTATCGCCTTCAAGCTCTATCTACTCAACGGTACCGTGTGGTTGTTTCCATGATGTCTTCCTTCTTCTAGCATCTCGCACCTTTGTCTCTGCAACTGCTAGAGTTCGAAACCATCTTTGCAGTTTTGCACATAACTATATATGAGATCCGAGTGTCTACCGTTGACAACATAGTTTTCTCCTCTTGTATATGATTTATACCATATCTCCCATTAGTTGCTCTTTCCTTATGTTACCCATCAATTGTTATTCTTAATTGCTCCAGATATTTTTCATGATTACCTGCCCTTTCCAAATAACTCGTATGACTCCACTTAGAAGTGATACCTCACAACTTTCAAGATCAAATGACCTCATAGATATTATAGTCTTTCTTTAAGTCAGAAACATATCAAACTCCCATCAATATGCGATGTGCTCCATTATACATCTCCAATGTAACTATTCCCACCTCAATGACTGCATACGCCTTGCAATCCACTAAGTGAACTATTCCATACGTCGAACATAGAGATCCTTTGTGGAGTATCTCCCTCACAAAACATATGTGGAAGCAACAACCTGAATCCAATATACATCCATGAGAAGGACCTGATTGACTGACAACAAGTACAACTCAGCCATGTCAGCTTCATTGCCATGCCAGCAATGGACCGAGTCCATGGTGAACCGAGCCAAATCATGAACCCAGTCCACCATAAACCTGGCCCCACCTGTCAGTCAAATAAAATGATTTTCAATGTAAAAATAATTCTGCTGAAAAATAAAAATTGATGCTGACGTCATAAATTGATTTTTCAGTATAAAAATAATTCCAAAATTCAGTCTTTTTCTTTAGTTTTAAATTTCCAGAAGCCCGTTAAAATTTCTAAATTCTTCTAAAATTCTAAACTATCTATTTCTGAACTTTTTTTGAATTTTATTTGAATTTGTTTTGATTCTTCATGTATAATCGTCCCCTAAGTGGGCTTTCATCATTGCTTAAAAGCCTTGGCCCGAGCACCGTGATGTCAGGGGCCCTTATGAGCATACCTAACCGGAGTGCCCTTACTACTTCTGTGCCTACCACAATGCAAGGATCAACCTAGACAACTTAATGAGATAAATGCCGGAGCCCATATAGCACATGTGGCCATACAGTGTGACTTAGATGTGCAGCAATAGTGTTCGGTCCTTAATTGACTCGGGCGAGAATCTCTCCCAATATACATGCAAGATTCCCTCTCGTGCCAGATTCCCTCTCACATTTGATAGATTATCATATGACTCGCCCGCGTCCAAAAACTAGGTTTTTCATTTTATTTGATACCAAAGTAACAGAGGTTCCCCCTCTGGAGCAACATTTTTGAGACCATCATTCCCACGTGAAGATTTTGTTGGCAATTGAAACTTAGTAGAAACTAGTGCTTACCTAAGCATCTAGACCATATATCCAAGTAGTATTCCCAATTGATAGTATACATTGTCTAAACCATATCCTAGACGTTACAACAGTGCAGGTATCAAGTTTTCAAGGAGGTTCGATGTGTACGACTGGTCGTAACTACCATTACTCATAGTATAGCAGTTTAATAGAACATGCGCGTATGCATAGTAGATTTTGCAAACAATATACAATAATTGAAATACTGGTATCAACATGGTCAAAGGGGGTGCTTGCCTTGATCCTGATGCTCAGAGAATGTTTGAAATATGTTCTCGTATCGTATGGTGTAGAGTCATCTAACCAGTAAATAAATCTAGATAAAAGCAAATAAGAGCCAAATAAATAGAGACAAGACTTGAATGTTTTTGTACATTCAGAAAGATCTTGTTTTATAAAAATTTAGGAACAAAGTTCACTAATTTTGGAGTTCGTATGCAAAAGTTATAAGTGTTTGAGTTTTGGCTTGCTTGAGTTATTCCTTCTCGGTGAGTACAGAGCTATTTATGACTACAAACTCTGGACACTTCGAGTACCGTTCCACTGACCATAGCATTTTGACTATAAAGGTCTTTGTCCTACCGCAACTTCAGTTGTGCTGATCACAAAGAGTCAGAGCTTCCGGTCTTCGACCACGAAGGTTTCCCAAGTGCTGAGCGGGTATTGCGACTTACGACTACCGATTATCGACTGGGTACTGTAACTTTTGAATACAGCTGGGTACTTTAACTTATGATTATGGTTATGACTTACGATTATAGTCCATGACCTTGACTATCGGCCATAGCTTACAACTCTCGATGACATCTTACGACTATTGACCGGTATTATAGCTTATGACTTATGAGTCTATCCACTATCGTTAGCAAACAAGGTTATGACTACAGTAGTGGTCAAAGATTACAACTACTGCAGTCGGCGGTTCGAACTATGCATGCGGTCGAATAAGTCAATTACAGCTGCGGTTGAATATCACGACCACGTGAGCATTCGAAGTTCTCGACTATGCTTGTGGTTGGAGATCTCGACTATGCATGTGGTCGAGGATCTCGACTATGCGAATGGTCAATGATCTTGATGACACGAGTGGTTGAATATTTTGACAACATCAGCGATCGAAGATTATGACACAGTAGTGGTCAAAAATTTCATCCTCAACTACTTTGGTTCTGTCCTTATGTTTGACTTCTACGGTTCCTTTTTAGAGTTTGACTACTTCAGTTCTTTCCTTGACTATGATTACTTCTGTTCTCTTCTTAATTATTCTAATTTCTTTTCAACTATGGTCACATTAGTTCTCCTGTCAACCTTGATTACCATAGTTATCTTTTCAACTATGATTACTCCTTTCAACCTAAGCAAACTACGAGGGAGGAGCTCACCGAAGGCGATGATGTTTCATGAGAGAAAGAATGGTTCACGAGAAGTGGAAGAAGCTAGCGTCAGAGATCTCATTGGTGGTGAAGGGGTCCGCGGCGACGATGATTTATCCAGGCGGTGAAGCTACAAAAAGAGGTGCGCATGAGCATGCATGCATGCAGAACAGTGGAAGTATGAGTGATAGGAATAGAATTATGTCTCACTGGAGAGAGAAAGTCTTATGGTTGGCATTTGGTTGGAGATGAAGATGAAGGTCTGGCTCGAGTGATCCTCTACATAAAGGGTCAAACAAATGAGTATGGTGCTCAAAGGAGAAGGAAGCCGCATTGAGGCGGGGTCGAGGAGAGAAGCTCACTGGAGATGCTATAGCAGGTGGCATGCTCACCAGAGTCACGTACGACTTTGGTTTCTCGATGATCTAGAGAGCAAAATGCTCAAGGAATGCGCACAAGAGACTGAGGGGGTAAGCTAAGGAGAAAATGGTATGGTCAGAGGGGTTTTATAGGCACGGTCTTGGGCTCTCACTATGGAGTGCGATGTGAAGTTGATGATAGCCAGAAAAATATCTATCACATCGGAGCGACGGGTTAGGCAGTTATAGGTACTAGCAGAGGAGAAACTATAGGCGCTGCATCTAAAACTGAGGGCAGCTCAAGCAACGACCACGGCGGAGTTGGCAAGTGGTCGAAGCCGACATCCAAAGAACCCACATGGTTGTAAATAACTACTCAATGTGGTCGTAGACAGCTACTCAACGTGGTCGTAGTCACGGAAGAGGGAAAGAGGTGAGGTAAGTTGAGAGGTTCGGGCACCTTAGCCACTTGCTAGATGCACTCGAAAGATTTGGGGAAAATCTTTTCAAATGGTGCGGACAATTATGTAGTTTTTCGAAGTTTATTTCTCTTGATTTTTCTAAAAAATCTGAGAAGATTTCTCACTGAGTTTTACTTATTTGATGCGGATTTGATCTGATTTATATTTTATGCACTTTTGATTTTTAAAAATCAATATTTTCCAAAGAAACTCCAATGAAAACCATGGGAGAACAAATGCATGCAAGAATTTTTAAGTTGCCCTCATTTTTATATTCCTTAGGAATTGCAAGATGTTACACTCTTATGTGTATTTATAGTCAAAGTTTTAGAAAGGTTGACTCCATACATTCTAAACAATAGCACCCACACCCCCCATAAAAAAAGTGTTGGACCGAAATGGCGACAGAGGGGGGCTGAATGTCGACTTAAAAATCTCCCCCAAGTACTCAAATGAGAAGATCTCCTCCTATAGCAACAATGCTATGAAGAAAAGACTCACTGGATACTCAAAAACTCAGAGAAGGAAGACATGACACAGGACTAGAGGGAGACAACAAGAAATATCGAAGAAACGAAGAGACTACCGCAGCAAAATCCCCTGGCCGGTCTGACCGCAAGGGGCTAGGCGGTCAGACCGCCGAGTGGCCGCCGGTCAGACCGGTTGGACAGGGCCGGTCAGACTGCCTCTGTTGGAGCTGTCAGATCGCTGGCAGTGAACCGGTTTGACCGGTCCCCTGATCCTAGAGCCCTGAGGAACAGACTGAAAACTGAAATACAGGCACAAAATTCAGATCTTCCAAAACCAAGGAATTGAGGGATTTGCTCCCAATTTTTTCAACTCAGAGCAACACAACAACAAACTAAATAGCAAGAAGGCTCTAGGAAACAAAGAAATCACACCAAGAAACAAGAATTTCAGATTATGGTAAAAATCTAAAATCTTGCAAGAACCGAGCCAAAAGCCAAATTACTTCCCGATCTTTGATCCTCTGGCCACAAAACTTTGAGGATAGCTCCTTAATAGCCTTAAGATTGTGTATTCCAAGTTTCAAGCCATCTCATGAAGGGAAACACGAAGTTCATCAAAACCCTAGAAATGACAGGATGAACAGAGGAGACCAAAACTCAAAAACTGAAATCAAGAATGGACTCTTGGGATTTTAACTAATCAAATGATCTTGAGGCACTATTCCAACACAGAGCAATCCATTTTACACCTCCACAGCAAGAAGCAACGCGAAAATGAAAATCTCAGAAATCAACCACAGAGAGTATCGAAGGCAAAACAGGAGCACGGGAGAAAAACTCAGAGATTCCATTTCCAAATCACAGATTACAGATGAGTCCCCATACGCATGGACATTAGAACAAGAGGAATGATTACAAGGGTCTCAATCCATCCTCTCCCTCTCCTCAACTCAGGAACACATGAACCCTGCATTCTTCCTGGAGAGGGGACAACGAAGGGAGCACTCACAGAGGGGACACACACCAACAGAAACTCTGTCTCTCCCACCAACTAAAGCCTAAAGCCAAAACAAACTCTCAAAGTTTCTTTTGACTCTAGCAAACCCTAACTCTCTCCCAAAGCCATGAGGGGGCATGTAGCCACTCCCTCCTATTTATAGCCCTTGGCTAACGGGTCTCCAACCCGTTACGCCTACTAACTCCGAACGGAACCGTCTCCCGCTTGTGCAGCCTCGCGACATTACCCCTCTTGCACCTTCCGGGAAGCTTCCGCGTTCCTTGTCATCCACGACTCGCAACCACATCAAATCACCGTCGTCTTCAACACATCCGACCGTTCTGACCTCGACACCGCCTGTGTCTAGTCTGGTCACCTCGTGTCTCACCACGACTCCGCCTCAACGTCCTGCAGCCATCATAAACAAGAAACACATCAAATAGCACCGCTCGACACATGAAAGCATAAATAACATACAAGCATCATACTTACCCATGATGAAGTCCAAACATGTCGAATCAAAGAATAGGCATCCTAATCCCATACGACCATGTTTGACCAAGTCCGACCGAGTCCGTTGCACCGTGCAACGACATGGTCCGACCACACAAACCAAACTCGACTTTCCTAAACCCTTGTCAATTACTCATCACACACACGGGATGACCTCCACATGATCTCTGAAAAAGTGGGAGTAGGAAATCTCTAGTGCAAACCAGTTTCACCTAGAATCTCAAGAACACTCAATTAGTCAATTTGACTATCCAATATACAATCAATCATGAAAAAATAGGGGTAATGAGTTTTTTACAATGTAGAAAGGGTTGCCTTTTTCTATAGGTTTACATACAAGGCCCTAGGCCACTGCCATGGAAGTTATAAAGGATAGTACTTGAGAGACTATGTGGAGAAAACCCCATGTTTGTGATGAGTAATTGACTGTGTCTCTGGGAGATTTAAGTTTGTCTTGGTCGTTTATTGCATAGTCGTAGCTTGGCCATGGTTGAAATGACTCGTACGACCACCTTGCCAGCGGTCGGAATCCAGCCGGGATGTCTACGACCACGTTATGCGATGTCGAGAGCCGCCAAGTCGCTTTTACCACGCCAGACGCCATCGAGTGTCACCGGTTCATACGATCGACCGACCGTTGTCGGATGTTAGCAATGCTCCATACGACCTCTTTGCCAGCAACCGGAACCAGTAAAACCTTTTCTTACTCTTCTTGGTTGTGGTTGTAGTATATCGGGAGGCGGTATGACCACAGTGAAGCTTGTACGACTTTGTTGGTCATGGTTGAAACTGGGTAGAAGAATTGAACGAGTGGTCGGAAGGGTTTACGACCACGGTGGTCATGGTCGAAAGCCATGCGCACTGTTTACGATCATTTTGAGTGTGGTCATAGGTCATCAGGAAAATTTTTGACCACGTTGGCCAAGATTCGTAGTCGGAAGAGCTTACGACCATTTTGGCCTTAGTCTACAGACGGTGGTCGGTGCTCGGGCGTACGACCACGTTGGGAGGCAGTCGAATGTGGTCAGATCGCGCGCAGTTGCAGGTGTATGCGGTCGGTTGTGGTCGTAGCCGGTCGGACGTAGTCGTAACCCGTCAGAAGTGGTCGTGGTTGTCTAGCGTGCGGTCGAACGGCCTCGAACTTGGTCGGATGCGATCGAAGCGCCCGAGAGACTTGAACGTGGTCGTAGCATGGGTTAGCGATGGTTGTAGTCTCTTAGATCTGGTCGTATGGTCTTCTGGGCTGGTCGTAAGACCTGAAATGTGGTCGTAGGACTTGTGATAGTGGTCGTATGTCATGTGCAATCACTGTTCTATGGTTTCGACTGATCGTTTGCAGGTACGACTTGGTAAGAGTATGGTTTAAGCTTTGTTCCAAACCGAAAGAGCAAGCAGAAACGAGAAACGAGCAAGCAGGGCAACAGAAAGAGCAAGCAGAAGAAGAGGATGTGGCTAAAGAAGAAGAGGCGGCGAGAGAATAGTGAGGATGAAAAAGAATGAGTTCCAAACCTTGAAGCAAGCGGAATATGTTAGTCAATGAATACCTTACCAATGCAAGTCATTATTGGATTGGTGCGGTCATCAGTGCAATTGCCATCAATTTAGTGGTACGGGCGTGGACAAAGTAAAGAGAAGTACAATTAAGCTCACCACAGTATTGTAAACAACACTACGTAAACAAGAAACGTAAGTAGTACATGAACAACAAATGTACAGTCAGTACTAACCACCCCCGACAGCATCCCCAGCCCCCTTCGTTGCCACCCTGGCCCCCTCCGTCTCCGTGTCCGCATCCTCCCATACGGCCCCGCTTGGACGTCTTCCTCATCGCCGGGTGATGGTGCCCTGACAAGGTAAGATGATCAGGAGACCGTCGCACACGCCCCTTGTATTTGCCAGTCAAAAAGATCCCGTCAACTGAAATCACGGGTTGCATGTGTTGAAGTGCCTCAATGCATGCACCAAATACTAAGAAGGCCCTCTACAACACCGCATAACCTGGCAGCCTTGTAGAGGGTTTGTCCTTCACAGCGATATATGTGCCCGGGTTCCTGTCCTGTCACACCTTAAACATACAAGGAAGATTGTCATATGCCGCCTTGAAAGACCCAAACCGTTTCTCCAACACCTTCTACTTCACACACCACACCTTCACGTAGCTAATCTTGTACTTGAATTTCTTCTTAATAGCTACCACGATGTGCATGGCCTCCATGTCTTTCTTCTACACTATCTCTCCATACATCAAATTGGCTATAAAGGCGGATGTTAGGTTACGATACCTCGCCAAACACTACTAAGAATGCAAGAGTGTGCCTCCACCTTTGACACAATCCAGTGAGTCTTATACTTGGGTCTACTTGCATGCACCCTCCAAGGACAACTGGCCTGCTTGCGCTTTATGGTGTACTGCTCCTAGCTAGATTCATGACGTGAAAAGTCTGCTGCATAGAAAGGGCCCATAGCTTGATGGCATCTTGCAACGATGCCTTATTAGCAAACATTGAATGTAACAGAACCTCTGTCCCATGATACTCCCACAGTGATTCGTGTTCATCATGTGCAGGAACACCCTGATGAGGACATCACTAACACATATAAACTTCCAGTGGCACACACCTGTAGTTGAGTCTACTAAAATTCAAGAGTCGGCTAGTATACAAGGTCCAATAACACGAGCGCGTGCACGTCGCCTTGGACAACCAGAATTTTTGGAGAAGTTGTTGATCAAGATTCGGCCAAGGCATGGCTCCGATTGTGAGTGGCTGAGTTCATCAATTGCTGACAAATTCCTCCTATTCCCAGCATCATGAAGGTCAACCTATAATGTTTCAGCATGCATAATACATATGGATGGAAAGATAATTAAGTCTACTGTCACATCCAACAAACAACTCATCATTTAGACTTCCCAATAAGGAGTTATGACTATTTTAGTGGGGACTACGCAGAAGATAAAAGGACACACGAACAGGCTGTTGAATGACCTTTGGGCTGGCTTATCCTCAAGTCTTTTCTCAAGAACTGTCACAGCTAGCTAGGAGGGTTGTTCCTGGTATACAAACCCTTGATGTTTCTACCATGGGTAGACTTGATTCTTGTTCGCATGAATGCTACTAGATACTGTAAAACAATTGGGTCTCATCAATATTTCATCTCCGAGTGAAATTCTTCCACTATTGCTCTTGTGTCTTCTCTTGGATTTGCTGGAGCCATTCTTCGTGAATAGGCCAATTGTGTTTGACACGGTTGGTAACCAATCGAAGAGCGATGTAGCAATTGTGAGGTTGCTGGTCATGATCGGATCATGGTTAGCCTCCCCTTCGTCAACGTCGCAACTCAGGTTATCGGATTTCTCCTAAGATAGAAGATCGGGCCAACTCGCTTGCATACATCTTAAATCGAGGCGTGTGCATATCAGGTGGTATCAGAGCCTACGTTGCCGGTAGGAATTTATCTATCCCCTAGTTTTGTTTGATTAATTTTTGTTTACCTAAAGTCCAAAAAAAATTAGGTGGTTGTTGCTTTCAATTAAGCAAACAAAATTCAATTAAGCCCTAGCTCGTTATTGCTTTCAATCTGTTAGGTTCAGTTTGCGTAATTGAATTTTTGTCCATACTCGTCGAGTCTAGTTTTTGATCATAATCTTTGTTGAGCCAAAAAAATCCAAAGAGAGAGAGAGAGAGAGAGAGGAGTTCTTGATACCCACACCTAAAAACCATACACCACCTGAAAACAGCATCTGCCCTCTTTTTGCTAGAAATTCTCTACGCACCCGACACCAAAAATTTCATATCTTTCGATCCAGAGATCTAAATCCATCCAAACCATTTTTGTTAGCTTCTTAACTCAAAATTCCATCTTTGTACAAAATTTGGTAGTGATTGGATTAGTATTGTGAAATCTGCACTTGTTGCAATTTACGTAGTTGCTGTTGTCTTTTCAGGATCGAAATTTCCATACTTGGCTGAGTTGCAATCTGGTATTGGTGCAAAAAGGTAAAAGTAAAAAAAGAAAAAAAGAGATTGAGATCAGACCAAAAAGGGGGCCATAAAAAAATTGTAGACCAATTACCAGTTTGTTGTCCAGTTGGGTGTGGATCTGAAATTTAGCTAGCTATATTTGATCCTTCATGTTCTGGAATTGCATCTATTGATCATATTATTTGCGTACACTCATATGCACTTGACCATAGCCTATATCATCCTTGTTTGATCAGCAACTTAGGTTAAAAGCTAGTTACGAACTGTTATTCAATTTGTGTAATTTCAAAAATTACTGATTGTTTTCTCCTTTGATATAAATTTTTATCCCTACCTAGAACTCCACAAATTTGCCATTGATCACGTGTTCTTGTACCTTGCAATCGCTTTACTGACTTCCGTTTGAAAGTTACCATGAACCAGCAGCACATGAGCAATCTTTGAGAAGGGTAATAGCTTCTGTTGGTAAGATTTGTGAAAGTTGAGAGTAGTCCATATAAGTATTTAGTTTGTTAGGAATTCTTTTTGTTTTCTTCTAACGATGGCAGGGACAAGAAGTTCTCGTTATGGATCTCGTGATGGTTCGTTTCATGGTGTGGATAAAGGTGATGGTGTGGACAAACTCCAAGCAGTGCCACTATCACCTTGATCTCAAGCTTTGATGGATGCGTCCGTACTGCATGCACGACCTTCGTACTGCATGTATGCATGCACCCGTTTAGCACACTCGCTGGCCTGCATTTGGTCTCGGCTTGGCGCACAGGCGAAGACCACTTTGGCCATGGGCTCCGCTTCATCGAAAACCTCGGTCACGGACCCTGTGCAGACGAAGTCCGCGCCGACGAGGTCCGCCTAGGTGGTGGCCTCCGCTTCCGCGCCGACCAAGTCCATCCAGGTGGGTAGGTGAGGTATTGTGCCTTGAAATCATTTCATGGTGGCACATGCTAGCTGCGTCCTGTCAGGGTTCGCTTTTGCAGTTTTTACTTGACTGGCTTGTCCCTTGCTTTCATTGCCGTCGTCGCGTGTTTACTGGCCTGGCCTCGGACTCTTTTATTGCTGTTGCATCCTCTTTCGTGCAGCGGTGTTTGATCGGCTTCTGGCTTAAATTGCACGATGGCCTCATGCCTCGGCGTACTCTCCGTGAGTATAAACAAAGACACGCGTTCGCGCGCGTACTCTCTGTGAGTATAAACAAAGACACGCGTTTGCGCGCGCACTCTCTGTTAGTATAAACAAAGACACGCGTTCGCGCGCGCACTCTCTGTGAGTATAAACAAAGACGCACGTCCGCATGCGCACTCTCCGTGAGTATAAACAAAGACACGCGTTCGTGCGCACACTCTTTGTGAGTATAAACAAAGACACGCGTTTGTGCGCGCACTCTCTGTGAGTACAAACAAAGACACGCGTTCGTGCGTGCACTCTCCGTGAGTATAAACAAAAACGCAGCATCGAGGTCTGCCTCTGCACGCACTCTACAGAGTATAAATAAGACGCAGCGTCGAGGTCCGCCTCCGTGCGCACTCTCCATGAGTATAAACAAAGACACACGTTCGCGCGCACACACTCTGTGAGTAAAAACAATGACACGCGTTCGTGCGTGCACTCTCCGTGAGTATAAACAAAGACGCAACGTTGAGGTCCGCTTCTGCACAAACTACGAAGTATAAATAAGATGCAGCGTCGAGGTCCGCCTCCGCACGCACTCTACGGAGTATAAATATGATGCAGCGTCGTGGTCCGCCTCCGCGTGCACTCTACGGAGTATAAATAAGACGCAGCATCGAGGTCCACCTCCGCGCGCACTCTGTGGAGTATAGATAAGATGCAGCGTCGTGGTCCGCCTCCGCGTGCACTCTACGGAGTATAAATAAGACGCAGCGTCGAGGTCTGCCTCCGTGTGCACTCTACGGAGTATAAATAAGACGCAGTGTCGAGGTCCGCCTGCGCGCGCACTCTACGGAGTATAAATAAGACGCAGCGTCGAGGTCCGCCTCCGCGCGCACTCTACGGAGTATAAATAAGACGCAGCGTCGAGGTCCGCCTCCGCACGCACTCTACGGAGTATAAATATGGTGCGTGGGGGCATGCCTCTGCGCGTTCTGTGCCACTCTACGGAGTATAAATACAGCGCACGGGGGCACGCCTCCGCGCGCACTGCGGCACTCTACGGAGTATAAAAATTGTGCAATGGCCGAGACACCAGGGAGTGGCTCACTTTAGCGACGCAACACCTGCATATCACGCCTTCGCGTGCATTGCGCCAGGGAGTGCATCACTTTAGCGCCCCCGGCCTACGCCGCTCGCGCCTGCCCTCCGCAGGCACGGGCTTTGAAGGTAGGGGAACGGCGGCTCCGCCTCCCAGCCTCTGCGTGCGTAGCACCCTCGGCCTACGCACTATTTTTGAAGGTAGGGGAACGGCCGTCTCGCCTCCCTGCCTCCGCGTCCATAGTGTCCTGGGCCTATGCACTATTTTTGAAGGTTGGGGAACGGCTGTCTCGCCTCCCTGCCTCCGCGTGCGTAGCGCCCTCAGCCTACGCACTGTTTTGGAAGGTAGGGGAACGACCGTCTCGGCTCCCTACCTCTACGAGCGTAGCGCCCTTGGCCTTTGCACTATTTTTGAAGGTAGGGGAACGGCCGTCTCGCCTCCCTGCCTTCGTGTATGTACTGCCCTCGGCCCACACACTATTTTTGAAGTTAGGCGAACGGTTGTTTCGCCTCCATACCTCAGCGCGTGTAGCACCCTTGGCCTACGCGCTTGTGCCCGCTCTCTGTAGGTACAGTTTTTGAAGGTAGGGAACGGTAGTTTCACCTCCATGCCTCCGTGTGCGTAGCGCCCTTGGCTTACGCACTGTTTTCGAAGGTAGGGGAACGGCGGTTCCGCCTCCCTGCCTCTGCGCTCGTAGCCCGCCTTGTAGGCATTGCCTCGGTGGGGCGGCATGACTTCGTCGTCCGCCTTGCCGACACTACATCGGCGGGGCGGCGTGACTTTGCCGCCTGCCTTGTAGGCATCGCCTCAGTGGGACAGCGCGACTCCGTCGTCCGCCTAGTAGGCCATGCCTCGGCGGGACGGCTCAGCTCCGGCACAGGACTTCATCGCCCACCTTGTAGTCACTGCTTCGACGGGACGACCCAGCTCTGGAGCAGCGCCTCGTCGCCCACCTTGTAAGCATCGCCTCGGCGAGGCGGCACGACTTCGTCGTCCGCCCTGCAGGCACTGCCTCGGCGGGGCGGCGCGACTTCTCCGCCCGCCTTGTAGGCACCGCCTCGACAGGGCGGCGTGACTTCGCCGTCCGCCTAGTAGGCCATGCCTCGGCGGGACGGCTCAGCTCCGATGCAAGACTTAATCATCCGCCTTGTAGGCACGGCCTTGGCGGGATGACCCGACTTCGGAGCATCGCCTCGCCGCCCGCCTTGTAGGCATCGCCTCGGCGGGGCGACGTGACTTAGCCGTCCGCCTAGTAGGCCATGCCTCGGCGGGTCAGCTCAGCTCCAGCGCAGGACTTCGTCGTCCGCCTCGTAGGCACAGCCTCGGCGGGACGACCGCCTTGTAGGCACTGCCTCGGCGGGACGGCTCAACTCCGGCGCAGGACTTCGTCGTCCGCCTTGTAGGCATGTCTCGGCGGGACGACCCAGCTCCGGAGCAGTGCCTCGCCGTTCGCCTTGCAGGCACTACCTCAACAAGGCGGCGTGACTTCGCCACCCCCCTTATAAGCATCACCTCGGCGGGGCGGTGCGACTTCGCGGTCCACCTAGTAGACCATGCCTCAGCGGGACAGCTCAGCTTCGGCGTAGGACTTCGTCGTCCGCCTTGTAGGCACTGCTTCGGTGGGACGACCCAGCTTTGGAGCAGCGCCTCATCGCCCGCCTTGTAGGCATCGCCTCGGTGGGGCGGCACGACTACAACGTCTACATTGTAGGCACTGCTTCGGCAGGACGACCCGGCTCCGGAGCAGCGCCTCGCCGCCCGCCTTGTAGGCATCGCCTCGGCGGGGCGGCACAACTTCGTCATCTGCCTTGTAGGCACTACTTCAGCGGGGTGACCCGGCTCCGGAGCAGCGCCTCGCTGCCCGCCTTGTAGGCAGCGCCTCGGTGGGGCAGCACGACTTCATCGTCCTACTTGTAGGCACCGCCTCAGCAGGGCAGCGCGACTTCGCCGCCCACCTTGTAGGCACCGCCTCGGCGGGGCGGCGTGACTTCACCGCCCGCCTTGTAGGCATCGCCTCGGCGGGGCGGTGCTACTTCGCCATCTACCTAGTAGGCCATGCCTCTGCAGGACGGCTCAGCTGCGGCGCTGGACTTCGTCGTCCGGCTTGTAGGCACTGCCTCAACGGGACGACTCGACTCCGGAGCAGTGCCTCACTGCCCGCCTTGTAGGCATCGCCTCGGCGGGGCGGCACGACTTCACCGCCCGCCTTGTAGGCACTGCCTCGGCGAGATGACCCGGCTCCGGAGCAGGGCCTCGCCGCCCGCCTTGTAGGCATCGCGTCGGTGGGGCGGCGCGACTACATCGCCCGCCTTGTACGCACTACCTCAGCGGGATGACCCAGCTCTGGAGCAGCGTGTAACATCCTGATTTTCAGAGCCTTTTTGAAGCTTTTAAAATAAAATTCACCATTTGGATTTTTCTGGAATTAATTAAAGTTTAATTGGAATTTTTATTAATTAAAAAGATTTAATATGATTAAATTAAACTTTAATATTTGTCAAAAATATTTTATTTGTGTTCCTTGTGTCACAAGGAATTTTTCTGCATTTTCTTGGACTTTTCGGAGTTTGTTTGAGCTCAATTTTAAATTTAAAAAAAAGATAGAGGAGAGAGAATAAACAGTACCCCGCGGTACTGTTCATGCGTCTTCTCCAGCACGCTCGATGGATCTCTCGCTCTGTACAGTTTCCTTCTTTTTCCTCTCTCTTCATAACTTTCAATCCGGACCTTATTTCAATGTCCTCCTAAAAGGAAAGTTGTGCCAAATCACGCAAGGAAATCCATCCCAATTGACCTCTTTCCATTTCGTTCATCCGTTTGCCTTTTATCTCCTATTTTCCAAAATGGACTCTAAACCAAAATCCGCGAATTGGAGCCGGTTTCTACCTCCTCCAAGCCTATAAATACGACCCCTTAACCCCTCTAAACCCATCCCAAGCCGTGGCAAGTCCCCTCAAAGGTCAGGACGCCGTCGGCATCGAGGCCCTTCGGTCCCGAATTTGCTCGTCGCATCTCGAGCTATTCGTTGAGTTTTTCTGTGATCCTTTCGCGTCACATTGTGCCATCATATGCCATCTACCGACTTGCCAAGTTAATTTGGTTTTGGTGCAGCCAATCTCCCGGAATTGAGTTTTCCCCAATCTAGGTCAAGAGCGCTTCCCGACGTCGATTCGTCGTCTCCGGTAAGCTTTAGCCCTTGCCGTAATTTTTCTTAGACTTGCCTCGTCGCGTTCTACGCCCTGCTCACTTCCTTTTCCCCGAAAAGCCTCCACAAATTTTTGCCGCCGAACCTCGCCATGCCCGCCAATGGCATCTCGTGTCCCCAACTATTCGGTGGTGTTTTCCCCAATCTGTTCATGTCATATTGTGCCAAACCATCCCAGGTAGCTACCCTCTAAATAGTTTTAGATTTTGTTCACCGAGCACGAAGAAATCAAGATTTTGCTTTTTCCTTCCCGACGTCGTTCAAACGTCGATTGCGCCGTCTTCGATGGGTTTCCGGCTGAGCCAATAATTTTCCTAGCTTCGCCAAGCCGCGTTCTAGCCCACGCTCACCCTACTTCTCCATGTCCTATGCCCGAGTTTTATTCCTCTCTCCTACCCATATCGTTGTAGCCGCCCGTGTCGTTACCGTGCTCCGCTTGGTGTGCCGTTACTTCCTATGTGTGCCTTGGGTCCCTAACAACCCATTTTTCTAGTTAGATTCACCACCCATGCCTCCTCTCGCCGACGCTAGCCTTCTCTCCAAAAGTGCTTCTCGGATGAACAGTAACTTTTCCTAATTTCCAGCATTTTCTCGCCCCGGCAAATTTTAGATCGCTCGTTCTCCTTCGTCCGAACTCCGATTGACCCGATTCTTTTTCCTAAATTCATCTAAAATTGAGCTCTATATTTTGGTTCTAGTTGTGTAGTTTTTGGAGTTCATTTGAATTTTATTTGTATTTGCTTTGTTTGTTTGTCTTTTGCGCGTAGCATCCGACGTCGCCGAAGAGTTTGTCGAGCCGTAGCCAGAGGAACCAAATAGTGCACAAGAAGGCAAGTCTCCTTTGATCATCTTGAACCTATGATTTTGAAATGTTTTAATTATTTTAAATTATGTGCATCGCTATTTACATAAAACATTAGTTCAAATATTAAGGTATTAGTTAATCCAACTTTGTTATGCCATCAATTGAAGTTGAATGCCATGTACCCTTGTAACCCTAGAGTTTCCTTTGGCTCTTTAATGAGAGTATTATAATCATTTGTGAATAGAATGGTAGTATAATGCTTAGTCACGCTATTTAATACCTTTGAAATCTTGAAAATGGGAAAATATGATTTGTTGTAATAACTTGTGTTTCTAAAGTCTAGTGGTGATTAGAGTTGCCACTAATGCTTTAAAAATAAAACAACATGTGGAAATTGGTTTAGATTAGGGTGGATGGTTGGTTTGGATTGGTGCAGGAAGCACGAGATCTTGTAAAGTGTATGTTCCACCCTAGTCAATTAAGGACCGACGCTTGTGTTTGTCCAGACTGGGCATTAACCGTACAACCACAAGTCTATATGGGTACGACCTAGCTGACTAACTTATGATAGTCTAGTTTAGGTGCCACCAGTGGAAAGTGGGTGCCAGGGATGGACTGGTTATTCATAGTGAGGGACAGGGATTTACTGTACTCATATGGCGCAAGAGGGGGCTTCGGTTCGGGCAGTTAGCCTACCTGCGGTGAAACCTCAGCGGGTGGTATCTAGCTAGATTAGAATAAGGTAAAGGCTTTGTGATATTTTATCTGGGTCTCATGCCAAAGGAAGCGTGTTGACTTTTAGGATAATTTATCTCTTGTGGGTAAAGTTGTACAACCTCTGCAGAGTGTAAAACTATTCGAATAGTCGTGCCCACGGTCAAGGGCGGGCAATGAATGCATTCACATGGTAGATCTTTGGTTTTCATTTTTAAAATCAAAGTTTTGGTATTCCGAGAGTGGAGGGAACTCTCGGAAGGGTATCCTGGCGGTTGGAGCCAGAGAGGGTGGATGGAACCTGCAGTTTTAAACTTGACCAATTGTAATTGGTTGGCTAGTGTTGGTAGATGGAACCTTTACTAGAAAGTTAATGATAGTTTCTGCTAAAACATTTACTTTATTAAATTGATGCCTTCGAAAATAATTAGAAGTAATTGAATGAAAATGTTGCTTTGTGCAAAAGAACCATATAGCATTCCTTTGTCAAGCCTTGCATCTATTGCATTTTTCCCAAGACTTGCGGAGTACTTTATGTACTCACATGCTATACTCAAAAATAATAACTAGAGGAGTACGAAGCTCAAGAAGGCGACTACGACTTCTTCGCGGGTGGATTCGACGAAGGATTCCAGGAGTTTTAGGTCGCGCTTCCCCAGTCAATTGCCTGTGGCGTATTGATGGGTCTTCACCGAGTTTATCTTTTGCTTCCGCTGTGTTTTGTGTGTGCGAGGTCTTGAAATCTCAATTGTAATAATGAGACCTTTCGGTCTGTACTCTTAATATTGTAATAAAGAGTTGCTGGTTATGTATTCATTTCTGTTTAACTGTGTGCACTAGCTTTGATCTGGGACTAGTGCAGTAATACATAGAGGGTCCGGGTTTGGAAATCTGGGGTCCCGACAGAGATGGTATCAGAGCCAATTTGACTGTAGGACATGACCTAGTTAGAATGGTCATTAAAAGAAGAACTTCAAAATTTATTTTATAAAATAAAAATTTAATAATGTGCTATCCTCGTCTTTTCTTGTCTTTCTATCCTTGCCTTCGTCATGACATTCTCTCTTATCTATCTGCTTATTTCCTTTTTGGAATGTAATTGTACCCCCTTTCCTTTGTAATTTCTATAGACGGCTCAGTGAGGTTGCGTATGAGCAGCACCGCCTCATCGCCCGCCTTGTAGGCATCGCCTCGGCGGGGCAGCGCGACTTCACTGCCCGCCTCGTAGGCATCGGCTCGGCGGGGTGGCACGACTCGCCACCCGCCTCGTAGGCATCACCTCGGCGGGACAGCCGGGCCTCGGTGTAGGATTTCGCGAACCTCTTCGTAGGCATTGCCTCAGGGGGCTGCACGCTACTAGTTGCATCGGCTCACCAGTCGGCACCCTCGCGCTTGCTGTTGGGGAACGGGGGGCTGGGATAGTTTGGTGTGTCAGCTCGCCCATTGGGACATCTGCGCTTGCTGTCGAGGGAGTACTATTGTGGGGTGGCCCAACCCCCCGTGACTGAGCCTTGCAACTGGCATAATATGTAATAGGCCCAATAGTGTAAAGGAATAAACCAATGTAAATATACCAATGTACCCTCATCCTTTGTAAATACTAAGGGATAGAATGGGGATTTCCCATTCTATCCCACTCATGTATATAAACCCCCAGGAGGGGCAGGAGGAGGGGGATCCTCTCATTCTTACCAATTCTCCTACAGATCTGGCTCTCCTCATCCTCTTCTACGAGTCCCCCTTCTTTACTGTTTGGCCCGTAGCCACAATAGGCTTGATTCCTTTATTTAATAAATGCACAATGACTTGTATAATCTACAAAGCTTCTTGATTTTTACTCTCATTGATCCTTATTAGAATTATTCCTTCATTGAAGTTTCTTGATGATTACATTGCCAAAGGGGGAGAAATTGGAGAGAATGGAGAGATACATATTGGAGAAATTTGCTAAATTTGCCTCTCTTGTGTTGAGGGGGAGAGTTTTTTTAAAGAGATTTGAGATTTGTGGCTTAAAATGCTTTTTTGGCTTCAGTTCTTTACTTATATATATTTGAAGCTAATTCATCATGCTATCTTAAGGTGTTGTCAATGTATTCATCAAGGTGCATGCAGTCTCCACGCCTTCAACTTTCCATGCACCGGCCGCAACCCATGCGCTTTCCTTATTCTCTCACACGGCGCATTAATTTCCCTCCAAATGCTTTCCTTGCAGAGACCTGTTTCCATGTCCCGAATGCATGTATTAGCCCCCATGCACCGTTTCTCTCTTTACGCTCCTCTCTCCTTCTATGCATGTGCGGCTTTCATTAATGTTGTTTGACCATGTGGTTAGGTCTAGGATATTTTGGTGATGAATAATTGACAATGGTTAATTTATGATGATGAATATTTGGTAATATTGCTTATCGATATTATGCGAGACGTGTGGCATGTGTGGACTGATGTTGGTCAAGTTGGGACGAACTTGTGCCGGAAAAATGTTATTTGGTCTTTGCACGTGCAGGTTAAGCATGGAGGCGATTATGGTCGGTGACGAGGTGGACCGGCACTAGGATGGGAGATCCGAGGTTCAGACGGTCAAGGAGGTCACGAGATGGTCGGGCTCATGCTTGGGGCTTATGGAGATCAGAGATGGATGATACGTGTTGGAGCTACGGAGGTGCGGTTTGGAGGCTATGACATGTGATGGATGATGCGTGGAGAAGCTACGAGAGGTGCAGTCCTGCAGGCTTCGACACATGACATGTTAAAAATTTGGAATTTTGGAAAACCTATGTTAGGAAGGATTTCGGGTCCCTTGAAAAGTAGTGGGCCGAAAGCCTGGTTGAAATAAAAAGGCTTAGGCCTAGCTAGTTGAACAGTTGTATTAGGGTTTTGAGTAGAGATTGAATAGGTATTGTAGGAGGCTGTATTTTTACTATTATAAAAGAACGAGTTGGTGGTTGTACGTCCATTCTCCTCTAACCGCTCTACTCTCTCAATTTCTCACTATTCTCCACTTTCTATCCGATCAGAGCAACTCTCTTCTATAGTACGATATTCAATGAGTTTTGTTGTAACGTACGAGTATATAACTAGTAAAAAGATAATACGGAGGTGGCGGCGTGAAGATTGAGCGAACAAAAAGCAAAAGAAGAAAATTGTGAGTTGTGGCCGGACGTTTTGGGCTGATGCATAATAGAGCTACTTGCGTGCATTGCCGATGGTTGAGACTAGTTGATTGAAAACGGCGGCTGGTGCATGCATGTGATTATTAATATGCAGACGTATCATAGACGGTTTTAGTTACAAATTATCTGTGATATTTGCATCACAGATAGTTCGAAAGCCGTCTATGATGACTTCGTATCATCACTAATCCATAAATTCAAACGACTCATAAAATCGTCTGTGATGACATTTCTGAATCATTTGTATTACGGTTTTCTGTAGTAGTGTATACGAGACGGCTGCTTGTTTTTTGTGTTCGGAAGTTGTGAGCGGTGGCGAAGATTTGTTGATTGAAGTGAGCGGCGGCTAGACTGTTTCACTGCGGGCGTGTTGATTGAGCGTGGACTCGTATTGAGACAAAAAAAAAAAAGGAAAAAAACGTTGGATGCATGCATAGCTGATGGAAACGAGCAGGCGTACATGCATTTTCCATTGTTGATGGAAGTAAGCATCGGCGGTGTCGCTCTTCGTGAACAGAGAAGAAAGTTGGTGCGTCGGCCGTGACGTATTGAGCTAGCGAGTCACTATGGGGCCGAAATTCTGTTGATCGAAGCGAGTGGCGGCCGAGTTCTTCGCTGGCACGTGGTTGGAGAATTAGAAAACAACAGATTTTAAAGAAAAAGTATCCTTTGTGATTACAATTATTTATCCTTCTTTATTTACCATCAATGATCTACAATTTTATTTTTTAATCAAATAATATATTTAAGTGAAAAGTACTAAACACTACTACAAAAACGCTTATATTAGACGCCTCATCACAGACGGTTCATAAAAACCGTCTGTGTTAAATGCAATCACAGACGGTTCTTATCAAGAACCGTCTGGGATATTATCACAGACGGTTCTAAACTAGAGCCGTCTGTGATATTTCGAATATCACAGACGGTTCTTGATTAAAAACCGTCTGTGATATTGCGGAATATCACAGACGGTTCTTAATCAAGAACCGCTCGTGATATGCCAAGATCATCGCGCGGTTCTTGATTAAGAACCGTCTGTGATATTCCGCAATATCACAGACGGTTTTTAATCAAGAACCGTCTGTGATATGACAATATCACAGACGGCTCTTGATTAAGAACCGTCTGTGATATGTTTCCCGCTTCGCGCATCTCTAAAATTTCAAAATTTCCCGCCTGAGTTCGAGTAGTATTCCGTTTTGACATACCTTCACTAAAACGGGCATAACTTTTGCATACGGTGTCCGTTTGCGATGTTCTTGTACTCGTTGGAAAGCTAACGACGAGCCCGATCCAAAAAAAATGACCCGCTTGCGCCAGTCGACCTCCAAGACCCTCAAAATCGGCCTTCTTTAGCCCCAAATTTGCGTTGCAAGTTTTTGGTTTCTAATTTTGCCAAAATTTTCAATCTTCCCTTTGGAATTTGGATTTTGCCTCAACTGCAAAGTTGTAGATCTCGTCGAAACCTTTCAAATGAGTATATATAATCCATATAGAACTTTATTATTTTATATTTTGAGACTAGTTGTTTATATCGTATCGGTATATATAATAGCCAATATCACGCATTTGTTCTTACCAAAGAACCGCTCAGGATATTTTTACAGACGGTTCTTACCAAGAACCGTCTGTGATAATTTGTCAGAGTGGGCCCGTCAATCCTCCTCAACCCAATTCCAGCCAATAGAAACCGCCCAACCCACACCCCACGGATCGTAGCTCTCCCTCCTCTATAAATACTCACCCAACCCATCCACCCTCCCTTCAAATGCATCTTAAGTTACCTCCTCCATTGTTTCTTCTAGTATTTGATTCTGTGGGTTTAGGTTTCCATCGTAGCCTCCATTGTTGCTACTTTGTTGGATTTAGGTTGCCCGGAGCTTACAAAGAGGCGGCCGCTAAGAAGGCCTACCCGAGCTTGTGATGGTGGATTGTTCTCTGCTATGTTGCTTTCATTGTTCTCTCCATTGATGGTGGATTTTTTCTCTCTGAGTTTTGGTAGATTTTTTCTGCTATGTTATCTGCTATTATAATGGTGGATTGTAATCTTGTGATGTTGTAATAGTAGATTGTAATATTGTGATGTTATAATGGTGGATTGTAATCTTGTGATGTTGTAATGGTGGATTGTAATCTTGTGATGTTGTAATTGTGGATTATAATGGAAATAAAATGTTCTCTGCTATGTTTGATATCGTATTTACTTGTTTTCAAAAAGCATAGCTAACATTTCCCGAGGCTAATTGAAAAATAGAAAAAAAAAATTAGGTATAGAATGAACTATAATAGACTGCTTTGTAGTATAAATCGTCTGTGACACAGACACATCACAGACGGTTCTAAACTTAGAACGTCATGATATCACACATCACAGACGGTTCTAAACTTAGAACCGTCTGTGATGTGTGAGTATCACAGACGGTTCTAAGTTTAGAACCGTCTGTATTGTATTTATCACAGACGGCTCACAAACCGTCTGTGATAACCTTCGATTATCACTGACCCATAAATTCAGACGGTTCAAAAAACCGTCTGTGATGACGTTTTTGAACCGTCTGTGATGATGATTTCTGTAGTAGTGAAATATGTATATATCCACGTCATAGCTTCCATGGATCTATGCAATCACATGCCGAAAATGGTTGTGTTGCTTGATTCACATGCAAATTAATTACACAAATATTTTTTTGTTACTTTTGTGCATTATCCTGCTCACCTGCCAGCATTTTTATTTTGTTCTTTGTCGGTACATGCAGATCGGATGCCTTTTTACCAAAAGCCAGGCAATGTATAAGCTCGCCTATAAATAGCGAATTGCTTAGCAAACTAAGCAAGCACACAGACACAGAACTAGCTAGAGAGAGCGCTGAAGTGAATTAAGCAGCAATATATGGCTGGGAGAGAGGGAGAGAACAATATGGCCTGCAGAGCTATCGCCCAAGGCTACAGGGTGCTAGATGAGGAGCGACATGCTGTAGACTACAGGCCGAGCGTGTGGGGAGACTACTTCATTAGCAACCCAACGCTACCACATAACTATGAGGTATATTATTTTTTTATCTATGCTAAATGATATTGGAGTAGTACAATCGAAATGTTGTTGTCGTAACTTGAAAATTTTGCAGTGCAAAAATAGTTTAGAATAAATAATATACTAAATGCGTGAATTCAACTCAAACTCTGGCATACTTTTTAAAAAATTTCAGATTTGAGGTAATACCCATGAATAAAAATTCAAGTGAAATGCATACCTTTGAATAAAACTATTCAGATTTTGTATGAATTTTAATCACATGAGATGCTGATTTTATATTAAAATCAGTACATACTTGCAAGTAAACATTCATTAAAAATGCAACTACAGCTTGAATTTCAGTTCGTACTTGTTCATACTAGTTTAAATAAGTTAAAATCACCATCCAAAAAATTTCTATTTTTTCGCCCACGTTACATAAATGAAACTATCAATTTTAGACCATGGTGCCGGTTGGACATCAATACACATACATGGAACATTCCGTACGAACTGATGCAATAATCATTTTCGCACAGATTGACAGACACGATGTTGAGATTCATGGGAGTTTATTGCACTAAATACTTTTTAGGAAGGGTAATCAGTATACGGTAGCCCATGTCCGTATGCAATAACATGAGATTGTTTAACATACAAAATTACCATTACCTATCTTTTGCCACAGACTCATACATGTAAATGTAAGTGTGAATGTGTGATGCACGTAGGAATATTGTTTTCATAGTCCCATGAGACAGATGACTGCGAGAGTAATTACGTTACATGTCATGCACCACGCATGACTCAAGCTCATCGTAGTTTCTACTTACTGGGTATTCGTTTTGGTATCTGTAGAAGTCACAAGAATGGATGACGAAAAGACGTGATGAACTAATAAACAAGTCAAGGATGATGTTTACAGACACCAGTGATCCATTTACAAAAATGAAGCTGATTGAAACGCTTCAACGACTCGGGGTTTCTTATCATTTTAAAGAGGAGATAGATAATTCCCTGGAAAATCTAGTTTCTATGAAGTTTCGGAATGATGATTTCCATGCAATTTCCCTTCAGTTCAGGCTGTTAAGACAAGAGCGGCACTGGATGTCATGTGGTAACTTTCCTGCCTATACCAGCTCTTTCGATTGAGTAGTCAAACTCACATATTACAAAAAAATCCGGTCGCTTAGACTAACTAGTTTCATGGACATGTAGTTCTGCTTCAGTAAAGCACCTCCAGAAAGTTAAATTGATTGATAATGGACATACATAATATTTATAGCATACATGTACTTGTTCCTGTTATATGGAAAATTAGAGAAGTCCAGCACTACACATTAATATGATTATTTTTCCTTTAGCAAATGAATCAACAAAGATAGCTAGAATCTTTTAACACATAAATCAGTACTTTTCAGATACCAAATTCACTTAGATCAGTTTACAGGAATGAGAGATTTACAGAAGAAGCAAAAAATAAGGGGATGCACACACGTTAACACAGCCTTTTGTCCTTAGCAAAAATAATCTTGTACAAATTAGTCCGTTGGAGTATTAGTTACTTTGATGAGTAGTTGGTTCTTCACTATTCCTTATCACAAGGAAAGTGTCTAGTTGGTGGATCAGCATTTAACTGTACAGCACCATGTCCTTGCTCTCTGTTTTCACAGTACCATCCTAGGAAAAATATCTGCTTGTGATCCTAGAGATAAGATATGCAGTCTTTTCGCACATAACATTTTCATACGTCAGATGTGTTTAAAAGCTTCACCGATAGCGAAGGGAACTTGAAGGCCACCCTTCGAAGTGATGTGCGAACGTTGCTTGCTCTCTATGAGGCGGCCCATCTTGGGACGCCTACTGAAGAAATTCTCACAGAAGCACAGGCCCAAACGACAAACCTACTGAAGGGAATGGTAGATCATCTTGAGAAGCCACTCTCCAATAAAGTGAGGCATGCTCTTGAGACACCATCTTTCCGTAGGATGAAGAGGTTGGAGGCTAGATTTTATATCCCTCTGTACCAGGAAGATAAGGAGGAGTGCAACGAGTTCATACTTGAGCTAGCAAAACTGGACTTCTATTTGTTGCAGCGACTTCACCGGGAAGAAGTCAAGGAAATATGCGAGTAAGCAGACTAAGAAGTATCTATTTTGGTTGAAACCAAGATGTCCTTTGTCATCTTGATACTGGAAAAGTTAACTGCGACAAAGAATTTACTAAAATAACGCAAATTTCCCTCTCTCTTTTTTTTAAGGTGGTATCATGGATTAGAGTCGCCACGCGAATTATTCTATGCCAGGCATAGGCCAGCAGAAGCATATTTCTGGGCATTGGGAGTGTATTATGAACCACAATATGCAAAGGCTAGGAAGTTGCTGGCGAAGTTCATAGCAACTATTACACCATATGATGATACTTTTGACAACTATGGCGTCTGGGAAGAGCTTCAACCATTCGCTGATGTGATGCAGAGGTTTGTTCTCCCCCTACCTAGAATATATTTTTTTTCGAGGCCCTACCTAGAATACTGAAAATACTGTATCCTCGCTCTCCTGATTTTACCTGAAGGGTGTTAGTGAAGCAGAATCAAATAATTGCGAACAAAGTGTTTAAGATGTATGTGAAACATCTTGCTCATATTTGCTCATATAATGATGCTTTTATATGCGTTCTTTTATGATATTTGCTTACAGGTGGGATGAAAAGGATGCTGAGCAACTCGGAAGATGCTATAAAGACTATGCTCGATTTATGTTTGGCACCATGAATGAGATTGAGAGTACACTTCCAAAAGATCAAATATCAAGGAAGAATGTTAATGCTATCAGAGATATAGTATGTTTTACCAATTGTGTTATGGATTTTTATTTAATGCAATTAGGTTCTTCCATATCACCAATCATGCATGCTACGTTTCGTGGTACCCAACTATGATTGTACAATGGACCTAGATACATGGCGTCATACTGCAAGATAGTAGTAACAATAATGCACTGTGAATAGAACTACACGTACAGTTTGAAATTTTTATAGGATTATGTAGCTGCAGTAGTAGCATGTTTTATACTGTTGGTGCTGCCTGCTGCATTTTTTACATATTTTCAATTAATGCATTTTGCTTGTGGGAGGACATTTGTTATAAGTATATATAACCTTTTGTTTATGTACAGCTAGAATTTTAGAAAACGTCATGGAACGCATGGGAAGTTATAAAATAGTCTTTAAAAAATATTTTTATTCAAAATATTTAATTTTTTTATTACCATCCAAATTAGTACAATTGCTCTAAGTAGCTTCTTTGTACATAAATATTGTGATTTTTTTTATTTTGTAGATCACTGAAATATGCAAAGGTTATCTAACTGAAATTGGTTGGAGGGATAGGGAATACATTCCCCCGTTAAAGGAGCATTTGCATGTCACGCTTATTACATGCTTCTACTGGGCAGTAAACTGCACTGCTTTTGTTGTCTTTGAAGAGGGTGTTACAGAGGAGGTTATGAAATGGATGTCAATGTTTCCTCAAATTGTCAAGGATTCATGTATTATTTGTCGACTAATGGATGACATTGTCGCCCATGCGGTAACATTCTATTATGTACCACTTATTTACTTTTGCTTACCACTATAGTGCATAAGAATTATTCTCTGTAATGCAGAAATTGAATTTTATTTTATTTGTAAAAAAGTTTCACACATGCATTTGCAGAATACTACATGGTTTTAACTAGCTCAAGAATAGATGTTTTACCAAGTAAATCTATATTTCTTTCCATGTTAATGGTTGAAATCTCATGCAACATACTTCTTGTAGTTTGAGACAGAAAGAAACAATGTTGCTACTGCTGTAACTTGCTACATGAAAGAGCATAACACAACAAAGGAGGAGGCAAGTGAAGCACTATGGAATATGGTGGAAAATGCATGGAAAGATATGAACAACGAGTACCTCAGACTGACTTCAGTACCATCTTCCTTGCTTATTCGGGTTATTAATCTTGCACGCATGATGGAAACAATGTACAATAAAATTGATGGATACACAGATTCAGCAATACTGAAAGAATGGATATCCTTGCTGCTTGCTCAGCCAATACCATTCTAGGGTGCCATCCTATACTTTGGCCTCACTCTGCATCAGAACATCAGTACGGCGAATAATCAATAATAATGTCAAGTTTTCTTGGAGATGGCCGAGTCAATATCTCATTACTAGTATGTTGTTGTTTTTCGACATTTTAATCAATAATGGTGTAGTTCCTTATGTTGATCTTGGCTCTATTTCGTTAGCCATAGGTGGCTGTAACACCAATTGCTCAAACTGCTTGGCATTTCATATACTCCTGTTTGTCACTAGTGATCAATATATTCTGCTTTATTACATCTATTTGCATGTTTTCAACCTACAAGTGCAACAAGATATATATGATATGTGGTGTGCGGTCTATTCAAGTACCTGTATATATATTTGAAGTGTCAAACGCAAAGTGTGTTACATTATTCTTATCCAAGCCCATCACAGTATATACCGCCCTTAAAGCGGGTAGAATTGGTGACCGCTGGGAGCCCAAAATTTTTTTACGAATAATCTAATTTTCATTCGAAATAATAGAAATATACCCGTAGCAATATTTTTTTTTACAAAAATAGGCTCTAATCGCCCAACCATTGGGCAGCTAGAGCCTATCACCCAACAATCAAGCGACATACAAGCAATCCGCTAGCCGTTGGGCGAATTATTACAGTCGCTGAATGGTCGGGCGACTGCAATTGCTGTCGCCCAACGGTTAGGCGACAGCATTCCAGTTGTCCAACCCTTTGGCAACTGGAAGCACAGATAAAAAGAGGGAGCGGCGCTTAACCACGTCGTCAACAAAACCCATAGAACAGAAGAGAAGAGAGGGAGAAGAAAAGGAGACGGCAGAGGAGATGAGGAGGAGAGGAAAGAAAAGATAGGAGAGAAAAGGAGAGGGAGGGGAGAGGAGAGGAGGAGAGAAAAGGTGAGGGAGGGAGGAGAGGAAGGTGAGAAGAGGAAGAAGCAACCCTAGGTAATTTTTTCTTGTATTTGCAATTTTATATATGCAGTAGATATATTATTTACTATTAGTGTTATAGAAAATTGTAGATGTAGACAGAAATAGTTCAATTTCGGTATAGAAAATTTAGTCAATGTAGTTTTACAAAATTAACAACCGTAGTAGCCTATAGTTGTGTATAATTTAGCGAACATAGTTGTACAAAATTAACATCTTTAGTAAATTGGCATGCGTACAAAATTGTATTTATAGAAAATTCAGTGAACATTACATACAAATTAATCGTCCATAGAAATTTGTTGGTATTACAAAATTCAGTCAATATTTATGTAAGAATATCATAATTTGCTTTGTAAGAAACAATAATACGTAATATTTATGATTAAGTATGAATGAATGTAATGTCGTTAGTACGTTGGTAAAACGTGTGTACCATTGTAACTGGTATATAGGCATTTAAATCGATGAGAGACTATGTGGTCATGACTCCATGTGAATGATGAGTAATTGACAAAGGTTTAGGATAGTCGAGTTTGGATTGTGTGGTCGGACCATGTCGTTGCAGGGTGCAATGGGCTAGGTCGGACTTTGGTCAAATCTGGTCATTTGGGTTTAGGATGCATATTCTAATGTTTTGATAGGTTTGGACTTCGTCTGTGGTAAGTGTGATGGTATTTACGCTTTCATGTGTCGAGCGGTGCTATTTGACGTGTTTTCTTGTCTGTGTGACTGCAGGACGTCGAGTTGGAGTCGTGGCGAGACACGGTGGACCGGACTAGGCGCAGGTGGCACTGAGGTCAGAACGGTCGGGATGTGTCGAAGACGACGTGGACTCGAGGTGGTTGCGAGGCGTGCGAGGCAAGGAGCGCGGAAGCTTCCCGGAAGGTGCAGGAGGGGCGAATCGGGAAATTCGCAAGGCTGCACAATCGGGAGCGGGCTCCGTTGGACGTAGCGGGCGTAACGGGGCGGAGACCCGTTAGCCAAGCACTATAAAAGGAGAGGAGGGGCTGCATGCCCTCCTTGAGCACTTGTGATAGAATTAGGGTTTTAGAGTCAAAAGAGGCTTTAGGAAGGTTGTTTCCTTTAGCTCTTTAGTTGGTGTGAGTTGGTGGTAGAGGCAGAGTGTGCTCCCTCTGTGTCTCTACGATGGTTTCTATGTGAGTCTCCTCTCTCTGTGTGTTCTTCCTCCCAAGAAGTGGTGAGATTCTTGGTGTTCTTGAGGATTGAGAGGGAGATGAGGGATTGAGAGATTGTAATCACTCCTTTAGTCCTAATGTCCATGCGTATCGGGACTCCTCTGTATGCCATTTGATCCAATGAATGAAAATCTGAAGTTTCTCTGTTCGTGCTCCTGTTCTGTTCTTCGTTGCCTTCTTGAGTGATTTTTGGATTTTCGTCTTTTTGAGTTCTTGATTGCTGGGAAGTGCCAAAATGGGTTGCTCTTTGATGGGATAGTGCCTCAAGATCATTTGATCAAGTTTCCCTAGAGCAAACCTCTTTTAATCTCAGATTTGGCATTTTGGGTTGCTCTGTTCTTCTTTAGCTCTTCTAGGGTTTTTCGAGCATTTCGTGTTTCCCTTTGCAAGATGGGCTGAGATTTGGCATGGAGAGTCCTATGGCTAGTGCTAACATATCTGCAAAGTCTCTTAGCCATAGGATCAAAGGTTTGGAAGCAATTTGATTTTTGGCTCGGGTTGTGCAAAAATTCAGATTTTTACCCATAATCTGAAATTCTTGCTTCATGGTTTGATTCTCTTGTTTCCCAAGGTCCCCTTACTATTTAGTACGTTGTAGTAAGGTCTTGGATCGAAAAGTTTGAGAGCAAACCTTCTTATTAGCCAAAAATCCGAAGTCTCAAAGTTCCAGCCTGAAAATCCTGTTTGCTGTTTTTCTCGAGAGGTACTACCGCTCCTGGAGAGGTACTACCGCTCAGCGGTACTACCGCTCATGTTCGGACCAGTGCGATCAGCGATGAGACGTTCGGACGGTCCGAACGTTCTCGGGAAGAGGTACTACCGCTCGGCATAGCGGTACTACCGCTCGGATCAACGGTACTACCGCTTGCAGTCAGACTTGCTCTGAATTTATTTTTCTTGACTGCTTCTTTCTGGATCTGGTTTGTCCTTGTTCCTGTGATTTCCAGTAGTGCATATCTTCCTTCTTCATAGCTTCCATAGCTATTAGAGAAGAAGCATAAGTGTGGTCACTTGAGGGGTGAAGTTAATTTTTGAAAGCGCCATTCACCTCCCCTCTATCGCCATTTCGGTCCTACAATTGGTATCAGAGCCGGTTAGCTCTAATTCATAGATCTTAACTGGTCTCAAGAGCCATGGCGACGGACAAGTACTCGACCAAGCCGCCTGTTTTCGATGGCATCGATTACCCTTTCTGGAAGAGCCGAATGGAGACATACATCCAGGCCCAGGGGTACGCCATGTGGCGCAAGGTCAAGGTCCGGTTTGTTGTTCCTACCGATGAGAACATCAATGCCGGGAATATGGCTGATGTTGAGGCAAACGCTAAGGCAAGGAACATCATTATTCAGGGCCTGAGTCGTAGTGAGTTTGACCGCATCTCTCATCTTTCGTCGGCTTTCGACATCTGGGAGACCCTCGATGCATACCATGAGGGCACCACCCAGATTAAGATAGTCCGACAGGACCAGTTCAAGCGAGATTACAACAAGTTTGAAATGCTCGCTGGCGAGTCCCTTGATGAGTGCTTTGCGCGTTTCCACAAGATTCTGAGCAACCTCCGAGCCGTCGGTCTCACATACTCCGACTCGGATAACGCTCGACAGATGCTCACTGCACTCGATCTGCGTGTTTGGGAGATGAAGGTGACTACCATCAAGGACACCACGGACCTCTCGACTTTGACGCTTGACGCGCTGTACTCGCGCCTCAAGACGCACGAGATTGACATTGTCTCTCGTAAGTCGAAGTCACAGTCGATGGCTTTAGTCACCGATCCCACCTCGGCTTCTGGTCATTCTGCTGATTCGCTTTGTGGGTTCTCCCTTGCTGCTCTATGTGACGTAACTGATGATCAGTTAGAGCAGCTCGAGGATGAGCAACTGGCCCTCCTAGCTCGGAAGTTTTCCCATGCTTACAAGAGAAGGAGGGACAGGAAGAGGGGAGGACCCGTGATTTGCTTCGAGTGTGGTGGCCCCAACCACATTCGGGCAAAGCTGACTTCGGCGGTTCAAGCAAGAATGACTACACCGACAAGAACCGCAACAAGAAGCCCCCATCGCATCCACAAGGCAAGAAGAAGTTCCACGACTTCGGGAAGGCCAAGAAGCTCTTCCACCGTGTCCTCGCCGCGTTCGACGACCTCGACCTCAGCGAGGTGGAGGGATGGAGCGACGACGACGGGACGGGTGATCAAGACCCCAAGAGCGGCGACGACTTCTCCGGCATGTGCTTCATGGCCCTCGAGGGCGAACTCAGCGACAGCGAGCTGTACTCCGACTCGGACGAGGTATGCCCCACTTACGACCAGCTTAATCATGCTTTCCTTAAGCTAGGTGGCTTTCATGCTAGAGCTAGGGCTAAGTGTAGCGAGTTGGAGAAGGAAGTAGATAGACTGTCACGGGAGCTTACTTCTCTTATATCTGCTCCCTCCCGTGACGACTGTGATACATGCTCTGCTTTGCTGGCTGATATGGAGAAATTAAGGACCTCGCATGATAGTGTGTCCTCCGAGCTTGATATTGTTAAGATGGAGAATGTTAGTCTGCTTGCTGATTTAGAGTTGAGTAGGATGGCTGTTACCCTACTTACTACTGATGAGACTACTTCTCCCACCTCATGTGAGGATAAGGACATTGCTGCTAGAGGACCTTATGCCATGCTCCTTGATCTGCCCGAGTCTTGTGAAACTTGCTATAACTTGAAGATGAATTTAAAACGGGCAGATCATAAAATTGCTGAACTACAAGCTTCTTTACTTGAGCCGATTGATTCATGCTTAAACTGTCCTAAATTAACTGCTGAACTTGAAGCTGTCTCCAAACAGTTTCAAGATATGATTGATCATGATAGGAAGTTGGCTCAGTATGCTTCTAAGGATCCTGTTAGCTCACCATGCAAAAATTGTGATAAACTAAAAATTGACTTAATTGCATTGGATGAAAAATGTGTGAAGCTAACTAAGGACTTATTAGAGAAGCAACCTTCTGCTTGTATTGTCTGTGCTGAGAAGGGGGAGAAGCCCCAGGGTAAGGTGGAGACGCCTAGGAACGTGAACCAACTGGCTAGCAGTAGGACTGTCCCTTCAGAGTCGGCTGTGCGTCCACAAGCCATTCTTCCCTCTGCTGTTGGTTCTTCCTCTGCTCCCTTACGTTCTGCTGTCTCTTCTTCCCCCTGCTCTTCTTGCACCTCTCTCTTCCGGGAGTGTCAGTATCTTATGAACACTCTCGAGAGATTTGTAGGCGGCAAGAAGAAGCTTAATCTTATTCTAGACCAATCCAAGATTTGCAAGTTCAATCAAGGTCTAGGATATGATTTTTATGAGGATATGAGGAAGCATCCACCTGCTATTCTCCGACCCATAGTAGGAGGTGTGATCGAGGTCGAGCCTAGGTCTGATGAGGTTAAATTCAAATCAGCGGGCTTTGTCCAAGGGATCTCTGACAGCAAGGTGAGTCCACCTGCAGCTTCGGCCGCTCAGAAGGCGAAGCCTCCTGATGCTACTTCTACCTCTTAGAAGGTGAAGTACCACTGCACCTTCTGTCAGAAGGATGGACACACAGTCGATCGATGCTTCAGGCGCACTAGGATTGCGCATAGAGACCGTGCGGAGGCACTTAGGCGTATTCAGGGTCAGCCCCAGATCCTGAGTGCATCTAAGACTAGCACGAGGTCCAGGTTTGCTTCTGACAGGTTTGGGCAGCATCGAGGACTTGGTTTTTCTGAGTCTTCTGGTTTTCGTCCTCGTGCTGCTCCGGGTCGTGACTTCCGCTGTTCTGAGGGTACATCTCGTTTCCCCCGTCGAGACAATTACCCACGGCGTGATCAGCAGGTTGCCGGTGTTTCAACTCGCTTCCCATAGCGCTTGGACCTAGCAATGCCTTCAGGTCTACACATAGACCTTCCGCTTCTTTGAGTCACGAGAGCGTAGGGTAGATAGAGGTCGATCGTGCTTGACGACTTCATCCGCTCGACGTGTTGTTCAGTATTGGGTGCCAAAATCACTCTTGATTTACCCCAAGATCGAGACTTTACTCTCTGTTTGATTCAGGTTCGCCGGGTAGGGAAGGAGAAGGTTTGGCTTGTAGACTCCGGTTGTTCTCGTCATATGACCGGAGACTCCCGTTGGTTTTCTTCCTTGCCCGTGCTCCGGTGATGAGACGATCACCTTCGAGATGCTTCATCCGGCGCGTCATCGCCAAAGGTACTGTGCGCATTAATGATTCTTTCATTTTGAAAGATGTAGCCTTGGTGAGTAAGCTGCAGTACAATTTGCTTTCAGTTTCTCAGCTTACCGATGACGGTTTCGAGGTGAGCTTCAAGAAAATGCTTGTAAAATTCTTGATTCTTCTGTAGTCCGGTTTATGGATTTCGCTTTGGGAGGATCTTTCGTGCTAATTTTTCTGAGTCTTCCGTGATCCTCTCGGTGTTTAGTTGCTTCGAGTCCCGCGACCTCTCTCGGCATAGGAGATTTGGTCATATCGGATTTGACCATTTGACCCGAGTTAGCGGCCACGACCTCATTCGTGGTCTGCCGAAGCTCAAGATGGTCAAAGATCTAGTCTGTGCTCCATGCCGGCACAGCAAGATGATTGCCGCTTCTCACCCTCCGGTCAAAGTTACTATGACCGATGCACCGGAACAGCTGCTCCATATGGACACTGTTGGACCAGCTCGAGTAAAGTCAGCAGGAGGGAAGTGGTATGTTCTTGTCATGGTCGATGACTTCTCGAGGTATTCTTGGGTGTTTTTCTTAGCCTCGAAGGATGAGACGTTTTCACATTTTCTAGGTCTTTTCAGTAGGCTTTCTGTTGAGCTCCCGGGTGCCTTACGAGCGATCCGTAGTGACAATGGCACGGAGTTCAAGAATTCCTACTTTGAGAGTTTCTATGGTGAGACAGGTGTAGAGCATCAGTTCTCCTCTCCGCACGTCCCACAGCAAAATGGCGTTGTGGAGAGAAAGAACCGTACCTTGGTCGAGATGGTCAGGACGATGCTTGATGAGTACTCTACACCGCGGAAGTTTTGGGCTGAGGCTATAGCCACCGCGTGCCATGTCTCAAATCGAGTCTTTCTGAGGGCACACTTGCATCGCACTTCTTATGAGCTGAGATATGGGCGAAAGCCCAGCGTCTCTCATTTTCGTGTGTTTGGTTGCAAGTGCTTTATTTTGAAGTCCGGGAACCTAGACAAGTTCGAGTCACGATCTTGTGATGGGATCTTTCTAGGCTACTCGACTTCTTCGCGGGCTTATAGGGTCTGGAACTGCGAGTCTAGCAAAATGGTAGAGACCTGTGAGGTGACCTTCGACGAGGCCAGTCCGGGGACTAGGCCCGACATCTCAGGTTCTTTAGAGCAGTCCGAGACCATCTTCGTGGATGATGAGGACGATGGAGATGAGGGTTGTTTACCTGATCCCGTCTTTCATCCACCCCTCGAGGTGCCCTCTTCCACTGCACCTCGAGGCGATCAGCCCATGCCTTCTGCTTCTTCTGGAGCTAGTGGCTCTGTTCCTACCTCGTCAGCTCACGAGGTAGAGGCCACTTCTTCTTCTCATCCTGGACCTCCCGGACATATCCAGAAAGCTCATCCTTCAGAGCAAATCATTGGAGACCTTTTCGAGCGTGTTACCCGCTCAAAATCTGGCTTATCTCAATTCTATCTCCATTCTGCTTTCATTGCCTCCTTTGAGCCCAAGGATGTTTCTCATGCTCTTTCTGATGAGTCTTGGGTCAATGCCATGCATGAGGAGCTAGAAAACTTCGAGAGGAACAAGGTATGGTCGCTTGTCGAGCCTCCACGAGGTCACAATATTATTGGGACCAAGTGGGTGTTCAAGAACAAGCAGAGCGAGGATGGAGTGGTTATTCGAAACAAGGCTAGACTGGTAGCTCAGGGGTTCTCCCAGGTTGAGGGTCTAGATTTCGAGGAGACCTTTGCCCCTGTAGCTAGACTTGAAGCCATTAGAATCCTGCTTGCCTTTGCAGCTTCTAAAGGTTTCAAGCTTTACCAGATGGACGTCAAGAGTGCCTTTCTCAATGGCTTTATTGAGGAAGAGGTCTACGTCCGACACCTCCTGGTTTCGAGAACCCCAAATACCCACACCATGTCTTCAAGCTTTCCAAAGCGTTGTATGGACTTAAGCAGCCCCCGAGCTTGGTATGAGAGGCTAAAGTCCTACTTGTTGAGTCATGGTTTTGAGATGGGTAAGTTGACAAGACCTTGTTCATCCGCCGGCATGGCATCGACTTTCTGCTCGTCCAAATCTATGTCGATGACATTATCTTTGGCGCTCTTCCCATACTGTTTCACGCTTCTCGGATGTCATGAGCACCGAGTTTGAGATGAGTATGATGGGGAGTTGACCTTCTTCCTTGGCTTCCAAATCAAGCGCCTCGGAGGGTACATTTCTTCATCAAGGAAAGTACACTCGTGACCTCCGAGACGCCGACATGAGCGATGGTAAGCTGTGTCGACTCCCATGGCTTCTACAGCCTATCTTGACCTGATGAGGATGGCGAGCCATTGATCGAAAGAATTCGAAGTATGATCGGCTCCTTCTTTACCTCACCGCCTCGAGACCGACATACACTTCTCCATGTGCCGGTGTGCTCGTTTTGAGCTTCTCCTCGCGATCTCACCGCCAAAGCGGTGAAGCGCATCTTCGGTACCTTCGAGCTACCATTGACAATGGTATCTCGGTACTCTTCCTCATCCTGTCTTTCCTTGAGAGCCTTTTCGGATGCGACTTTGCTGGATGTAGGATAGATAGGAAGAGCACTTCCGCACCGCCACATTGGCACTTCTCGTTTCCTGGTCTTCGAGGAGCAATCCGATGTTGCACATCCACTGCAGAGCCCGAGCGTTGCAGCCGCCGATTCTTGCAGCCAGTACTTTGATGGTTTCGACCTGCGGGACTTTGGGTTAGCCTTAGACAGTGTTCCACTCTTTTGTGATAACACGTCTGCTATCAACATTGCTAAGAACCCAGTGCAACACTCTCGGACCAAGCACATTGATATCCGATACCACTTCCTTAGAGACCATGTAGAGAAGGGTGATATAGTGCTCCAGTTTGTGGAGAGTGACCACCAGTTGGCTGACATCTTCACCAAGCCTTTGGATAGTTCGAGGTTTTCAGCTCTGCGGGGAGAGCTTGGGGTGGTGTGTCCTTACGGACTGTAGTGAGGGGGAGCTTTGGGCTTTATTGCTTTACTATATTAATTATGCTTCTGTCTCATTTCTGTTGCATTGCATTTGCGGGTGCATTGGGTTAAGTCCTTCTAGCATAGGTTAGAGTGTTTCTTGTGTTGAGTTGCTTAGACTTCTTACTCTTATCTTGTGCTTCCAGGAGTAGCTATTTCTTATCTCACTAGGTTGAGCTCACTCACTTCTTGTAGGTTCTAGTGAGGGTTGGGCCACCCTGCAGACAGGCAGTGCGTGTTTGCTCTCTAGTGTGTGATTTCTCGTCACCGATTGTCCTGGAGTCATATGGGGTAGATGAGAGTCAGTCTGAGCCATAGTTGTCTCTACATCTTATCTATGCTTTAAGGACTGCCTGCTTGCTGTTTTCTTTCCCAGCTTCTCAATTTATTGCTTTAGTTCAGGGGGAGTTCATTTGGGAGCTTCTGGAGCATAATATTGACTTAACTCAACTTGAACTAAAAGTTGCATCTAATGTTGAGGGGGAGCTAGACTTTCTTGCATTTTCAGCATTCTAACATTATAATCAATCTGCATTGAGCCTTGATTATTATCCTGTTATGACATGCTTCAATGCTTTACACCTTGCCATGACTTGTGCTTAGCTTGCTAAATTCATCATGACTTCATATGTATAGACTAGCTTATGCCATGCTAAGTTTAATTAAACTTGCTCAACTTAAATTAAAACTTGTCATGCTAGCATTTGAGTTTAGTGTTTTTGGAGCTATCCTTTTATGATTCATGCCATGTCAAATAGGCTGAGTTGAACGTTGAATCTCTATTGAGCCTTAGATTGAGCTATTGTAGTCACTTGATGATGCATAAGTTAGTACTACATGTTAAAATGCAAAAAGATCTCTTTTGTGCGAAAAAACTGATCTCACCAATTCTCTCCTATGAGACGGCTTGCCATTGCACTTGGCATGAACTTAGGGGGAGTTTTGGATGACCTAGACTATCTTCTTAAGCTTATCGCTTGGAGTAGTCGCATAAGGCTTGAGGTCTAGCACATGACAAAACAAAAATCTGGTTGTCAACAACCTTCGCCAAAAGAAAATATGTCATTTGTGCTCAATTTGCTTAAGCTACAATAAAAATCAAGTACTTTAACAAATGTTTCATTCTCGGACTTGTAGCACTCTAGTTGGACTCAATTTGAGCTTCTTGGTTACGTTTAGCTTATTGACATGGCCTGCATCATCCTTGGATATCTCTAGCTGGACTTTGCTCATTGATGACTTGACGTGCTCACATAATGCACTTCATTTTCAGATTGTCATCTATGTGTTCTAGCTAGCCTATATATATGTTGTCATGACCTAGATCGCATTTTATTGAGTTATGGCTTGGTGTAGTATTTGTTGGTCATATTGGATAATTCTCATGGCTCTAATTGCTTAGAATAAACAAACTTCAGCCACATTCATTCATTGACATGTTGTATTTTCTCCTCTGCATTCTTGATGTGTTTATTGCCAAAAGGGGGAGAATAGAGTAGAAAAAGTCATTTGGGAACTTTTTAGAGCTTTGAAGAACAATTTGCTCTTTCAGTTGTTGCTCTTTTGTTCCTTCTGTCGACATGGTCATGAGCTTCACTTTCATTCTTTGGACCATGTTGGACTCTTCAGATCAAACTCAACTTAATGCTTTTTCTGAGTTTGTCAATATACTCATCAAGGGGGAGATTGAGAGACCATGTGGTCGTGACTCCATGTGAATGATGAGTAATTGACAAAGGTTTAGGATAGTCGAGTTTGGATTGTGTGGTCGGACCATGTCGTTGCAGGGTGCAATGGGCTAGGTCGGACTTTGGTCAAATCTGGTCATTTGGGTTTAGGATGCATATTCTAATGTTTTGACAGGTTTGGACTTCGTCTGTGGTAAGTGTGATGGTATTTACGCTTTCATGTGTCGAGCGGTGCTATTTGACGTGTTTTCTTGTCTGTGTGACTGCAGGACGTCAAGTTGGAGTCGTGGCGAGACACGGTGGACCGAACTAGGCGCAGTGGCACCGAGGTCGAACGGTCGGGATGTGTCAAGACGACGTGGACTCGAGGTGGTTGCGGCGTGCGAGGCAAGGAGCGCGAAGCTTCCGGAAGGTGCGGGAGTGGCGAATCGAAATTCGCAAGGCTGCACAAGCGGAGCGGGCTCCGTTGGGCGTAGCGGCGTAACGGGCGAGACCCGTTAGCCAAGCGCTATAAAAGGAGAGGAGGGCTGCATGCCCTCCTTGAGAACTTGTGATAGAATTAGGGTTTTAGAGTCAAAAGAGGCTTTAGGAAGGTTGTTTCCTTTAGCTCTTTAGTTGGTGTGAGTTGGTGGTAGAGGCAGAGTGTGCTCCTCTCGTGTCTCTACGATGGTTTCTATGTGAGTCTCCTCTCTCTGTGTTCTTCCTCCCAAGAAGTGGTGAGATTCTTGGTGTTCTTGAGGATTGAGAGGGAGATGAGGGATTGAGAGATTGTAATCACTCCTTTAGTCCTAATGTCCATGCGTATTGGGACTCCTCTGTATGCCATTTGATCCAATGAATGAAAATCTGAAGTTTCTCTGTTCGTGCTCCTGTTCTGTTCTTCGTTGCCTTCTTGAGTGATTTTTGGATTTTCGTCTTTTTGAGTTCTTGATTGTTGGGAAGTGCCAAAATGGGTTGCTCTTTGATGGGATAGTGCCTCAAGATCATTTGATCAAGTTTCCCTAGAGCAAACCTCTTTTAATCTCAGATTTGGCATTTTGGGTTGCTCTGTTCTTCTTTAGCTCTTCTAGGGTTTTTTGAGCATTTCGTGTTTCCCTTTGCAAGATGGGCTGAGATTTGGCATGGAGAGTCCTATGGCTAGTGCTAACATATCTGCAAAGTCTCTTAGCCATAGGATCAAAGGTTTGGAAGCAATTTGATTTTTGGCTCGGGTTGTGCAAAAATTCAGATTTTTACCCATAATCTGAAATTCTTGCTTCTTGGTTTGATTCTCTTGTTTCCCAAGGTCCCCTTACTATTTAGTATGTTGTAGTAAGGTCTTGGATCGAAAAGTTTGAGAGCAAACCTTCTTTTTAGCCAAAAATCTGAAGTCTCAAAGTTCCAGCCTGAAAATCCTGTTTGCTATTTTTCTCGAGAGGTACTACCGCTCAGCGGTACTACCGCTCGGACCAACGGTACTACCGCTCATGTTCGGACCAGTGCGATCAGCGATGAGACGTTCGGACGGTCCGAACGTTCTCGGGAAGAGGTACTACCGCTCGGCATAGCGGTACTACCGCTCAGCGGTACTACCGCTCGGATCAACGGTACTACCGCTTGCAGTCAGACTTGCTCTGAATTTATTTTTCTTGACTGCTTCTTTCTGGATCTAGTTTGTCCTTGTTCTTGTGATTTCCAGTAGTACATATCTTCCTTCTTCATAGCTTCCATAGCTATTGGAGAAGAAGCATAAGTGTGGTCACTTGAGGGGCGAAGTTAATTTTTGAAAGCGCCATTCACCCCCCCTCTGTCGTCATTTCGGTCCTACAATCGATATGCCTTGTAAATTATCGAAACCATTAGGAATTATTTGCAATAGGAGACAGCTCAAGTAGCGAGAAAAGTGCGGCATAAGTGTGTGGGCTGTTGATAGGAAGTTAATACTACGAGGTTAGTGTAGGTGGTTATGACAGGCGAATGATCAGTGAAATGTGCATTGCAGTACATCAATACTTTTGTAGTGTGCGATACGATTTGACATGTTGCAAAATTGAAACATATATGCAGATAGACATCAGCAATGCTGATGCCCACTACATGAGAGTGAATTACAGTGCTGGAACCGTTCGTGAAGGTCCGAATGGTGTGGATTTGAGCCGTTTTCCGCAAGCCACTCTGGTACACCCAGACGGCGAGAATGCTCGAATCTCAAATGAGATGCATTGGCTTACCCGCAATTTTTCGTTGGACCTCGGGGTGTGCAACGTCGTCATACAAGGGCTTCGTAGCCGGTCTCCCACGGGCATCAGATGGGAGTTGAGAACATTGATGCGCACTATTGCGTGGAAGGGATTTGTGTAAGAGTGCAGGTGCCGTAGATACGAGTGTGTCGTGCTTGTGCAACCATGCCATTGGAAGCTATGCAAGGTCATGCGTATGGCCATCAACCGGGAGGTGTGAGTAGATCGAGTGGCCCGCATGTTGGCGAAGAGAAGGAAGATGCTCGTGACGAGGCCGATGTGGTACATGGAGGAGAGGGAGAATGGCACTCAATGGTGGGGGAACAGGACAAGCGGATGAAGGGGAGCATATGGAGTACATAGTGCACCAGATGGAGCACGATGACCAGACGGCATGGGCTAAACAGGAAGCTATACAGGAGGACGACAAGGACATATCAGATGAGGATGAAACTCATGTCCCATAGGAATGGAACCGGTTCGATGCTGAGAGTGTGATATGCACATGCCTCGATTTAAGATGCGTGCATGTGAGTTGGCCCGATCTTCCGTCGTAGGAGAAATCCGATAACTTGAGTTGCGACGTTGACGCAGGGGAGGCTAACCACAATCCGATCATGACCAGCAATCTCGCAATCGCTACGCCGCTCCTCGATTGGTTACCAACCATGTCAAACACAATTGGCCTATTCATGAAGAACGGCTCCAACAAATCCAAGAGAAGACGTAAGAGCAACAATGGAAGAATTTCACTCGAAGATGAAATATTGATGAGACCCAATTGTTTTACAGTAGCTAGAATCAAGTCTACCCATAGTAGAAACATCAAGGGTTTTTATACTAGGAACAACCCTCCTAGCTAGGTGTGAAAGTTCTTGACAAAACACTTGAAGATGAGCCAGCCCAAAGGACAACCAATAGCCTGTTCGCGTGTCCTTTTATCTTCTGCGCAGTTCCTACTAAAATAGTCATAACTCCTTATTGGGAAGTCTAAATGATGAGCCATTTGTTGGAGGTGACAGTAGACTTAATTATCTTTCCATCCATATGTATTGTGCATACTGAAACATTATAGGTTGACCTTCATGATGCTGGGAATTGGAGGAATTTGTCAGTAATCAATGAACTTAGCCACTCATAATCGAAGCCGGGCCTTGGCTGAATCTTGATCAACAACTTCTTCGAAAATTCCTATTGTCCAAGGCGACATGCATGTGCTCATGTTATTGGACCTTGTATACTAGCCGACTCTTGAATTTTAGTGGACTCAACTACAGGTGTGTGTACCACTAGAAGTGTATGTGTGTCATTGATGTCCTCATCATACTCCCCTTCTTGAGAAGGAGTCGACCTCGACATTGGCTCATCTTCGTCTCCCAAATATGGAGATAAATCAACAACGTTGAATGTATTACTCACTCAATATTCCTCGTGCAGCTCCAATTTATAGGCATTGTCGTTGATCTTTGTAAGCACTTTAAATGGTGTATCACCTCACGGCATTATTTTGGACTGGTGCCGTTTTGGAAAATGATCCTTGTGCAAATGCAACCAAATTAGGTCACCTTCTTCAAAAACCACCTCCTTCTTGCCCTTATCTGCGTGCTTCTTATATTGGGCTTGCATCTTTTCAATATTCACTTTGGTTGTCTCATGTAGCTTATGAATCATCTTGGCACGCTTTCTTAGCTTCAAGATTACCTCTTTCTGAAGGTGGCAAAGGTAGCAAATCAATTATAGCAGTAGGCTTGAATGCACAACGCGGTTGTAGGTAAATTCAATGTGTGGCAAGCATTCCTCCCAAAGCTTCAAATTCTTCTTGAGTATAGCCCGTAGCATGGTACCAAGTGTGCGGTTGACGACTTTGGTTTGCCCGTCGGTTTGAGGATGATAAGTAATTGAAAATAATAACTTCGTTCCAAGCTTTCCCCATAGCATCTTCCAAAAGTGGCTTTAAAACTTGGCGTCATGGTCTGAAACAATTGTCCTCGGTACTCCATGCAAATGAACAATTTCCTTGAAAAGCAAATAAGTAACATGGGTAATATCATCGCTCTTATGACAAGGTATAAAATGAGCCATTTTAGAAAACCTATTAATGACAATGAATATACTTTCCCTTCCCCTCTTAGTCCTTGGTAATCCTAGCACAAAATCTATAGAAATATCCTCCCAAGGTACTTTCGGAATAGGAAGAGGCGTATATAAACCATATGGGTTTAAGTGAGACTTAGCTATTTGACAAGTAGTGCATCTCCCCACGTAGCGCTCAACGTCACGCTCATCTTTGGTCAATAGAAGTGCATGACTAGCACGTCCTTGGTTTTGTGAATACCAAAATGTCATCAAATCACCTCCATGTGCCTCCTGCAACAACAAAAGACGAACGGAACTCGCGGGAACACAAAGTCTGTTAGCTCTAAATAAATAGCCACCATTTAGCACATATTTATCCCAACATCTCCCTTCCTTGCAATTAGCATAAATGTCTCCAAAATCCAAATCAATAGCATATAGTTATTTTAAACTTTCCAAACCAAGAATTTTACAATCAAGTTGGGACAACAGCGTGTACCATCTAGACAATGCGTCAGCCACTATATTCTCTTTTCCTTTTTTATGTTTCACAATGTATGGAAAAGTCTCAATAAATTCTATTGACTTAGCATGTCTACGGCTCAACTTACTTTGGCTATGAATATGCTTTAGTGATTCATGATCCGAATGAATGACAAATTCTTTTGGCCAGAGATAGTGTTGCAACGTTTCTAATACTCTAACCAAGGCATATAATTCTTTGTCATATGTTGAGTAGTTTAAAGTTGGACCACTAAGCTTTTCACTAAAATAAGCAATGGGCTTAAATTTCTATCTTGCATGAGAACACCTCCAATCCCAATACCACTAGCATCACATTCTATCTCAAAAGCCTTATCAAAATTAGGAAGTTGTAGAAGTGGTGCTTTAGTTAACTTATCTTTCAACATGTTGAAGACATCCTCTTGTGCTTTCTCCCACTTGAATGGCACATTCTTCTTTGTCAACTCATTGAGTAGGGCAGCGAGTGTGCTGAAATCCTTCAAAACTTGGTGGTAGAAACCAGCGAGTCCATGAAAACTCTGCACTTGTGTGACTGTTGTAGGTGTAAGCCATGCTCGTATAGCTTCTACCTTCTGTTCATCCACTTCAATTACTTGTGCAGTCACAACAATACCAAGAAACACAACTCGATCTATGCAAAATGTGCACTTATCAAGGTTACCAAACAAGCACGCCTCTCTCAAAGCAGTAAAAACTTGGCGCAAATGTTCCAAATGTTCATCCAAAGCCTTGCTATAAATCAATATATCATCAAAGTAAAATATTGTAGGGTGGCCCCCACCTAAGCCCATCCGGCCTGCTAAGGGGTTATAAAGCCCAAGATAGGATATGTGTAATGACATAGATACCCCTACGGGGGGCACACGGATGTAAGGGAATAATTGTAAAATACTTCTCATGGAAATATATATGCCGCCCCTAACATAGGGAAGGGGGCAAGCATTGTTCATCCATCTTCTCCACTACACCACTCTCACTTTACTGTTTGGTCGGTAACCATACCAGTTGGCGCCTTCCGTGGGGACGATGGATGCATTTGCCGGCACTTTCGAGCAGATGCTTTTCGATCAAGTACTTGTTCGGCTTGACGGTATGAAGAATTGTATTGGAGGAATTGAAGTACAACTTGAGTGAGTTGAGCATACTCCCCCAAGACAGCACTCACCACCGCGAGGTCCTCGAGATCGAGTTGGAGCAAATCACAATGCTACTGCTGCCCTTCTCCAACCACGGGCATATTTCATTTTAGCATGCTGCCCATGAAGAGGTGAATGGCAACTATACGGCTGACAATGGAGAAGACCTTGATTTTGACCATGATCGGTAGAGTCTTGGGCATAATCGTCGAGGAATGGGTGGTAATGGAGGACATGCGCCTCATCGTCATGAGGAGAGAAGAGATGATGGCTTGGTTAAGATTAAATTTGATGTTCCTTCCTTTGATGGTAAATATAATCCTGAAGCATATCTTGATTGGGAACTACTAGTAGAACAAAAGTTCAGTTGTCATGACATTCCTAAAAATAGAAGAGTATGTGCTGCTACTAGTGAGTTTACAAATTATGCTTCTATTTGGTGGAGTCAATTGAAAAGAAGGGATGATGCACCTCGCACTTGGGATGAGTTGAAAAGGGTAATGAGATCTAGATTTGTTCCATCTAATTTTTAGCGTGATGTGATTAATAAGTTACAAAGATTGAATCAAGGTAGTAAGTCTGTCGAGGAATACTATGAAGAATTGCAAATTGGCATGATCCATGCTAATATAGGGGAGCAAGAAAATGCAAAGATGGCTAGGTTTCTTGGTGGGCTGAATAAGGAGGTTTAGAATATACTTGATTTTTATAATTATAATTCTTTGAATAAGCATGTGCATGATCAGAGGCAAAGCTACACCAGGATGAACCACAACTATTCCAGCTCCTCCATACCATGAAAACATTCCAGTACATAGGTCAAGAAGCCCTAAACAGTTTGGGACACAACACAATGTCACCCAGCTAGGAGCAATCAGCAAGGCATCCTGATTCTTCAGCACATAGGACTACTGATTCAAAGAAGACTGCTGTTGTCCCAGCCACAAGTTCATCATCCATAGCTTCTACTAGAAGAACCAGAGAGATAGAATGCTTCAAATGCAAGGGGAAGGGGCATTACATGCATGATTACCCAAATCAACGAGCTCTTATTATTTAGGAAGATGGAGAGTACACATCGGCAAGCAATGTAGAGGAAGAAGAATCTGACCACGAGGAGCAACATAACATTTTAGAGTCTGATTCAGAGGAGATCACCTATGACACAAACCATGCAAACCTCATCATTTTTCGTGTTCTTAGCTCACAGATGGAAAAGCAAAGAGAGGACAATGTCACAATTTATTCCAATCAAAATTTGTGATCAAAGAGCACTCATGCAAGGTGATTATTGATGGCGGAAGCTGTAACAACATTGCAAGTTTAGAGATGGCTGAGAAGCTTGGCTTGACTACACGTGCTCACCCATAGCCATACTACATCCAATGGCTCAACTCATGTGGGAAACTGAAGGTAACTGCTATGGTGAGAGTGCCTTTTGCTGTTGGTAGCTATTCTAACTTTGTGGATTGTGATGTGGTACTGATGCAAGCGTGTGCATTACTTCTTAGGAGGCCATGGCAGTATGAAAAAGACATAGTTCACTATGGGCGTTCCAACAAGTACTTGTTTATACACAAGGAGAAGAAGGTTTCATTAGTTCCAATGACACCAAAAAAATACTCAAGGATAATTTAGATAAGGTTGAGTGTGAGAGAAAAGAAAGAGAGATGAGTGACACCCACAACAAGGAAAACGAGAGCCACAAGCCCAAATTGAGAGAAAAGAAAGAAAAGAGTGACAAAAAAGAGACATAAAACTAAAGGGACAGGTTTTGTTAGCCACAAAGAGTGAGATGTGAGAGTTAGAAACACAATCCCAAGAGTGTTATGCACTTGTGTGCAAGAATGTTATCTTTTCCACTAATGCTTTACCCTCTACTTTGCCCGTTTTGATTGTTTCTTTGTTGCAGGATTTCGTGGATGTTTTTCCAGATGAGATCCCAGCGAGGTTACCACCAATGCAAGGAATAGAGCACGAAATTGACTTCATCCTAGGGGCATCCTTGCCTAATTATCCTCCATACCGCACCAACTCTGAGGAGACAAAAGAAATTCAGCGGCAAGTGCAAGAGCTTCTTGAAAAAGGGTACGTGCATGAGAGCTTAAGTCCATGTGTTGTTCCTATGTTACTTGTGCCAAAGAAAGATGGATCATGGAGGATGTGTATAGATTGTAGAGCTATTAACAATATTACTATTCGGTATCATCATTCTATTCCTAGGTTAGATGATATGCTTGATGAATTGAGTGGCTCTACTATGTTTTCTAAGGTTGACTTGCATAGTGGTTACCACCAAATTAGAATGAAACTGGGTGATGAATGGAAAACTGCATTTAAGACTAAATTTGGATTGTATGAGTGGTTGGTTATGCCATTTGGTCTTACTAATGCAACTAGTACATTTATGCGCTTAATGAATGAAGTATTGAGAGCTTTTATCGGAAAAATTTGTGGTGGTTTATGTAGTGGTTACTGACCAAACAGTAAAGTGAGAGTGGTGTAGTGGAGAAGATGGATGAACAATGCTTGCCCCCTTCCGTATGTCAGGGGCGGGCATATATATTTCCATGAGAAGTATTTTACAATTATGCCCTTACATCCATGTGCCTCCTGTAGGGGTATCTATGTCATTACACATATCCTATCTTGGGCTTTACAACTCCTTAGCAGGCCAGATAGGCTTAGGTGGGGGCCAACCCTACAACAGGAGCCCCTCATGGTGAAGGCCTTTACCTGGCGCGCGTACTTTGCGACATGCTGGGTGGTAGTCACCCCCTCCCCGTCAAGAAGGTCGAGGGACAATTCGCATTCTTCCACTGGGGCCTAGACGAGGACCCTCCTCGAACCGGCCTTGATCTCTTCCGGCGTGATTGCTTCATCGCCGAAGAGGAGCTTGAACGGAGTGAACCCCGTCGGATGTGTCACCGTTGTGCGAAGGGACCAGAGCACGCTATGGAGCTCGTCCGGCGAGTTGTCCTTCAGCAGCCCGACGAGGCGCTTCTTGACTCCAGCCGAGATGTTCCCGTTCGCCCGCTCGATCGCTCCGTTGGATTGCAGGTGCCCAACAGAAGCGTATCGAAGTGTGATGCCCATGCGGTCGCAAAAGGCCTTGAACGGTACGGAGTCGAACTGCAAGCCGTTGTCGACAGCAACCTCCCTTGGGACTCCGAAGCGGCAGATGACGCTCTGCCAGAGGAAACGCTGCATGGTTGTAGAGGTCACCTCAACCAGTGCTACCGCTTCGGGCCACCTAGAGAAGTGCTCCATGGCAACTACAATGAACCGAAGGTCGCCCGGGGTGCGCGGGAGTAGCCTAATGACACGATGCCCCAGTGCGCCAATGGCCATACCAGGGGAATGGGTTGTAAGTTGCTCAAGGGTCTGTGGATGGCCTGCCCCATCCACTGGCAGCCTTGATAGCGACGCACGAGGTCTTACATGTTCGTGATGGCCGTTGGCCAGTAGAAGCCCTGCCTGAATGCTTTGCCAACCAGGGACCTCGACGTGATATGCGAACTGCAGAGCCCCGCGTGGATCTCAACGAGGAGGCACTTTCCCTTGTCATGTGAGAGGCATCGCAAAAGTGGGGCGCAAACTCCCCTCTTGTAGAGGACGCCGTCCAGCACCTGGAAGGATCTAGCCTAGTGTTGCAAATGTCGCAGCTCGAGGGGGTCATCAGGCTCGGCTATGCATTGCATCTCCACCAAGGGGAACAAGGACGGCACAGTGATGTGGTGGGCTAGGAAGCAGTGCTGAAGCTTCCTCGAGGTCATGATCAATGCGTAGGCCAACTTCTCGAGTTCGGTGTACCGTGTCTTGGCACCCTAGAGAGCTTCAGAGAGAAGTACATGGGCCACTAAAGGGTGCCTTCCTCGAGGGCGAGGACTGCACTGACTATCGTTGCTGTTGCAGCGAGGTAAAGCAAGAGGGGAGCCTCTTGTGCTGGGGCGACTAATGTGGGAAGGCTTGTGAGGTGCTGCTTAAGGTCATCGAAAGCCTTCGCATAGTCGTCATCCCAGTGGAACTCGTCGTAGCCGCGAAGGGTCTTAAAAAATGGGAGGCCCCATTCAGCCGCCCTAGATAGGAAGCGACTCAACGCAGCCATGTGTCCGGTGAGGCTCTGGACCTCCCTCGTCGTCATAGGTGGCTCCATTGAGAGGATCACATCGATCTTGTTGTGGTTTGCTTGGATGCCTCTTTCGAACACCAAGAAACCCAGGAGCTTCCCAGCTTGCACGCCGAAGACGCACTTGTTAGGGTTGAGCTTGATGCCCGCTCACCTGAGGTTGTCGAAGGTCTCCTAGAGGTCTTGACCGTGGGAGGCCAGCTGCCTAGTCTTTACAACCACGTCGTCGACATAGGCTTTGATGTTCCTCCCGAGCTGAAAGGCCAGCGCAAGCGCGACAAGACGCATGAAGGTGGCGCCTACATTCTTCAGGATGAGGGCATCCTGATGAAGCAGTATGTCCCTACCGGTGTTATGAAGTTGGTCTTGTCCTTGTCGTCTTTGGCCATGTGAATCTGATGGTAGCCGGAGTATGCGTCTAGGAAGCTCATAAGTTCACATCCCACCGTGGCATCCACCAGCTGATCTATACGCGGCAGTGGGTTGTTATCCTTCGAACACGCCTTATTGAGTGCGGTGAAATCAATACACATGCGCATGCCCCGCTAGCCTTCTTTACCAACACCGGGATAGCAAGCCAGTCCGGGTATTGGACTTCACGAATGACCCCGGACCGGAGGAGTTTTGCCACTTCTGCCTTGGCCGCTTGTTGTCGCTCTATTGACTTGTGTCAGAGTCTTTGCTTGACCGGCTTGGCATCGGGGCAGACAGCTAGAGTATGTTCGATGAGGGTGTGGTCCACACCCTTTATGTCATCTGGGGACCACGCGAAGACGTCCGTGTTGTCCCGGAGCACCCGGAGTAGGTCTTGCTCAACATCCAGGGGAAGGCCCTGGAAGATGGACACACACTAACCTTCAGTGTGCAGGGGCACCCTCTTGACTCCACCGTCTGGCCGGGGCTTGGGCGTCCACCCCAGGGCGGAAGGCATGTCTACCCTAGGAGTATCGGTGAGCACGTGCACCTTCTAGTGCGGGCCCCGAGCACCAAGCTTTATGCACTGGGCGAGGTCCTAGCCACCGAAGGTGGTGATAATATCCTACGGGCCCGGGAGCTTCATGCACAGGAAGTCATGGTGCGGGACCACTCCGAAGGAGTTGAGGGTCGGGCGTCCCAATATGGCGTTGTAGGGGTATGGAATGTCGACAACGTCGAAGATGATGTCTTCGCTCCTCGTGTTGTCGCCCTAGCCGAAAGAGATCTGCAACCGTATCTGGCCCAAAGCCTTTAGCGACTGACCCCCGAAGCCCTGTAGTGGGATTCCCGAGGGGCCTAAGCGGCTTCAGGGGATCCCCATCTGGTCGAAGGCTACCACAAACAAAATGTCGGTGGAGCTTCCTTCGTCGACCAGGACACACTTAACATCGCAATTCTAATGGACGAAAACTTTAAAAAACTCACAAAAAATAACGGATGCAAAAACTAGGGTTTAGATTTTTTTTTGGCTTCTGTGTAGGAAAAAAACTAAATCTAACTACGGGTAAATTGATCCTACCGTGTCAACCGCGCTCTGATTCCAAGATGATGAGGGGGATTGCCCGATCTTCACGGTGTAGGATCGATGGAGATAATTTGGATCCGTGCAACCAGATGAATCGATGGCGCCAATCACTGTTAGAACAGCAAATTGTGACAAAAGAATTTGCCTAACCACACGCTCGTGATCCCATCTACCTGACTACCAAGTAGACGCGTCGTCGCTCCGGCCAATCACAAGGAATCACAAGAACGATGGGGAAGAACGCCCGATTCCCCTCTAGGTTGCAATCATATGCCAAACCCTAGGAGGAACAAGTGCATTGCTCTCCGAAAAATAATAGATCTATTTCTGGTGGTCTGCCCTCAGACTCATGAACGCAAAATACTTAAGCCTAGAGATACAGGACCGAATCAACAACTAAAAAAACATCTGAGCCGCGATGAGGCCCACGCAAGTCTGTTCGGCCGACGTAAACCGAGTCCTACTCAACGACAAAAAAACAAGACTCGATAACAGAAATGTAGCTCTGACTAGATAAGTCATGCAACAAATAAATAAAAGAAAAACAAAAACATGGCCGACTAGAAACACTTGACTAGAAATGTCTTCACAAGTTGTGCACAATTTTGAAGTTTGGAATAGTGAATAGTCCCGTCACGTGTGATGCATGTGTTGGCTTGGTTGTCAGATTCATGCATGATTTTCTTCTTTTTTTGCCTTGATATTTCTTTCTTTTCTTTCCAATCAAAACTTTTAATGTTGCCTGCTACCTTCTTCGCACCGCTCTCTTTGTTAGTTATATCCCGTACCCACTTACCCACTTACCCAGCGGTGCTGAGTCTATGAGGGTGAGTGTTTTGTGACTGGAGAGCCTTGTGCGCCGCACTTTGTTGTTCAAATTTGGTCGTTGTCTTCATCTTCACAAAGGCCTCCCTTGTTTTCGGTGACACGAAAGGATACCTCATGAAGGTCGTGAGATCCTTGGCCATGTATTGCGTGATAAGAGTGCTCTTGAAGTTCTTCCATGCTTTTGCCATCGTGAGGAGCGCCTACAGTTGCATGAGTCCCTGTACTTCTGCTAGGATCTCAAACGAATTTGTTATTTCCTCCCATAGCTAATTTTTATAATCCTTTGCCAAATCTTCCTAGCTTGTTATGGTGATGGGAACCCGTTGCCTTCCAATTATCCTGTAGGTAGTCCAAAATGCTACCGCTGCTTTCTTCGGTTGCAGAGGGACCCCATCCGGAGAGACCACCGTGATGGTCATTTGGCACTCTGGCCTTTTCGATACTCCTCGGTCATGCTTAGTTATTCCAATCTTGGGAGTGTGAGACCCAGATGACGACGACGATGATTGTATGGATGTCATCTCTCTTATAAGAATAAACTAACTGCACTGAGCTATGAGCGTAAACAAATTATGTTCTATGAATCGAATTACACACCAGTGTCTCAAGTTCATTGAACCTAACACACTGGAGTGTATAACTTGCTTCATGCCCTTTGAAGGTCTATGTGGCATATATTATTGCTACAAGGTCCCTTTGGAATAATAACATGCCAATCCAAATAGATCTTGTAGCTAATAAGTGAAGCATATATCATGAAGTACTGAAGGTCATAAAACAAAGTTCTATGAATCAAATTACACAAACAAGTGTCTCTAGTTCATTGAACCTGACACACTGGAGTGTGTAACTTGCTTTATGCCATTTGAAGGTCTATGTGGCATATATTATTGCTACAAGGTCCCTTCGGAATAGTAACATGCCATTCCAAATAGATATTGTAACTAACAAGTGAGGCATATATCATCAAGTACTAAAGGTCATAAAACAAATTAGCCAACTATTGAAGATCACAAAACAAATTAGCTAACTATTGAGACAAACCACAATATTGACAAATGACAGTAATAGTAACAATTTAGAGCTCAAGCTTGAATATCCAATTGTAGTATTAGATCTTCTAGCTAACAAGTGAAGCACATATCATGAAGTACTAAAGGTCATAAAACAAATTAGCCAACTACTGAAGATCACAAAACAAATTAGCCAACTATTGAGACAGACCACAATATTGACAAATGACAGTAACAGTAACAATTTAGACCTCAAGCTTGAATATTCAATTTTAGTATTAGATCTTGTAGCTAACAAATGAAGCACATATCATGAAGTACTAAAGATCACAAAACAAATTAGCTAACTATTGAGATTAGATCTTGTAGCTGACAAGAGAAACATATATCATGAAGTACTATATATCATGAAGTATTAGACCAGTATCATCATCGAGCTAATATCCGAACCCACTGTGGGATTTGGGTTTCTTGCCGTAGGGAGGGAGAGGCGGCGCGTGAGGGAGAGGCGGTCGGCGTTGGGAGGGAGAGGCGGCGTCTTGAGGGAGAGGTGGCCGGCGTCAGGAGGGAGAGGCGACCGGTGTTGGGAGGAGAGGCAGCCGGCATCAGGAGGGAGAGGCGGCTGTGTGATGGAGGGAAAGGCGGCCAGCGCTGGGAGGGAGAGACGGCTAACGTCGGGAGGGAGAGGTGGCCGGTGTCGGGAGGGAGAGGCAGACAGCAACAGGAGGGAGAGATGCCGTTGAGCACGAGTGACCAGTCAAATCTAGTAAAACCTAGTAGGGGCGGTGTGATGAGGACATCCTTTCCATAGATACAACAGTGCCAACTCCACAACAAACTCAACAAACTGAAACTATGATACAAGGACCAATGACTCGAGCGCGAGCACGTCAACTTAACCATCAGGTGAATGCATTCCTAAGTTTGCATACAGATGTTTCAAAGAATGGCATACTACTTAATTCTTGTGATGATTTAATTATCCTTAGGAACCATGGTGAAGAACCACACGAGCTCAAGTGTAGAAGTGGAACCGTCAAGCGCAATCCAAGTCCTGTTCGCGAGTTCGATTCAGATTCGGCCTTTGTAACAGCATCTACTTCAAATGGCCATAACTTTTGATCCAGAAGGCTTCTCGAGGCCCGTGAGTACTTGTTGGAAAGCTCTTCGAGTCTACTTTCAGATGGATTTGGTCTCACCTCCAAACTCCATCCGAGCAGATCAGAAACAGCGAAAGAAGATATATTACTTTTCCAGTCCGAGTCAAAGTGGCCGAGGGCCTTGTAACCTACGCTATTTGGGCTGGTACTGTTCACATGAACAGTACCATGGCCATGTGAACAGTAGCTATGAATAGTACCACATCACTTTTCATTAGATAAGTGCGGCTCTCCCCTCCCATATTTAAGGAGGTCGCACCCCTTTAGTTTTCTTCGGGTTTTCTTAAGAGATTATTCTGCTTAGCAGTTTCGCCGCATGTTCGGTTGTGGAACCCCAACTTGTGAACTTAATCTTTATTCGCAATACAGATTACATCTTTTACTCTCTTGCTCGTGTTCTCGATTTGCTTGCAGGAGATAGCCTTGTTAGCGAGGTCAATCGTGTTCGGCGCGGTTGATAACCAACGAAGCAGTGGTGCAGTGATTGCGAGGGGTTTGATCTGTTTTGGTCGGAGCCTTTGGATCATCAACGTCGAGTTCTCCACAATCGACTTATCAGTACCACTCGAAAGATCGGGCCATTGTCACATCAGTTGGTATCAGAGCAACGGCTGCCCGTGAGGTAATTCATCCCTTTTAGATTAGTTTATGTTCATCATTCCGTCCCAAAAACTCCAGAAAATTGGCCTAAAAAAATTGTTCATAGTGTTCTTCCGGTGTCCCAACACCCCTTGTGCCATTGCAATTTTTCTTTTCAGTATTGCTCGCTGAAATTTTGGTTACATTATCGTGTTCAAGTTGCTGATTGCTAGTCTAGTCAGAGTCTAGTTCGTCATTGTCCTGTTGCATCTCGTGTTCCTTTGCGTAGCTTCGTCGTTGTGTGTTCTTGATCCTTGCCGCCCCCCCATCCTTGCCGCGCCGCCATCCTTGCTACGGCCTTCCATCCACTGCCAACCCTAGCTGCGACCCCCTTGCCGCCCCCCATCCTTACCGCGCCGCCATCCTTGCTACGGCCTTTCATCCGCTGCCAACCCTAGCCGCGACCCCCCTTGCTGCGACCCCCCAGGCGTTTCCATCTTCTGCCGTGCCTCCCACTTGTCTCATCCTTGTGCAAGAAAAAAATTAGGGTTTTGGACTCAGAAAAAAAAGAAAAAAAGAGAAAAAAAGAGGAAAGAGTCCATCTTTGCCGAAATTTAGAAAGTGCATCAAACCTTTGACGAAAATAGTGAAAATTGGTGGAGCTGTTCTTCATACATCCAAAAGCCTCCAAAAAAATTTTGAGCAATTTCGGCCACGGGATCAAAAGTTATTGCAGTTTCAATTGAGGCCAAAACGAATTCGAGTCCGTTTCCGACACACCTCAGTAAAACGGGTATAACTTTTGCATACGGTGTCCGTTTTTGACGTTCTTGTACTCGTTGGAAAACTAACGACGATGCGCATCTGAAAATCTGACAGCAAAGTTCTTGTCACCCTCCAAGACCCCCAAAATCGGCCATCTTTAGCCCCAAAATTGTGTTGCAAGTTTTTGGTTTTTAGTCTTTGGTGATTTATTTGGTCTTCCCTTCGGAATTTGGGTTTTGTGCAGTTGAAAAAGTTGTAGATCTCATCGAAACCTTTCAAACGGGTATATATAAGCTATATAAAATGTTGCCTTTTTATCGTTTGAGACTAGCTGTTTTATCTGCTCAATCTAGAGGGCTGTTCACGTTTTTTTTATATCGCTGTTTTGTGCTCTAAATCGCGTGAATAATCTTGTGCCCTTAGAAATAAGTTTGAGTAGTGGGCTAGCGTCTCTCCTAGTATTTGTTGTGAGGTTCTCCTTTGCTTACATCAAGTCACTTTGTTCGTTGCGTGTGCGTACATACACTTCCTTGCATAGGGATTGATTGGCTAGCTGTGATTAGGCTATGATCAGCAACTTTTCATGAGTCCTTTGAACAAACTTTCAACTTGCATTTACTGAACTGATTATTGTTGATCCTTTTTGCTACCATATTGTGCCTTCCAAGCTCCACCTACTCTTGATCAGAACAGGTCCCCTCGTGCAATCGTACCCACGCTCGACACGGTATCACGAACCAGCCACCGGTTGTACCACTTGCTGCATTGGTAAGAACACTTGTAAGAGTGTGGTAAGACCTTGAGAGTGTGTGATTCCACCTTCCACCATTTAGTAGTTGATAGGGATAATACCTTTGTGTTGTCATTTCTTTGCTACTAACCATGGCAGGTGAGACATCTGATGTGCAAGAGTGTGTTTTAAAGGGAGAGATCATGACGCTTTTGGATGAACAAAGCACTACCATTATTGAGGACATCGATAGGAAGCTGGATACAATGCAGCGCTCCATCAATGAGAGTATTGCGACACTCACTGCATGCCTTGAAAGAATGGTAAATCGGCCACCAAACAATGGACGCGCGTATGATCACGATGCAGGCCAAGATCATGAGGAGGGAGATGATAATGGGAGACAAAACCGCGACGCCGGTGTTGCATTTGCTGCCCAAGATGCACGCCCATGACACCGCCCTCATCAGAACCGTCACAGTATGGGAGGTAAAAATTTTCAGCACCACAATGCTTGTGCTCATGATGACCCATTTGCTAAAGTCAAATTTACCATACCATCTTTTGCGGGTACTTATGATGCTGAAACTTATCTAGATTGGGAGATGACAGTTGAACAAAAATTTAATGCCCATCTAGTTCCTGAAATGCATAGAGTCAGACAAGCCACTAGTGAATTTAAAGATTTTGCTATCATTTGGTGGACTCAAGTAGTTAATTCTGGTTTAAGACTTGATACATGGGATAGATTGAAGGAAGCTATGCGTGCTAGATTTGTTCCTCCTGCTTTTAAATGTGAAATGTGTAAGAAATTACAGCGCTTAGACCAAGGTAATAGATTTGTCGAGGAATATTATCAAGAACTGCAAATAGGCATGCTGCGTTGTAATGTTGTAGAGGATGACGAGGATAAGATGGCTCGTTTTTATGGGGGCTTAAGGCGTGAAATTCAGGACATAATTGATTACAAAGAGTATAATGATATCAATAAATTGTTCCAGCTTGCTTGTTTGGCAGAGAAAGAATTGCAGGGTAGGCAACAAAGGACAAGGAGCAACTTTGGAGGTACGTCTACGTCGAGATCGACGCCTGGGCAAGCCAAGACAGCCCCACCTCCTGTTTTTCGAGCTACTGCCCCCTCTGTGAGTAGGGCGCGTTCAGCAGCACCGCTGCCACCATCGCGCGCACCCGAGACGAGCAAATCTACTAGTGTGCAAGCACCAGCAAAGAGTTCTTCATCGGTTGCTTCCACGGGCCGTACGACGGGCATTGTGTGTGACCGTTGTAAAGGGATGGACCACGTCATGAGAGATTGCCCAAGTCAGGGGGCGTACATTGCGACAGAAGATGGAGGTCATGTAAGTGCTAGTGATGTTGAGGATGAATATGCTCTTGCAGCTAATCTTGCAGGTAATGGTGATGATCATGAGACAGATAGCGATGGTGAGGAAATTTTAGGTGCCGCTGCTACGGCAAATTATAGAACCATAATTGTGCAGCGAGTATTGAGCACTCAAAGAGAGCAAGAGGAGAAGCTACAACATCATAATCTGTTTCAGATGTTCCTCATCATCAAGGATTGTCGTGTTCGTGTTATAATTGATGGCGGGAGCTGCAATAACTTGGTGGATTCGGGATTGGTCAAGAAGCTTGGCTTGACCACACGTGCGCATTCTCACTCATACCACATGCAATGGTTCAACAACAGCAGTAAGGTGAAGGTAACACAATCTGCGAGAATGCATTTTTTTCCATTGGTTCCTATCATGATGTTACTGATTTTGACGTAGTACCTATGCAAGCATGCTCACTGTTATTAGGTCGTCCATGAGAATTTGATACCGATGCAACTCATCATGGTAGAAGTAATAAGTACTCTCTTGTGCACAAAGGAAAGAAAATAACTTTGCTACCTTTGACCCCTACTGAAATTGCTAACTGTGATAAAGAGCTAGCTGAAAGAACTTGAACATGAATATGAAAATCAGCAAGTAGTGAAGAATGTTTTCCCACCTAAGAAAGAGAAGTTGGCACTTAGCTCTAGGACCGAGGGAATTAAATTAAAGGGTTGTGTCATGCTTGCAACCAAATCTAATCTTGCTGAAATTTGTCATGATGATATGCCATGCTATGCTTTGATATGCAAAGATGCCTTATTTTCACTTGATGATGTATCTAGCTCTTTGCCGTATGCTATCACTAACCTTTTGCAGGAATATAAGGATGTGTTTCCAGCTGAGATACCCCCGGGGCTGCCGCCTATTAGAGGGATTGAACACCAAATTGACTTAATTCCAGGAGCGACTTTGCCAAACCGTGCGGCGTATAGGACCAATCCGGAGGAGACTAAGGAAATTCAGCGACAAGTCCAAGATCTTTTGGATCGAGGGTACGTACGGGAAAGCCTTAGTCCTTGTGCTATGCCTGTTCTTTTGGTTCCTAGGAAAGATGGTAGTTGGCGTATGTGTGTTGATTGTAGAGCCATTAATAATATCACAATACAGTATCGTCACCCTATTCCTAGGTTAGACAACATGCTGGATGAGTTGAATGGTTCTATTCTTTTTACAAAGATAGACTTGCGTAGTGGGTACCACCAGATTAGAATAAAATTGGGAGATGAATGAAAAACGACATTTAAAACTAAGTTCGGGCTATATGAGTGGTTAGTGATGCCTTTTGGTTTAACTAATGCTCCTAGCACTTTCATGCGTTTGATGAACGAAGTTTTGCATGCTTTCATTGGGAAATTTGTGGTGGTTTATTTTGATGATATTTTAATCTATAGCAAATCATATGAAGAACATTTGGATCATTTACGTGCTATTTTTAATGCTTTGAAAGATGCACGCTTGTTTGGTAACCTTGAGAAGTGCACCTTTTGCACGGATCGAGTCTCTTTTCTTGGCTATGTTGTTACTCCATAGGGCATTGAAGTTGATCAAGCCAAGATCATCACTATCCAGAGTTGGCTGCCTCCTAAAACGGTCACACAAGTCCAGAGTTTTCTCGGGCTCGCTGGTTTCTATCGGCGTTTTGTTCGGGATTTCAGCACCCTCGCTGCACCACTGAATGAGCTTACAAAGAAGGGTGTTCCTTTTACTTGGGCCACCAAACATCAACAAGCTTTCGACACTCTCAAAGATAAGTTAACACATGCCGCTTTACTTCAACTTCCTGATTTCAGCAAGACTTTTGAATTAGAATGTGATGCTAGTGGCATAGGTCTTGGGGTGTGTTAATTCAAGAAGGAAAACCTGTTGCTTACTTTAGTGAAAAATTAAGTGGTCCTAGTTTGAACTATTCTACCTATGATAAAGAATTATATACTCTAGTTCGAACTTTGGAAACATGGCAACATTATTTATGGCCCAAAGAGTTTGTAATACATTCTGATCATGAATCCTTGAAACATATTTGAAGTCAAAACAACCTGAACCGTAGGCATGCTAAGTGGATTGAGTTTATTGAATCTTTTCCTGTCATTAAATATAAAAAGGGCAAAGAAAATGTGATAGCTGATGCATTGTCTAGGAGATATACCATGCTTTCACAACTTGACTTCAAAATCTTTGGGTTAGAGGCAATAAAGGAGCAATATGTGCATGATGCTGATTTTAAAGATGTGTTGCTAAATTGTCAAGAGGGAAAGGGTTGGAATAAATTTGTTGTGCATGATGGGTTCATATACCGTGCTAGCAAGTTATGCATTCCAGCTGGCTCCGTTCGTCTTTTGTTGTTACAGGAGGCGCATGGAGGAGGATTGATGGGCCACTTCGGCGTGAAGAAGACCGAGGACATTTTGTTTCACCACTTTTATTGGCCAAAGATGAGGCGTGACGTCGAACGCTTCATTGCCCGCTGCACCACATGCCAAAAAGCTAAGTCACGACTTAATCCTCATGGTTTATACACGCCTCTTCCTGTTCCAAGCATACCTTAGGAAGATATTTCTATGGACTTTATTTTAGGGCTTCCTAGAACAAAGAAGGGGAGGGATATTATTTTTGTTGTCGTGGATAGATTCTCTAAGATGGCTCATTTTATACCATGTCATAAAAGTGATGATGCTACAAATGTTGCTGATTTGTTCTTTAAGGAAATTGTTCGCTTGCATGGTATTCCGAATACGATAGTTTCAGATCGTGATGCTAAATTTCTTAGTCATTTTTGGAGAAGCTTGTGGGGTAAATTGGGAACTAAGCTGTTATTTTCCACTACTTGTCATCCCCAAACCGATGGACAAACTGAGGTAGTCAATAGAACATTGTCTACTATGCTTAGAGCTGTACTCGAAAAGAACTTAAAAATGTGGGAGGAATGTTTGCCTCATGTGGAATTTGCTTATAATCGTTCGCTGCATTCTACCACAAAGAAATGCCCTTTTGAGGTTGTTTATGGTTTCATACCTCGTGCACCTATCAACTTGTTGCCTCTTCCAGCTTCTGAGAAGGTAAATTTTGATGCGCAACAACGTGCTGATTTGATACGTAAGATGCATGAGACAACTAAAGAGAACATTGAGATTATGAATGCTAAATATAAAGTTGCTGGTAGTCAAGGACGCAAGCATATTACTTTTGAACCTGGTGATCTTGTGTGGTTACATTTGCGTAAAGAACGATTTCCTGAATTGAGAAAGTCTAAACTGATGCCTCGTGCAGATGGTCCTTTTAGAGTGCTTGAACGTATTAATGACAATGCATATAAGTTAGACTTGCCTGTAGATTTTGGGGTTAGCCCCACCTTTAACATTGCAGATTTGCGACCATGCTTGGGCGCGGAAGAAGAGCTTGAGTCGAGGACGACTCCAATTCAAGAAGGGGAGGATGATGAGGACATCCTTTCCATAGATACAACTATGCCAACTCCACAACAAACTCAACAAACTGAAACTATGATACAAGGACCAATGACTCGAGCATGAGCACGTCAACTTAACCATCAGGTGAATGCGTTCCTAAGTTTGCATACAAATGTTTCAAAGAATGGCATACTACTTAATTCTTGTGATGATTTAATTGTCCTTAGGAACCATGGTGAAGAACCACGCAAGCTCAAGTGTAGAAGTGGAACCGTCAAGCACAATCCAAGTCCTGTTCGCGAGTTCGATTCAGATTCGGCCTTTGTAACAATATCTACTTGCAATGGCCATAACTTTTGATCCAGAAGGCTTCTCGGGGCCCGTGAGTACTCGTTGGAAAGCTCTTGGAGTCTACTTTCAGATGGATCTGGTCCCACCTCCAAACTCCATCCGAACAGATCAGAAACAGCGAAAGAAGACATATTACTTTTTTAGTCCGAGTCAAAGTGGGCCGAGGGCCTTGTAACTTAAACTATTTAGGCCGGTACTGTTCATGTGAACAGTAGCTATGAATAGTACCACGGCCATGTGAACAGTAGCTATGAATAGCACCACATCCCTTTTCATTAGGTAAGTGCGGCTCTCCCCTCCCCTATTTAAAGAGGTCGCACCCCTTTAGTTTTCCTCGGGTTTTTTCTTAAGAGATTATTCTGCTTAGTAGTTTTGTCGCATGTTCGGTTGAGGAACCCCAACTTGTGAACTTAATCTTTATTCACAATACAGATTGCATCTTTTACTCTCTTGCTCGTGTTCTCGATTTGCTTGCAGGAGATAGCCTTCTTGGCGAGGTCAACCGTGTTCGGCACGGTTGATAACCAACGGAGCAGTGGTGTAGTGATTGCGAGGGGTTCGATCTATTTTGGTCAGAGCCTTTGGATCATCAACGTTGAGTTCTCCACAATCGACTTATCAGTACCTCTCGGAAGATCGGGCCATCGTCACATCACGGTGGAGACAAAGTGCGTGAGTGAGGACTCTGTGAGCAGAACCTATCCTTGGGGTATATTTATAGGGAAACTATCATAGATGGTTCCATTATGGAACTGACTATGATAATACTATCACAGATGGTTCTTTTATCGAACCATCTGTGATATTCAACATATCACACATGATTCTAGAATAGAACCATCTGTGATAGTATTATCACAAACAGTTTGTTCCGATAAACTGCCTGTGATAGTTCACTCTATCTGGCCGTAAGAAATGCATTATGGCCATGCAATATGAAAAACGCGAGCATAATCATAAATATAACTATTTCTTAGTTACTGTATCAATTACAATTACAATGGAATATAGTTCCATAATTACATGCTGAGTTTCCTAATTATGATTACATTGCAACAATTTCCAAATAGGTGCTGCCTGTATGAGATCATTTATTACACTTGGCTATTTCCTTTTGAATGAAGCCCTTCACGATGATCAACACGCATATAGCTTGCTTCATCGCCTTGTTCTTCCTCGAGCCTAATGCCATCTCTGAATGGAGGCAACTCATCAAATTGATTGTACTCTTCCTCATCCACAACAGTCTCAACTCTGACAATCCTTCTTTTTCCATGAAGAACTACATGGCGCTTCTTATTTATCGGGTCGGTTACATAAAATACTTGAACAACTTGCCTTGTGAGTACAAATGGTTCGTCTTTGTATCCTACACATTCGATGTCCATGGTAGTGATGCCATACTTGTCGACCGTTACACCCCTTGGGAGTTGGACCCAACGGCACTGAAATAAAGGAATCTTGAAAATTACATAGTCAAGCTCCCAAATCTCCTCTACAAGCCTGTAGTACGAGCTTGGGCCAGTGGTACTAACGTGCGCATCAAAGGCATCTATGCAGACACCTGAGTTCTGCACTGTGCTCTTTCTATCCTTATCTGTTGTATAAAATGTGTAGCCATTAATGTCGTATCCTTGCCATGTCACAATTATAAATTTTGTCCTTTTTGCCAACCATTGCTCTATTTCACTTGACGACCTCCTAGTCAATCGCACCTTCAACCATTCATTAAATTGACAGTTGTATTGTCTCATGATCCAAACCTCTGACTGGCCTGCATTCTCTTGTTGTAGCATGTCCTTGTGCTCTTCAATATATGGGGTTACATCAGTCATGTGTTGTAAAATGGTGAAATGGGCTTGAGCATATGTATCTCGATCCGGAGTTATTGCTTTCCTTCCGATAGTCCTGATACACTCTAGCCTCCCCTTGTGAAGAGATAGAGGTACACCTATCGGTTTGACCTGAGCCATGTAGCCGATGAAAAATTCAATGACCTCTTTGGTTGTATAACCTTCGATGATGCCACCCTCCAGTCGAGATCGATTGCGTACATAGGACTTGAGAATTCCTATGTACCTCTCAAACGGGTACATATGACGTAGAAACATAGGGCCACATATCTTTATCTCTTTCACAAGGTGGACAATGAGATGGACTATGATATCAAAAAATGATGGAGGGAAATACATCTCTAGATGACATAGAGTCGTCACCACCTCGATCTGTAGAGCATCTAGTGCATCGGGATCGATGACCTTCTGAGTAATTGCGTTAAAGAAATAACATAGCCTTATGATTGTCACTCGAACCTTGTTCAGCAAAATACTTCTAATTGCAATAGGTAGCTTCACATAGCATTTGATCTAGATTGTCTTCCTGTGTGACCTATCCTCATCAAGCACAGTCCACAACTAGCATATTGTTGTCTCCCTCGATGATGTCATAACTACCTTCTTGTGTACTCTTCTCTTCGCCATGAATAGTCCAACATTTGTACCCCTTCGAATCAAGTGAGCTTCGATCTGCATTAAGTTGCTAAACATCTTTAGATTATCATAATCAATGCATGGACAGTACATATATTCCATCCCCTTCTTCAACATATCCAGCTCGGTCGCTCTTCTAAAAGCAGACATGCCATTAATATATTGTTCACTCACACGGTTCTCAACGTAAATCCAGCTTTGGTCCATCTACGCTACACATGTAACAAATGGGTGTCAAATTGGATTATTAGTGCTACTATAGCAAATCAGACTAGCTATACTTAATTACACACATCTATATTAGGTAGCTAGCTAGCCACGTATTCATGACACAATAATATTAAGCAAGAATATATTGTAGTAAACTAGGAGTACTTACCCATTCTGAAATTGAGCAAAGTACCATTATCCTTCTAAACCTAGCTAGCTAGCTAAATCTAAACAAAAACCTAGCTATCATCTCTTTTAATTACAAGGCATATAAGTTATTAGAAGCAATTGAGTAGTAACCTCTGATCACTAAGAAGACGTATATAGATCTACAAGCGATATGTTTTCACCAAACTCCCCAAAGCTAGCTACCTTACTCCACCAATGCAGCGCAATGAAGGCAGATCTATGTCGAGACCACGTACGCCCGGTATTTAAAACCGCATATTATCCCAGATGGTTCCAACCACAAACGATCTATGATACGAACATTATCACAGACGGTTTGTATTAATAACCGTCTATGATAATTCACAGACGGTTATTCATACAAACCATCTGTGATGTCCACATATCACAGACGGTTTGTTATAAGAACCATCTGTGATGTCGACAATATCAGAGATGGTTTTTTATATGAACTGTCTGTGATGTACGCAACTTTCACAGAGAGTTACTAACACGAACTGTCTGTGATGTCTCAATTATCACAGATGATTCGTGTCAATAACCGTCTGTGAAATATCATAGACGGTTATTAGTATAAACCGTCTGTGATGGTTTAAGCATAGACGGTTCTGTATGAACCATCTGTGATGTAGCCATCTAGTATAGCTTATTTTGTAGTAGTGAAAGTGTATAACCTCTATAGAGTGTAAATCTATTCGAATAGCCGTATCCCTAGTTATGGAAAAAGCTTGCTTATATCCCACGATAAGTAGCTTTGAGTTTTATAAAAATTTTGGGAATGTATGTATGGAAAATTGGTGCATATCTTGGTTCAGTAAGGTCATTGCGGCTATTTCAAAATCCTGGGGCAACAAGCCTCTTGATCTAAATTATGGTATTTATACTTTATTATTAATTGCTTATCAAATTCAATTGCTATTATAACTTCTGTTCACAATATATTATTTGTTATTACAATTGAAAGCTTGTTTATGCAAATTGAACTAAACTAGACAACTACCTTTGTCTCAGCTTGTGTGCTATATAACTTTGCTATAAAGTTTTGCAAAGTACAACTTTTGTACTCACATTTGCTTATTGAACATATTTAGAGGATGTAGAAGAAGATTTGTCTTGTGGTTATTGAACTATTGTCGGATACTTGCTAGTTTTTTATGCCTCTTTTATCTTTGTTTCTATTGAACTATTTATGTTGTATGTTCTATTGGGCCGGTCAGCCCATGTATTACAAACTTTGTCATTGAAAACATCTAGGCTCCTAAAAATGATTTTGGTAATTAATGACAGTGATGTTTAAAGGGACTAACATGTGTGCTAAGATATTTGAAAGGTTTAGTCCCAGATTTTGGATGATTATATGAAACTAGTTTGCAAAGAGAATAAAGGATCAACATGGCTCAGACAAAGGTACTATGTAGCCTAAGGACCCTTTTATAGCTTTTACTAGTCTCGGTGTTTGGTGAAAAGACCGAATTTGTTGGATAGATGTCGTACTATAAAGGAGGATCATGGCTAGTATTTTAAGGGATCATGACTAAGAGTCATTCATTCATCTTAAACTACATCTGAAAACAAAATTCAATAAAAATGGTATGACTGCTCATGAGGTGAGGTAGTACCATAGTGCGGTAGGGATGATTCCTAGTTGGCGATATGCTATTTCCAGAGAGCATGGTTTTAAGCATTTTTCATCCCCTGGAAATTGGTGGTACTGAGGAGCTGAGTGGTACTACCACAGTGCGATAGTACCGACCCTGTGAGTACAGTAGTACCGCACTAGACAGTAACAGCTAGTTTAGAAGTATTAATTGAACCCTATATGGCCACTGAATGGTAGGTACAATAGTACTGGCCAACCAATGGTTGCTTTTGTGGTTGAGCGTAAGTACCCCCTCACTAGCATCAATTCAAGTATCCCTGACCTCATTGAATACAATAGAGCCATTGGTGCATTCTCCCCTACTCATTTGCTCATATTTCACATTTTGAGGTAGTTAAGAGCATTCAAGTCCACTTGCACCATTAGTTGATCTCTTTAGCACTTGATAACCTTCAAGCAAGAGCCATGGTTTATTACTCTTGGTGTTTGCTTGCACCTAGATGTCTTGGAGGAAGGTTATTAGATCATGTGGATGGTTGTAAATAAAGTGATAATGAATAATTGACATTTGGATTGCTTTGGATTTTGCATTTGTGAAAGTTTCGGTCAATTGCAGTCAACGGTTAAGTTCGAGTTGTTTTATCTTCTACGAGTGGGTTTTGCCTTCCCTGAGTGTTTTTGTTGCTTCAAGTGGTTTGAGTCGGCTTCGAGTGGTTTTGGTCTGCTCCGAGTGGGTTTCGTCTGCTTGGTTTGCTCTGAGCGGTTTTGATCAACCTTTGAGTTGTTTTGGACTAGTCCAATCAGATTCAAGTGGCATCAGACGGTTTTCGACTAACAGGGGAGTACCGGACAGTGTCCAAGTAGCTTTGGCGCATCGGAGGGTTTTCGAGTGGAACCAAAGCATCAGACGGTGTTCAAGTGGCACAGATACATCGGACAGCGTTCGAGTACCGCCGAAAGATCGGATGGCACTATAGTTGTGGTCCAAAGGGTCTCGCTCAGTTCGAAGGTTCTCGGTTGAAGGTACTCAGTATAGCTATGGTATTTTTACTTCGACCACTGTAGTACGACTATGACCATGCGACCGTGGCAGGTAATCGTAGCTATAGTACTTTATCATGGTCATAGCTACAGTAATTTTTTTATAGTCGTAGACTTTGTGATCAATAGTTGTAGGCTTTATTGGTCAGTACTCGATAGTCGAAGATTTTACAGGTTGATAGTCGAAGGCTTTGCGTCGATGGACATAGAATTTGTGGTCTACTATTGTTGTCTTTGGTAGTCAAGGGCTCTGCGATCGGTTGTCGTAGACTTAACGATCGGTACTCGTAGACTTCATGGTTGATACGAGTGCTTCAAACTCTTATGATCTTCAAGTACCTCGAGTACTCGTGTTGGGTCAGTGGTTGACTGGTCGGTGCATGGTAGTCGATGTTGTAGTGGCTAGTGCATAGTGATTGGTGAACAATACCCGAAGGACTCGATACTCGATAGTCATGGTTTTCACGATTGTGGTCAGTGATCGGTTGCCGAAGAGTTGTGGTATATGTTCGGTAGTTGGTACTTGTTGGGTCTGTAGTTGGTAGCGATGGTATTCCTGAGTGTTCTCAGCGATGGTATTTCATGAGTACTTGTGTTCGAGTACTCGATGAGCAAGCGACCAATCTTGCATAGTGGTTGTCACCGGTCATAATGGGTGGTCTAAAGATGAGTTTTGGAAAGCGATAGTATGTGTGGTCATGGTCAATCTAGGTGATGGTCGTGGATGTATTGGTTCTTGTCTGTGGATGGACAAGGGTGTGTTTTGCGTGTGTGCGTCAATGACGGTCAAGTTGGGAGAACTTGTTCTGGGAGAGAATGTTTCTTTTGTCTTTGCATGTGTAGGTGGGCGTGAAGGCGATCATGGTTGGTGACAAGGAGGACTGGGACTAGGATGGGGAATCTAAGGTCTAGGCGGTCGTGATGTCACACGGGTGGTCAGGCTCATGCTGAAGCATGTGGAGATCGAAGGTGGTGATTCGTGAAGAAGCTATGGGCGGTGTGGGCTGAGAGGCTTCGACACAGAGGTTGATGATGTGTGGAGAAGATACGGGAGGTGTGTTCCCAGAGGCTTCAATACGTGGTGATTGTGTGTGATGAAGATACAGGAGGTGCATCCTGAAGGCTTTATCACGTGTTGTGATTGGAGACATTATGGAAGGAGTTCATAGCAGCAAGTTGTAGAGATATGGTAAAACCCATTTTTGGAAGTGTTTCGGGTCCCTTGATTTTTGGAAGAGATTAGGTGTTGTGTTCGTGTTTCAGCCAAACACGGTCTGGACGTTAGCCTATAAAAGCAGGGATATGCTAAGGGTTAATGTGTGGTTTTTAGTGGGTTTTTAGAGGGCTTTCATCGAAAAGGCTTTTGGGGGTGCCATGAGGGCGCTTTGTAGCCATATCCATTATAAAGAAGTAATATATTAGATCTATTCCAAGAAAAGTTCATTGGTAACATGTTTTCTTGAGCATTGCTTTTCTGTGTTCTCGGTGGCGTGCTAACACTTCATGATTTGACGTGCTACGAGTACGGTGTTGTCTTCGGCTTATACTTGTTTGAGCGGTTGAACGTTTAAGCGATGAAGCACTTCAAGTAGTCAAAGCTTTTCAAGCAGAGGGAGATTTTGACTACATGCTAAAATGGTCATAGCGAGCAGTCGAGCGAGTGGTTGAACGGCTTGCGATTGATATCTACATCCAGTAATTTAGATTGTTTTACTGTTGCTTTGAGTTTTGGTTTCAGGTTTTTATAAGCGAATACAATCATTCACCCCACTTTTGATTATGCCATACGATCCTACAAAGGTTGTTCGGTGATCTCTTTAAAGAAGGTTATGAAAAGGCCCAGAACCATTTATATGTAGTTCAGTGCTCGCCATCTCCGATGTGGTGGAAGAGCAACCCTAATGGAATTGAGATTTATTAGGCTTAATTCATGGAGTCGGTCCAATTCATTTGGGCTTACCTCAATATAAACAAGTGAAGACCGGTAAGTCTTCAATACCATGAAAAAACTTCAATTGTCTCCATTGTGGTTTTTCCCTCTTGCTTTACTATTTTTGCATTTACATTTCTAGCTATTTGCTTGTATAGAATTATTTAGCAAGACATGTATTTAGTATCGACATTGCCTTTGGATGACTTAATGAAACATAGAATTTAGCTCTTGACTCTTGCTAGAATTGTTAATTAAGGCTTAAAATTTTAGAAATCTCCTATTCACCCCCCTCTAGTTGGTCATCCTTGATCATATAAGTGTTATTAGAGTTTGGCCTCTCATTGACTTAGGCTTAACCATCTAAGAGAGAAATGATGGCTAGTGAGGGTATATCTATAGGTAAGGCACCTTTATTTGATGGATCAAATTATACTTATTGGAGAATTAGGGTGTCTATTTATTTAAAGGCCATGAGTCCAAACATTTGCAGGATTAAGTGAGGGTTTCATTATGCCACTTGATCCTGCACACCCTATGGATTATGAGGAGCAAAACTTCCACCTCAATGCTCAAGTGATGAACGCTCTTTTTGGAGCTTTGAACGCAAAAGAGTTCAATCAAGTGAGCAATCTAGAAACCGCTCATGAGATATGGACCACGCTCTTAGAAATTCATGAGGGCACATCCATGGTTAAAGAAGCCAATTGCGTAGGCTTCAGATCAGATATGAGATATTTATAATGTTGCCTTATGAAGATATTAATGAGATGTATTCTTGTCTCAACAACATTGTAAATGAGCTCAAGAGCCTAGGCACCTCTCTAAATGATGTTGATATTGTGTGCAAGATACTTAGGCCTCTACTAGAGAAGTATGAGACGTTGGTGACTCTATTCCTTAACTTACCCAAGCTATTGAGGGTGACTCCAACTGGCCTCTTGGGCAACCTCATAACAAATGAGTTATACAAGAAGAACAAGGAGGAGCTTTGGAGCAATCCTCCTCTAAGAAGAAGATCACTGCTTTCAAAGCTAAAGCGGTATCAAGTGATGAGTCAAAAGATGAAGAAGATGACTCTGAGGAGGAATTGGCTCTCCTCGTGAGAAGAATGAAGAAATTCATGAAGAGACGCTCAAAATGAAGTGCTTACTTTGACAAGAGCACAACGGGGCACTCCTCCAACAATAACAAGCACTATAGCAATACCCATTGCTATGAGTGCATTGAGAAGGGGCATATTGCCTCTCATTGCCCAACCAAGAAAGATGACAAGTCATTCAAGAAGAAGGAATACAACGGCAACAAGAAGCTTTTCAAAAAATCTTCACAACGATGGCAAAGGTGAGGCTCACATTGGGGGGTAAAACTCAAATGAGGAGTATTCTAACTTTGACGATGATGGGTCCTCCAAGAAAAAGGGATTTATCTGCATTGTTATCAAGGAGGCTCCATCACTCTTCTCATCTCCTACATGCCTTATGGCAAAAGGAGACAAGGTAAAATCCATTGATGATGATGAGCCTACATGCGATGAATTAGTGGATATACTTGAAGAGTTAAATGAGTTTCTTGGAAAGTAGAAGTCAAAATTTGAAGTCTTGACGAGAGAATATCTCTTTAAAATATTCTTATGAGGAGCTATGGAAGCTCATGACTCACTTCTTCAACAAATCTCATTCAAATGTAGGAATTACTTGTGATATTATGCCTAGTGTGGAAGTTGCTTCTAATGTCATTTCCAAGACTAGTACTTCTACTTCTTGTAATGATTTGTTAGCTATGCCATGTTGCTCTAAAATTAATTCTAATACTTGTATGGCTAAGTCATGTGATCCAATGCTCATTGTACAAAACAATGAATTAAAAGAGTAAGTCACCAAGCTAAGCAAATGCTTGGAAAGACCCTTCAAAAGAAAGGTACCCTCAACACAATTTTGAGTGAGCAAAGGTGCTCATTCAATAACAAATGAGTTGGGTTTATTTCTAAGTAAGGTAATAAATCCATTTACAAGTCTACAAAATTTGTAAAAGAAAATGGAAAATATTGCTCTGAATGTCATAGTGTTGGACATTTACAAAATTCATGTTCTATTGTTAAAACTAAATCATATGGCATTTAAGATTCGTACTATATGCTTAAGAAATCTAAAAACGGTAAGGTTGTAGCTAAATTTGTTGGCACTTCAATTTTAGGTGCCAAAAAGAATACTATTTGGGTGTCCAAAGCCTTAGTTACTAACCTCCCAGGACCTAAACATATTTGGGTATGTAAAATAACTTGATCTTCTTTTGTAGATGAACTATAAAATAGCTGGAAGGCAATGGATGCTTGATAGTGGGTCCACATAATACATAACCGAAGACTAAAAAATGTTCACCACATTTGAAGTACGAAATGGAAGTAATAACAAAATCACATTTGGAGACAATAGCTAAGGAAAGGTAATTGGTTTGGGTAAAATTGTAATATCAAGTGATCTTTCAATTTCTAATGTATCACTTGCAGAGACATTAAACTTTAATTTGCTATCCATTGCTCAAATTTGTGATTTTGGTCTTGCACATTCTCTAGGGATAGTGTTATAATTCAAAAGAAAACGAAAAAGAATTAGTTTTCAAAGGTTTTAGATTTGAAAATCTTTATTTGGTTAATTTGTTTTGAAATAATTCATGCTTAAAAACTCATTTAATTCAAAAACTTCTTTGGGTAGGCTTTGACATAGGAGACTAGGTCATGTCAGGATAGTTCAACTCAAAATGCTTTTCAAACATAACTTGGTGGTTGCCTTAAAGGATGTGAAGTTTAAGAAAAATAAATTATGTAGCGTTTGCCAAGCTAGAAAATAAGTTACAAACTTTCATCCTTCCAAAAGTATTATGTCAACTTCTAGGCCATTGGAGCTCTTACATATGGACTTGTTTGGGCCAATAACCTATAAGAGTATCGCAGGCGATAGCATTGTTTAGTCACTATGGATGATTACTCACGGTATATTTGGGTCTTCCTTTTACACGACAAAGCCGAAGCCTACGACATTTTCAAAAGTTTTGCGTAAATGGTCCAAAATGAATTTGATTTTAAAATTAAGAAAATCTGTAGTGATAACAGTTCCGAGTTCAAGAACACTAAAATTGAAGATTTTTGTAATGAACTTAGAACAAAGCATGAAGTTTAAACAATCTACACTCTGAAATAAAAAAGAGTTGTAGAAATGAAAAATGAAACAATAATTGAAATGGTTAGGACAATGCTTGATGAATACAACACTTCTGATAGCTTTTGGGTGGAAGCAATCCATACCGCTTGTCATGCCATAAATCATCTTTATTTGTATTGCCTTTTGAAAAAGGCTTCCCATGAGCTTTTCATTGAAAGAAAACTGAACATTTCCTATACCCATATTTTTGGTTGCAAGTGTTATATTTTGAGGAAACATGTTCATCTTTTAAAAATTTAAAGTTGTTGTGATGTTGGATTTTTGCTTAGCTATTCATCAAATAGTAAAGCTTATTATGTCTTTAATAAAAACTCAAGTTTAGTTGAAGAGACTTGTGATGTACAATTTGATGAAGCTAATGGCTCTCAAGAAGAGTAAATTTTTTTTAATGATGTTGGCGATGAAGGATTGAGGCAAGTAATGAAGAACATGCAAATAGCTGACATCAAGCCAAAGAAAGATTTCAATGACTCACTATCTTCCACTCAAGTTGAACCTCCTACATCTTTCACAATGAACCAAACTCAAGTAAATGAAGTAGAAAACAAGAAGAACAACAACCACAAAATCTACCCCCAAAGATCCATAACGCAATTACAAAATGTCATCCAATAGACCAAATATTGGGTGATGTGAGTTAGGGTGTCCAAATTCAATCTCGTGTCGCTTCTTATTATGAGCATTACTCTTTTGTCGCTTCTTTTGAGTCAAAACATGTAGATGAAGCACCCGACAATCCGAATTGGGTGAATGTAATGCATGAAGAGCTAAATAACTTGACCCAAAATGATGTTTAGACATTGGTAGAAAGATACAAGTAACATAACGTCATCGGCAAAAAATAGGTTTTCAGGAACAAACAAGACGAAAGCGAGAGTGGTGGTAAGAAACAAGGCAATATTGCCCACTCAAGGATTCACACAAGTCGAAGGCTTGGATTTTGGTGAAACTTTCTCTCCCTTCACTAGACTTGGGTCCATTCGCATATTACTTGCTTTTGCATCATGTTTTGATATTAAATTATTTTAAATAGATGTTAACAGTGCTTTTCTAAATGGTAAAATATCTGAACTTGTATTTGTTGAACAAGTTTTCGGTTTTGGGTATCCTAAGAATCCAAACAATGTGTACAAACTCTCCAAGGCACTCCATGGTCTCAAACAAGCTCCTAAAGTGTAATATGAGTGCCTTAGTAATTTTCTACTCTCTAAATGATTTAAAATTTGGAAGGTTGACACAACTTTGTTCACAAAGGTCATAGATGATGAATTCATTCTATGCCAAATATATGTTGATGGTATTATCTTCGGGTCTACTAACCAAGAATTTTGTAAGAAATTTGGTGATATGATGTCTAGAGAATTTGAAATGTCCATGATTGGGGAACTTAGCTATTTCCTAGGACTTCAAATTGAACAACTCAAGCATGGGACATTCGTGAGAGAGGTAAATGGGTAGATTTAAAGCTTTATAGATTAATAATTGGAAGTTTGCTTTATGTTACCACATCTATGCCTGATATCATGTTTAGTATTTGCATATGTGCAAGATTTCAAGCATCACCAAACGAGTGCCATTTAGTGGCCATGAAAAGAATTCTTAGATATTTAAAGCATTCCTTTAGCATTGGTTTATGGTATCCCAAAGGTGCTAAATTTGATTTAATTGGATGATCGAATTCCGATTATTGGAGTTGTAAAGTTGATACAAAAAACACATTGGGTAGTTGTCAACTCTTAGGAAGATGATTAGTTTCATGGTCATCCAGGAAACCAAAATCCGTAACCCTATCCACTGCCGAAGCCGAATATGTTTCCATGGCTAGTTGTTATGCACAATTGCTTTGGATGAAGCAAATTTTGATGGATTATAGGATTAAATTTGATAACATGTCTTTTTTGTGTGATAATGATGGTGCAATGAAAATAGGAAATAACCTGGTCTAACATTCAAGTACTAAGCATATAGATATATGCCATCATTTGTTAAGAGATTATGTAAATAAAGGAGATATTGTAATTAGCCACATACGGACAAAAGATCAATTAGCCAATATCTTCATCGAGACCTTTAGATGAAAGACACATTTGTAAATTGAAGAATGAGTTAAATGTCACATATTATTCCAATGTTGATTGAGACCATGCATCATGCCACTCGCTCTTATTTGGAGTTCTTGAGAAAATTTAATTTGAAACCATTCTCTCAAAATCTCTATTGTAGGAAAAACTATGTTATTTGGTTGCCTATTTTCAATCTTATGCATAATGGTCCTGAAGAAGGTTATTTGTATATTATATTCAAGGATCAATTGCATTCCTTCTCAGTTCAAAATTTATTTAGAAAAATCGATACTACCACTACCGCATTGCCCATGCAGTACTATCGGCTTTAATGAGAGGTACTACCGTGCTCTATCAGGTGGTCACAAACTCGATAGTAATCAACTCCTTATCCATCTGTAACATCCTGATTTTCAGAGTTTATTTGAAGCTTTTAAAATAAAATTCACCATTTAGATTTTTCTAGAATTAATTAAAGCTTAACTTGAGATTTTATTAAATAAAAGGATTTAATATGACTAAGTTAAACTTTAACATTAGTTGGAGTATCTTCCTTGTGCTTCAAGGATTTTTCTAGATTTTGCTAAGATTTTTTCAGATTTATTTGCTATTTTCTAGAGCACAATTTTAGTTTAATCTAATTTTTTAAAATAGAAAATGTCTAGAAAATCCATTAAGTAATCTAATTTCTAAAATAGAAAATTTCAAGAAAATCCCTTAAGGCCTTTTGGGCTGAAATGCTAATCCCGGCCCACCTATCACCTGGCCCGACTTGCGTCAGTCATCCGACCTCCCCACTGCCACGCATGAGCAATCCGGCCATCCCTCGTGCCGACCACCCGACCTCCACGTGTTGCACATCTGCATGTTCAAGCACTATTCATTTGTGCCACCCGCATCGACCGTCTGATTCCTTGCCGTGCCACGTGTCATCCATACGAAGGCCTAAGCACTGCTCATCATTGTCCTCCTGGACTCTTGCTGCCATCTCCAAGCCAGACACATCTCGATGTCCACGTCGTCCCCATCATGGGCTCTCACCCATACGCACCTCAAACTCCTCGGCGTCTGCACTTTGTAAGCCAAGTAGCCACTCGTTCTTCGCGTCCCTCAAAGCCACGCTGCCCGTCGCTCTCGCCTGTTCATCGCCTCCGCTGTAAGCCACCCATGCACCGTCTCTACTGTAGTCGCTGTCGTCTTCCGCGCTGGTCGCCGTTCACCACCCTCATCAGTCAGCCACCACCATGATGTAACAGCCCAGATTTTTACTAAAATAAATAAATAAAATTAATTTAAATTAAAATAAGTATTTTTGTGCCTAAATTTTAAATTTGGATTTGCCCAGAATTTCTGTTTTTGAAAAAGCTGTATTTGAAAAGTACTTTAAGTGAAAACCTAAAAATATTATTAAATAAAATTATATTTTGATTTTCTATAAAAATCTTATGTCAAATTAATTATTTGGTTTTATTTGGATTTTATTTGGTTTTCTGAGTTTTGTGGGTTTTAAAAACTATTTTGGAAATTAAAAAGTATTTTGGTATAAAAATATAAAACCAACATTAGTTGGAAATATTTTTATTAAGTCCAAAATGTCTCCAGGAAGTTCTCTGAATTTTTCTGGAATTTTTGGAGTTTATTTCATATTTTTTTAAGCATTATTGAATGTTCTGTCAATTTCTGAAAATCTGAAATCATAAAACAAAATTAAAATCTCTTCCCTCCTCTCCGGCTGCCGCATGGATGGCTTGTTTTCTCCCACGTCACCCCATCCCCGCCGACCGGATCCCGCCTCCCCCTCCTCCCGGGCCGACACGTGGTCGGGCCCGATGTGGCCACGTCGCCCCCTCGCTTCCATCCGCCCATTTGCCCGCCCTTTCTTTTCGGTCGTCGTATCTTCATCAAAGACCGCTCGAGCCCCGCTACTCTCTCTCCTCTTCCCCGGCCCCACTTGTCGGCGTCCCTCTCCCCTCCCTCCGTCTTTCTCTACCCCGCGGGCCCCGCCCGTCAGCCACCCGCGCCTCCCTCTCCCTCTCTCCCTCTGCTCCCCCAGCCCCACCTGTCGGCATCGTCTTCTCCACCTCCCCCTTCTTCCTCGCACCGCCACCGCCTGCAACCGCCGCCCGCCCTACCCGACGCCCCCTCTCTCCTGCGCATGCCGTGCCCACGCGCCCACTCCCCCGCACGTCGCGCGCTCGTTTCTCCCTCTCCCCCACCTCCCCACTCCCCCCAATTCCCGCAACCGCCGCCGAGCCTACTCCCCACTCCGGTGAGCGATTCGCTCCGCCCCGCTCCCCCTCCGCCCTATAAAAGGCCCCCTCGGCTCCGCCACAACCCGCCCCAGCTCCCTCCGCTTTCTCCTTCCTCTCCCAGCCGCTCCTCCGCCGCCTTCCTCGCCGTCGGCCTCTCCCCGGCCGCCTCCGGTAAGCCGCGTCTCACCCTCGGGTTCCCCCGCGCCTCCTCTCCCTCCCGCGCCACTCGCTGCCGGAACGCCGGCGAGGCTCGCTCCCCCGTGCGCCCTCCGGCCGGCTTGCCTCGTCAGCCCGACCGCACTTGCGTGGCAACCGACGTGGTGCCACGCCAGCGCCGCGTCGGCTCGCTCCTCGCCCGGTCAGCGCAACCTGCCACGTCAGAGCCTCCTCTTTGCCATGGACCCGGTCTATGGACCCGGGCCCACTCGGCAGTCGGCCCAAACCCAGGGCTGACGCCATAAAGCCCATTTTTCAGTAGAAAAATAATCTGGCCAAAAAGAAATTCCCTGCTGACGTAATAATTCAGATTTTTCTTTAGAAAAATAATTCTAAAAATCCTCTTTTTCCATTTTCTCAATTTTCAAACTTCCCGGAGCCCGTTCTCCTTCGTCCTAACTCCGATTTAGCCCATTCAAATTTCTAAATTCATAAAAAATTCCCCTCTATCCATTTCTGGCCTTAATTCAAGTTTTTGAAGTCAATTTGAATTTATTTTAAATTTATTTGAATTTGGTGGGTTATTTTCACGTGTAGACTTCGACGATTCGGGATATTTCTTCGACAAAGATGTGCAAAAATTTGAAGAGCAAGGCAAGTCACACTCCTTGATCATGTTGATCCCAGTTTTCAAAATAAAATTATGTTGATTTAAATTATATTGCATACATATTTTTATTCAGCGAATTTCAATTCAGTTTTAAATATAGTTAATGCCTACTTGTTAATTCCTCCATTGTTAATGAATTCCTTATACCTTGTCACCCTAGATCAAACCCTAGTTAGTACATTAGTATTGGCTAGGGAGATTTTATATTAAATGATTAGACCTGCTTAGATATAATTTTGGTTTTGGGATGGTTTTCACATAAAATGATAACCTTTTTACATGAAATGGTAAATTTTTCAACTGCACTCTTGACTTTGGTGAGTCAAGGAGGTTTATGAAATATTTTGAAAACAAAATATAAAACCTAGTTTAGACTTAGGCAATTGGCTAGATTGGTGGGTGCAGGCATGCCCTGTTGGTTGGAGCCGCAGTGGTTGATTGTCGTGCACAGGGGGTAAGTGGTTGAGCCTAAGTCAGATTAAGGACCAGTCTGTGAACTACTGTTGCAAAGCCCTAATCGTACTACCACATGGCTGGTATGGGACAGCCCTGGCTGAATAATTTGTGAAGTCCCAACCTGAGTCAAGTCGTAGGCTGAAAGTGAGCGTGGTTGGTGCCATGTGAAGTCTCACTTGGGCGAGCATGGTTAAGCCATGAGAAGTCTCGTCTAGGCTCAAGAGGGGGTCCCGGTCTGGTGGATTCCTTACTGGGGTGAAACCTTAGAGTTGGCTTGGCCAGGTTGAAGGCTTTGCATTGTAAAGGCCTTGTCACGACTCCCCACCGCACACCTAAGGAAGTGTGTAATCTAGTGGTACAACGGGATGATCGTGTCTTGTGGGTAAAGCTATACAACCTCTGTAAAGTGTATAATCTATCCTGGATAGCCGTGCCCACGGTCATGGGCATGCCGAGTAAAAGTTTTTCATGGATTAGATTTTGTTTTTCAAATATGATCTTCGAAAACCTTATGGATGGATGGAATCCATGAGAGAATGAAAACCTTGTGGGTGGATGGAACCCATGAGAGGATGATAACTTGTAGATGGATGGAATCCACGAGTGTTTGGAAACGTGTGGATGGATGGAATCCATACGTGAACTTTTGGAAAAGATGGTTCGGGTGGGATGCCCGTGGATAGGTTGGTATTTGGTCGGAGCCTGCACTGACGGTATTATTTTCTATCACCAGTATTGTTTTTACTTACTGTATTAAATTCAGCAATTTCAAATATGTTTATTGTATTTCATTAAATGTTGTTTTTGCAAACTAACCCTATAAGCCTTCCATTGAAGCCTTTATCATTAGGTTGCATTTCTCCATGTGATTTGCGGAGTACAAGTTTGTACTCACCTTGCACCCTCCCTACAGAGAAGGATGATGTTGACTACGGGGAAGATCTGGACGAGTAGGCTGCGTCTTACTGTCGTTTGCCTGTGGGCAGGTTTGGGCTTCACTATTTATCAGTTTGCTTCCGCAGTTCTTTGCTTTATTTATTTTGCCAATGGGCGTTGATGTAAGACTTGGCCATAAGGCCGTACCCTTTTATTTAATATAATTGGTCAATTGTGCTTGGTATTTATCTTTGTTGTACTGTGTGCACTAGCTGATCCTGGACTAGTGCGATTTACACAAAGGATCCAGGAGTCGTTACTCTGGGTTCCGACAGTCGAGCAGCACCACCCCGCTAGTGGTCTGCCATCTTGAGTGCTGCCACTGGTGAGTCCGCTCGTCACCCGCCGCTCGCCCCCTCGATCGCCGTGCCTATCGCATCGGCCGAACGAAGTACCGTCCCAGTTCGCGCGCCAACCGATGCCAACAATGGCTCACCCTGCACCTATGCTGCATGTCCCTTTGCCTTCTCTTTGAACCCCATCTACCATGCACCGAGCCAATGACCTATGTGTCCCCCATGTCAAATCCACAGTGCTGTGAATCCATAAGCTAAGTTAGCAGCCACCTCAGCCCTAGGTCCACGTGTATGCCATGTGTCATGCACGTGGGTGCCGCTTCAGCTTGCCATGTCACCCTAAACGTCAGCCCTAATTGCCACCTGTCAGCCACGTGTCTACCACGTCAGCCCTAGATGCTGAGTCAGCCACCATGTCATCCAAGCCGTGCACCATGCACTTTGCATACGCTAGGTCCACCGTAGACTAGCTATTCCATGCACCGAGTTCACAACACAGTAGAATTTCTTAATTTCTAGTATTTTTCTTATGATTAAATTTCCAAGAGTTCGTTCTTCTCCGTCTTATCTCCGATTGACCCGATTATTTCCTTACGATTAAATTTCCAAGAATTCGTTCTTCTCCGTCTTATCTTTGATTGACCCGATTATTTTCCCAAATTCATCTAAAATTGAGCTCTACCTTTTGGTTCTAGCTTTGAAGTTTTTGGAGTTTATTTGAATTTTATTTGATTTTATTTGTGCCTCGTTCATTTTCTCTCCTGTTAGATAACGTCTTTGAAGGAGTAGAAGTTCAATAATTGTTAACTGAGCAACACCAAGACAAGTCATGTCCTTTGATCATGTTGAACCTAGTTTTCAATATATTATTTATTATTTTATTTTAAATTATGATACATTGCTCTTTTAATAGTGACCTTTGTACCTGGTAGCTATGGTCCGACTTGATTAATCACTCCTTCATAATTTGAATGCAAAGATTCCATTGTCACCATAGGATGGGAAATTATCTAGTGATACAGTACTAGTTGCCACATGGGTTGTACATTTAAATTGCTTAGCTATGCTTATAGTTACGTTGGGTTCATCATCACATATTGATTAATTAATTAACTTTGACTTAATGACATATTGAATCGTGGTGGTTAGCCATAGTTATAAAACTTCTGCACCATGGCATCGGTAGTGTCATGGGTGGTAGTTCGAGCAGTAAAGGGGGAAGTGGGGTTAGCACTTTGGGATGTGGATGTTTCTCATGGATAATGTCTAAAGACTTAACTTTGTGTGCCATTGATCTGAGCAGTATTGTACAACCTAGTATGGGATGGACCTGGCTAATTAATTTGTGATGTTTCAATGTTGGTTTCGCCATCGGTTTGTGAAGGGGTGCCAGTCAGGCATTTCCCAAGGGAATAAGAGGGATATGTTCGACAGGTGGTCAGCCTACTCGATCATGAAATCTTAAGTGGGCAAAACTGGGATGAGATCGAACTTTGCAATAGTGTTGTTGTGTCTTCTTGGTCGACATGCCTAAGGAATCGTCTTGCACCGGTGACATTACAAGATGATTGTATCATGTGGGTAATGTTCTACAACCTCTACAGAGTGTAAAATTATTCAAATAGCTGTGTCCCCAGTCATGGACAATGCTCAATGATTTCACAAAAGGGTTAGATTTTTTTACAAAATCTTGGTTGGTTGGGAAGAAATTTGGTTGGGAAGTGAATGGGAAGTTCACTTGTGGTCTATTCAATCCTTTGATTCATTAATTATTTATTTATGTCCTTTCCAAAAAAACGTGCTTTCAATCTATTTATTGTATTTTCTCCAAACTATTATTTCTACAAACTAACTACTCAACTATCATTTGGTAAGCCTTGCATACTATATTGCATCTTTGTTATAAATAACTTGCTGAGTACTCTATGTGCTCATGGATTTGTCCATACTTGCTCAGTTGATGAAGAAGAACCATACCTGCCAGAGGTATGTGAAGGAGGGTAATTCGACAACTTCTCAGAATAGGACTTCGCTCCCCAGTCGATTGCCTGTGGGCATATCGAATGGCTACTACACTTATTTCTATTTTCTGCTGCTAGTTTCTTAAGCCCTTCAGGTTGTTATCTGTAAGCTTGGCCATAAGGTCTCAACTCTGATAATTAGTTGGTATTTGAGTCTTTCTTTTGGTTAACCATGTGTATGGTTGATATTTCATCTATATTTCCACTGTGTGCACTAATGTGATCTTAGACTAGTGCAAAATATATAGAGATTTCTAGATTTGCATATTTGGGCTCGATAGAGTTGCCCGGAACGCGGTTGTCAATCTCAGCTTTGGTGCGCGCCGCCGCCGCGCTCTACCATGGTTTTCTTGTATTTTGATGAGCTTCGAGCCCTCCCTTCCACTTCATCTTGTGCCTTTTGATCCCTTTCGGCTAGTCCCACACTCAATTTGGATTTGGAGTAGTGAGCCACCGGGAATCCACCATCATTCTCAATGCTAGTCTCCATCCCCGCCGCACTCAATTTCGTTGCTCTGGTGAGCCATAGACCCTACCATGGTCATTTTCACCATCCCCTAACCCTTTTGAACATGTTGTCATGCTCTATTGTAGCCCATTCTCACTATGGTGAACCATCACCGTGAAAGCCATCGCCACCTTGCCATCTCTGACCACTTCCGACCTCATCGTTAAACTCGTGGTATCACACTGATGCCTAAGGACCCTTGCCTTTAGCTCGGGCGAGTAGTATTGCTGACTTCCCTATTGCTGCCCATGGCATCGCCACAGTTGCGTGTTGTGAGCGCTACTCCGATGACCATTGGTCCTCGTGCCACCACCATTAGCACTGGGCTGGACCCAAAAAGCCATCCCGGTGTTCCTTTGCCTCATTCTTTCACTCTGGACATCATCAGCGCTTTGTGTCACCGAGAGGCCACCTATGACCACCACTCAGCTGCCATCACCACAGATGGATTCCTTGTGAACCCCTCTACCTATCCCCAACCTTGCCATAGCCTCTCTAGCCCTCCCTTCACCATTGGCAAGTGCACCGATGAGCTTTGCCAAGAACGCCTCCGTGCCCCTACCTTGTGTCCCTAACAAGTGGGCCCTGCTAGGAGCTTATATTAACTTAATTAATCTTAGTCTAATAATGAGTAAGCCCCACCTATTAGTCTAATGACACAATAAACCCTTGATTTCTAATAGAAAGAAAAATAAAAACTAAAATGAAAATTCATGAACAATGTTTTCTTTTTGTTTTAAGTATTTTCAATCCAAACCAAATTCAAATGCTTATAACTTTTGCATTTGAACTCTAAATTGAATGATTTTTATCTCTAAAATTTTATAAAATCATGCTCCTTCATATTATGTAAACATATTTGAAATTGGTCTCTATTTGAATTTATTTGGCTCTTATTTGAGATATTTGTATTTGTCAACTAGATACTGACATCTTAGAAAATTTCAATGATGAGCCAGAGCAAGACCAAGAGTTCAACGAGCAAGGCAAGCACCCCATTTGACTATGTTGATCCTATATTTTGCTATTATGTACGTTGTGTTCAAAACTATTATGCATACATGTAATTTCGTTAAAAATTGCTATATTGGTAAGGTTGATAGTTATACCAATTGTTGCATTAAACCCACCTTGATAAATTGTTGCCCTTGCTATTGTCATCTTAGTATTAATGTTGACTATTGGTAAAATGTGGAATTTGTAGAATAAACGAAGTAGTTGATGCTTAGCCATGCTCATAATGGTACTAGTTGCACTAAGTTGCAAACGGGTAAAAATATACATAAATGGGAGATACTGGAGAAATGGTGTGGAGGAATTATCTCAGTGCAGAGGAGCTATCTCTATTATTTTGGTTAGCAAATAAAATGGAAAACATGTTTCAGACTTGGGCGAGTGGTTGTGGAGGCCAGTTAGCATGAGACTAGGTTTGTGGATGTCTTGCCTGGGTCATTAAGGACTGATCTATTATGCCATAGACCTAAGTATAGCCGTGCAGCCATACATTGCTTTATGGGAAGGCCTTAGCATAATAAATTACCATATTCTAGCAACTTCACCACAGGTGGTTGATTGTAGGTGATTTTGGGCTAGTGCGGGCATGGAGGAATTCCATGTTCGGAGGGACCATACCAGGAAGGAAGGTTTACCAACACACTGTATGAGTCTTGGGATGCTGGAGGACACTCCCCGCCTTAAGAAGGGAAGCATAGCAAGGTGGTAGTTACGACCGGTAATATAGAAGCTTTATCAGGAACTCTCAAATTGGGTGCCGATGGTATCGCGTGATATGTATAACATGGTGGGATATTTGTGTTGTCTGGATAAAAGTGTACAACTTCTATAGAATGTAAATATATTCGAATAGCCATGTCCCCTATTGTGGAGAAAGCTAGGTTATATCCCACAATAACTAGCTTTAAGTTATATAAAATGGTTGTAGGAATGTATGGATGGGAAATCCGTTTATAGCTTGGTTTGGCAAGATTATTGCAATTGTTATGAAATCTTGGGGCAATAAGCCTCTTGATCTAAATTGTGCTATTTATACTTTATTATTAATTGCTTGTCAAATTCAAATGCTCTCAAAACTTTCATTTTCAATCTATTATTCTGTAGAGACCCGAATATGTAGATCTGGATTATCCTGTGTATTCTATACTAGTCCAGGATCACGCTAGTGCACACAGTAAAATAAAGATGTAATACCAACCATATCATGATTTACTAAGAAAAGACTCAAATATTATTAATAATTATCAGAGTTGCGACCTTATGGCCAAGCTTACAGATAATAGCCTATTTCATTCTATTTGGTTACCACGTGCTTTTCACTTCATGATCATGGCTCATTTCCCTCAGCAAAGAATTTTTTCCCTTTTTTGGAACCGCATAAATTGAAGGATAGAGAAATCGATTGTTGGGGTTTCGACCTCGAGACCGATAGGGATGGCTTAAAGAAATTAGTAGCAGAAAAACATAAATAAAATAGGGTAGCCACTCGATATGCCCACAGGCAATCGACTGGGGAGCGAAGTCCTAATCCGCGAAGTCATCGAAGTATCCACATCCCAGTGTGCCAACAGCACCCCTTTACTGCACGATCATTCGCCAGGTGAAAACCATTTTGTATAACCAACACCAATGATACTACCCATGTCATGACACACAAATTTTATCACTGTGGTTACCACCACGTTCCAATATATCATTAAGTCAAACTAATTAACTGATCACATTTGCTTAAATAATGATAATACTTCACACAAAATAAAATGTTAGGGAGAATATATAGAGTCATAAGAAAAGAAGATGGCCGTTGAGGTAATTACTTAAAGATGTTAGTGGGTTCATGTTGATAAAAAAAGAAAACGATAATGTGGGTTATGGGGAGAAATAAATTGGTGGTGCCTAAATGCATATATAGGCTTGATAGATGATTTAAATGATTTTTGGAGAATTTAGGAGGTGCAAAGGTAACTGCTGGATTACAACACTGATATCTAATATAAATTCTTGGGAGATGTTGTCGCTAATGGGATTGATAGGATTTGATCAAACATTTGAGGAATGAATTGAATTTTTTGGGAATTTGGAGGAATGATAACAATTAGTGGAGTATAATCTGATCGGTGATATTCCTGGTGGATGTGTACTAGTGAATCGTAGATTTGATCAATAATACTCTTGGTGGTGGCATACTAGTGAATTAGTTAGAGATAGATAATGGATAATAAAAGTTGATTATCGGAAGAGCAAATTATGGTTCTTGGATCAAATACAGGAAGGATTGGAATGTTAGAAAGTCCTGATATGAAGGATATCGGTGGATTAAATAAATGACAACACTCGCTGTTTGGAGTCTTAGACAGCAATGAGCGTATGATCGGTGGATCAGGTAGATGATGTCACTAGCTGTTTGGAGTTTTAGGCCGCAATGGATCGGGGGATAATATAAACTATGATACTCACTGTTTGAGGAAATTAGGTAGCAATTGATCAGTGGATTATATAATTGATGATAATCGCTGTTTGGAGCTTTAGACAGCACTCAATAAAGAAAGGGTATTGTGGTGGAATAAGTCAATTATAGTAATCGCTAGGTGGAGTTTAGGTAGCAACAATAATACTATGATTAAATAATAATAATGCTTCTAAAGGCAATTTATGGCAAATAAAATAACCCGAGCCTCTCCTTTGATAAGCCATGCATACTATTTATTTGCATTCTGTGTATTGGCTCGCGGAGCACGGTGGTTTGTGCTCACACTCGCTTTCACAACAACTCCAGAGTCAGGAGTCAGATCACTACGCCTCAGCAACATTATTGGTCATGGTGGCAAAGAAGATGAAGATGTCAAGGGCTAGGTCGCGAACCACTAGTTGGCTGCCTGTGGGCATGTCCTGAAGGTCCCACTTGCATGCTTCGTTCTTCCGCTGCGGCAATTTAATGATTTCGGCCTAATCGGCACATGAGTAAGTCTACTATTATCTTTACGCTTCCGCATGATATGTATTTTGATATTCAGAACTGTAATCTGTTAGCACTATCTACTGATCCAGGGAATAGTGCGTTGGAATCACAGAGGGTGCCGGATGTTAATATCTGGGCTCCTACAGTGATGGTATCAGAGCATATCGACTGCAGGTCGTGACCTAGTTAGCCTGGCCGTTAGTTTCATGACTAGAATTATTTGTTTAATATTTATTTCCAAAAATATAAGTAGTATTTTTCATTCTCATCTCTCTCAGATGATTCCCCCTCATCTATATGCTGCCTTAGCCATTTTTACTTCCAAAGCTTGCTTACCCCGAATTCAAAAACCATAACACATGAATGAGTGCTAATATCAATCAAATAACCCCAGATACTTTCCTTTTCTATCTATTGATTTCAAAAAGGAAAATCTTGTTCCTCATCTCATACCCTTACTCCAAAAATTTAAGGTTAGGAACGCTGAAGATGTTTATGAAGATAAGGTGGTCCCACTTTAAACAGACTATGCAGACCAACCCTACCGCCCTCTTATGTATGTTTCCCCGAATAGACGTTGTATTGTTGCAAGATTTTATTTGGGCCCTGTGCACTGCCTTCTTGCCCTCGGGCACCCTATTTTGCAGTCATGGGGAAAGTTTGTTTTTGAAAAATTGTGCGATTTTGTAACACCCCAGCTCCCTGGGAGTGCTCCTTTAAAAATTTTGCATGGGTCTGATCACCTTATCCCCACGACTCAATCCTCACATCATGCTATTCCATCTCATCCGCCGCCACCTGCTCCTTTATGCCCCACCGCCGCCGCCGGGCACCTCCACCGCCGGCTGCCTCCACCGCCGGGCTTCGGATCCGCCCACACCGGGGCCTCCACCGCCGCCGCCGCCCATGGGGCGCCGTCGCGCCGCCGGGCTTCCACCGCCACGCTGCCCATGGGGTGCCGCCGCCGCGCTGGGCTTCCATCACCGCTGCCGACCCATGGGGCGCCGCCGCCGCCGCGGTGCCGCTTCATGCGCCGTCGCCTCGGCCGGAGCTGCCCACGCTGCCGCACCACGCACGGCCGCGCCGTGTCGGGCTTTGCCGCCGCCATGGGCTGCGTGCGCGCGCGCACACGCCAGCCGGGCCGGCCATGTCTTCACGCCGCCGCCACGCTGGCTGGCCACTGCGCTTGCCGCCGCACCAACCGAGCCGAAGTCGCCGCACCCTCCGGCCGCGCCGCGCTTGCCAGCGCCGCTCCAGCCTCGCTGGGCCGTGCTGGCGCGCGCCGCTCGGGCCGCTGGCGGCGCGTGCACGCTCGAGCCACGCCGGCCTCGCGTCGCACCGGCCGCCGGTCACCTCCTCTCCCCTCTTCTCCCGGTCTACGTAGAGGAAAAGGCGTCCTCTGCGGAGGAGGCCGGTGGAGGAGTGCGGATCCGGAGGCCGGGACGACGATTAGCCGCCGTGGAGGCGTGCACCGGTCGCCGGTAAGGTCCATAGCGTGGAGCCCGCGCTGGTGAGAAGACGTTGTGCGCCTCCCATGCACGACGACGAACCGGCCTAGAGCCATGGCCGGTGGAGATGATGGTGGTGGTCGCTAGGCATGGTGGTGGATGTTGTGCATGGAGAGGGGCAAGAAGAGCGTGCAGTGTTGCATGCAAGCAATCAACCAAAGCAAGAATCTCCATAAATGCCTTTTGATGATTCTCACAAAGTGCCATTACCTTTTCTTTCTCTGGTTGTCACTTGTGAATATGTGTGCTGATAACGTATTGCAAGAGTTGAGACAAGTGATTGAGAGAAAACTATTGCTTTCATTAATTAAATCTGAATCTGTACATTGCTTTATATAGATGATGAATGGGTGTCACAAAAGGTGCCTTTATGGAAAGGCATTTGTACATTTTGTTATAACTGTACATTGGGCAGTTGATTGTAACGGGTGTTTAACAGTCTTGGCGTTGCACCACTGTGGATGCCATGTAAACCATAGATGCGTCAGAAATAGTGATGTGGCAGTATTTATTTGCCACGCTGTTAAATCTAGTGTGGATGTAACGCCTCTTGTGATAGCATGGCATAGCCTGCATGTGTGAATTGTTAAGTTCATATGTATAGTGTTGAGAAATACATGAACGGCAATGCAAATACACACAACCAATCAACAAGAACACCAGAATAATCACCAGAGAACAATTAAGAGAGAACACCAAGAACGTAATCTTTATTAATTTCAGATATATTCTTATGTTACATAGGCCTCTCTATTTATAGTCTAAACCTCCTAGTGGTAGTTCTAGTATTTGCCCACACCGTAACTTTCTAGATTTTGTAACACTCCCCCTTGGGCGAATATCACGGCATCCACATGCCTCATGAAAAACTCCTCACAAAAACCCAGTAGAAAAAATGGATAGAGAAAAGAGTACATCGCATCCATCCTTGTGTTGCACTTGTTGCCTCATTAAAAACTTTCCGTGAGAAAACTTCAGGGAAAACTCACAAAGAAAAAAAGAGTGCAACATTAGGTATTCAGGATCATATAAGTCTTCTAGTTTGACATATGGGCTATAGTTTAGGGATTTACTCCCCTAAACCTTATAACTCTCTAAGTCGCCTCATCCCTATGCCTCAAACACACTTCTGGAAGCTAGAGGTGGACAGAGATTTTGTAAATAGATCTACCAGATTATCACAAGACTTAGATTTCAATATCTTTGTCTCTCCATTCTTCTGGAGTTTGTGAGGATAAAACAATTTAGGAGCAGTATGCTTCATGATATTACTTTTAACACAGCCCATTTGCATCTATGCCACACATGCTGCATTATCTTCATAGATAATAGTAGGGTTATCAATGGTGTTTATGCCACATGACTTCTTGATGTAATTATTCAACTGAGCCAAGCACATTCTTGTGAGGCTTCATACCACGATATGCATATGTCTCATTAAAAACTCCTTCCAAAATCCCAGTGGAAAAAAGAAATGAAGAAAAGAGTACACAACACATGTTAAATTGTATTGCATTGGTTGCCTCATTAAAAACTTTCAAGTAAGAAACCAAATGGGAAAACCTTACTAAGGGAAAAAGACTACAACGTTATCTTCAGGATTTACAAACTGTCTTTAGGATTTGTTATGATCTTCAGGACCTTTATCATGTCCATCGATTGGACTTATACCGATAGGTGGTAAAGACCTTCATGGTAGTGATCATCGGGTCAATACCTTGTAGGCTAGGCTAAAATCACGATTTTCTGAATCTCATGTATAACTATAAAGGTTCAACATATGCTCCCCCTGAAGACCGCTTCTGGTGAAGTCTTATTATTCCAATGCCTTTATACATTTTATGAAATGAAAACAAGCTAGTATAGTGTGAGTATATCTACTAGATTTCCACAATGTATAGTCTTAACTTTCCAAAATACTTACCACAATGTATATCTGTCTCACTATCCATCTAGATAACGAGATGATAAAATAATTTGGGAGAAATATACATAACTTTCCAAAAATGCCACTTATTTATATGTGCAACACAACAAAATTTAGCCTAATCGGGATATAGGGGTAATCAAATGCAATACCACATTTCTTCAGGATATGTAACACCCTGGAAATTTGAGTTTTGGGAAATATGTAAACCTTGAATTATCTTGAAATATATTTGTCTTGATATTTGAACTCTGTTGGATTTTCTTGGAATTTTGGTTTAAGGTCTCAATAATGGAAGAAGAAAACTAATAAGAAATTATGAGTGAAACATGAAAATAATAATAGGATGGAGTGAATAAATGGGTAGGAGTGAATACCATAATACTAATTAGATAAGTAAAATAAAATAAAATAAAAAGATATAAGAATATTAGTAATAAAGAAATAGAGGCAAGGAAATTATACATGTAAAAATGTACATGAGAATAGCCATATAGAAAAAAAATAAAGAAGAAGAAGAAGCCATGCGGCCGGCCAAACCCGGCCTAGTTAGCCAGCCAGCCCGCCCGCATTACCTTTCTTCCTCCCCTGGCCGCATGGCATTCAGACAAAGGGCCGAAGCCCCCTTCTTCGCTCGGACCGCCCGGCGCCGCAGCCCGCTTTCCCCCACAGCTCCTCCTTCGAACCACCGGTCACCGGCACCTCTCCGCGCACGTCACCCGGGCCCACCGCTGTCCTATCGCGGTCACTTTTCATTCAATGCCGAACCATCGTCGCTTCAGTCACCCCTTCCCTTCGCGCGGCCGAAAGACACCCGAACCACACGCTGCGCCACGTGCGTCGACCACAGGCGCCGTCGCGTCACCGAGACATCACCCCCACGCCAGCTCACGTCACTCCTGGCCGCTTGTCCCGTCGCCACTGTGGCCACGACGCTGCCGAGCTCAACTTCAACCGCCCGCTTGCCGCGCCCCTTTTCCCGGCTATAAAAGCCCCGCCTGAGGTTCCCAATCGCCCCGCAACCCTCCATTCCCTCTCCCTTAGCGAGAAATCGGCCTCCCTCGCCCTCTTTGCTCGCCAGCACCACCTTCTTCCCCATGGCCGGCCGACGAGCGTGCCACCGAGCCAAGCAACCACAACCAAGTTCCTTCTTCCCGAAGCACCCTAGGAGCACGGCGAATCCGTCCCAACACTTGGCCGAGCTCCTCCCTGCCTACATTTCACCGGCGCCGAGCTCCTTCCCACGCCGCCTCCACCGCACGTCGCCGACCCAACTCCGGTGCTCCTCGGTCCCCACCGACACCCCATCAGCTTCCACGCGATGCCAGGAATCCATTTTGCCCACCGCTGACACCCCTCCGGCTGCCCCTCGTCGGCAACCCCACCACCCGTACACCGCCCTAGAGCTCCTCTGTTTTGAGACCCTGAAGCCTTGGCTCAACTGCTACTTCTTCCCTTTACCGTCAGGTAACACCGAGTGAGCAGCTGGCTAGCCGGTCGTGCATTTAGTACGCCGACCCGGGTTCGATTTCCCCCTCCCACAGCAACTAAGAATAGGTTTTAAACATTTTTGCTAGTAATTTGAGTACAGCAAACTGAAGAGAAAAATCTGAAATAATCCCATGGAAGATACTAAAATTAATTGGGATATAAATGAGCTTATTAAATATTTAATCATGGATTAACCATTATGTGCTACTAACTAATGTGCCTTTGATCTTTATCTTAAAATCTTAATTATTAATCAAAGGCATAATAAGAAATTTAGAAAGGATGTTATTTAGGTTTAAGCTCCCATGGAATGATGATTTAGCCAATGAAAATTTTCTAGAGAATAAATCATAAATCCTTGCATGTTAGTAAGATTGTAGGACTAACCACTACATGGTTCAAACCATAAATATTACCCCTATGCCCTAGCAAAGATGAGAATCCTTTTCGACCATAATGGCAAATTAAATTAGAAGCTATATTGCATGTAATTGACTTATGGTTAAACTTCAAATAATTATAATTGATTCATTCTAGCGACAAAATTAAATGAACACATTTATAAATTCACCCAAAAAATCATAATCTGTCTAGTGGGACTGAAATCATGAATTTTGGAGTTATTTAGATTTTCTTGCGAATTTTTATTTGGTTTGCTAATTTGCTTTTATCCAAATTTTTGCGCACATAACAATTGCGTACGAGGCTCAAGAAGAAGAAGCCGAAGCAGAAGCCGCTCTCGTAACCAAGACCAAACTCACTGTAACCAAGGCGAGTCAATACTTTAATCATGTTGAACCTACATTTCCTGCAAATTACTTTTGTTTAAATTATCAAATTGCATGCTGTTAATTTTGTATGCAAATATATGTTTAATTTAAGATTCTAGTTAGATGCCTAATGTTTAACTTGATTAGTACAACACCCCTTCTTGGAAAGTTTGAACATGTGAGCCTTGTCACCCTAGCATGAATTATAATGGTAAAACTTTCAAAAATAAATCCATAATTATATGCCATGCTTAGTTGTGCTTAGATAATCGGGGCACAAAAATGCCCAAGCATCACTTTCAATTATGAGAAACTGCATCTTGGGAAGTCATGGTGGTAATGACTGATATATGTTGGTATGATTATTTTATGTTCCCAAAAACCCCAACTTGCTTAAATATCTGGGCGGAAGGTTTGGGGGTGTGAGTGGTGCAGTGGAAGCACAAAATGGTTAGTGGTGGAACCGCCTAGATAACTCTAAGGACTGAATCTTGTCATGACCTCCTATGTAAAACAGTGCAACCACAAGTCTGTAAATTACAACATGGCTAAGTAAATTTATCGAAACTCCTGGACTCATCTCACCGGCAGTGGAAAGGAGTGGATATGAAAGGGTAAGTGGAGGCCTAAAGGGACACCTAGTGGAGGGTGAAGTAACTAGCCGTACTAGCATTGCGAGGAGTGGAGCCCGGCTGCGCTATTAGACGTGGTTACATCCCGTGCAACGTATGGGACCCACCGCAAGTGGGAGCAGCCCATAGGGTGAGATGACAAAAGGGGCTAGATACTTTGAAAAGTCACTGTGATGGTCTACTCAACCATATGACTAAGGAATCGTGTGGAGCAACGGGCGGATTGTCTCTAGTGGTGAAAGTGTACAAACTCTGTAGAGTCAAAACTATTCGAATAGTCGGGCCCACGGTCATGGGCGGACATGGGAACTTAACCAGATATAGTTCTATTTCAAAAACTTTGTGGGTGGAATGGGAAAAGTGGAGGCAGTGGAAAGCCCTGATTTGTGTTGCCCTGGGTGTCACCCCAGTGATAATGTAAGCAGCTATAACGCTGAAGGTCTAGTATATGGTGCAGAGACCATGTAATGGTGGATGGTATCTGGATCACTACTATTAAAGCAATTTTTCACATACACTATGCTTTAGTCAAAACTGCTAAGTCATAGAAGATTTTCTAAGAAGTATAATTTAAACATGCAATTTCTGACAAATAAAAGAACCCTAGCCTCCTCTTGATAAGCCATGCATACTATACACTACATTCTGTGTATTGGCTCGCTGAGCACAGTGGTTTGTGCTCACACTCGCATTACCAAAATCAGATTCAGGGGCCCAGGACCATTATGCATATGAAGAAACCCCTGCTACACATGGAGGAAACAACGCCGAGAACTAGGACGACTCCTGCGCTTTTGGGTCCTAGGCAATTAGATTATGGTGTTGTGTACCTATAAATATTGCTTAAGCTTAGGTAATATTCATATGGCACATATTTACCCCCAGTCACTTGCCTATGGATTAAAGGATTACCTTGCTTTTGCTTCTGCTACTGTGCTTTTGTAATGTGAACATTTGTCCTGATCAGCCTGTATGTAAAACAGTTGCCCGATGCAGCTTAATTCAAACTCAGTTATGTAATATTATTATGAGTTGATGTGATTCGTGCGATGTATGAAATGATGCAGCAATGTACCTGTGAGCACTATCTACTGATCCAGAGAATAGTGTGGTGGTTTCACAGGGGATTCTGGATTGAAAATCCAGATCCGACAAGATATAACTTATCAAAACCTTTGAGGATCTTAATATTTAGCAACCATCTTTGAGTAGTTGTATACGACCAAAAGTATATTCTACAAATCTAAAACCATGGTCATACCACCAAAGAATCAATATACCCAGTCTTAATTTTGGCACTTAGGGGATTAATAAATTTGCCATTAACACTAATGTATAGGATACCTTCATGGTAATAAAGGATATTGCCACTCCATCAGCTTCTGGTAGGAGATGCACTTCATATGTGCTTATGTGGTGTACTTCTAGTTTTTAGTTTCTTTATTCCATTCCCTTGGGTCTTGGATGGGTCCTTATCCACTTCTAGGGAGCACATAATCATTGGTATATTTTTGATCAACTGGTGATTTAATTTCTCTTCAGGGAGGTGTTCTCTCTTCTAGGAGATATTTTCTCTTCTAAGTGATACTCTCTCTTCAAGTAAGAGTTTATTAGATATGAGTTTTATATACATATATACATGTTGCAATTTACTTTCTTGTTGAAGCACAGAGTCCTTTGAGGATCGAGCTTTGAGTCCCTTCAAAGATCCCATCAAGGATTTTTTAGGATCTAATAAGTGCATTTCTTATTCATACCATCTGCCAGAGTTATTATATAACAGAACATTATTTCATTCATAATAGGAGAATATTGATCTCTACAGGGATCCTTGAACCACCTCTTTCACCATCTCATTATTTCATAATGATTCATCAAGTTTAAACTAACAGGTTCCAAGACTTTCATCTGCGATTATGGTTCGGCCTCAATTGCTTCCATTCATTTTCTTTACCCAATATGAACACTTCAAGTGCTTGGCCATGGACTTTTCTTCCGGATTTATGGTCTCATATGAGAAACTTTAGCAATTTTATAGGCAAACTGGTTGTCGATAACTTTTTTCCAAATATCCTCATAATTGAGTGTCATGTAGTGTTAACAAAATCTTTGTCATTTCCCAAATGAAAGATTATTGGTCGTTTTGTGTTCCCAACATTGCAATATACACGCGTCCAATTACTGGGGTTTTCATCTTCATGATGAGCCTCTTTATGAGGTATTTCACCTTCAAGGTGATTTTTCTTCTAGAGTATTTAAGGAGTGTTTAAGGATTATTTTAACTAGTGTCACTAGACCTTAGATCCACATGCGTCGCTGTAGACTTTAGATCACTGACCAATAAGTCAACTTTGCAAAGATGGATATACAATTCAACCCGGGGTAATCCAAATTTAGGGACACATTTACTTCAAGTAAATACTATATAACTCCATGCAAAGAAATCTAGCAATCTCCCCACTTCCAGCGTACAAGAGTATTAGCTAAATTTAAATTTAGCTTGGTTAGTGCGTGAATCTTATACTAAAGATCTTTCTTCAGGAGAATATCACTGCATTCAAAGATTTTTGCCATTTCTCTCCCCCTGATGCCGAGATTTGATCTTGCTTAATAGCATACTTCAAAATCCCCTTAGTATGGGCACATGATAGATGGAATTTCAGATCCAATTTGATCCCAGTTACTGGTGGTGGCCCAAATGGTGTATGCTACAATAGTGATATTATATGGGAAATGATTGATTCTTCTAATGAGCATTAATCCTTGATTAGGGTTTTTTTAATGCAGTGAGCTAGACATTTTATTAATGCAGTGGTAGTAGATTATTCTAAACATCTGGTGTGTTATTAATCTACGGTAGCAGAAATATTCTAGCTTCTTATATATTGCCCAATATTATGATCCAATTACTCATACTATGTTTTAAGAATTTTGGATCACTCAAACTTCAAGTTTTATGTTAATGTAACATGTTTTGACCTGGTCAAGAGTATTATGTTTTGACAGCATAATATACATCTATAGTATGCTCTCAAAAGCATAAATATAGCACTGCCACATAAAACATGACCATTGATTAATTTACATGGAAGATAATACATTTTGCTAGAATATAATTCTAGTTTAACCTCCTAGATGGTACAATTATTGGCCAGGAATATATATGATTAACTGGGAGGTAATTTATATGCCTGTTATAATTTATGATGCCAAATAAGTATGACAGATTTAGATCATTCGGGATCATTAAAATCCAATATGTCATCAAGTATTTTGAGAGTTATATTTTCTTCAGGCAAATGACAATAGCTTCCAGTGGCATATGCATGGTAGCTTCAAGCTACTGTGTAATTTCCATGTATGTAGTCATATGCTGGTGACTAACATATTACTGGGGACAAATAATTATCCTTCGAAAGTTGCAATGATTTTCGTTTCCCAATAGTGTGGATAGTGGTTTCAATTATATCTCAAATAAATGATTATTTATAGCTTCAAGCTTATTTACTTTTGGATTTAACCTAGGATATGTCACTATGTTTCTCATGAATTTCATACCTCGAAGGTTTCAATATTCCTCATATGCCCAAATTCCTCCCCCTTTTCATGCCAACCATAAATTTCTGAGTGAGAGCGCCTACTTCTAGCATTTGCTTTGAATTATCTCAGAGTTTTAGCAATAAATTACTATTATACTACTTCAAGAGTAAAATTTTATTGGCGTGAAACCAACATATACTTTATAATATGGAAGATGGGGTTATATATAGACTTCAAGTCTTTGAGGTTCATATTGTTTTCTAGTCAAGGTGATCCTTCTGAGATTTAACATTTGACTAGATTTCTTGTGTCTTCAAGAATGATAATTTTCCTATTGCCATCTGGGCATTAATGCATTGAGGCATGTAATTCCTTTCAAATGTCAAGCATAATATTTACAAATTTTATTTCATGCATGATTAATTATTTTACTACAGGTAAGATATGCTGGCAATGTGCTCTGTTAAGCAATTATTCAACGGGGGTAAGGCTTTAACAAAACAACTTAGACCAAATATATTTATGACATCTAGGAAATAGTTATCTAGTGCACAATTTCAGCCTAAAGCAAAAGATAAGGGGTGCTCTTCATGAGCAAGATTAAGCTCAACAGGAGTTGTATCTATACTATTGATACTACTCATGTAGGGAAATGACATATAAATAAAGCTAAGGGATAACTAGGAGAATGCTACTGGTCTCTACATTGTTCACCGTAGGCATATTCTTGCTTATGAATGCAACTGTTTATTAGTAACATACGGGTTACCTAAACTTAGTCCAAAGATAATATGGTGCAAGGCAGAGTAATACTCGTGTGCGGACTTTTAGTCCTAGAAACAGAAGTAGATCCTGGCAAAGAGCCTACAGGGACACTAGAAATATTTTATAGATTTGGCCCTCCTTTCAGAGAAGGCCTTTGGGCCCAACGGATCAATCTAAATCATATAGTCATTCTTTAGTGTAGAGTAGAGACAATACCTCATAAACTACAAAGATTTTGCCTTTCAGTGGCAAAAGGATACAGCTACATCAGCATCAAGCTTGACAATGGTATGACTGTATGACAATGAAATAACCCTAGGTGACACAATTGTAGCCATTTAGGGCAAGCGAATATCTACTTAGCAATGTCCAAAGTCCTACAATATTCATGCAATTTCCTGCATGCTTATTGCTGGTAAGTAATTTCAAGTGCATGAAATGAGTGCAAATAGTAAAAATTTATTTTTATCTATTCAGTAGATAATTTATTATTTCCTAGATTTTTCCTAGCAATCTTTGGGATTTTATGATAATTATTAAGGCATTTAAGCAATTTTCAGAATTAATAACCCATTAAATAAATCCTCAAACACAATGCCAGGAAATAAACCATAAAAGAAAAATGATGCTTCCAGGGTGTACTAAGTCGAAGGTTTCTGTAACATCCTGATGTTTAGAGCCTTTTTGAAGCTTTTAAAATAAAAATAACCATTTGGATTTTTTTGAAATTAAGTAAAGCTTAAAATGAATTTTCATTAAATAAAAGGATTTAATATGACTAAATTAAACTTTAACATTTGCTTGAAGTATTTTATTTGTGTTCCTTATGCTTCATGGAATTTTCTGTGATTTTTCTAGATTTATTTGCTATTCCCTAGAGCTCAACTGTTTTCTTTCTAATTTCTAAATTGGAAAATACTGAAAAATCCTACATGAGTAAAGGGGCCAAAACCCATTTCTCTCTCGGCCCATTAAGCGCAAGCCATCCAATCTCGAGCTTGCCACATGTCTGTTCTTCACCTTCACGGGAGCGCGCCGCCGTGTCTGCCTCAGACTCTGATGTGGGGGATTGCCCGATCTTCACGGCGTAGGATCGATGAAGATAATTTGAATCCATGCAACCTGACGAATCGATGGCGCTAACCACTGTTACAACAACAACCTGCGACAAAAGAATTCACCCAACCACACGCTCGTGATCCCGTCTAACCGACCACCAAGTAGACGCGTCGTCGCTCCAGCCGATCACAAGGAATCACAAGAACGACGGGAAAGAATGCCCGATTCCCCTCTAGGTTACAATCATATATCAAATCCTAGAAAGAACAAGTTATAGCTCTCTAAAAATAATAGATTAATTTTCTGTGGTCTGTCCCAAAAAACGTACGTACAAAATATTTAAAGACTCAACCTCCTTCAATTCAGCCTCTTTTCGAACAGACTCGGCTAATGACTCGACTAAACAGCTTCGATTCGGCCTCTTTCCGAACAGGACTCGCCTAATGACTCGACTAAACAAATCATAAATTGGTTCGCCGGTCCACTCGGATAGACTATGTCCGGTTTGTTGTTTTCTTATCCTCTCTTTCCAATCCAAAGTTGCACGCCTGTTTCTTTATTATCTAAACTAATAATTCACCAGTTCAAATTATCCTACATCCACCCAACAATTACCTGCTCCACAGTCATGACCTTAACTACGTCCACACCACAATATGCACCCAGAATTACACCATCCTAAAAACGTCCGCACCAGATTAACTCTCCTCTATTCTCTCTCCTTACTCAACCATATCCGACGGTCATCCTTCAATGGATCTGCAGTACGCCGTCGCCCTCCCTCTCCAACTCCCACAATCCCCTGCCCTGCTCCCGCTCCTCCTCCCCGTCGCCGCTCTCTCCCTCTCCCGCTTCCCTCCCTTCCCCCTCCTCGCAGCCGCCTTCGCCGCAGGGTTCGCCTCCTCCCCCGCGCCTCCCCCTCCTCCTCCGCTCCCTCCGCCTCCCCCTCCTCCCCCGCGCCTCCTCCGCTCCCTCCGCCTCCCCAGCGCCTCCCCCTCCTCCCCCGCGCCTCCTCCGCTCCCTCCGCCTCCCCCACGCCTCCCCCTCCTCCCCCGCTCAGCCGCCGCCTCCTCCTCCCCGCCTCCCTAGCCGAAAGCACGGCGCGGCCTGGCTCCCCCTCCGACGCCGCTGGCATCGCCGAGGGCCTCAGGTCGCTCTGCTCCAGCATGGACTCTGTGGCCTTCCTCGGCTTCGTGGTCGCGCGGCGGAAGGAGGTGGACGCGATCGCGCCGAGCTGCCCGGCGGCGCTCAAGCGCTGCGTCGATCCAGCCAGGTTCGTGATGGGCGCGGTCTCCGAGGTGTTCCCGTGGACAAGCGGGCGGTGAGGTCGCCACCGACCTGGCGTGGCGTGCGTGCTGATCTCGAGGCGGTGGTTCCGGCGCGGCTGATCCGGACCGAGATCGGGCGTCGCGCGATGGTGCCACAGCGGCGTGCGAGAGGCGCGGGGGATGGCGGCGAGTGGAAGGAGGCAGCCGAGCGGAAGGGTGGGGTGGAGGCGCCAAGCCACCGGACGCGCGCGCGCGTTCTGCAGCATGTCACGACCTTCGCGGTGGCGAGAGAGGAGGACAGGGAGCTGTACAGGAGGATTGTTGTGAGCTTCTCGTGGCGCAGGCAGATGCCACGCCTTGCTCTCACGCTTGGCCTCGAGGATGAGATGGATGGTACTGTCTTAACTTGTGTTCTCTTCTATCTCTGATTGCTGTTCCATGTTATCTAGATCAAGCGAGTGCTGAAATGATGAACCAGCCGAGCTGTTGGTAGATGCGGAACATATAATCGTTTGAGTTGGCTTAGATCTAGAGTCCAGTAGTCACTACGATGCTATGGTTTGTTTTGGGAATTGCGGATCAGAGCAGTAGCACACATTTTATTAGACTATTGGAGGAGCACGTCTTGTTGTAATTGACAATGTGGTTGCTGTGGTGTATTGGTGTTTGGGTTATTGTTGGCATTGTGTGGTTAGGCCGTGTATAGCTTCATTAAGTGTGTCCTTTGCCGGGATGTGTTGTCACTATCGTGCACAAGTGCTGGGAAACGTTGCAGTCTTCCCCAAGTCAGTATGTAAGGCACCATGGACCACTTTGGTTGTTGCAATCATCATAGATTTAGTGATGCTTGTATTGGGGCTTGGGCCACTAAGTACAATCCTGTAGATTCGTTTGGATTCTTATGCATATCATCACAGTTTTATGGTATTATTTCTCCGTTGAATGGGCTCTGTATTATTGATTCCCTGTTATTTGCCATGGTTTAGGCTTCAATAACACCAAATTGGTAATTTTTCTTTTATGTTTGATCAAATGATGAGTAGCTATTTTAGTCAACATCTCAAAACCTGGGATGATTTTCTCATGTTTTAACGTCCCCTGATTACACTATTTTGCCATGTTTCTGCAACAAACAATTAGTCTCTGATTTATCTTGTCATTTGTTTGCTGTACTGCTATGTGCTTATGACATTATTAGGTTCGGTTGATAGTTTTGGTTGCCCTAATTGAGTACCTATCCTGCTGTTGCTTTGTACTTTTTATGGGCTGGATGTTATTGGTCATGTTACCTTTTTTCAGAATGATAGATCATCTCTTTATGTGAATTTGGCCAGAATTAAGCTGCCTTATCTGATTTTGAATTGTGTTTGCAGATATCATTGAAGAACTTATCACCAAGGGGCAACAACTTGATGCTGTGAACTTTGCATATGAGGTGACCTTCAGAAAAATTCCCCAGTGTCCCTCTTTTGAAATCCTACGGAGGACTCAAAGAAGATATCCTCTACTCCGGATAACCTAAGCTCAAACACCGCCAACTGGGTAAGTCCAGTGGTTATGTCTAAAGATTATTTTGAAGTCGGTGCAGAATTCAGTATAAAGTCGACAAAGTAGCCTTGTTAGTGTGTCAACAGGACATTACGAAGATCTTGATGTGTACTTCTTGGCGCAATTATCTTGCTTTACCTCTGCTTGATTGCTAGCACTGCATCTCGGTGTCTTTGTTTGGTGTGGCATCCAGATTCCGAAAGGATTTTTCAGTATCTGCCTTTGTTTCTTGCACCGAATTAGAGGGTCTGATATTGCTTCTCTTGCAGATCAATGCGAATAAGAAGGAGCAGTCTACACTGCAAGCTGTCATAAAGTGTGTTGAGGATCGCAAGCTCGAAGCTGAGTTTCCATTGGAGGATCTTCAGAAGCGGCTGGAAGAACTGGAGAAGGCCCCCATCCCATCCGGTTGGGTTCGCTTCTATGCCGATTTGGCCTGATTTTTTCAATCTGCGAGCCGTGGGGCGTGGAGGGTCGCTCTTCGTCATCAAGAGGTTCGTTCCCGTGCCTAATGCGGTGGATTTGATGCCGTTGTTGCGTTTGAATTATTTTGCATCTGGCTCTTTACTGGCCTGTGGTTACTGTACCTTTGCTCGTTGAGATCAGGTATGACATGTAAATTCCAAAATCTGCTTTTTAAGTGGAAGCATCCTGCTTATCTTGCTGGTACATCGATATATGGGGTGCCGTCGGAATCCATGGACTCTTGTTATCTTGAAAAGTAACACCGCCCGAATTGCTGTCTGATTTCAAAGTTAATTAGAGGCATAGTTTTAATTTATGCAGGCACCTATACTTCAACATATCATTTCTTGCAATTTAAATCAAACTATCAAAGTATATGGTCATATCCAGTTTATACCCACTTTTTAAGCTTAAGGGCACTTCTATCATGTTTGCACATCTTTATTAATGTTCTCTGGACTTTCCATGTAGTTTTGGTCCTTTAACTCAATTCTCATGTATATCATGGAAATCCTATTCTTTAAACGGCTAACTTTCTTTGTATGGTTCATTTCGCAACAAATATTCATGAGTTCCTCCTCCTATGGTTTCCTCTCTATTCGTAAACAAAAGCGATAATGATGAAACCTATTATTCTTCAACTTCAAGGAGGACGGAATTGTCCACTGTTAGTTTTATGGCACCGCTGATATCTGGCATCTCTTGTAGCTGGCTTTCGTGGCTTGAAGAGGTCTTTGGCTGCTAATTATTTTGGTTTTACCTGTAAGAGTGTCCTCACGTTGAGTTTCTAGAAGAAGCAGACATACTTTGTCTTGAAACTATCCCGTACTTTTACACTTTCCTTCCTTCTGGAATGATAAAGTAAAAGAGATAGATAGAAAATTCACGTTTCTATCAAATTTATTATATGTGTGAAACTTCATGCTGTGCATACACATCTTTATGCTCTTTCTTAGACTGTTGTGAGTATTTTTAAATCGTATATCAATACTTTCTGTAGGCTGGAAGAGTCAAGCCCTAGATCATCTGTACCTTCTGAAATGGGAGGGAGGAGCAGCCTGAGGTTCAGCATGCCTGGGGTTGGTTATGGTCCGCTTAATGCAATAAGAACTTTCATGTCGGGGTGAGAAAGGGTTCGGAAGACTCAAACCACTTAGACAATCACTTACACTGGTGCTCCTAAGACGACTTTGCGGAAGATCTTAAATCTTTTAAGAAGAATATATTCGATCCCGGAAAAATTTCTTTTGCGGATGAATAGGTTTTCTTCTTGTCATGTATTTGTCTTTGTGCAGTGGATCCTCTGTTCTTCTTCATACCCATCATCAAGAATTCAAATTGCATTGGTATAGATGAAAAATTGGCGATGGGATCAACAATAGTACGGACAATTATTGATTTTGTCTATCTTATTCGTATATTTCTTCAATTCCGCTTCGCTTATGTTGCTCCATCTTCTCGAGTGTTTGGAACTGGTGAGCTTGTGATTGATCCGATGCTAATTGCGATGCGGTACCTCGAAGTTACTTTCTAATGGACTTTTTGCATTGCTGCCACTTCCACAGTATATCCCTTCATTGTTTGATCCAATGTTATTGTTCTACCAGTGCATGCATGTACATCGAGTATGTATGCATATGCCGAAACCCTAATCCTCATAATACGTAATTCTAATGTGGACACCAAATGTTTCCTTCCTTACCAACGGCGGATGGTACAGCGACTCTTTGTCTTTCTTTGGATTGCTATCTCGGTCTCGGCTCTGCATCGAGTGCTCAATTGCTTGTTCCAATGTGCTTGCGGGTTGATGACATCCCGCGAGCAACACGCTCTCGTGCCGTCTTTCATGGGTGGCGGTGGAAAGAGGATCCACCCACTTCCTTATGCCGACCCCAACCTACAGTACGCATTTGGATTATCATCATCTAGAATTTAGTTGTCTTGATGCTTGAATAGAATTGGTTAACGATCGTTGTGTTGCGGTGCAACCAAGATCTATGGACCCGTCCAAGGATCTCGCGCATACGGTTATGGTAGCGTTGCGTGGAAGGAGAGGATGGAGAGTGGAAGCGAAGCGGAGAGGCTGCACGGATGAGGAATGATGGTAGCGGTAAAGACCGGGATGGCGATGGCGATGGCGATGACGCAGATCTACCATCGTATGATCACGGAAACTTGTTTGGCGTCTACTAATTTGGTGCCTCTGTGATAGGCTATTTGGTTCCATGCGGTGGTCAAACATGATATTTCATTCTCCATTCGGCATTAGGATATACAAAGTACAGAAAATACAAGTAACACTATCAACTTTGTTAGAATATTGAAAGAAATCGTATCATACTTAGCGATTTTCTGTTGTTGCCTTTTTTGGTGGATGAAGGATGTGATTGCATAGTTCGGCATTTTAGTATATGATCTAAGAAAAATTCTAATCTCTTTGTTTATTTGTATCTTTGACTGTAAGAACTTATCATCTGTACAAAACTTATCATCTGGTGTTTGCTTAAGCACATATTTGCCCTTTTCTTATCACAATCATTACTAGACTCAATTACCAATTGTTTTTTTACGGAATGGATGAAGCCAGACTTGCATGGATAAATTGAAACTGAAGTTATTATTTTATTGAGATTTCTGGTGATCATTTTTCTTACATGTTCACGTGAATAATGAGATGCGCACAAAGAGATGTTTCTCTGGATTGAACATAGAAGCAAAGACTAGATTTAGTACTTGCAACTCCTATATTTAGCATTGTTATGTTTGTCAATTTGAGTACATCTATCAACTATTTTGACCTTAGTCAAAACCATGAACAAGGTTCAAAAACTGGCTTGGAACATCGGTTGCCACCCAAATAAAATAAACCTAAAAATGTTTTTACCAGGCATACTTCCAGGAAAATTCTTGTAAACTACTTTCTTCCCGCTGTGAGAGTGCAGTTTTTTTTTCTTGTTTGCATGTGCCTGTTGCTTTCTGCTAACTTCCTCGGATGCATATATGGGATTCTTGAAGCACCATGGATCTCTCATATTCTACATACAAGCCCTTCTCTTTATTGCTGAAAAATAGAATTAATGTCAGAAAAATATCATAAAAAAGGAATAGATGTTAGCTCAATTGATGCCACATTTGAAACGGATTCTCACAAAAATTGTGTTTACTTTATCGTCATTTGGTTGTTTTCATGTGCATCCCTGAAATGCCGCCGTAGCGTTAGCACGGGCACTATACTTGTAGTTAAGGTCATGACTGTGGAGCAGGTAATTGTTGGGTGGATGTAGGATAATTTTAACTGGTGGTTTATTAGTTTAGATTAGACTAATCAGTCAACTTTCTGGTAGCAATAACAACAAATTTACTTGCTGGTGATATACATGAGTGTTTTCCAGATTATATACATGATGATATACAATTGCGTGAAACTTAAACTATGAAAAAAAATATCATCATTTGGTTGTTTTCATGTGCATCCCTGAAATGCCGCCGTGGCGTTAGCACGGACACTATACTAGTTCCATTAATTTACGTGTCTTCAATAACATGCTTTCTCACGAGCTATGCGGGAGCTTCTCTTTCCTTCTTTGTTGTGCTAATAATTCTTTTTCCCTTGATCTTCCCATGCACGACTTCTTTTCATACAACATGGATGCTGCATGCATGATCCTACTGTGTTGTTCCTTTCATATAAACCTAAGAACAATTAAAATTCTCATGTAACTTAAAACCAAAATCAACTAGGAGCAGGTTCACCTGTTGATAATCTTTTTAGCTCGTTCTCGCATAATCGGACCAACCGAGATGTCCTCATCATCTTGTACACTTGAAGTGATGGACGTTGCACTAGTATCGAAGAGACCTTCTAAACGCATCTTTACTTTAGACTTATACAGATCGAGTATGGGCCTGTATAATTAAATAAAATAGTAGTAGCTCTGTATCTCCAAGCATAATCATTAAAGACCCAATTAAATTAGAGTTCACATGATAATATTTAATACAGTTCAATACTTCTTTTCAGTCAAATAATATATTTAACTAAAAATCACTAATCATGTCTGTATCCGCATCAGACTCCGCCGCCGTCGTCCGCTTCCAACCTAGCCTCGATGTCCGTGTCGTGAATGCCGTGGTCACCTTGGTGTTTGCTCCTATTTAAGAGCTTTGCCCCTCTCATTTTTTGCACCCTGTAGCCGAGCTCACCGTGTGCCTCGTCGTCCATGCAGCGCGCCGCCTTGCTCCACCGAGCTGATGTCGTCCTCCGCTCTGGCAATCGTCACCTTTGTCCCCATCGCTATCCCCACCATGCAGCATTGGTCACCGCCACCTGGACCATCTCCACTATCGCTCGCTCGTACCACCGCCCGCGACACCTCTCTACTCGCCCATACTGTCACATGCTCACCTTGCACCCCGTGCCACCGTGTCCACCAGCCATCGCTTGCCTCCATAGCTCATGTCCACCGATCGTCACTCATCTCCGCAACCTACACCTTTGCCCACTCACCACTCAAAGCCCGGAGCTGCCTTCCACACAGAAAGCCACAAGATGAGAGAAAGAAAAAAGGTTACAATTTTGTTTATATCTTTACCTCTTTGGGCCTGTATGAGAAGGGCTGAGGTGGGAAGAAAAATGGGCCTAATGTGTTACATAGGTCGCGTGTGAGATATAAAGAGTACAGGGTGAATTCATTTGCAGACATAAATATATAATTTTAACCTAACTAATAATATATATTTATTATATTTATTATATACCTGGTATTTTGTAGAAAAATTTGGGTGTTCAGTTGAACACCCATGACCTCTTATAGGTTCGCCTCTGAGCACGGTGCGAATGTTGTTGTGGACAAGCTCCGTGGTCTGCTTTGACGGTGGCGATCACGTCCTTTTCGGCGCCGAGAAGGTCCTTGATGGTTGTGGCGGATGCGGCACTCAAGGCCGTAGGAGAAGGCACGGTGGGGGTTGGCGAGGATGATGCATGCGGTGGAGCTTGGCAGAGGCAAGTCCGAGGTCGCGCAATAGAAATCAAGGTCGGGTACGGGTGCTGGGTGCGGTCGGTGCAGCAGGATAGGACGGTGGAGACGAGTTGAGCGAGGTTGTCTTCGGTAAGCCGAGGCCACGGCGGGCTCCGGGAGGCGTAGGAACGGCGAGCGGAGTGGAACGTGAGGGAGGATGGGTCATCTGCACCGGCGTGGCTACGCCCATGAGGTGTTGAGGATATGTGGGAGAGGCTCACTCCAGTGCCTATGGTTGTTGAAATCATACGAGGAATAAACATTGATACCTGTGGGTTAGAGAGCATGTGTACACTAATAGCAACTGAACTACTGTACATTCATACAAACCCCTATGAGATCTTAACCTAACTTCCACTCATCTGTGATATGCCATAGAGACGATCATAGAGATGATTTTATCACTTCTATACTTATAATATTTTGAATAATATATATTTATAATATTTTGAATAATATTTATAATATGCCCTAGTAACACGCTGCAACACAGGATGCGATTTCCGGTACTCGCTACAACACAACAATCATATATCACAGTTTGTTATAATGCCTCTAGAATTGATAATGCCTATGTATATAATTCTATATATTTTGCAGTGCCACCAGTAGCTACAAGGTAACGTATGTGGATTCTACATTTGCCGCCATATGAAGGAAATCACGGACACTAAGATGAAGGATCCAGAGGTTTGTCAACCTTCCAATAATTATTATTTTCTGATTATATATATGTATATATATACACACACACACATGCTAATTAATAACTTAACATTGCTCCTAGCGACAGCGGGTGGACTTCGATGAAAGTGCATATGATCTTGACAATCTCATCGAAATTTGTGGAAACATCTCCCAATTCTTGCTAGCAGAGGTCATAAACAAGAATGGAGAGTTATACCCCGGCAATGGTGATAATTAGATGTTGAAACATTGGATTCAATTGTACAAATCACTCAATTATGCTTAATCAAACAATTCATTCAATTTAATTCATTTGTGAGATCTGTGTAATGATTGTCATGATATATATATATATATATATATATATATATATATATATATGTGTGTGTGTGTGTGTGTGTGTGTGTGTGTGTGTGTGTGTGTGTGTGATCTGCTGGTGTTGTTTCAATCATCTGTGAAATGATATCACAGATGGTTTTTGTTATTAACCGTCTGTGATAGCCAACTATCACAAACGTGTCACATCCCAAAAATTTGGCTTTTTGAAAAATTTAAATTCAAATTAATTATTTTAAGGTAATTGGATTTTACTTGGCTTTTAATTGCCTTTCTGGATTTTTCTGGAATTTAAAAACTATTTTTAGAGTTTAAAAAGTAATTCAAAGTATGAAAATTAAATATCAAAAATAGTTGGAAATAATTTTATTAAATCCAAAATATCTCCAGGAACTTCTGTGAATTTTTCTGGAATTTTTGGAGGTATTTTCATTTTTTTCTGAGGCCTAAATAATTTTCTAGCCTTTTCTGAAAATCTAAATCAGAAAATAAAAATTACCCTTCCCCTCCGGCCGACGCGTGCACGGCCCAGATCCGCCCACGTCGCCGCTCGGCCAATCCAGGCCACCCCTCCCTCTCCCTCGCTGTCCAGCGGGCCCGGCCGTGGCCGGCGGCCCGCCTTCCCTCCCGCGCCGACGCGTGGGCGGCTCGGATGAGCGAGTCTCCGCGGCCATCCAGCCACCCGCTCTCTCCCGCCTCACCCCACGACCCGCGGGCCCGCCCGTCGCCCATGCACGCCCTCTCCCGCTGCCACCCGCCCCACTGTCGTGCCGTCGTCCCCGCGAGCCGCCTCCTTCCTTTCTTCCTCCTCTTTCCTTTCTCGCCGGCCGACCGTGCAGCCGAATCCGGCCTTGCCTTCCTGCCTCTCCCGGTTTTGGCAACCCAGAGCCCGCGGAAGCGAATCCCAACGCCCGTCGTTCCTTCCCTTCCGGCCCCTATTTCCTTTTTCCCCAAACTTTCCCGCTGCCCCGAGATCTCCGGCGAGCAATCCCGCGCCGTGACCCTCCTCCTCCCTATAAAGCCCCTCGGCCGCCTCCTCTCGCACCACGTCCGGGCGCTCCACCCCTTCCCGAGCCTCGTAGCACCCCAAGACCGTGCGCGCTCTCTCCCGAGCTCCGCCCAACTCCGGCGAGCCGCGCCGCCTCGGTCGTCTCGGGCCCGCCGTCGCCACCTCGAGCTTCCTCGCGCCGGGCGAACCTCCCCGACACCTCAGCCGCCCCTCCCGCCGCGGAGCGCCGTCGCGTCGGAGGACCGAGCCGCTCCGCCACCTCCTCGCCGCCGGCCTTCTCGCTCGCCGCGCGCGTTGACCCCTCCAATCGGACCCCCTCCGCACCAGGATTACATATCACGCACCGCCAGAACCTCTCCGGCCTCCCCTCGCCGCCGACGACCTTGCCTCCGTTCACGGCTGCCGGACCACCCGAAGGTACCCCTCAAGAGGGTTACCTACCCTTATTGGGTAGGCAAAGCCTCCCCGCTCACTTGGCTATCACCGCTCGCTCTCCCCTCCCCCGACTCCCTCGGCGCGCGTTCGAGCCCTCGGTTCCGCGCGCGGAGGTTGAGTTTTTCGTTTATTTTCCGGGCTGACAAGTGGGTCCCACCGTCGCCGGCCGTCTGGTGCGCCACCACCGCCGCTGGCCCCACCTGTCTTTGGTCTCGACAAGTGGGCCCAAGTCCAGAGGGTCCCACATGTCAGAGGTTAAGTCAGTGGGCTCACTGTCCAGTGGGTCCCACATGTCAGTGACCACCAGTGGTTACTGTTCAGTGGGCCCCACCTGTCAGTCTCTCAGAATAAAAATAGAAATTAAAATCTAATATTCCAGTGGGCCCCACCTGTCAGAAATTTGGGAATTTCTCGATTTATTCAAATCTGAGATTTTCAAATGAGCATAACTTTCTCATTTTAACTCCAAATCCAGCCATTCAAATTTCTAAATTCATCTAAAATCATAATCTATCCAACTATGGCCTCTGTTGAATTTTTGGATTTTATTTGAATTTTATTTGTATTTATTTGCTTTGTTGCCTTATCTTTTCTCGCGTAGATTCCAACGTTGTCAACGAACCCTCTTCACAGCAGCAAGAAGACCCAGAGACCCTGCAAGAAGGCAAGTCTCCTTTGATCATCTTGAACCTATGATTTCGAAATGTTTTAATTATTTTAAATTATGTGCATTGCTATTTACATAAAGTCACTACTTCAAGTCTTTAGGAATTAGTTATTCCAACCTTGTTATGCCCTCATTTGACTTTGATTGCCATGTACATTGTCACCCTAGAACTCCCTTTGTCTCAATAATGAGATTACTATTAATCTTTGTGAATATTAGAATGGTAGGTTAATGCTTAGTCTTGCTATCTAATAACTTTGGAAAATCTTGAAAATGGGAAATTATTATTTATTATTAAAACCTGGTGTTTGAAAGTTAAGTGGCAATTGAAGTTGTCACTGTGAGTTTGAAATAAAATAAAAATGTGAAAGTTGGTTTAGATTAGGGTGGATGGCTGTTTGGGTTGGTGCGAGAAGCACGAGAACTTGTTAAGTGTATGTTCCACCTAGTCAATTAAGGACCGACGCTTGTGTTTGTCCAAGCGAGCATTAACCGCACAACCACAAGTCTATATGGGTGCGACCTGGTGACTAACTTATGATAGTCTAGTTTAGCCGCCACCGGTGGAAAGTGGATGCCGAGGATGGACCGGTTATTCACGAAAGAGGGACAGGATTTCTTGTACTCATATGGCGCAAGAGGACTTCAGATTGGGCGGATTTAACCCTTCTGCGGTGAAACCTCAGCGGGTGGTATCTAGCTAGATTAGAGTAAGGTAAAGGCTTTGTGGTATTTTATCCGGGTCTCATGCCAAAGGAAGCTTGTTGACTTTTAGGATAATTTATCTCTTGTGGGTAAAGTTGTACAACCTCTGCAGAGTGTAAAACTATTCGAATAGCCGTGCCCACGGTCAAGGGCGGGCAAGGAATGCATTCACATGGTAGATTTCTGGCTTTGTTTTAAAATCAAAGGTTTTGTATTCCGAGGGTGGAGGAACTCTCGGAAGGAATCTGGCGGATGGAGCAGAGAGGGTGGATGGAACCCGCAGCTTAAAAACTTGACCGTGGTAATTGGTTAGCTAGTGTTGGTAGTTGGAACCTTCACTAGAAAGTTAATTCTGTTAAAACATTTACTTCATTAAATTGATGCCTTCGAAAATAATTAGTAGTAATGGAATTTAAAATACTGCTTTGTGCAAAAGAACCATATGGCCTTCCTTTGTCAAGCCTTGCATCTATGCATTTTTCCCAAGACTTGCGGAGTACTTTATGTACTCACATGCTACACTTAAAAATACAATCTCAGAGGAAGTTGAAGCTCAAGAAGGTGACTACGACTACTGCTTCGCTTGTGGCGGCGATGGATTCTTTTCGAGGACTAGGTCGCGCTTCCCGATCAATCGCTGTGGCATCTTGATGGGTCTACTTTAATTTCGCTTTGCTTCATTGTGTTTGATTGTGCGAGGTCTTGAAACCTCCAATGTAATAAGGTGACCCGGTGGTCAGTACTCTTATTTATTGTAATAAATCGTTGATGGTGATGTTTCCCATTCTGTTCGACTGTGTGCACTAGCTTTGATCTGGGACTAGTGCTGTAATACACAGAGGGTCCGGGTTTGGTAATCCGGGGGCCCGACAAAACGGTTTTTATAAAAAAACTGTCTGTGATACTCAACTATCACAGATGTTTTTTATAAAAACCATCTATGATACTCGGCTATCATAGACAGTTTGTGATATTAATTGTCTACATTGTAAGTTATCACAGATGGTATGAGAGCCGTCTGAGATAACCACCTATTATCACTGACACATAAACACAGACGGTTGAGGAACCGTCTGTGATGACCTTTTCTGTAGTAGCGATTAATACATGTGGGTTAGAGAGCATGTGTACACTAATAGCAACTGAACTACTAATCTTATAATACATTCATACAAACTCCTGTGAGATCTGAACCTATCTTCCACGTGTGAGTGATATGTTCTAGAGATGATCGTGGAAATGATTATATCACTTCTATATTTATAATATTTTGAATAATATATTATTTAGTCCATTGAATAAATATTTTCTGTATTGATCAACATGTATATGACTAGTTTGTAGAACTTTTTATTATTGTTTTAATATTATTCTAAATTATCCATGATCTTATATTATTATATGGGCCAAATATGATTTATTGATCCATTTATGTATTGATTGATGATCATATTTCACTGATCATAGATACGGGGATATCAAATCAATAATATGGACATATGTTAGATAACATGGTGTTGGATTAGCCTATCATGAGACACTAGGGGAATTATTATATTCTTAAGTGTTATCAGTTAGTCTCATACGTAGTATATTCAGGATCCTTAGAGCTGATAACATCATAGTTAGCTACATATGTAATAGTTTACTTAGGGGCTGCCAAATACTACTTCGTAACTTGATGGTCATAAAAATAGCTTCTGAGTTTACTATAAAACATGCAAAAGAATGTGAGCAATCAAAATAGAATTTGCCCCTTCTATATAACAGGAGAGATATCTCTAAGCCCTCAATGTGGTTGGATTAAGTAAGTACATGGCTATGCCGAATGTGGTTGAGGAGTCAATCACAACTAAGTAATCCACTACAAGTTCAAGTGAAGGATTAAACTATCATATGATGACACGCTCCTCAACTTGAGTTCAATCTAGTGTCATGAGACAAAGGGATCGATATGTAAGCACTATATAGATTTGTCCGATATGATTTTATGTCTATTTGGAAGTTGATGTCTTGCTAGGGACCGCTACTAACTTATGTACTAGAAAGAAGTTTTTGGGCCACGATCGAATATGCATGAATCTATAGGGTCACATACTTAATAGGTTAGAACACATCTATTCAGATTAGATCTATTACTAATGGACCATATGAGCTTTGCACCTTGTTAGGCCCCTAACATAGGGTTCCATCGCGGGGTTATATTAAGAGAGACGCGGGGCTAAGGGATGTATCTTGCATACACCCATCATAACCCTAGCTGCAACCTCTCACAAGCCATGTCATGCATGCTAGTGCTAGCACACTGGTGCATTGTGTTTCTCTCTAGATGTGTGGAGTTCGGTAGAGGTGCTGCTGCTACTGTGGCACTGATCAGGATGATCACGAGGAGATGATTGGCCCATGGAGATTGACTACTTCCATTGCCTCGATGTCGTGACCCAAATTTGGTAATCTGAATCTCCTTTGTATTCTAAGTTGATTCCTAGATCAGTACTTAGCCCACATAGTATAACATCGACAAATATCACATCCATACATACATAACAATAAAAGAAGTACTTAATCATCAGTTTTTACATAACAGGTCGACATGCCAAATGGAATTGTTCATAGCAAAGTAGAGGAAAAGTAAACCTAAAAGGGCCTCCATGATCTGCCACAGGCAATCAACTGGGGTTAAACCTAGTCCTGGCCTTTGTCTTCAATATCATAGCCGGTAGCATGGATGAATTCATACACCGGGTCATCACTTCCGTCATGTAAAACCATATTTTAAGCAACAATAAGTACAAAAGTACACAACAAGACCATATAGCATAATGCAACTGTACATATATCTACATACAAGGTTTATCCAAGTGAAGATCTTATGTCTCTTTTAGCATAAAGCTAATTAATCAAATATAGTGATTTAGTTAATTTCTAAACCTATGACTTAGCCATTTTTACATTAAAACCAATATCTATTTGAGTCAAGTTTATCATGAGAGCGAAACCACTCTGCTTTATTTCCATTTTCAAATTTGGTTACCACAACCATTACCAAGTAACCATTTATTTATGAAAACTATGCAAGTGTGACGTTTCTACACTTTTGCCCATGTTTGGGGGTATGGCTATTCGAATAGATTTTTAACACTCTATAGAGCTTATAGAACTTTACCCACAAGATATGATTAACTCATAATGTCGGCCACTACACGCTTTCGTAGGCATGCGCTTAAGAAAATCATAATAAGGTTTTTACAATACTTAGCTTCAATACTTACTCCCACTCTAGAGTGAATCCTCAACACTGACGATAGTGACCGTTCCTATCCCAGATTATGCCTCACCCCTAGAATTTTCCCTTCCTAGGCTGTGCTTTCAATGAGGGACCCAGTTGTTAGGGAGTATATGGCCCTTCACGTTTACGAAATCTACAAGGGCAGTGACCATAATGGGTCACTCTCAACAATTACATAGAAATCCACGTACCAATCTATATGCGCAGCATTCACACTAGAGCTAAGCAAACTAGTGGGCCAGGTTCATCCTATAACTAGACTTGCAGTTCCACGATTTCTATGTAAAAAAGAGAAGCACAAGAATTTGGTCCTTAAACGAGTCAGGCAAGACCAACCACTAATTCATAGCTCATGCAATCGCCGCACAGCTATTAAAGAAATGACACATGCAATCCCTACATGACCAATTCAAAAATGATACGTGCAATCCCTGCACAATCAATCTAAAAATGACATATGCAATCCCTGCACAATCAATCTAAAAATGACACATGCAATCCCTATATAGCTAATTCAATATGTGCAATCCCTGCACTAATCTTAACTAACCACTCACCCGATTCTCTACCATTTTAGAAAATATTTTCCTGTTTCAAGTGGTAACCCGTGTTACCATCCCATTACCATGTTTCCAATTTCAATTGACAATGTTTATGTTGTTTTCATTTCACCACTATGGCATTTGTAAGCACAACCATAATCTACTATAGTTTAACTAATAGTGGAGTTATTATCATTGTAAGTATCCTAGGGCGACATGGCAAGGGAATATCAATATTTCAATGAAAGGGGATATTAGATTACAAGTACACGGTGTAGCTAAGTAAGCAATTTTTGACATAGCATTTTATGTAAATAACCATATTAAGCATATACTTATATTTGAAAACTAAGTTCAACATGATCAATTATAAGAACTTGCCTTAATTAAATGTGTCTGGGATGGGATCTTGTTCGTCAGCGATGGGAGCGTCTGAAGCATCAAAGTCTATACAGTGAAATTAATAATATTTAACACAACATTCAAATAAAATTCAAATGAACTCCAAAAATTATGATTTTTGGTTCAGATGGAAAGTTTTTGAATTTAGATAAATTTGGAAACAAAATCACTTGATTTGGATTTAAAACGAAGAAGTTATGGTCTTCCAAAGTTTGAACCGCGATGAAATTCTAGAAATTCAAAAATATTTGATAGGTGGGGTTGGATGGAATTTCTTTTTTTTTGAATCATTTTTCTTTGAAAAAATCTTCAGTGGCTGACAAGTTGGGTCGACCAGGATTTGTGTTTCTTTTTCAATTATCTTTCTTAAGGAAATCGTTTAGTGGCTAATAGGTGGGGTCACAGTTCATATGGACTTGGTCCATGTGGCTGTCTACGGATAGTAGAACCCACATGTCAGTGACAGAGGTCCATAGACTTGGTTTATAAAATGGTTTAAAGTGTACGGGTCCACAAGTCAGTGAGTCATGGATTTAAACAAGAGTTAATTAGGATTTCTAATCACGCAGGGCCCACATGTCATACTAAGGCTATATATGTACTTAACAGCTAACTTAATCCTTGAATTAACTAACTATTTGATAGTTGGTGCTCGCCCGTTAAGGAGACTAAATAGAGCGACAGAGCAGTTCACAGCGGAGCTCCATGGCGAACTCGTTGGTGGCGAGGGAGAGGTTGGCATGCTTAGTTAAGGGCAAAAATGGAATGCGTGGGCTAAGAGCTAGCTTTTGGTGGTAACGATGCTTGGTGAGGAGCACTAGAGTGGTAACTAACCGGTGGTGAGCAGCGGTGCTAGGCGGTGGTGCGGTGATAATGGCACAAAGCTATGCTCTGGCCAAAGTTAAGGGCGCACTAGGATCAGTGGGTTGCCTCAAGTATTTTGGGCATGGCTCGGGGATCTACAGTTGCCGAATTGGGGTTGGTAACGAGCAAAGTAGCAACGATCACAAAATTTGGATTTTTCTACCCGGCTTCTTCAAATTGGAGGTGGTTCCATAATCTATGAGCTAAGGGAAAGCTAATAGAGCAACACTCATGATGCTCTCCATGGTGGCCGGCGATGGCGAGGGGTGAACATGACCAAGACATTACAGATGGTTTTAGGGTTTGATGGCTAGCATATAAGGCTGGCTTTAAGCAAAATTGCCAAGGGTCAGAAGGGCTTACCAAGATCTCAAGTGAGGCATGAGAATAGAAGAGGTAAGGAACTTGGTTGGTGTCAGGGAAGACGGACATGTCCTGGTGGCTCTAGGGCACAGCAAGGCAATTAAAGGGGTGTGTCTACATAAGGGTGTCAAGACAAGCAAGAATGGCATGATGGCATTGACCGAGGCATACCTAAGCAAAGAGATCGGGTGGTGAGGCCAGTGGTGGTGTGGCACACAGCGATGAGGTCATCGGCTTTGGGCTTCCTAAGAGCAAATGGGCAAGGCAAGATGAGCATGAGGTAGAAAGGGATGAGACAAACTCAGAGTGTATGATTATGTCATTGGAGACTCACCAGACGATGAGGAATCAAGTGACAGAGCTTGTGGCTGGACTTAGGAAAGATGGGAAATTCTTCCTCTTCTAAGGCGATGGGGGTGTATAAGCTTGGAGAAATACTAAGTGGGTGAGCGTGAAGGTTGTGACATTCAAGGGTTGGCTTAAATAGGGGTGACGAGAGAGAGAGAGGGATAGGACACAAGCACCATTAATGCCTTTGAGAGCCTGATGAGAGAATGCAAGAGAGAGCGAGAGAGGACTAGTTGGTGATGGGGCAAGGTAGCAGTGACAAGATGAGGTCACGGTGTGCAAGGCTCAAGGCGTAGAGGGCTTCAATGCACTACTGCACATGAACACACATGAAGTGAAGGAGAGGAGAAAGAAGCACAGTGCTAGCTGACGGGTAGGACCATGTGGCCCACTTCATAGTGACGGCAAGAGTGAGAGTGGCACGATTGGGCTGAGCGAGCAAGCATGTGGAATGGCACTGGGCTAGCTCGACTTGTGTCATGGGGGGAAAGAAAGGGAAGACAAGTAGGGCCAGCCAGTGGATTTTGGCCCGAAGGTAAGGGAGGGAAATAATTAAGTTTAAACTTTAATTGTGGTTCCAATTTGAGTTTAAATTTCTACTTTGAGTTTTAAGAGGTATTTGCACATAAAATTTTTAGGAAACATTCCTCAGTATGCAATTGACTTTTAGAAATTTTGAAATCATATTTTTGGGCTAAGGAAGTTATTTTGAAAATATTAAACTCGAACATGGCTTAAGTATTTTTAAAAAATGCACCAAATTTTTAAAAATTCATGAAAATCATGCATGGTTTATTTTGAAGCCAAAATTAGGCTGTTAGACCTAACTAGAGCTATGTTGAACCAGGCTATTTCAACTCTTCTTCCACTACACTGCATGTCCAGTTGTAATGATCCATGACCTCTTATTCACATGGGTACCTAGTTTATGCAATAGACATTTTAATTTGCACTAGTGTAACTGTCAGAACCCGAAGTAACAACTCCTGGATCCTCTATGTAAATCGCACTAGTCCAGGATCAGCTAGTGCACACAGTACAACAAAGATAAATATCAAGCACAATTGACCAAATATATTAAATAAAAGGGGTACGGCCTTATGGCCAAGTCTTACATCAACGCCCATTGGCAAATTAAATAAAACAAATAACAGCAGAAGCAAACTGAAAAGAAGCGAAGCCCAAGCCTACCCACAGGCAAACGACAGTAAGACGCGGTCTATTCGTCCAGATCTTCACCGTAGTCGACGACATCTTCCTCTGTGTAGGGGGGTGCAAGGTGAGTACAAACTTGTACTCCGCAAATCACACGGAGAAATGCAACATAATGATAAAGGCTTCAAAGGAAGGCTTATAGGGTTAGTTTGCATAAAACAACATTTAAGAAATACAATAAGTAGATTGAAATTGCTGAATTTAATACAGTAAGTAAAAACGATACTTGTGGTAGAAAATAATACCGTCAGTGCAGGCTCCGACCAAACACCAACCTATTCATGGGCATCCCACCCGGACCATCATTTCCAAAAGTTCACATATGGATTCCATCCATCCACACGTTTCCAAACACTCGTGGATTCCATCCATCCACTAGCTTCCAATCTCTCTCATGGGTTCCATCCACCCACAAGGTTTTCATTCTCTCATGGATTCCATCCATCCATAAGGTTTTCGAAAACATTTTTGAAAATCAAAATCTAATCCATGAAAAACTTTTACTCAGCATTCCCATGACCGTGGGCACAGCTATCCAGGATAGATTATACACTCTACAGAGGTTGTACAGCTTTACCCATAAGACACGATCATCCCATATTGCCACGCGATTACACACTTCCTTAGGTGTGCGGCGAGGAGTCGTGACAAGGCCTTTATAATGCAAAGCCTTCAACCTGGTCAAGCCAACTCTAAGGTTTCACCCCAATAAGGAATCCACCAGACCAGGACCCCCTCTTGAGCCTAGACGAGACTTCTCATGGCTTAACCACGCTCGCCCAAGTGAGACTTCACATGGCACCAACCACGCTCACTTTCAACCTACGACTTGACTCAGGTTGGGACTTCACAAATTATTCAGCCAGGGCTGTCCCATACCAGCCATGTGGTAGTACGATTAGGGCTTTGCAACAGTAGCTCACAGACCGGTCCTTAATCTGACTTAGGCCCAACCACATACCCCCGTGCACGACAATCGACCACTGCGGCTCCAACCAACAGGGCATGCCTGCACCCACCAATCTAACCAATTGCCTAAGTCTAAACCAAGTTTGATATTTTGTTTTCAAAATATTTCATAACACTCCTTAACTCACCAAAGTCAAGAGTACATTTGCAAAACTTATCATTTCATGTGAAAAAGCTCATCATTTTATGTGAAAGATATCCCAAAATGAATATAATAGCTAAGCAGGTCTAAGCAATGAGTATAATATTCTCTAGCCAACACTAATGTATTAACTAGAGTTTCAATCTAGGGTGACAAGGTATCGAGGAATTTCAATATCAAAGGAGGAATTAACAAGTAGGCAATAACTAAATTTAAAACTGAATTGAAATACGTTGAATAAAAATATGCATGCAATATAGTTTAAATCAACATAATTTTATTTTGAAAACTGGGATCAACATGATCAAGGAGTGTGACTTGCCTTGCCCTTCAAATTGGTTTGAATCTTCGTCGAAGAATTCTCCCGAATCGTCGAACTCTACATGTGAAAATAACCCACCAAATTCAAATAAATTCAAAATAAATTTAAATTGACTTCAAATAATTGAATTTAGGCTAGAAATGGATAGAGGGGAATTTTTGATGAATTTAGAAATTTGAATGGGCCAAATCGGAGTTAGGATGAAGAAGAACGGGCTCCGGGAAGTTTAAATTCAGAGAAAAAGAAAAAGAAGGATTTCTGGAATTATTTTTCTACTGAAAAATCTGAATTATGGCGTCAGCAAGGATTTTGTTTTCGGTTGAATTATTTTTCTGAAGAAAAAGCCATATATGGCATCAGCATTGCGTCAGCCATGAGGGGGGTTTGTCTAACAGCGGCCCTTGGTCCACTGACCGGGTCCATGGGCCATTTGGGAAGCTGAGGTGGCAGGGTGGGGGGTGTGGCGCTTGCGTGGCAAAAAAGAGCCGAGGTGGCGGCCACCAGGCGCCAAGTGGCAGCCACGTGGGCCGACGCGAGCTGACGTGGCCGCTGTCCGGTGACCGGGCTCGGGCACCACGGCTCGCCGGCGAACGGCGACGCGGCGAGGCGGGAACGGGAGGGCAGCACGTGGGAACACGGCAGAGACACGCGCAGAGCCCGGCGACGAGCGGAGGCGGCCGGCGACGAGGAGGAGCGGCGGCGGCTCTCGGGTCCAGGCGGCGGCGGGGCTCCAGCGGGGCTAGGCCACGGCCGAGGGGAGTAAGACGTCAGGGGCGACGCGGCGAAGCTAAGGGCGGCGTCGGTCAGGCGATAGGGGGCTCGAGCCAACGGCAATTGCTCGTCGTCGAGCTCACCGGTGCTAGAGCAGCTCAGGCTAGCAGAGGGGAAATGGAAGGCGGAGCGAAGTGGAGTGAAGGGAGGCAGAGTCGGGAGGGGATTTTATAGGCGTCGCAGAGCAACGGGCCCGCAGAAATTTCTCACCGGAGGGCGGCGGTTGCGGGTGGCCGACACGGAAATGGGGGAGGAGGTGGGCGCCGAGGGGGTGGTGCGGGTTGTGCGGGGAGTGGGTCATGCGGGAGGGGAGTGGCGGCGCGCTCGGGAAGTGGAGGCGTGGCCGGGTAGGGCGGGAGCGGCGCAGCGGCCGGCGGTGGCGCGGCCGGGGAAGAAGGGGCGCACAGGGAAGACGGCCTGATAGGCCGAGCCCAGTCGCAGCGAGAGTGGGAGGAGAGGGGCGGCTGCCGGGTGGGGCCGGGGAGGAGAGAGGGGATGCGAGAGCGCGGGTGGCGTGGCGCGCATCGGGCCGGCCAAGTGGTGGCCCGGGAGGGGGGAGGCGGGATCGGGCGGGGCGCGTGGGTGGAATCCGGCCGTCCACGTGGCGGCCAGAGGAGGAGGGGATTTAATTTTTTAGAAATTGATTTTGGAATTTCAGAAAAGCCTGGGAAATTAACTAAGCCTCAGAAAAATACAAAAATAAAATTCCAGAAAAATTCAGAGATCCTTCTGGGGACATTTTGGACTTAATAAAAATATTTCCAACTAATGTTAGTATTTAATTTTCATACTTAAAATACTTTTAAATTTTAAAAATAGGTTTTAAAACTCCAGAAAACTCAGAAAACCAAATAAAATCTAAATGACTCCAAATGATTAATTTAAAGTAGGATTTGTATAGAAAATCAAAATATCCTTTTGTTTAATAGTATTTTTAGGGTTTCCTTCAAATGCTTTTCAAATCCAGATTTTTCAAAACAGAAATCCAGGCAAAACCAAATTTAAAATTTAGGCAAAAAATACTTATTTTAATTTAAATTGTTATTTTAATTAATTTTTATTTATTTATTATTATTTTTATTTTAGTAAAAATCTGGGATGTTACAGTAACATACCCGTATCCCAACACCCCTCAGATGCCATATTTTAGCTTTCACTGCACCTAGACCATTAATTTGTTATTAGTTTGCCTAGTCCATGCTAAAATACTGATTGGGCTACACAAGCCAAATCAATTATTAAAGTTTGTTCATTCAAGAAACAATGCATAGGATCATTTTTCAGCTTCTACATAATTAGCTATAGCATAAGGTCTGAACCAATGTAGGCAACAATGATGAAATAATTAGCAACTATATTCAGCAAGCAAACTGAATAAAACATTAACAATTTAACATTGATAACATCCCTTCTTGCAGCTAGAACCCCTCCATCCTAATTTATGCATATTATGTACCTATTCTAACCAACTAACAAGCCTGATAGTGACAGAAGTATGGATGGACAATATATGTAAGACTTTAGTAATCATCAAGATATAGAAGTGCCAGATCATCTAGACTTGAACAAGTAACATAGATATGTATAATAATGAACTACAAATCCTAATACCATAAAAGATTTAGAATTAAGTTATGCCATCTCTTATTACAATTTTGTTCTTGCTTTCTTGCCATGATTGTAAGAATGCTCACTACGACAAAAGGGTCATCACAGACATTTCAGAACCGTCATCACACACGGTTTCTGAATCGTCTGAATTTATGTGTTTGTGATAATAGGTGGTTATCATAGACGGCTCTCAAACCTTCTGTGACAATAACAACACAGACAGTTTTTAAAAAACCATCTGTGATATATCAGGTATTACAGACGGTTCTTAAATATAGCCATCTATGATATCTGAATATCATAGCTGACTAATACTAAAAACCATCTATGATATGTCATATATTACAGATGGTTCTCAAACATAGCCATTTGTGATATCTTATATATCACAAACGGTTAATACTAAAAACTGTATGTGATATTCATTTATCACAGATGGTTTGTTGTTACAAACCGTCTGTGATAGCTATTTGAATATCTATATTATTTCCTATTTTTCAGCTAGCCTCATGAAATGTTAGCCATGCCCTCTGAAAACAATTAAATAGATCACATATATAGCACACAACAATCAATACAAAGATCTCAAAAATGAATTAAACAACTGAATGAAGTGCAATTGAATGAATTGTTTGATTAAGCACAATTGAGTGATTACAACTATATCCAATATTTCAACATCTAATCATCATTGTTGGGGTGGAATTCTCCAGTCTTGTTTATGACCTCCGCTATCAAGAATTGGGAGAGCTTTCCTTGAATTAAGGCGAGTTTGTCAAGATCAAATGCACTTTCATCAAATTCCATGCGCTCTCACTAGGAGTGTTAAAGTCCTTAGCATATATATGTATATATATAATCACAAAATAATTATTGGCAGGTTGACAAACCTCTGGATCATTCGTCTTAGCTTCCATGATTTCCTCCATATGGCAGCAAATGTAGAATCCACATACGTTGCCCTGTAGCTGCTAGTAACACTACAAAAATAGAATTACATATATAGGTATTATCAGTTCTAGAGGCATTATAATGAAGTATGATATAGCATTGTTGTGTTGTAGCGAGTACCAAAACTCATGTCCTATGTCATAGTGTGGCACTGGATTCCTTGTGTCTCCCTCCCTAGGCAACGTAAGCGTTGAGCGACCTACGTGATTTCAAAAAGTTAACCTCGGCCATTGCAAATGAAGGGAAGACTATAATAGAGTTATATATGGAGGAAATAAGTTTACCTATCAATTGCTTGTTGCACACAGGTGAAGTTGTGATTGCTCCTAAGTAGAGAATCAAGGTATATTACCTTATTATACTTTGGTACAATCACAATCAGATTCTAGTGAGACCTAGTCATGTATATCACCATAATGATTAATCCTAAGTTCATGTTGTGTGTAAAGTACAAATGAAACTTGTGTAGAAACTAGTGAAATACTTACCCTTGGTTGAAGCGTACCATGATGTAGTCGTTGTCAGTGTGAGCAAGCAATCCCCTCGTTATGTAATCTTGAACGAAGGATGTGTTATCATTGATGGATTGCTCAAGGACCAAGTGTGGGTCGAGGAAACCCACCGGTTCTTGGCTTCGCTGGACTTGTTGGATCATGGATCTATACATAAGTAATGAGTTATAACATTTATTGGTATTATGTGAATGTAGAACTTGATTGTATAATACACTTATAGTGTCCAGCATCATAGAAGTGAGGCGTTGAGTTCATTGAGGTTGAATAGTAAGAATAAGTCTTTGAAGGTCACGATGAATTAGCCTGAGTCATGGAGGAAATTCACCTCCATGTATCTCATGGTGAATCCACTTTGCCAGTTTAACTTCATGTTGGATCTCTGAATGTATCAGATATGCAAAGTACTACAAACCAGTTCAAGGCTGAGTAATTATGACTTGGGGACAAATGATACTCTAAGAATGAACTTCCATTGCCTGGGATGCACCTTAATCTTCTTCCATTAGGCATTAGCGCTTCGTTTGCGATACATTTTCAGTGTCATCTCCACAGGAGCCGATGCGTTGTCCTTCTGAAGAGAAGCTTGAGGTGGAGTCACAGAGGGTTCTATTTGATAGGCATGGTCATGTGGAGAACGTGGCACAGAAGGGTCTAGGGTGATGTCCCTCTTGGGCCACTGGACGAATGTATGGATGTCATCCCCTTGTGTATTGCTCCAGGTCCTCCATCTAGCCCTTAAATTTACCAAACTCTCTCTCACTATAGTTTCTTTCTACATCACATAGCATCTAATCTAGATTGTCATCACATGACCTATCCTCATCAAAAACACAATCCACAACAGGCATATCATTGTCTCCCTCGATAATGTTATAATTACCTTCCTATATAATTTTGTCTTTGTTGTGGTTACAGACCAAACAGAGAGATGGTAGTATGGTAGTGGAGATGTTAGGTGAGCAATGCTTGGGGCCTCCCCCATGCTCAGGACAACTTCATATATATATATATATATATTCACATGGGAAGCCTTTTACAATAATGCCCTTACATCCAAGTATCCCTCTCAAGAGCATTTATGTCATTATACATATCCCATTTTTTGCTTTACAACCTTTTAACAGGCTTGCTGGGCTTAGGTGGGGGCCTCCCCTACAACAGGAGCCTCTCATGATGAAGGGCTTCATGGGCCGAAGCCATGTTGCCGAGCCATTTGGCCCCCTCTGTCCCTGCGGCCTGTGACCTTCTGTGATCTTGGGTGGAAAGGATTTCGCCGGTGTATCCCAATGTGGTTCTGTGGACTCAGAGCCGGGGTCGCAGCTGTAGAGACCCGAATATGCAAATCCGGACTCTCCTGTGTATTCTGCACTAGTCCAGGATCACGCTAGTGCACACAGTATTAACAAAGATGAAATATCGAACATATCACGATTTACCAGGAAAAGACTCAAATATTATTAATAATCATCAGAGTACGACCTTATGGTCAAGCTTACAATAGACTAGCCCGAAGGGCTTAACACAAACTAGCAGCGGAAAATCCAAAAGAAAGCGCAGCAGCCAATCGACATGCCCACAAAGCTATCGAGTGGAGAACGGCCTAATCGCGAAGACGTCAAGTACTCTCCTTCCGAACCTCCTGTGGTGATACTCCTCCTCCTCAATCGAGCAACGGGGCATAAAGCCGTGAGTACATTGGTACTCGAAGTCGTTTGTAACAAATGAATGCAATATAGTATGCAAGGCTTAACAATGGATGGTGAAAGGTTAATTTTGCGAAAGCGTAATTTAAAGTAAATACAATAAATAGATTGAAAAGCTGACTTTGAAAATGATAATAAGTAATTAATCAAAGGAATTGAGACAAACCCCAAGTAAACTGGTCATTCACTCCGATGAATCACCCACAATCCAAGATTCACATAAGGAACCACCAATGAACTACCCATTCACTTAATCCAACCAAGATTTTATGAAAACTCTACCCTCGTGTGAAATCACCGAGCATTGTCCATGACCGAGGACACGGCTATTCGAATAGTTTTACACTCTGCAGAGGTTGTACAACTTTACCCACACGATATGATCATCTTGTAATGTCACCGGTATAACATGCTTCCTTTGGCATGCCGACCAAGAAGATCACAACAAGGCCTTTACAATGTTCAATCTCAACCCAGTTCCGCCTCGCTAAGGTTTCGCCGTCGAGTAGGGTAACCCCCTAGTCGATAATTGCCCCCTCTTGCGCCATTGTGGATCCATGGCTCCGACCACACCACACTCATCGCAATGACGGAACCAAAATTGAAACATCACAAATTAATTAGCCAGGTCCATCCCATACTGGACATGTGGTTGTACGGTAAGGCTCAGATCAATGGCGCACAAAGTTAAGTCCTTAAGAATTACCCAGGCGAAGCATCCACATCCCAATGTGCGACCTGCACCCCCTTTACTGCACGATCATTCGCCCGAGTGAAAACCAATTTTGTATAACCAACACCAATGACACACCAATATCATGGCACACAAATTTTATAACAGTGGCACCAACCACGATTCGATGTCTCATTAAGTCAAATTAATTAATCACATGTGATGATGAACCCTTTCGCAAAATAAGCAAGGCTAAGCATTCTAATCGTACCAACCCAATGTGACAAATAACATAGCATCACTAATTAAATTCCCAACCTAAGGTGACAATGGCATCAAGGTATTCCAAAATATCAAGGAGGGAAATAACCAATTGGGACGATAACTACCAATACAAGGGTTTTATAATAAAGTAGCAATGCATGATAATTTAAAACAAAGTAATACATAATAGATTTGAAAACTGGGTTCAACATGATCAAAGGACATGACTTGCCTTGGCCTTGCTCAGTTAGGAATTCTTGATCTTCAAATCCTGCTTCAGCTCCTTCGAACGTGTGATCTAACGAGAGAGAAAACGAGACGAACACAAAAATAAATTCAAATAAAACCCAAATAAACTCCAAAAACTGCAAAACCAGAACCAAAAGATAGAGCTCAATTTTAGATGAATTTAGGAAGAAGAATCGGATCAATCGGAGTTCGGACGAAGGAGAACGAGAGATCTAAAGTTTGCCGGGGCGAGAAAATGCTGAAAAATCACAGATGTTACTGTTCATCCGAGAGCAATTCTTTTGGAAAGAAGGCTAGCGCTGGCGAGAGGAGGCATGGGAGATGAATCTAACTAGCAAAATAGGTTGTTAGGGACCTAAGGCACACATAGGAAGCGACGGCACGCCAAACGGAGCACGGTTGACGGCACGGGCGGCTACAACGACATGGGTAGGAGAGAGGAATAAAATCCGGGCACAGGACATGGAGAGGTAGGGTGAGCACGGGCTAGAACGCGACTTGGCGAAGCTAGGAAAATTGTCGGCTCGGTCAGAAACCCACCGGAGATGGCACAATCGACATTTGAACGACGTCGGGAAGGATAAAGGAAAAAAACTTAATATCTTGGTACTCGGTGAACGAAATCTAAAACCACTTGGAGGGTAGCTACCTGGGATGGTTTGGCACAAAGTGACGCGAACAGATTGGTGAAAACATCACCGGGTAGATGGGGGACACGAGATGCCATTGGCGGCCATGGCGAGGTTCGGAGGCGAAAATTTGTGGAGGCTTTTTGGGGAAACGGAAGTGAGCACAGCGTGAACGCGCGAGGCAAGGCTAAGAAAATTACGGCATGGGCTAAAGCTTACCGGAGGCGACGAATCGACGTCGGGAAGCGCTCTTGACCTAGATCGGGGAAAACTCGATTCCGGGAGATTGGCTGCACCAAAACCAAATTAACTTGGCAAGAAGGTAGATGGCACAATGTGACGCGAAAGGATCACGGAGAAACTCACCGAATAGCTCAAGACACGACGAGCAAATTCGGGACCGGAGGGGCTCGGTGCCGACGGCGTCCTGGGCTTTGAGGGAACTTGGCACGGCTTGGGATGGGTTTAGAGGAGCCAAGGGGTCATATTTATAGGCTTGGAAGAGGTAGAAACCGACTCCAATCTGTGGATTTCGGTTTAGAGTCCGTTTCAGAAAATTGGAGATAAAAGGCAAACGGATGAACGAAACGGAAAGAGACCAGTTGGGATGGATTCCTTGCGTGATTTGGCACAACTTTCCTTTTGGGAAGACATTGAGATAAGGTCCGAATTGGAAGTTATGAAGAGAGAGGAAAACGGAAGGAACTGTACACAGAGCAGAGGAATCGACCGGGTCTCTGCGCCGGGAAGAAGACGGATGAACAGTACCGCGCGGTACTGTTCATTCTCTCTCCTAATTTCTTTTTTTTTTGGAAATTCCAAATTGAGCTCAAACAAACTCCGAAAAATTTCAGAAAATACAGAAAAATTTCTTGTGACACAAGGAACACAACTAAAATATTTTGGCAAATATTAATGTTTAATTTAATCATATTAAATCTTTTTAATTAATAAAAATTCCAATTAAGCTTTAATTAATTCCAGAAAAATCCAAATGGTGAATTTTATTTTAAAAGCTTCAAAAAGGCTCTGAAAATCAGGATGTTACAGCAGCCGAAGTCGAAGGCAAAACCGACGGTGCGCTAATGGCCACGGGAATCATGCCAGGCGCTGGTGCGCGACAGGAGGTGAACCGTGCGTCAATGCAGGGTAGGCGCACGGACGCACAAGATTGGGGCGTCGCGCGAGCGTGGGTGACCGTGCTGCTTCAACTCCCACCAGTTGCGCTTCTCGACGGGGGGAACGGCTATATATGCTGGCAGTGCTGTAGCATCATCCTTCCCCATTCCTGCCCGCTGGTTTTGCTGCTCGGTGCTCCCGCGAGCTGCGTTCGTGTGTAGCCAGGTATGGCTGAGATGATCTTGCTCTCAAAAATAGGCCTTCCTCAGTTCATGTACGTGTAGCAAAATTAGCACCAATTAGCGTGATCAACGGACGTTGATGAACTGAAGGAGGCCTATTTTTTAGCACACGATCAAAACTTTAACGCCGATCACCGGCCGCGCTTCCCACACGTGGGTAAAGTGGATTGTTGGACTTCGGCTGATTGGCGGTCTCCGATCGCGGGAGGCGAGGGGGCTTTATGTAACCCTTTGGCATCGCGGCGGCATTCTCCTTCATTCGCCCCGTGTTGGAGTTGGTCCATTAGATGAAGTTGGGTCTACATCCGACCTCGCTCCATGGTCATGTAGGCAAAGCAGGATGCGGAGCTGCCCCTCGTTTATGAGGCCGAGTGGGAGGGCCGACTCAACTCCGCGGACATGGAGTCGGAGTAGGCTCCAGAGTCATCACACGAGCTCAAGGTCGAGGTGGGCTTCAGATTCGTCGTACAGACTCGACGTCGAGGTGCAGCCAGGTGGCTTGTGGCTCGACGACAGTGCTTTACTACACCCAGCGTGCGACGATATTTGCAGGATGTTGCGGTACGCGACTGGCGCACCTTGCGGTGTCAGCGGCCTTGAAGTTGCTGGCGGAGCCGCCCGGCGAGTCGAAGCTGAAGTCGAGGTCAGAGTCACCCGTGGAGGCGGAGTCGGCGTCGAAGTAAAAGTCAGGGTGACTGTTAGTGGCCTGCTGACACTGCATTGATGGCCCCGAGAGTCGCCCCAACCGCTAGTGCGCGATGGAAATGGACACTTCCAACGCGGAGACAAGTCCGAAGCGGACACGTCGCCGAAGTGATTTCCAAGGTTGTCCTGTAGACGCAAAGTCGATGTACGGCTCGAAGCCTGAAGACAATATTGTAGCGGCGCCGAGGGTCGCTCCGATTCTGTGTTAGACGGTCGCTCTGCTGTGGTCATGCTTTCCTTCCCGAGAAGGAGGGCAGGACACGGTTGGTTGAGCCATGGGCTGTCAGGCGGTGTTCGCGTGCACGCCTCCTGTAGCCTACCGACAATGCATTAATGGCCCCGAGAATCACGGCAACCGCTAGTGCGCGATGGAAGGTGGACCGTGTTAGGCGGCCACACGACTACATTCATTCCCAAGGGGGCGGATGCGTGGTAGGACATGATTGGTGCATCGTTCGTTGTTAGGCTGCTGCACGACCACAACACACACTTCTTCCCAATGGGGCAGGACGCATGGCTGCACGGGATTGGCGTGTCATGTGTCGTCAGGTGGTCACGACCACAGTCGTGCGTCCGTTCCTGAGAGGGCGGGGCGCACGCGGGTGACTATGCCACTTTGGCTTCCGCCGATTACTTTTCCCAATCGTGGGGGAGGCGAGCGATTCTTTTTCCGCCGGTTGCGCTTACCGATGGTGTGGGAGGTGAAGGGGCTTTATATACCCCTTTTTGCATCACGTCGGCGTCCTCCTTCACTCGCCTCCTGTTCTCTTGCTCTCTTTGATCTACGCGCTGTGCTCTTGCTCGCCACCAGCACCGTACTTCTCGCCAGTTGGATTCCGGAGGAGGATGGCTCGAGGCGGAGAATGTGTTCATCGGGCCGGTGGTGGCACCTTGTCCAGACGATCATCGTTGACCGAGTTGGAATACGTGCTAGAAGGGCGCAAGCCATCGCTGGTGAACAAGCGATGGGTAGCGGAGGAGAAGGTGGAGGGTCCATGCTCCCGCGTCCTGGGCCAGACCCTCACGACGGAGGAACAATCCGAACTCTGCTACGCGAAGGGAAGCTGACGGATCACACCCGAAGGAGTCGGAGGCGATCATCTTCATCGCGTATTTTGAAGCCAGTCTTCGAATTTCAACGGCCTTGATCGTCGGCGATGTCTTGCAGACCTTCGGACTGGAGCTGGCGTAGATGACCCCAAACGCAATAGCCCGCCTAGCTGTTCACAGCTGGGCGCTGCGGACGGAGGCGTGTTTCACGTTCCTACATGATGCGCGATGCCAACGGAAGAAGCTGGAAGGAGGGGCGTTCTCCAACTTTGGTAGCATCAACTTTGTTATGCGGCCCCAATGCGCGAAGATCTTCCCTGCCAACTCAACCCGGATGAAGTGGGAGTCCAACTGGATGAGGCAGTGGTTCTACCACTGTTTGGCGAGTGGCAGCGGCCTCGAGTGCACAGGTCGGCCAATATCGTTCAACACCTCACCAAGTGTGACGATCGGCGATGAGGACAGGCGGAGAGCGCGGAGGCTTGTGGGGAACACCCTCCGATTCAACATACGTGACCTCGCCGAAGAGTTCGTCATGTATGGCGTGGCACCACTTGCCAAGCGGTGGCGCGTCCAGCCTGGAGGCCTCCAGCGCGACGGTGTCCGGCCGTCTATGTCCTCACTGCCGAGGCCTTCCGACTCTCGTAAGTTTCGCACTTGGGGTCTTCCTGGTTTTTTTTTTACTTCACTTTGCCTTGCTTGTAGGATTTCTCCTGGAGGATGCGGAGCGTGCGGTGGTCGTGTTCTTCAGACCGTATGCGACCGATGAAGCAAATCTAGGACGGATAAACTAGGTGTGCGAAGCTCTGGGCATTCCCGTGCAGGAGCGCGCCGCTCCAGTTTCGGACCAGGCTCGCCACCGTGACAGCGACAAGGGGGAAGAGTCGCCTTCCCGGCGGAGGGCCAGGTCCTCCGTGGCCATGTCCGGCCCGGTAGCCGCCGCTCCCGTCAGCTCTATCGGAGCTGATGGTGCAATGGACACCGACTCCGACTCAGCGAAGTATGTCAATTTGGACCTTGAGGCAGGTGCGGAGAAGGCGGCTCCAGGCGAGGAGTCCTTGGGCGGCACCAAGGACCAAGGGTGCAGCGTAGACAACCAGGAGGGTGAAGTGTCCTCGCCTGCGTCGGTTGCCAAGGCAGAGGAATCCTCGCCTCGGTCTCCAAACACGAAAAGGCCGCGGACACGGTCTCCCTCGCATCCGAAAAGGCCATGTTGGAATCCGATTCCGACACCAAGGGCCCCTGGCTCAGGGAGCCGACCTCCTCAGGCGGTGCTGGTGTTCTCGCGGTTCATTCCGAGGCTGAGGGGACACCCCAACGGAGCCCACTGGTTGACGCCAACGGTAAGCTTGATTCCCTTCGTATAATCCTGCGGGGCTTCCCTAAAGCTCTCTGACCACTACCTTCTAGTGTTAGCAGAGGCACGGTCCCCCGAGCGTGGCCAATCTTCGAGGGGTGGGGACATCCTGAGGGTGGCGTTGATAGCCGGTGCCCTCGAAATTATCACCGCGGAGGCCACACGACCGATCTTGAATGACTTTGTCCCTCGGCTAATGATGCTGCGGGCATGGCGAGGGGCCGCGGACAATGCGGTTGCCAATTTGGATCGCCAGGAGCTGCTGACATGCAGGTCGGAGCTCCTGGAAGGCGCACTAGAGGCCTCGGAGATGAGGGTGAGTGCTTGACTATGATGATGTGTGCCGTCATTTAGGAATTTATTAACGACTGCGTTGTGCAGACCCTCGCCCTTACTCAAGCGCTGCAAGCGGCCCATGCCCGTGAATGGGGGACTCTAGAGGACCGGCTGCGAGCTACCGAAGAGGCCCTGCGCGCCGTCGAAGAGGCCCACTCCATCAAGGATGGTCGGATCCAGCTCCTAGAGATGGAGGGCATGAAGGCAATTTCGGACGCCCGGGCACTCGCGGCGGAAGCATAGCACGTGGCCGCCGTCACCGCACTAGAGGAGGAGAAAGGCCGCCTCATTGCGTCACTCGGGGAGAAGGACCGGGCTCTAGGCGATGCCTTGGTGGTGGCGTGGGACGCCATGCTGGCTCTGGAAGGCGCCCTTGAAGACCTCTCCGCCGATGTGCCGCCTCGCGCCTTCGGTCCCGAAGACCTGTCGCGGATGCTTCGTCGAATTGGGGAAGCCTCCAACCTCGCTTTCAGTGCCGCCAAGGCCTTCAGTAACCACTGCTCCTTCGTGACCTCGCGCCTAGCCTTTGCGCTGCTTCAGCACCGAGGCTACCGGCACATCGACAAGTTGGAGGCCTCCAGCTCGAGATGCCAGTCGGAGCCAGGGTGATGTCGAGCACTATGCATGCCATTCGCCGCGCCACACGAGCCTTCCATGACTGAATCTAGGACTATATCGGGGAGGCCGCGGCGAAGGTAGAGCTACGACGGACCCTGCGTGGCGAGGGGAACTTCGGTCGATGACTTGATGAAGTTCCACGGCGCAACGAGGCCAGTGCCGCCAGCGCAAACCCACAGGTGTGATGCTGGGGTCCTAGTGTGTAGGCATGCGTTGCAATGTACGCGCTCTTTTTGTAAGCTAGCGCCTTACAACCCCCTTTTTATGAATAAAATGAAAATTGCCGCCGTGTTCTGATCGGTTGTATTGTTTTGCCCCGGCAACTGCTTGATAGGGATCGGTTGCTAGTTTCAGACCTTGTGAGTCGATGGCGTCTTCGACATTGGGGGTGGGCCGAGGACTCGTTGAACTTTTGGGCGGCCCGGGCTTTAGCGGGTGAGACTTCAGTGCGGGAGTATATTAAGGTGGAGTCGGACGAGTGGCGACCCTAAATACTCGAGGACACTTGTAGACATTAGGTCTTCGGGGATGTAACTGCCGAACGCCTTTATAAACATTCCTTTATGAATGCAATAAAGACTTTGGTTGGAGTACGTGCCCCTACCACTCTTCATGATCGCGCCTATCTCCGATCAACTCGTAGGACTTAGCACTCCATCCTCACGCTCCCTAGCCGAGGTAGACGGTCGAGTGCTCATCTGGCGCCTAACCGAGGTAGACGCTCAAGCGCTCCATCCCCTACCATTCGGAGTGGTGGCAGTGGAGCTGGTGCCTAGGCGAAGTAGACGCTCAAGTGCTCCATCCCCTACCCTTTGAAGTGGTGGTAGCGGAACTGGCGCCTAGCCGAAGTAGATGCTCGAGCGCTCTGTCCCCTACCCTTTGAAGTGGTGGCAGCGGAGCTGGCGCCTAGTTGAGGTAGACGCTCGAGCGCTTCATCCTCTACCCTTCAAAGTGGTGGCAGCGGGGCTGGCACCTAGTCGAAGTAGACGCTCAAGCGCTCCATCCCCTAAACTTCAAAGTGGTGGCAGTGGAGCTAGCGCCTAGTCGAGATAGACGCTCGAGCGCTCCGTCCCCTACCCTTCGAAGTGGTGGCAGCGGAGTTGGCGCCTAGCTGAAGTAGACGCTCGAGCACTCTGTCCCCTACCCTTCGAAGTGGTGGCAGCGGAGCTGGCACCTAGTCAAGGTAGACACTCGAGCGCTCCGTCCCGTACCCTTCGAAGTGGTGGCAGCGGGGCTGGTGCCTAGTCAACATAGACGCTCAAGCGTTCCGTCCCCTACCCTTCGAAGTGGTGGCAGAGGAGCTAGCACCTAGCCGAAGTAGACGCTCAAGCACTCTGTCCCCTACCCTTCGAAGTGGTAGCAGCGGAGTTAGTGCCTAGTCGAGGTAGACGCTTGAGCACTCGGTCCCCTACCCTTCGAAGTGGTGGCAGCGGGGCTGGCACTTGGGCAAAGTTACAGCTATTTATACTCCATGGAACACGCTGAGGCGTGAGGCCATCGTGCATATAGGAGCACTCATATAGATGCAGACAGCACCCAGTAGCATCAAATGCTAGTGAAGAGTGCACCTCTGTTGCCTGCCAGTTGCTGTGACCGACATGTTCAGTATTGGTAGCATTTCTTATGGTGCCCTAATGACGCGAGACGGCTAGTAGCGTGAAAGCAAACTCGAGAGCAGAGCTGCTGCATGGTGTTGTCTTTTGCGTGCAGGAAGCAAAGGGGAAGGGTAAGAGCTGTGCTTTGCATTCCATCACACATGCATGTGGCTAGTGTGCCACTAGAGTGATGCACTCCCTGGTGCGAAACGCGCGCAGGCGCCTCGTCCAGGAGGTGTGCCGCTAAGGCGATGCACTCCTGGTGCTACACGCGTAGAGGCGCGTTATCCTAGAGACGTCATGTGAATTCTTTATACTCCATAGAGCTGCTTAGGACGACAAGCTCCTGCCGCTTCAAACACCGAAGGGTGCACGTGGGGGCCGCGTGTCTTATTCATACTCCGTAGAGTTCACGAGGAGGCGTTCCTCCACGCGTTTTATTTATACTCCGTAGAGTGTGTACGGAGGCCTACCTCCACGCGTCTTGTTTTATACTCACAAAGAGTGCGCGCGGAGGCTACGTGTCATATTTTATACTCACGAAGAGTCTGCGCAAAGGTCGCGTGTCTTATTTTATACTCACGAAGAGTGCACGTGGAGGCTGCATGTCTTATTTTATACTCATGAAGAGTGCGCACGGAGGCCGCGTGTCTTATTTTATACTCACAGAGAGTGCGCGCGGAGACCGCGTGTCTTATTTTATACTCACGCAGAGTGCGCGCGGAGGCCGCGTGTCTTATTTTATACTCACGAAGAGTGCCCGCAGAGACCGCGTTCTTATTTTATACTCACGAAGAGTGCGTGTGGAGACCACGTGTCTTATTTTATACTCACAGAGAGTGCGTGCGGAGACCACGTGTCTTATTTTATATTCACGAAGAGTGCACGCGGAGGCCACGTGTCTTATTTTATACTCACAAAGAGTGCACGTGGAGACCGCGTGTCTTATTTTATACTCACGAAGAGTGCGTGTCATATTTTATACTCCATAGAGTGCACGCGAAGGCATCCCTCCTTGTGTTTTATTTATACTCTATAGAGTGCGCGCAGAGGCGAGCCTCCGTGCGTCTTATTTATACTCCGTGGAGTGCGCGCGGAGGCGAGCCTCCGTGCGTCTTAATTATACTCCGTGGAGTGCACGCAGAGGCGAGCCTCCATGCGTCTTATTTATACTCCATGGAGTGCGCGCGGAGGTGAGCCTCTGTGCGTCTTTACACAATGAGACAAGTTTTGCGATCGGTGGAATTTATTGATCACCCGTTTGCGCGGGTGAGTGATTACAAAAGTTAGGATACTAACCGTGGACTACTCGAGGACAAGGGCGGCACTGACCGCTGTTGCTGTGGCTGTCGGGAGCCTTCGTGCGGTCGTGTCCGCCCTAGGGTTCTCAGTGGACCTTGTGGTGCGGGCCTCGAGCACCAAGCTCTATGCGTCGGGCGAGGTCCTGGTCACCGCAGGTAGTGATGATACCTTGCAGGCTCAGGTGCTTCATGCATAAGAAACCATGATGTGGGACTGCCCCAAAGGAGTTGAGGGTTGGACGCCCAAGTATGGCATAGTATGGGTATGGTTGTCGACGACGTCGAAGGTGACGTCTTCGCTCCTCGCGTTGTCACCCTGGCCAAAGGTGACTTGCAGGCATATCTGGCCCAACGCCTTCAGCGGCTGACCTCTGAAGCCCAGCAATGGGATTCCCGAGGGGCCCAAGCGACTCCGAGGGATCCCATCTGGTTGAAGGCCCCCGCGAACAAAATGTTCGTGAAGATACCTCCATTGACCAAGACGCGTTTGATGTCGCATCCTACGATGTTAGCCTGGATGACCAGGGGATCTTGATGAGGGAACTCCACGCCCTAAGCGTTAGCGGGCGTGAAGGTAATTTTGTGCTGCGCCCACTCCGGTGGTGCTTGCGCCGGGTATGCTGCCACATGATGTAGCCTCCGCGCATAGGCCTTCTGTTGCCACGCCGAGGTGAACTCCAGCGAAGAACCCCCAGAGATGACGTTTATAATCAGGTGCTGGGCTCTCTCCGGGGCCTGATTTCGCAAGGGGACTTCCTGGGGTTGCTGCACATGGGCTTGAATCTGCAAGGGGCCCTCCTGGGGCTGCTACCCGTGGGCTTGAACCCGCATGGGGCCCTCTTGGGGTTGCTACACGTGGGCCACGACGGGCGGCCCTGCTTCCAGGGTTCTATCCCTGGCGACGCTCTGACGGAGCACTGCAATGGCGGTGCACTCCCACGTGTTGTGGCCACCTCGGCCATGCACCTCGCACCATAGGTCATAGAGCTGGTCTTCTTGTTCTGCACGGGGCCTGTCGTCACGGCCCCGGCCATGCCCCCGCCCTCGGCCTCGGCGACCTCGCCTGCGACCGATGGGGGCACTATCCTTATAGCCGCCCTCGATATCGAAGACGTAACAGGCCCTTTGGGATCTACGTTGGCTACATTGGACTTGACACCCGGCGAGTCCTTATGCTTGGCGTCCTTGCACTCGGGGGCGTCCTTCGAAGACTCTTGCTTGCGCTTGCCCTTCGAGGAGCCCTCCTTCGGTGAACCTTCATTCTTCGTCGAGCCCTCTGCTTGATTAGTGTCAGAGTCATCGCCCTTTGTGTCGTCGCACGTCCTCCTCCGCCCTCGCATACTCTTCCATCTTATCGAAGAGCTTCACGACCGTCTTGATCGACTTGCGCGTGTTGTACTCGGCCAACGGCCCCCGGCAGAGGCCTTGTATCACTGCATTGATAATGGTTGTCTCGTTGACGTCCTTGACCTGGCAGCGGACCTTTGCGAAGCGCTTGAAGTACTCCCAGAGCTTCTCCAAAGGTTTTTGCTTGACGGCGAAGAACTGATCCGCATCGACGCGCTCGACGTAATTCCCCTAAAAGTTGTTGTAGAGACAGTCGTGGATCTGCTCCCACGTGTAGATGGAGTTTGGCTCTGTGGTGAAAAACCAAGAGAGCGCCACTCCCTGTAGTGCGAGGGGGAGGCCCTTCGCTTTGGTGGTGTCGTCTCCGCCTGCGGCTTTAATAGCGGTCTCGTACACATGCATGAACTCCCGAGGGTCTGTGTCGCCCTTATACAGTTCGATGGCGTTGGGGAACTTGAATCCTCCGGCCATGCCAATTGCGGTAGGCCCGCGGAGAGGGGGGACTCCAGATCCACGCGCTGCAGCAGGACGCGACTGGAGGTGGGGACGTCGCGGCTGTCCACCCGCTCTAGCGTGGGCTCCGGCGCGGCCACCGGCGGGACTTGTTGGCTCCGAGCCTCTTGCATATCCCGCATGGCTCTGCGGAGGTCCGCCAGCTCCCGTTGGAGTGTGTCGATGGCCATCAGTAGAGCGCTCTCCACCATTACCGTGGTTGGAGCAGTCGGCGCACCTGGTTGCACCATCGGGTTGGCAACGACCACGGCTTGCGCTCCAGAGCTGCTCGGCGCGCCGGTGCGGTGGACTCCAGAGTCGATGATGAGGCTGCCTTTGCCACTGGAGCCACCCGCCACTCCCGCACCGAATGTGGGGGCAGTGGTCGTGCCAACATGGGCATGATGTCACCACTCCTGATAACCCGATCGGTGCTGTCGGTGCCGACCGTCACGCCAGCGGTGGGGTCGATCATCATGCCATGAGCGTCGACGTTAGCAGCTGCAACGCTGGCGTTGACGTCCGCACTCGCGACCGCCGACACCGAAGCTTTGGTGTTGACGCGCGTCTCCGTCGTGCTCCTCTTCTTCTTCTTCGCCGCCGATGATGAAGCTTTCTTCGGTGCCATCCTTCTTCAGATCTTGAGGCTTGCTCAGTCTTCCCCACGGACGGCGCCAACTGTTGTGGTTACAGACCAAACAGAGAGATGGTAGTATAGTAGTGGAGATGTTAGGTGAGCAATGCTTGGGGTCTCCCCCATGCTCAGGACAGCTTCATATACATATTCACATGGGGAGTCTTTCACAATAATGCCCTTACATCCAAGTATCCCTCTCAAGGGCATTTATGTCATTATACATGCCCCATTTTGGGCTTTACAACCTTTTAACAGGCCTGCTGGGCTTAGGTGGGAGCCTCCCCTACAACAGTCTTCAGTGTGACTGGTCCAACATGTATACCCATTTTTTAAACCCCTTCAAATCAAGTGAGGTTTGATCTGCGCTGAGTTGGTAAACATCTTCAGATTATTGCAATCAATGCATGGACAGTACATATATTCCATCCCCTTCTTAACATATCCTACTCAGCTGCTCTTCTAAAAGCAGACACACCATTAATGTATTCTTCACTCACACAGTTCTCAACGTACATCCAGCTTCGGTCCATCTACACTACACATATAACAAATTAGTGTCAAATTAGATTATTAATGCTACTATAGCTAGCTATAGCCTAATATGTATTTACACATAATTGTTATTCACTTTATAATCACAGACGGTTAGTATTCATAAATGTCTATGATATCTTCAACTATCACAGATGGTTCGTATTAATAACCGTCTGTGAAAACACGAATCGTCTGTGATGTCTGCAACAATCACAAATGGTTCATGTCTGTGACAGTTGCGTATCATAGATGGTAAATGGTTACGCTTGAAAAACTGTCTGTGATAATAACAGTGTGATGAGGCTCTAGTATAGCTTGTTTTGTAGTAGTGACTATTTACATATAAGAAAATTTTGGTTATATATCATTCAAATATACTTAGTTTTGGTATATACCACAATAAAATATAGATTCAGTTTGATACCATCGAAATCTTCGAATCATTGTGAATATACCTCAATAAAATCTAGATTTAATTTAATACCAGCGAAATCTCTGAATCATTGTGAATATACCACTCTATCCACTTTCACATTAATTCCGTCATCTTGTTCACCTGTTTCTTCTTGCTAAGGCACTCTCGTCTCTCTAAATTGCTTTCTTCCTCAATGCAGCCTGCGTTGGCCTCATTACATAGCCTGTGCATGACCTCATCGCACCGCACTGGGGTGGACACATTGGACGCACATTGAACGCCTTGCCACTGCTCACAACCGTGACTCTCCTCGCCTCACCTTAATCTTGCAGCCCGCGCTTGTGCCACCGTCACCTACGGCTGCTCGTACGCATGCCCCACGACACAGCGTGGCCGCCTGCGACTATAGAAAGGCCTCACTAGAGTGCCATTCCTCCTCTCCCGTGGCTCACCAGAGCTACAATCCCCTTCCTGTGCAGTTCACCATAGCCTTCTCTTCCTCCTGGGCCATCCCATTGGCCATGGCTGCCGTGGATGGGACGGGAAGGTTCCCAGTATTGGCGGTACATTGGTGTGATTGATTTTGCTTTAGATTTGTTAGTGCAATTGTTGTGTTTCCCCCCTCTTTGGTCGTAAGAAACAATTGATTTTGTGTTCCGCAAGTCATCTGCAATTTTGCTTTGGACATGCCATCTGCAATTGAGATTAGGCGTGCAATCCATTTCAATTGCGATGTTTCACTCCTCTCTTTCCTATCTAGAAATGTAAGAATTGATGTATCTGTTTATTAAATTCAAAGTATCAGATCATTTGACCGGTGAACATTCACAATAGCTGGGCTTCATGGCCACTTGGACGAGCTCACGTCCTGGCATGAGATTTTACTCTTCTCTTTCCTATCTAGAAATGTAAGAATTGATGTATGCAAGGTTGTCAATGGATGAGGTGAAGGAACGCGCGTAGGCTACGATAGCAGAAAATAAAAAAATTTCTACCGCGCACACCAGGACATCATGCTAAGGAGGGATCATAGATCGTTACCACTAGACACGCAGCGCAGCGGAAGAAGAGTTGGAGAAGCCGATCCAACCACGCGCGTCGAGGTAGTAGTGGAAGTAGCCGATCGTCCCAACAGATCGCTCTCCACGCGATCAACCACACCACGAGCAGATCCAATCTGTAGATTGTTGATGCCGATCAACGCCGCAACGAGCAGCGCCTCCACCGGTATCCACACGTCCCGGGCTGGAACGCCGATCGCGAGTGTACCAGCGCTCGCGAGCGGCTAGGGTTTGGCTCGGGAGGTGGCGGCTAGGGTTTTGCTCGGGAGGAACAGAAGTGTGTGTGTGTATCCCTCTGCCCCCCACCTCCATATATATAGACCTCCTCACTTGGGCCTCGTGGACCGAGGCCCAATAGGAGTCTATCCGGATCTCTATCCGAATTGAGCCCACATCCGAATCACATTCGAATTAGTGTTCCAACCCGTTAAGTGTGCGACCAGAGGTTCACGTATACTTGGTCGCGACCGAAACGCCTTTCCGGTCACCACTGTTAATAGCGGCCTCTAGCAAGACATATTAACCCCAAAGTATACGTAAAGATCATATCGGCTGAACTGTAATGTTCTCATGTACGAATCCCTTTGCCTCACGATATAGATTAAGCTCAAGGCGAGACTGTGTCATCCTCTTAATAGCTCAATCACTCTCTCGATTCCGTGATGGATTATAAACTCGTGATTGACTCCTCAATCACCTTGGCATGGCCATGCACTTTCATAATCCATTACATCGAGGGGCCCAGAGATATCTCTCCCATAAGGAGGGGCAAATTCTATCTTGATCATTCACATCCCACTACATGTTTCATAACAAACCCGAAGACTACTTTTATGACTACCCAGTTACGGAGTAGTGTTTAGTAGTCCCAAAATAAGCTACTACGCATGTTGAGAACCATGATGATCTCAAGTCTAAGGATTCCACATAAACACTACTTGAGACCAACTGATGACACATGGAATCTCTGCAGTGTCTCATGGCGGGTCTGTCCAACATATGTTCACTAACACATGTCCATATTATTGATTTGGTATCTCCATACCATGATCCATGAGACATGATCATCAATCAATACATATGCTGATCTTTGAATCATATTTGTTCCTCATATGATATATGATCAGGGATCATTTAGAAATAGCAACATTTTGGCATTAAGAGTCTCATGAATAAGTCACATACTCATTGATCAATAATGATAATGTCTATTTCAAGGAACAAAGCAATGTATCATAAACATAGTATGTGATATATTCAACATCTCCATGTTGCCTCTAGGGCATATCACCAACATGAGGCTCTACACTAAGTTACTTTTAGCATGAGGCACGGATCATTTTGCAATAACACTAAGTAATAATTCGCAAGCGGAGTTGTAAAGAGCATTTGACATGTAATGAAATAACATTTGTATAAATTCCATAACAGTAGATCAAAACCATTCGCAGGCCTCCTCGGCTGTGAACATCACACAATTCCCTCCTATGGGCATGGTACAGATTAGACGTTCATGCCATCCCATATGTTCAGTGAAGCAGTTTCGAAAAGGAAAACTATACGCTTTGTAGCTACATCCAAGCTTCCTCATGACTGCGAGCACGGCTATTTAAATAGTTTTTAATGCTCTGCAAAGATTGTACAGCTTTACCCACATAAGATAATCAATTTTTACAGCCGGCAACTTCATGCTTCCTTTGGCGTGTGATGAAAGTTGATTATCTTAAAGCCTTATGTTATCTAGTCCTAACCTTGCACCAGTATGAATGAACATCGGACCTCTCTTAGATACACCCCTTAGAAAGCATTCGAATCCTCCTTATGTACACCCCTAAGCGAAGACCCTCACTTAGGTCCGTCCCCTAAGTAGGCATTCATCGTTGCTTAAAAGCCTTAGCCCGAGCACCTTGGTGTCAGGGGCCCCTACGAGCATTCCTAATGGAAGCTCCCCCTATATACATGTGTGACTTAGATGTGCAACAATAGCGTTCGGTCCTTAATTGACCCGAACAAGAATCTCCCCCTATATCCATGCGAGAATCCCTCTCATGTGAGTCTCCCTCCCACATTTGACAAATTATCATATAGCTCGCCCAGTGCAACAACTAGGATTTTCATTTTATTTGATACCAAAGTAATGGAGGTTTCCTGTTTGGAGCAACATTTTTGAAACAATCATTCCCACATGAAGATTTTGTTTGAAATTCAAACTTAGCAAAAACTAGTGCTTGTCCAAGCATCTAGACCGTATACCCACATAGGATTCCCAATTGATAGTATACATTGTCTAAAGCATATCCTAGAGGTTACAATAGTGCAGGTATCAAGTTTTCAATGAGGTTTAATGCATACGGTGGTCATAACTGTCATCACCCACAGTACAACAGTTAACAGAACATACACGCATGCATAGTAGATTTTACAAACAATATACAATAATTGAAATACTGGGATCAACAAGGTCAAAGGGGTGCTTGCCTTGTTCTTGCAGCCCAGAGAATGTTTCAGATGCGTTCTCGCCGTCATCTAGTGTGGAGTCATCTAACCGGTAAATAAACCCAGATAAAAGCAAATAAGAGCCAAATAAACAGAGATAAGACTCAAATGTTTTTGTAAATTGAGAAAGATCTTATTCTTATTAAAGTTTATAAACAAAGTTCACTAAATTTGAAGATCGTATGCAAAAGTTATAAGCGTTTGAGTTTTGGCTTGTTTGAGTTATTCCTTCTTGATAAGTATAGAGCTATTTACGACCACAAACTCTGGACACTTAGAGTACCATTCCACCGACCACAACATTTCGACTGCAAAGATCTTTGTCCTACCGCAACTTCGGTCATGCTGATCACACAGAGTCAGAGCTTCCGGTCTTGATCATGAAGGTTTCTCGAGCGCTGAGCAGGTACTGTGACTTACAACTACCGATTATCAATTGGGTACTATAACTTAGGACTACAGCCGGGTACTATAACTTACGATTATGATCATGACTTATGACATTCATCCATGGCCTTCGACTATCGACCATGGCTTACGATTATCAAACACGTCTTAGGACTATCGACTATCGACCGGTACTATAACTTATGACTACAAGTCTATCGACTACCGTTAGCAAATGAGGTTACAACTATGGTCAGTGGTCAAAGATTACAGCTACTACAGTCGATGGTTCTGACTACGCATGCGGTCGAATAAGTCAACTATGCCTGTGATCGAATATCACAACCATGTGAGTGTTCGAAGTTCTCAACTATGCTAGTGGTCGGAGATCTCGACTACGCGGGTAAACATGCACCCTTCATTTGCTTCAAACATGGATAGTCTTTCATCATATGATGTTCCTCGTCACATAGATAGCATACATGTGTGCCCTTACTCATGCGCTTCTTCTTCACATTATTATTACTTTTGCCTGCAACACCTACAGCAACCAATGATGACCCGAGGATGGAAAATCTGATGGCTTTTTTAAGAACTCTACCTCCAAAAGATATGTCACTGTATCATTGAAGTTGAGAGTGATTTTTTTATGAGAATATTCATCACCAATTGCTCTCATGATGGTGGTAGACATAAAAACAATATGTAATACCCCAAATGTGATTCGAGAGAGAATAGATTAATTGGGGAGAAGGACCAGTTAGAAAAGAGTTTAATAGGGATTTTTTAGGGGGGATTTCTGCAAAACCCCAGCAACCTAGGCTTAGGCCCAGGCCCAAGTGGTGGTCGGCCAAAGGGGGGAGGCGCCCCTCCCCCCAAACCCTAGCCGCCAACCCCAACCCCCCTTTTCCTTTGTTTTTCCTGAGTGGTCACCTCCTCTCCTCTTTTGGCCGGTTCCTCTATGCCTCCATCTCGTTCAGCAGCGCCTCATCCTTCATTGAAGCCCCCTGCTGCTGGTGAAGAAGGCCCCCATTGCTGTCGGCCAAGTGGAGGAAGGAGATCGATCGCTGGGAGTTATTTTTGACCCAGAAGAAGAGGAGGAGGAAGGGGAAGAAGGGAAAAGGAAGGGGGAGAGAGATCGCGTGGTGTTCATTGTGTTCTTTAGTGGTTCATTAAAAATAACCCCTGTTTCCCCCAGTTAGATGCATATTTAATTGTTGTAGCAATGTCGGTATTGTGGTCTGCTCAGGATAGATTGTGTTAGACGGTCGTTTTAGTGTAGTTTCATGTGGATTCAGTTCTGGATGTCTCCTAGAGTAATGTAGAGGACATCACCATCTTTCCGTGAAGTTCTAGAACATGTCATTGGACCTCTGTAGCAGAAGTTATGATTTTATTAGTGGGACTGTTATGCAGATTTATGGGTTTTCTGTCAGGTTTTGGTAAATTGGGCTAGGCGATTAGAAAAAGAGAGAATCAAAGAAGCTCAGTATAATGAAAGTTGTAGACCATTGTCTCAGCTTTTTAGAAAGCTCAAGAACTTGTGATTCGAACACTCGTACTGAAAGTTATGGTATTTTTAGTATTCTGTCCGGAGAACCCGATGTGAAATTGATGTTTTAGAAAACTGCTTGTGCGGGTATAATTTGGCCGATTCAGAGAGGTTCACCAACTCGGCTTAGTTGGAGAATTCAACTACCTTTCCAGAAAGTCTAAGAACATCATATTTGGACTCCTGTACCAATAGATATGGATTTTTGAAGTTGACTGTCCACAAAGGGGACAGATCGACCTTTAGGATTTGGGGTTGAAGTCGAGTTAGACATTTTTGCGAGTTGATGATTGTTTTTTATATAGTTTATGGTCCACTACTGTTATCTTAGTATGTGTTATAATTATTATTCAGGTGGTGGACTGGTCCCAAGGGCAGCACCTTCTGCACGTCCCTTGTCCTCTCGCGGTTAAGGCAAGTATAATGATGGATACAGTAGGTGTTATAGAATGTCAAAGTTTGATATATATTATGAGCAATTGTGTGTTCATGATTGTGATGAAGATGTATTTGGTAATGTTCATGGTTGTTTGGAAGTTATGAAGTCCATAATTGTGAACAGTGTAGTATGAATAGGTCTTCCTTTTGCAAAGTTGTTGTGGATGCATGTTTTTATTAAATTGAGACTTTCATACATATGCATCATGTTAGCTTATTGAAGTCTTAGTCATGTGATGACCAAGCAACTGTTGAGGTCCCCGTCCTGTTGATGACGGGCTAAAGGTCCCTATGCTTGAAGAGCATGGGCTTAGATCCCCATACTTGCGGAGTATGGGCAATTGGTTTCTATACCAGGTGGTACAGGTATGGGTGTGCATCGACGGATGCGCACTTTGCATTACCGGTAAAATGCAAAAGAGAAAGTGAAAAGATAAAGAACTTGTTGAGCATATTGCATTGCATATGTTTGTAAAGCATCTGTTGGGTGTTTCTTATGGAGCTGTGCACTTGAATGCTATTGTTACCATTTGTTATATTTGCTGAGTCTTTAGACTCACTCTTGTTGTTTGTTGTGTTTTAGGTACCCTTATGAAATCGGCATGCATGGGGAAAGGAAGGACTAGTCTTATTGCACTTTTGCACGATCTACCCACAATGGAAAGAAAGAAAAAACTAAATAGTTGATGAATGATTCTCTTTAAGTACTTTTATGTTTATTGCTTCCTGGAAGTAAACTGTAATAAATGAATAGAAGATTTAGGATGCTCATAATTTATATCTTAAATGTTTAGCTGTAAATACCCATACCACTGCTCAAGGACAGTGAGTGTAGACCCCATTGAACATTTTTGAGCTTTGAGAATTCATTCGACACCTCTTTTCTCCTTGTTCATTCAATTGAGGTGGTTGGAGCAAAAAGTGCATGTGCATTCAATAGTTGATCCATTTGGCACTTGTTTGCAATCAAGTAAAGCCCTTGGTCTATTACTCTTGGTGTTGCCGGCACCGGGACGATTGGGTGGAGGTTGATCGGTGATCTTCTCAAGAAGCTTGCAAGAAGGCCCGGTATTCGTGTGAGGGTTGGAGCACACCTACCCGAAACGGGGAAGAGCTACCACTAGTGGATTCGAGGTGCTTTGGCTTAATTCGTGGAGCCGGTCCAATTCGTTTGGGCTAACCTCAACGTGGATTGGGGAACCAGCAAGTTTTCGAACACCACGGTAAAACATCAAGTATGTTTATTTCTCTTATACTTTCTTCTAGCTCTTATTTGTAAGTAGTGTTGTGATCATTTGCTTGATATAGAGTTAGTGTTGATACTCTACTTGACTAGAATTGTATAGGTTTTAAGTGCTTCACATTCTCGCTAAATTGAAATTGTAGAAAATTAATTAAAAGGCAAGAAAATTTAAAACCTCCTATTCACCCCCCTCTAGTCGGTTATTCTTGATCCTATAAGTGGTATCAGAGCTTAGTCTCTCATTATTAAACTTAACCGTCTAGATAGAAAAGATGGCTAGCGAGGGGTTGCTATAGGAAAGGCACCTTTTTTTGATGGATCAAATTATGCTTATTGAAAAATTAGAATGTCTATTTATCTTAAGGCCATGAGTCCGAATATTTGGAAACTCGTAAATGAGGGCTACGTCACACCTCTTGATCCATTGCACCTCACGGAACAAGACGGGCGTAACGCTCATTTAGATGCCCAAGCCATGAATGCATTATTTGGAGCTTTAAACGCAGACGAGTTCAATAGGGTGAGAAATTTAGAAACAGCTCATGCTATTTGGACAACCCTCTCCAAAATTCATGAAGGGACGTCCACAGTTAAAGAAGCCAAATTGCATAGACTTCGAATCAAATATGAGACATTCACAATGTTGCCACATGAGGACATAAATGAGATGTACTCACGACTCAACAACATTGTGAATGAACTCAAGAGCCTCGGTACTAACCTTTCCAACATTGATGTTGTAAGGAAAATGCTTAGGGCATTGCCAGAAAAGTATGAGATGTTGGTGACTCTTTTCCTCAACTCGCCCGAGTTGACAAGAATGACACCGACGCAACTCTTGGGCAACCTCATCACAAATGAGTTGTACAAGAAAGACAAAGAGGAGCTCTTGGAGCAATCCTCCTCCAATGGCAAGAAGATTACCGCCTTCAAAGCTAAGGTGGTGGTAAGCGAAGAATCTGAAGACGATGAGGAGGATTCCGAGAAGGAGTTAGCCCTTCTAGTAAGAAGGATGAACAAATTCATGAGAAGGCGCTCAAACCGAAGCGCAAATCATGAGAAAACAAAGAAGGGGCACTCCTACTCCAACAAGCATTATAGCAACATCCGTTGCTATGAATGTGATGAGAAGCAGCATATTGCTTCTCAATGCCCTACCAAGAAGGATGACAAGGAGAAGTCATCAAAGAAGAAGAGCTACAATGGTAAGAAGAAGATTTTCAAGAAGCTTCACAAGGATGGCAAAAATGAAGTCCACATTGGAGAGTGGGATTCCGAAGAGGAGTACTCTGACTCCGACTCAACTGAAGATGAGTCTCCCAAGAAAAAGGGGCTCGTCGGTATCGCCATCAAGGAGGCTCCATCACTTTTCTCCACTCCAACATGCCTCATGGCAAAAGAAGAGAAGGTAAAAATGTTTGATGATGATGAACCTTCATATGATGATCTCATGGATATGCTTATAGAATTAAATGAATTTCTTGGAAAAGAAAAGTCAAAATTTAAGGTCTTGAAGAGAGAGCACATATCTCTACAAGAGTCTTATGAGGAGCTAAAGGAAGCTCATAACTTGCTTATTCAAGAAAATCAAAAGAAATCTTGCACTAGCATTAGCATCACTTATGATATCCTAAATGAAATGCCTAATGTAGAAGTATCACAATCTAGCATATCTACTTCATGTGATGATCTCTTTGCTATGCCATGCTCTTCAAATATTGATTCCAAGAGTGCATTAGCTATTCCGGGAAATAGGACATGAGCAACAAAATTGTCCTAAGGGTAATATTCAACCAATTGGTTTGTATGATTCATGTTACATGCTTAAAAAAATCTAAAAATGGAAATGTTATTGCTCATTTTATTGGCACTTCGATTTTGGGTGCTAGAAAAAATGCTATTTGGGTACCCAAAGACTTGATTACTAACCTCCGAGGACCCAAACAAATTTGGGTACCTAAAAGAACCAGATTTCTTTTGTAGGTGAACTACACAATCGGTGGACAGCATTGGGTGCTTGATAGTGGGTGCACTCAACACATGACCGGAGATCGGAAGATGTTCACCACATTTGAAAGTGAGAGCAATGAGATCGAGAATCACATTCGGGGACAATAGCAAAGGAAAGGTACTTGGATTGGGTAAAATTACTATCTCAAATGACATTTCCATTTCAAATGTATCTCTAGTAAAAACATTAAATTTTAATTTGCTATTCGTTGCTCAATTATGTGATTTAGGCTTAACTTGCTCCTTTTCTAAAGAAAATGTAACTATTTCAAAAGAAAATGGAAATGAACTTGCTTTCAAAGGTTTTAGATTTGGAAATCTTTATTTAGTAGATTTCTCTTCTAGTGAGAATTGTTTAAAAACTTGTTTAATGGCAAAAACGTCTTTGGGTTGGTTATGGCATAGAAGGCTAGGTCATGTGGGCATGGTTCAACTCAAAAAGCTTTTCAAACATGACTTAGTTGTTGGCTTGAAAGATGTGAAGTTTGAGAAAAATAGACTTTGTAGTGCTTGCCAAGCCGGTAAGCAAGTTGCAAACTCTTATCCTTCTAAAAGTATCGTGTCAACATCTAGACCATTGGAGCTCTTACATATAGATTTGTTTAGGCCAACAACTTATAAGAGCATCGGGGGCAATAGTTATTGTTTGGTCATTGTAGATGATTACTCAAGATATACATGGGTATTCTTCTTAAATGACAAAAGCGAAACCTCCGGCATTTTCAAAAGTTTTGCAAAAAGGGCCCAAAATGAATTTGATTTTAAAATAAAGAAAATTAGGAGTGGCAATGGTTCTGAGTTCAAAAACACTAAAAATGAACATTTTTGTGATGAACTTGGAATAAAGCATGAATTTTCCACAACCTACACTCCGTAGCAAAATGGAGTTGTAAAAAGGAAAAATCAAACATTAATTGAAATGGCTAGGACAATGCTTGATGAATATAATATTACCGATAAATTTTGGGTGAAAGATATTAACACTGCTTGTCATGCCATAAATCGCCTTTATTTGCATCGTCTTTTGAAAAAGACTTCCTATGAGCTTCGCATTGGAAGAAAACCGAGCATATCATACTTTAGAGTATTTGGTTGCAAATGCTATATCTTAAGAAAGGGTGTTCAACTCTCAAAATTTCAAAGTCAATGTGATGAAGGATTCTTATTAGGCTATTCTTCAAATAGTAAAGCATATAGAGTTTTTAATAAAAATTCGGGTCTAGTGAAAGAATTTGTGATGTTCAATTTGATGAAACTAATGGCTTTCAAGAAGAGCAAAAAAATTTGGATGATGTAGGAGATGAAGGACTATGCAAAGCCATGGAGAATATGCAAATTGGTGATATCAAGCCAAAGGAAGATCCAACATCACCTACCTCATCAAGACAAGTTGAACCACTAACCTCTTCTACAATGAACAATTTACAAATCATAGATGAAGAAGAAAAGGATCAACAACCTACTACCTTCATGATCCACAATGCAATCGCCAAAGATCATCCAATAGATCAAATATTGGGTGACGTGAGTAAGGGAGTTCAAACTCGATCTAGAGTAGCTTCTTTTTGTGAACATTACTCATTTGTGTCTTCTCTTGAACCAAAACTTGTAGATGAAGCTTTAGATGACCCGGATTGGATAAATGCCATGCATGAAGAATTAAACAACTTTGTTCAAAATAATATTTGGACTTTAGTGGAAAGACCCAAGGAACACAATGTAATTGGGACAAAATGGGTTTTCCGAAACAAGCAAGATGAAAACGGAGTTGTGGTAAGAAATAAGGCAAGATTAGTTGCTCAAGGTTATACTCATGTTGAAGGTTTAGATTATGATGAGACATTTGCACCCGTAGCTAGACTTGAGTCAATAAGAATCTTATTTGCTTTTGCATCTAGCTTTGACATTAAATTATTTTAAATGGATGTCAAAAGTGCTTTTCTAAATAGAACCATCTCTGAACTAGTTTATGTTGAACAACCTCCGGGGTTCGAAGATTCAAAATATCCTAATCATGTGTACAAGCTCTCAAAGGCGCTATATGGTTTAAAACAAGCTCCTAGAGCATGGTATGAGCGCCTTCAAGATTTTCTTGTCTCAAAAGGTTTTAAAATTGGAAAAGTAGATACAACCTTATTCACAAAAATCATTGGTGATGATTTTTTTTTGTATACCAAATTTACGTTGATGACATTATATTTGGATCCACTAACCAAGATTTTTGCAAAGAATTTGGTGAAATGATGTCAAGGGAATTTGAGATATCAATAGGAGAATTGAGCTATTTCCTTAGACTTCAAATCAAGCAACTTAAAGATGGGACATTCATAATCCAAACAAAGTACGTCAAAGATCTTTTCAAAAAGTTTGGCATGGAAGATGCGAAACCCATCAAGATACTTATGGCAACAAACGGGCATCTACACCTCGATGAAGGAGATAAGTCGGTAGATACAAAACTTTATAGATCTATGATTGGTAGTTTACTTTATCTTACTGCATCTAGGCCCGATATCATGTTTAGTATATGCATGTGTGCTCGCTTTCAAGCTTCTCCAAAAGAGTGTCATTTAAAAGCCGTAAAAGAATTTTAAGATATTTAAAACATTCCTATAACATATGGCTTTGGTATCCCAAAGATGCTAAATTTCAATTAATTGGATATTCGGATTCCGATTATGCGGTTGTAAAGTGGATAGAAAAAGCACCTCGGAAAGGTGTCAATTTTCAGGAAGATCTTTAGTATCTTGGTCTTCTAAGAAACAAAACTTCGCAGCACTATCAACTGCTGAAGCCGAATATGTTTCCGCCGGAAGTTGTTGTGCTCAATTATTATGGATGAGGCAAACTTTGATGGATTATGGAATTAATTTTGATAAAGTGCCTCTTTTATGTGATAATGATAGTGCAATCAAAATTTCCAATAATCCAGTCCAACACTCAAGAATCAAGCATATAGATATTCGCCACCATTTCTTGAGGGATCATGTAGGCAAAGGAGATATTTGCATTAGCCACATCCAGACCGAAGACCAATTAGCGGATATCTTCACCAAGCCCTTAGATGAAAACCGCTTTTGCAAATTAAGGAATGAATTAAATGTCATAGATTATTCCAACATTGCATAAATTTATAGCACATTTAATTTATGCTCACTTGGAGTAGCTTGAGAGTTTTTGTGCTAAAGCTTTTATGCAAAGGAGTGTTGATTTTAATCAAATGCAAAAAATTATTTAAAGCTATTATTTTGGTATATCTAATGCAGAATGATCCTTAATGATTTTAGTTGAGTGCAAAAACTAGGAATCATTTGCATCTAATCTCATTTCAATACATTCCCTTCAAGTTCCAGAATAATCGGAACTACCGCTGCTGTTTTTGCGGTACTTCCGTCGGTCGGAACTACCGGCAATTTCTGCGGTACTTCCGCCTTGTGAAACTACCGGCAATCACTGTGGTACTTCCGCATCCGACATGAGGAGGGAGAAACCGCCTGAACCCAGGGTTTTCCTCGTGGGACCCCCTCCTCCTCTCCTCTCCACTCCAAAATCGCCACCTTGGATCTCCAAATCCTTAGGGATTTTCCTTTGTTTCTCGAGATTCTGCACTCCCCAAAGGTTCAACTCCTCCGATCCTCAAGGTAATCTAGATCAAATCCCATTCTTGCTCTCATTTTTGAACCCTAGGTCAAATTTTGGTTTGAACAAAAATGCGAATGATTTTGTGCGATTAATCTAGGGCAAATGGGTAGTTTTGGTGTCTTATGGTGTTTACACACCCATTCCATGGATTCAATCCAAGAAAACACCAAAATCTTATATACATTGCATTGCCCTAGAATCGGTCAGGGGGAGCGGAACTACCACTCGACAGGCGCGGTACTACCGCAGTCCGGTACTACCAGCCCCTGAACGGCGATACTTCCGATTTCCCTGATAAAACAGCAACTTCACTCCATTCGTTTTTCAATCTTGATTGGCCTATTCTCTCTTGGCTCTAATATTGTTCCTCCTTGCTCTTAGATGCTTAGGACAAGGAATGCGGGCTGGAGACTTTACTCCTCTTTCGCCAATTCTAGAGATTCCTCAGGAGCTCCAGCTCTTCCTCCCGCAGCACCGTCTACCTCAGAGGCAACTCAGAAGGCAGAGTAGGACAAGGGCAAGGGACCAGCCCCTGACTCAAATTCAGAGACAGAATCTGAGCAGCTAGTCAGTTCTCCCATGGAGGAGTCAGAGGAGGACCTGGCTGACAGGGAGGATCCTCAAATTGACCTAAGGAAGATCACAGCTGATGAGTATGCCATACTGAGGCACAGAAATCAGTTTGATCTGCCCTGCAATTCCATCAATCCCAGATTTCACACCAAGTTCCAGGAGCATGTCTACGAGCAGCTCTATGGGAAGACACGCCTCTTTGCTGATCACAAGTATGTCGATTGGGATCACATGGACTCCATCGACAAGTATGATGGGACATACAGGCAATTTCAGAGGACTGGTTTGCATCAACTAGTGGCATTAAAATCATATTACAATGAACACATCATCAGACAGTTTTATGCCACAGTCTATATATCCCCTGATTTTCAGCACCTGACATGGATGACCGTCTGCCAGAAGCTCGAGGCAAATAGGCATGATTTTGAGCTTGCTCTGAGGGCGGAGTCCAGTGTGTTTGAGAAGGTTTATGACAAGCCAGCTCTTGACCTTCTAGACATCTCTGAGTATTATGACTCTACCCAGAGGTACATTCCAGGAAAATTGATTGGCTTGCTCCCCATCCCGAGTTTGGTGAACAGAATCATCAACCACACCATCTTCCCTAAGAGTGGGAATTATGATGCTATTCGCGTCCATGCTTAGAACCTTATTAACTATATCATGGAAGGCCGGAAATTTGATGTGGTGGACTTGATTATCAGGGAGATTGCCTCTTCCAAGAACGATAGGATTTAGTGCATAAATTATGCGCCTTATATTATGCCCTGATCAAAAGGAAGTTTGAGTTCAGAGGCGGCCTTGGAGGAGTGCACAAACCTTACAAGCCCAGGGCAGAACCTCCTATTCCTTCATCTGCTCACCCTCAGTAGGCAGATCCACCAACAGCAGCATCAGCAGTAGCACAGCCTGGGGAGGCAGGCCAGGCCTCGCTCTCCCAGATCTACTCAACCATCCTTCAGCTTCGTGACTCCCAGGCTAAGGGTTTCACCTCTCTAACCTCCAGGATAGATTCCCTAGATGGGAGGTTGGTTTCACTAGATGGGCGAGTTGCAGCCATTGAGCAGTCCTCAACTCAGTCTCCTTCGCCTCTTCGCTACACTCGCCGCCGCCGACGCGATCCTTCTCCTTCGGCACCACAAGAGTAGCCCTTTTCGGTATTCGATGCCAAAGGGGGAGAAGTCAAGAAGATGGGCTAAGATGGTGGGCTAGATGGGCTTTATTTATAATCTTTATGTACTTTTGGTTGTAATGAACTAATGGATGCTTGGATGTAATGACATTTATGCTTAGTGCTCGTGATATGATATCTTTTATGTCGCATGCATCTTGTCCCCTTGTGTGATGTTTTTGTTATCTTTATTTATATGCACATGTTTAGGGGGAGCTTCTCCTCATCTTGACTTTAAATAGAAGATTCACTAAAGGCTAAAATAAAATTTTATAGCAAGAATTATTCTCATTTAAAGTCACAATAGAATATACGACTAGTTGCCCAAACAAGTGGTATATTCAAAACTTCTTTTCTCACATAAAACTTGTGTTGTCATCAATTACCAAAAGGGGGGAGATTGAATGCATCTAGGCCCCTAAAAATGGTTTTTGGTAATTAATGAATTTATGTGAATATGGGACTAACGTGTTTAGTGTGTGTTTAAATGTTAAGTCCATAAGTGGTTGATAAGATGCAAGCTAAGGATCAATGTGAAGACCAAAAATGGCTCAAGACAAAAGTATACATAGAATAGGATCCCTTTTTATTTTTACCGGTCTTAGGAGAAAAGGTGGAAGACCGGATTATAGGCTAAATATCGTACCTTAAAGAGGGATCATGGCAAGTAACTTGATAGCAAAATTATTGTGCCATTGGGATCAAACTAGGATCATGCATTCATTAAAAATCTGTTTTTATAGCCAAATTTGTGCTCTGTCTGGAAGAGCGGAAGTACCACAGCTTTTAACATCAGAACTATCTGCGGTAGTTCCGCAGTCAAGAACGGTACTTCCGGCGCTTGGAAGCTTCGAATTCCAAGTGGAGCCTTTTTTCCAGAGAGCACCCTCCGGGTGTGTTTTGAGATTTTGCTAGATCGGAAGTATCGGTGGTTTAACGCTGGAACTACCGTTTGAGGCGGTAGTTCCACTGTTTGGAGCGGTACTTTCGGAGCCCGGAAGCTCCAGAGGCAAGGGCGGAACCTTTTTTCAAAGAGCGCCAAGTTTTGGTTCCAGCCCAAGCGGTAGTACCGCGCCGACTTCCTGGAACTACCGTAGAGCGGAAGTACTGGATTTTATAACAGCGGTAGTACCGCGCCGACTTTCAAACGGCTAGTTCAAAGCCTCTGACAGCCATTCTGCCGTACCAAAAGCTGGAGCAAAACTACCAGCCATTGGCCTGTGGTAGTTCCGCTCACCCTGATTTTTCTGGAATTTGTTTCAAATGGCTAGTTTTGGTTGGTGGGGGGTATAAATACCCGTACCACTACTTAAGGACAGTGAGTGTAGACTCCATTGAACATCTTTGAGCTTTGAGCATTCATTCGACACCTCCTTTCTCCTTGTTCATTCAATTGAGGTGGTTAGAGCAAAAAGTGCATGTGCATTCAATAGTTGATCCATTTGACACTTGTTTGCAATCAAGTGAAGCCCTTGGTCTATTACTCTTGGTGCTTGCCGGCACCAGGACGATTGGGTGGAGGTTGATCGGTGACCTTCTCAAGAAGCTTGTGAGAAGGTCCGGTATTCATGTGAAGGTTGGAGCTCACCTACCCGGAGTGGGGAAGAGCTACCACTTGTAGAAAATTAATTAAAAGGCAAGAAAATTTAAAACCTTCTATTCACCCCCCTCTAGTCGGTTATCCTTGATCCTACAGCTGGTGCAGTTGGAGCATGAGAGTGTGGTTTGTGATAGTACCGCCCATATATCCCTAAGAACTGAATCTAATAGCCCCTTCCCAATGTAAAATAGTGTGACCACAAGTCTATAATGAGTATGACCTACCGAAATAATTTGTATCAACTCAGCGTGGTTATGCCAAAAGGGTTGAACATAGGATGAGAGCTGGTCAAAAGTCTTCATGTGGCACAAGAAGGGGCTTCCGTAATGGGTGGTCAGAACCCCATGGCGGTAAAAACCTTAGCGAGTATGGCTCGTTGAGAAGATGCATTGTAAAGACCTTGTAGTGATCTTTTTGTTCACATGTCCAAGGAAATGTATGAAATATAATAAGTTGATTATCATTTGTGGATAAAGTGTACGATCTCTGCATAGTGAAAACTATTCAAATAATCGTGCCCACGGTCATGGGAGGACATGAGAACTTACTCGAGTTAGTGCCTATTTACAAAATGATCTTTGTGATTGGAATGAAAAATACGATGGGTGGATAGAATCTAGAGTATTGATTCCCCCTGGGTGGATAAAACCAAGTGATTATAAAGGGTAGATAGAACGTAGGTATCAAAATAGTATAAGGTGATGAGAACTATGGTATGTAAAAGATGAATGGAATCTTGTACTATTGTTATCATTGCACACTCTTACATTCTTTAAAAACATGGTTTAGATAAAATATTAAGTCTTAGGAATTTTCTATATCTATATCTCAAAATGATGGCATTTTCGCAAGTAAAAGAACTGTGTGCCTTCCTTAATCAGCCTGGCATCTATTGTTAATGCATTTTGTGTGATGGCTTAGTAGATATCTTAGTACTCACTATTGGTCAATTACTACTATTCAATAAGTCAGAGGGAGAAAGAAAAGTCCTAGATCTTCCAAAGGAGTCGACAGATATGAAAGACAATGAGGCCAAGAACTAGGTCGCAAACCCCAATTAGTTGTCTGTGGGTAGATCCTGAGGGTCCCACCTGTGTGAAGTTTTCTGTTTCCACTGCTGCTTTTAATGAATTTGGCCTGATCGTCACATGTGTAAGTTTATTATTGTATTAGTTATGTTTCCGTAAGATATATATTTGATGTACAATAATATATCTATGAGCATTATCTACTAATTCAGGGAATAGTACGGTGGAATCACAGAATATTCTTGATTAGCAAAATCCAGTTTGACATGTGCCTCATTTGCTTTGGATGAGTTAGATTGTAGCTTAGATTCTACATAGTTACCCCTCGTAGGATTAGGATAGTAATCCTTATAGCACACTTCTGTAAGTCCTGTTAGGTTACAATAAGAGTTACCGTACTCAACATTGATGATATTGTCATTGCAGTAAGCCATAGCAAGATGCATTTTTTATAGATTGCGCGGCAGTGCTGCGCCTCTTTGCATGAAGAAGAGGGAAAAGGTTTTGCTAGTTCCGATATTCAAGTACAAGTAAATTGCATGCCTATGAAAACAACTGGGACCAGCGACCATGAGTACCTTCTTTGAGCATTCTACTTTGATTTTTTTTCTTTTTCTTTTTTTCTTTTTTAAAGAAGCATTCTACTGTGATATGATCTGTGGCACGCTTAGCGTTCGATTGCTGCTTGTTGAACACAGTCATTCCTGTATTTAATTTGACACAGGCTTTTTCCTAGAAACAGCATGCTTAATTAGCCTTAAAATTTTGTTTAACGTATGAAGATATGATTGTTCTTGTATTGTATGGCGATAGTATGCATAACATTTCTTCATGCGAAGAGTACATATGTAATAATAAGAAATAACTTTGGGTTCGGGTAGTGGAGTGCCACTGCATGAACTTGAGCTCCGATCTCCAGCCATGCAGCTACGAAAAACACTATTTCAACATAGTAGTAGTAATATTTTGAGATGTGACCTAACAAGATTCAAATTTAAAGTAGAGTAGTACTAGCAGCTGCAGCACCAACTCTACATGTTTTTGTAAGGTATTCCAAATTATATGAATTACCCTTTACCTCCTTTTTTTCTACATGAGTGTCGTGTCGATCTTAGGGGAAAGACAAATGATTCCTCGTTACTTGAACAGAACATGGGCATGCTCCGTCTAATACTTAAGCATCTCATAAATAATGTTTGATTCTTAGTGCATGGGGACTCGGAAAGTTGGTCGTTTCAGACTTTCAGTGCTCTGAACATAACCAACGCGCACAAGAATGCTAATGCACACTAACAACGGATATCAGACCGAAGCTGTTGGCTTGCCATGTTACTTGGCACACACAAACATGCTGTCTCATGTGACAAAAAGCGGTGCTAGCTAGACTTCTAGCACCAGTTTGTTCCCAGTGTACATGCTGGGCCGATTTAGCCTATGGCAAGATAGACTTTAGTCAGAGACGTAAAAAAAATTTAATATATAGCACATATATAATTTCAGGTCAGCCTAGAGTAGCAATCTACTGATCCAGCTGAGGTGTTTTCAGTGATTCAGTCCACTCCTCGCTAGCCTCGTCTAGTGTAGCACTCCACATACAGCCAATCTAGAATACTACTATGAAACGTCATCGTCAAAGTAAAAAATAGGAAATAAAAGCAACAATAGAAATTCAAACGAATTAAAACCTTAAGAGTATTTTATTAAAGACTAGCAGAAATCAAAATAAATGTTTGAAACATGGAACCGGTCCTCTTCTAATCAAAAGAGAATAAATAAAAAAACATAAATAGTGGCAAGCCACGGTGCCAAAAATTCGAGTACTCCCACACATGCATGATGTTATCACTCCACTGGCCTTTCACCTGAGAATGGAAAGAGCAAACATGAGATTTGGAATCTCAGCAAATACCCAACAACGGTCGCAACATGATAAGAAAAGGACAAGCAAGCAACAAGTAATTGACAGGCTAATTGCAATGAAATAAAGTTACCAGAAACAATGATACTAATCAGGGATAGAGATAACGAAGATGTGGAACCAAGATAATAGTTATTTAACAACTTATAGCCATGGCCTTGACGATCCCTTCCCACATACCCAGTTATATGAGAATAATCAGGCACATCTCTGTCCTCGACTGTATAACCACAGACATGGTGTAATATCTTGAGTAACGAAAATGTACGGCCCCGTACGTTATTAGGTGGGTGGTAATCTCCCCTATATGTGGGTAACCCTAGGACAAGTAACAATTATGTTATTAGCGGCTAATATGATAAGAGATTGGAATAACGAAGGATAAATCCGGGTAAGGTTACGATAAGTAACAAGATTGTTAAGGTTGAGAAGGAAAGGCATAATTTTCGATATGAGACAATGGGGGGTAATACTATGGTGGTAGTGATCCAGGAATTACTCTAAATGGGCACTTTAACATAGCTCACACAAGGGTTATCAATCATCCAGATTTTATTACGTGATAAGTGATTATTAGTCAAGTTAATGAGTATCATCAATAAATCAGTCGAGGCTCGCAAGCAATAACGTATAAATAAAAGATCAGGGAGGCAAGATATATAAATAAAGCAACCCAATGTTAAAAGATTACTAGTAGTTAACCTTAAATTCGAACATGCTTATATGCTACCCCTATCAATGATTTAAGAATCAATTCTAATCACTAATTAAAGCATGAATCCTATAATTGAGCATTATAATAATCTAGAAGCATACAACACCAGCTAACCTAGCACATCAAGATCTACCTAGTATAATAACAGCATACGACCTGGCAATCAATACAATATAATAATTGAGCACTAAGCTAATGACGATAGTTAATCATGAAATGGTAATGTGCGAAGAAGATAGGTTACGGCCACGAGGTACTTGCCTTGAGCACGCTCGACAAACACGCTGCATGAAGGATCTAAAATACGCAACCACATAGCCACTCCTTCAACAGCTGTGTGTGACCATACACGATGGAATGAGGGTACATTAGGTCCGGCTTAGTTAGAATTGATAAAAACGATGGACGACAAGCTTGATCAAAAGAATCTGTGCAAAACACTATTCGGCCGTGCGAAACACCGTTAGTTCTAGGTTGTTAAGTGTTTAGCCCAAGGCGCAACTAAATCCTAGTTCCGCTACTGTGTACGTGTGTGATGATCATAGCAGGACAAACCATCATCTCAGTTCTGCAAATGCAATCAGTTTGGTTAACACTGTTTTCTTTCTGAAGGAAGCAGGGCCTGCCTGACTGAAACTACATAGATGTCTGATTTGTTAGGACAAGCATAGATGCTTTGGAGTTCAGAGGCACATGCCTATTGATTAAGGACAAAGTGTTGAACCTGCCAAGTTCAATTAGTTCGATTTCACATCCTATTTTAACCGCCTTTTCATCGACGTCCTTAAGTTGCTTGACTTGCATGACACTCAATTTTGGCGCCTTGCGTAAGAACACATTGATAGTCCTCTGTAATGCATGATCTGCTGCCCAAATAAGATCTTTGCTGACTATCAAGAGTGTAAACATTCAACACTGACCTACCATGCTTGACCTATTTTGAGGTGGTGACGCAGGAAATGCGTTGAATTTGTAATGCGCTTTGTGAGGCAAGAGCGAGATGATTTAATGTCTGTGCTCAAAGTGTGCTTGGCTGACAATCTCAGAACAAACCGGTCAATCAAACCACCTCAATGGAAATGCAAGCGAAAGCTGAAAAATCCAGACAGATAAAACTGCTATCTCGGTCATTTTTTTCGTTAGTTTGTCTTCTTTCATTATTTCGTCTAGTTCATCCTTTTTCTGCATGTGTGTACTTATAATTTCTACCACCCCCTTTAGCCTTTGCTCATAGGCTTCTTTTTATTCTTGTCTTTCTTCTCCCCACAATTTTGATGAAACCAGAGAGGGAAGGCATGCAACTCTTTTCCCCCAATTTCGGTATCCTTTTCCTATGCATGTTACCTTAGGCAGAATAATTCAAGCTCTAAAGTATCAGTTTGCCATGTGCATGTTTGGCAAATGCAGGGAGGAAGTATGTGGAAACTAGAAGCAACGGTGCGCACACACTGAGTAGGTTATGTCAATGAACGGTGGTCCTGGAAGAGAGATGGGTTTTATGTGAAGAAGGAATCAGTGGTCCACGAGGCCTCGGTCGATCCAACGTAATGAAGGACAAACTGACACTATACCGATGTCGGATTTGTTAGGAGAAGCATAGATGCTTTGGAGTTTACTGGCAGGTGCCTCTTGACTAAGCTCAAACTGTTGAACCTGCTAAGTTCAGTTAATTAGATTGCACAGTTGCACTTGATTGCTGAGAAATATGAGTCTTCTCAGTTACTGTTTCATAATCTTTTCACCGCAAATGGGGCTGACATACCTTGGCATTTTGAGTGGTATCTAATAGTCAAATTTCAGGGGGCATAAATGGAGATATAAGGGCTATTTGGACTGTGACCTATGAAAACCCAACCGCAGTTTCTTTCCCGTCCTCGTACTTTGACTTGCATGCGCACTCAATTTAGAGTCTAGAAACATTTCGTAAGAAAACATAGCCTTCTGTATTGCATCATCTGCTGCTCAAATAAGACCTTGCTGACTATTAAGAACACAAACATTCAACACTGCCCTCCAAGCTTGACCAATTTCAGGTGTGACGAACAAAAGCCGAATTACAATGAGCAATGTGAGGCAAGAGCGATATGCTTTAATGTTTGTGCTCAAAGTGTGCTGGTCTGATGACGTCAGAACAAACTGATGTATCAAACTGAAAAGTGTGCTGGTCTGATGACGTCAGAACAAACTGATATATCAAACTGATACTGCGATTTGATCAGCTCCCATTCTCCATCTCAATGAAAATCCAAGCAAAAGATTAAAAATCCAGACACATAAAACAGCTATCTCAGTCATGTTTTTCATTAGTTTGTGTGCACATTGTGTCCTGTCTTCTTCCATTATTTCGTCCATTTTATCATTTTTCGTTCTGTGTGTGTTCTTATATTTTCTACCACTCCTTTATGAAACTTATATGGAGTCTGTCATCATGAGGAGACCCTGTCTAAAGCCGTCTAATTGTGAGATGTCATATTCCCCAAGTTTCATGCCTCCCATTAATTATATTGTACATATCGATCTCATCAGAGACCGTCAAAGATTTCGTTTTCAAGCTATCTTCTAGCCATAACAGTGGAATCAAGATTTTTCTTCTTCTTTTTGGAGCAAACCCAATGGAGTCAAGATTCCAAGAAAACAAACAAGTAGTCTGACATAAGTAGTGCCATCTGTGCGTATTCATCCTTAGATGGCTCATTTAGTCTCAACCTAACCTCATGACCCTTCTAATGTATTGTTGTCTGCCCTCTTCATCAGGCTATTGTGACTTAGATGTTTCCAAGCTGCATACTATTCTGAATGAGTATGAAGTTACAGTGGTTGTTTATTTTGTTGGCAACCTCAACGAGATCAGTTCATCGTGGTTGCTTCTTATGGTATTATACCTAGCTGATACCAGGAATATGCAAGAGAAAATTCAAATCAGAATTTGCTATGGTTATCCATAGAGCAAAGAAAAAAATTCTTCCCCTCTGTAGAACAATGGCTGAATAATTCTCTTAAACTTTGGGTCTGTTATTTTTTGGCTTATGGTTGTGGCTGATGACTTTTGCCTAAAATTTTTGAATTTTAGGCTGTTCGCAACAGAGATTACGGAGAGAGATACTCGCTTGCGATTTTAGCTGGTACAGATATTGGACTTTTAACATGTACTACAATTAACTTGTAGACCTTATTTTCAAAAAAATACTCTTTAAAAGTTAGGTACTATAGTAAAAGTCAAAAACCACTTTTAAAAACCGCAAAGAACAGATCTTTCTTTTTATACATAGGTAACTTTTTTTGTACTTACTATATTTATTATAATATATATACAGTAGAATCCTTTCCTACTTTTTTCATTAAAAAAATGCTGCAATCCCATGGTAAGTGACCAACTTGTACTTGTCTAACCATCCTGAAAAACACTGACAAACTACCTTGCATCTTCAGCCTAACATTCATTAACTTAGGGCTGCAGAATTCATAGATGCACATGCATAGGCCGTTATCTGGGTCCAGCTGTTAGTCTGGTTTGCAATTCTTTTCTGAATGGAACAGACCAGCCAGGCAGCCCCAGAACATGTTGCAACCTGCAGATCTCAGGTTGAAACTCAAAAAGGAGTCTGATGCTTTCACACTTGAATAAAACAATTGCCTGATGAATAGGAACAAACTAATGGGCATATTATTTTGACACCTTCCAGTTGATTTGGTCAATTAGCCTATCAATGGAGCAGTTGATTTGGTCCATTTTGCCTCCTAATGAAGCAAAGTAGCTGGCACATAGCAGGATGTATTTAAGAATAGATTAACAGAGACGAGAGAAAAGAAGGTACAGCTCAGCCTGGAATACTATTATTTTTTTCACTGAATTAAGAATAGATTGTACATGTTGTTTACATGAACAGCTACTACGAGGGATCAGGGATTCATGTGTGAGTGAAACATTGGAAATGGGTAGTGGCATTAGCATCCCTTGACCTTTGTCTCTCGCATCCTCCTCGCTTCCAACCATCGTGGCAAAATTCCCAATCCGCGTCGACATGATCCGACAGGTGCGCTTGTGTTTTATCGTGATGACCATGACGATGCAATGTGATTTCCAGGAAACTTGACAGAGAGAATGTTCTTGTGTTCATGGGTGATCAAAATTGAGATGCCGCGCGCAAGCCCTGTAATCACAACATTTGCCATGTCCCTTCGTCTTCCCGTGTTTGCATGATTGATGATGCGATTGATTAGCTGCACAGCTTGACGGTACACGCCACCGCCTGCGCCCAGTACTTGAGCCTCGCCTTCACCTCATCTGGGCTGTCCCCTGCAACAACACATCCAAGAACACATGAGCTCACATGGTCAGCCATAACCAAGAACGAAGTGAGCAGAACAAATCAACAATTAGTTCAGTTCTTGTTACAATAAGAACTGGTTCTTCCACAAGATTGAGATGAATCCTGAACTGTTTTTTCATAGGATTGAGGAGATCTTGAACAGATTTGCTTTGTCACATCACAAATCAAGAACAGCTAATTGACAACAAGAAGGGACAGAAACACAGGTCGAACACCCAGTGCTTACCAGGGCTGGAGATCTTCCAGTTGGCCATGGGTTGCGCCGGCGAGGCCGGCACCACGGCCAGCGCCTCCTCCGCCGATTCCTCCTTGAGCGGCGACTGGTGCTCGTCCAGGAATCTCTGGCTCATGGAGTAGCAGAGCTCGAGCGCGGGTAGCGTGCCGCAGAGCTCGGGGATCTCGTGGTAGCTGAACCCGAACCCCAGATCCACGCACCCCTTGAGCTCCTCCAGGTCGTCGTCCGTCAGGCTCCTGGCTCGCCCCACGCCTCCCTCCCCGGCGCCGGCCCCGTTGCCGTCCGGGGACCCCTCCTCCCCGGCGAGCACCACCGGCCGCGCCCGCCGCGGCCACGCCGCCTCCCACTGCGCCCCGCGCCACACGTCCTCCGCCTCAGCGGACACCGCACCCGCATCGTTCTTGGCGCGGCGGTGGCCGCGGCGGCTGGTACGGTGGCGCCTGCGGCGAGGGGGCGGCGGCGTCTGCGGCTGCAGGGAGGGGGAGGAAGAGGACGACGACGAGGAGATGGCGATCGTCGTCGTCGTCGAGACGGGCTCGTCACGGTCGGAGTCGGAGCTCCACATCATCGCGGCAGAGCTGGTGGTTGCGCTCTTGGCTTCTTGCTCTCACGCGTTAGCTCCGCGTCTCTCTCTCTCTCTCTCTCTCTCTCTCTCTCGTTGCTCGGTGGCTGTCTAGGTGGGGAGAGAGAGGGGATGGGGGTATAAATAGTGACGAGCTGGTGTGAGGGGGATAAGCGGGTGTCATGTGGGGCCGCCGTATGGCCGTACCGTGTGGTTTGAACGAGGGTGCCATGGGGATGGAATTTTTTTAATTTAGTCCTACACTTGCTACTTTAATTTTAAAATTAGTCCTATAAAATACGAAATTATAAAATCTAGTCACTTGCTGAACGTGAAAGAATCAGTGGCTAACGTGTGACTTTTACCGCACTATCCGACAGCAGTAGCATCCGGCCACCGTGGCACCGCCGGCAAGAGCGGCATAGGCTAGCCGGGAATGACAGGTGACGAGAACCATAAAGGTTCCATGCCACCCGACCACGGTAGGACCAGGTAACGTCCTGTGCTAGGGAGCCGCAGGCAGAGATTGCAACACATGTCTACACTCCTGTTAGTACTAGTAAGTCCTCAAGAAGATCACTGGTGCATGTTTCTTGCACTACTTCATTCGCTTATCGATCATTGCGAGGAAATTGATTGTAGAAAAGAGGAAGCAACACAGTAATGCCATGTGCTCCATGGTGCCACGGCTCCCTAGCATGGGACCTTGCCTGATCCTGCAGCGGTCAAGTGGCGCAGAACCTTTGTGCGTCCCGCCACCTGCCACCCTGGGCAAGCTTGTGTCGTGCTCACCGACGGTGCCAAGGTGGCCAGAAGTTGCCATGGTCAGGTGGTGTGGTAGGGCCACACGTCAGCCGCTGGTTCTTCCGCGCTTGGCAGAGAGGCTAGATTTGCAATTTTGTACCGCACGAAGCTAATTTCGAAATTAAGATGGCACAATAGGGGCCAAATAAAAAAAGCTTCATAGGGATGTGTCGCAGCAAGACGATTACAGCAAATATTTAAATAAAAATTTTGAATTATAAGTAAAAATAAATCATGTTTCTAGTATATATTAAATGATATGTGTAAAAATAAAATAATTACAAGATCACAAATCTCTACTATATCATTTGAATATGAAATTCTACTAAATATAGATCAACAATTAGCACAGTACTTAAATTATGATTTTCTAATTATTGCTCTCGAATATCAGTTGCGCTTGTTTAACACAAGGCCTTCTCAACACAATAGTCTATATTTAATCACAGAATGAAACAATCATCTCTAGATATTTTGTTAGATTTGAGTCAACTATCTTACCACAATAATCATATGCAATTCAATGCAATTAAATAAATAATGAAATGCTCTTTCAAAGATTATACTCGAATGATTAAATCAAAGATCAGCAAGAATATACATGTATATATCTATTCAAAGCACAACTGAAGTAATCTGCATGCATATATATGTGTTTGTGTGTGTGTGTGTGTCATAGAAGCTTAATCAAAGCAACAGTGAGTAGTATCACAATTAGATTAATGATTAAAGCTATAGTAAGAACCAGGACAGCACCAACAGTCGTTGCCAATTACTCAAAGTACTAGTAAAATATCCTAAAACATCATCTTAATCTCATATAGACCATGAATCGTCATCGAGCAAATGTTAATCCTACAGATTATCATATAATTGTCTTCCAAAACTAGTGATTCAATTATCAAATACTAAGTACACTAGAATGGTTCAAAATTACACAATAACAACAAGAACCGAAGGCCATTCACTAGATGACAACACTCAAAGCCATCTAGAAGGCAGCAAGGCTAGGCATGGTGAAGTCGATGCTATCCCAGAAAACATGTCGTCGTCATTTGCACCGCGGCATGGTTCTCAGAGTACAAAGCCACCTACACGAGCTAGCTAACACTACGGATGTGAGGTCGAGGGTAGGAGAATCTCGCACAAGACCTACCCTTAGCATTGACCAAGCTCCAAGGTTGCCAAAACACACAAGTACAAACACGGTCGAACAAAGACTGTGCAAGAACACCACCACCATCGGACCACCTCCAAGCCGGCAAGATCAACGCCGCCACAACCCAAAGTTGGAACAAAGCTGCAGCCCAAGACCGAAGACACGTCAGCACTGCCACTTGGATTTGGTTCAAATCCTAGAGCAATCATTTGGTGAAGGAGGAGGAAGAAGAGAGATTAGGAAACTCAATTGGATTTGAGACATCTGTAGGGAGGAGAGCCCAAACTGGCATAAAGAAGAGAAAGAGAGGACCGCGTCACTAATGGCCAGCACCGAGGCTGCTAGAGTTGAGGAGGTGGGGATCGAATCAATCCCCATCCCCCTCTCATTCTGGCAAAACAGAATGAGCTAGAGGCTCCTTATCCTTTTCCTCTCTCAATAACAAGTGGGCCCCCCTCTTTATCTTTTTTAATTCAAAAATGCAAATAAAAAATTTCCAAAATGCCCTCAGTGACAAACAAGATGCACATGTGAGTCTGATGTGGCGGCGGTGGTAAATGGTCATATCTTCTAGTCACCTGCACCATGATACCAGGGGCAGAGCCACTGTTGGGGCTCTAGCCCCACCTGTGGCCGACAGACCCCATGCACCTCCCCTTAGCACCTGGAGGAAGAAGAAGTTGTGCGGGTGACTAGAGGAAGAAGAAGTTGCGTGGGTGGTGGGCCTCTCTTATGTCTTCTCATCTGTGATTTTTTTTTCTCAATTGTAAGTATCAATGGATTGCATAGAGACAATAGCCACTTTGTTTGATCTACACCTCGATACTCGCATATTTGAGAGCAGTTGGGGCACACTATCCATTAGATAGGTGTATTTTGCATTTTTTACTTTGTTTTCTTTCTATTTATATATGAATTTGGATGGCAAAATACCGACAGGCATATCTTTGGTATGCTTGTCTTATGTTAACTTCGACACATGACATCACTTCTATTTTCATCATGGTTTCACCACTGGCCCTACCCGATCCAAGCTACCAAAATTTCCTAGAAATCATGAGGGCATCCTTCTAAAATGTCCAATGTGAAACCACCTTTTTTAATGACGCTAGCCACGAGTAGGGGTGCAAACAAAGCAGATAATTTCCATCCGACCGGCCGACCGAAGGCCCGCAAAGCAAATACAAAAGAAGTAAATGGTCATCCGGCACTATCCGTGTTTGATTCTAACTCCGATGAAAAATATGGAATAGGATATGGGATGAGTGACATCCATTCGTATATATCTGTATGTCAAGTTATATGAGAAAGTATGTTGTGATTTCACTTAGGAAGGCAGATTATCACATCTAAATAGGCAATAAATATTGAGTGCTCTTCCTTAGACACCTTGACGATTAATTTCTCCATGTTCGCTCTAGTTGCACCTTATTGTCCAATGTCCTAGGTAAAAAAGCAGATCATTTTCGTCCGATTGACCAATCGATGGCTTAGGGAATGAATACGGAATAGAAAATGGGTATTCGGTATTACCTATGTCTAACTCTGACTCTGAAAAAATACAGAATAGAATACAAGACGAGCGATATTTGTCCATATTTGCTCCAGTTACATCTATAGCCACGAGCAACTGGGGCGGGGCAAAGGAGTTGGTAATTCAAATCAGATAAATTTTTCTACGCCATGTGAATCGGAATCACCCGAACATGGGATTGGTAATTAGGTGTTTTGTAACGGTTGAGTCAACATAATAGCCAGGGTGTTGAGAAGTGAGCACTTCATTGACCTAAAGTTTTAAGGCGGTATATCCCATTCCAAACGGCTTCAGTTTCTAGATTTTTTTTAGCTTTCAGCTTATTTAAGCCAAAGCCACTTGGAACATATTGGTCTCTAATTTTAGTTTAGTTTGGCTTTTTCATATTTTTACTTTTCTTTTTTCTGTATTCCTTTGTATTGTCCATGACGATATAACGGTTTTTTCTCTATTTTTTTTTATTTTTTTTAGAAAAAACTAACAAATGCTGTAATCCAATTTTAGCAAAAAAAAATAATCAAAAACTAAAGTTGGAAGCCAAAGCCGTAAGCGATTTGGAGCGGCCATGCTTTTGTAGTCACTCGGTTTTAAGGGAGCGTGGATGCGATTTCACCGTTCTATACTTCCAGCACCGCATTAAAGTAATATTATGTCGTAAGATTTGTTTTTGTATGTTTACATGAAGAACCACTTTAGTTTTTTTTCTCAAAAAAAGAACCACTTTAGTTTGGCATGTTCAAAATGATTTTTGGATTCCATTTTTATGATATATTCTGAAATACATATTTGGCATTTAATAGACATAAAAAAAATACCAATTAAGTAGTAATAACAAATTTAGTATTAAAAAAGCATTACATTTCACTTTTTTCAAGCATTCCACATGAGTCCTAGAAGAACCTAAACCAGCTGCGGCACAAGTAATTAGATAGGTCTGGAAGCAAGATGACTTCCAAGTAGCATTTGCTTGGAGGAAGATGAACGCAAGGTAGCCCTAGCTAGAATGAACGCACTGCTGGCCAAATGGCCGTCCCGGTCACTATCCCGTACAGTATTCCCAATGTGACAGCGTTCTGCAGGGCTTTGGGCTTTTAACTTTTTGATTTCTTCAAAAAAAATTAAAATAAACGAAATATCTTTTTTAAATAAAATTTTCAAATGACTTCTCAAACTTAAAATCGTATATGTCGGTCGTGTCTCCATTGTCTGCTGTCGTCTTAAAAGATATAAATAAAAATTATCAAGCATAATAAAAAACAACAAGCTACAGTACAAAAGAACATAACCTAGAATTATAATACTCTAATTAGTCATGATCTCGTGCCATGCATGGGACACTGTTGAGTTGGCAGAAACCCAAGATTTGCTCCCTTTCTTGACGGGTTTGGCCACTGACAGGCATATATAGCATTAAACAAGTACAGTGCAACAGCATCATTCACACAGGGCAGTTCTCACCAAAAACTAATCATCTTATGAATTATGGGCTGTTCTTTTGTGACTACGGCTTACGACTTTTAGCTATGGGTTATAGTTTTTTGTTATTCGTGTGAGATTATAGAGTAACTGAAATTCACGTACGGCTTTTGCTGATATAAATAAAGTCGATATAGTATATACTACAATTAACTAGTATACCCTATCTAAAAATACATTCTATTTAAAAGTTAATTACTATAGAAAACCTAAAAACTGAAGCGAAAAACCATAAGAGAGCAGGCCTCATGATCTGCCTGGGTCTTGTGAACTGTACATCTCACCTTTCAGCTTCTCCAATAACCTATTGCCCCCCTTTCAGTCGACAAATTCCGCTCAGTGTGCACTAAAAGTTGCAAGGCAAAATGGGCCAGAGAAAGGTTCGATGATCCTTGATGCAAGTTGATCGAGAGAGGACAGCACTAGCACAGCATGAATCCAACTCAGGTGCTTGGAGAACCCTCCATTTAAAAAAAAAAGCTTATGCTCATTAGTTTATTGGTCCTGCTTTCTTGGGCACTGCATTCCCTAGTGCTGCTGATGATGATGTTTAATTAACTCAATCATGCATGTTTATTAAAAGCAGCGGCATGTACAGGAGGATCCACAGTATCTTCAAATTTTTGAAGCTGACCTGCTGCTTAGTCCTCTTGGTTGCAGCCGAACTTGCAACAAGGTAGAATGTAGACTTTGATCTTTGTTTATTGGGTATAATAAATAGGATGTTAATCCCAAGGTTTTTTGTTTGATAAAAAGATAAGATTAACATGCATGGGCATCACATGGATTTGATTTGATCCAGAAGGAACATTTGGGTGAGCCTTTCGCATTAAGTTTAAATTAACTGGAAAACATCTTATCGGTTGCAACTTGCGGATATGTTCTCTTCAGCTTCTAAAAACTGTTTTTCAGTTTTTCTACAGTAACTAACTTTTAAATATAGTACATTTTAATATAGAGTCTACTAGTTAATTGTACTATATACTGTATCGACTTCATTTATATCGGCAAAAAATCGCACATGAGTTTCTGTTACTCTGTAATCTCTCGTATAAATAGTCCAAAAACTACAAACCGTAGCCAAAAGTCATAAGCTTTAGAAAAAAACCCGCATGCAATAAGTTGCCATACCATAAATACCAATATAATGACAATATGGAAGAGCATGTAATAAGTTAGCGACAGTTGGGCCTACTAGAACTTAATAATTGAGATTACACACACCAGTGTTCCATAACGGTAGGTCTACTTGCTAATAGAATATGATGCGGATTTTGTTTGAGTTAGGTCGCTAGTTATTTTTTAGGGAGAACCCTTCAAATAGAAGGTTGGAATATATTATCAGAGTTCACTAGTTCTACAAAAAAAAAATACTATGTATAATGCGGTAGCAGCCACGTCAAAAACACGTGGCAGGCCGTGTTATCGATGGATTGATGATGTGGCATACCATGCCAAGCAATATAATTGACCGTCCAGCCATGTCACTGCATTTCCTTGTTACTCCCTCTGTCCATAATATAAATTCGACACGTATATCTGAAAAGTATATTATTTAAGTAACTAGTCAGCTGTTCGTGTGTTGCAACGAAATTTATTAGATATATAGATAATCATGCTATGGAATGTGCTATTCTGATCAGTTGAAAAGTGGAGAGTGATGAGAAGTTAAGAATAGGGCGGTTGGAAGAGAAAGGACGTACAACCACCAACTTATTCTTTTATAATAGTAATAATATTTAATAAAATTATATTATATTTGTCTCTAATAGAAAGAGTAGTGTTATGACTATCTAATAGAAACAACTATGATTTAATTTTATTAAATATTACTTAAATAATATGCTTCTTATGTATGCATGTCAGACTTATATTGCGATATGGAGGTAGTATGAATGTGCCATTGACATGGTATTGTCATCGAATCTTTCGTGAATTAATTTGACATAGGGGATCCGCTAGCTTGAAGTCAAAATGAAAGTTTAGGACTTGATTGTTGAAATTTTGAGTAAATTTTACGCACATGTCATGTTCGAGCTCTTCTTATCCAATTTCTTTACTAATTACAACCAGTAAAATTATATCGTCGATGCATGATGGTAGGGATCGACCCAATTAAGTGGGTTGGATCGGGCAGATCCAACAACCCATGCATCCTACTTCATTTGCTTTATTCGTAATGCAAGATCTATGCATACAGAATAAACTACCAATTAGGTAAAATAAAAAGTGAATTGCCAATTAGATGAAATTGATAAATGGATCGACCCTATTGCATTCCTACTTGAGGATAACATGCTTCTCCCGTAGAAACTACAAAGCTCTGCGAGTGGCTCGTGGTGCGTATATCTGCCCCAATTCTAGCTATCTCCGCTAATTTCGGTCAGTGGCTAGTATAGTGGGGCCCCTCGCAGGTCCAGGATAGGATGAACATGCCTGAACCTGAGCAGGTACGACACCATGCATGGTATCTTTCAGCGTTCCCCTGGCACATGCAAGAAGATTATGCTTGCCTGCTTGCATGCGCATGCATGCATGGATGTAGGGCATAAGAATACATTTTACCAAATCATAAAGGCAAACTCATTATGATAAGGGAAAAGTCTACTTTTTCAACCTTAAATTTTGATCTTAATCCGATTTTCAACCTAATCTATAAAATCGTCCGATTCGCAACTCGAACTAACGAAACTGTTTACTTCACCCCCCGTCAGTGGCAGACGTAGTATCAAAATTTAGGGGGGCTAATAGAACTTACTGATCAGTTTGTTGAATACTAAGTTGCCAGCCTACGATAGACTTGTAGACACGAGAGGGAGAGAGACTCCACGCCAAGAGCCAAAATGTCATTGTGACTTGTAATCACCACTACAAATACAATTTTCTTCATCATGCAAAGGCTTTTTAAGCCTGAAGATCATTCATATTGCTAGTGTGGAGCTGTAGGGGATGAGAGAGGTACACACGGCCGACCAGCGATAGGGGGGCTGGCGCCCCACCTGACCCACCGCTAGGTCCGCCCCTGCCCCCCGTGACTTACTCTACTCTGGTTTTGGACTGACTCAGACACCATGTTGGATCGATCCTTGCTATCAAATGAAGCATTCACCACTAGGCCCACATGTCACTCTAGTACTCTTTCTTTAATTCTAATCTTCTCTGCGGCAATGACTGCAATGCGCACCAGCGGAGGAGTTGTGCTGAACTCCGTCAAATCTGAGGGTGAAAGAGAGAAAAGGAATTAAGGGCAAGGAAGTAGTCACGGCTGCGTAGCTTGGCCACCGCCGACGCCATGATCAAATGATTTCGGCCAAATTTGAACGATAGTTGGGAGATGAGAGGAAGAGGAAGAAAGGTGGTGGCTGAGCTCTTATAGGGAATTTCTACAAAAGAAATGCATCAAGTCACACCCAAACAAGAAAGTAAAAAAGGAAACAAAAGAAATGCATCCACCAAGTAAGAACTTGTTGTGCCATAGCGATTCCTTCGCAAGCATTAACACAAACACTTGTTGTGTCTCGTCATCGGGAACTCATCACCCATGAAATGCACTGAATGGTTAAACAAAAGAACAACAAATAACTAGGGGTGCAAATGGAGCGGATATTTCCCGACCGTCCGTCCGTCCTTTTTAATTCGGATATAATTCGGAGCAAATATTTGGATATCCGAAGGTTTTGTCGAATACGGAAATGGAGTCGGATATTTTTTTTTGTCGGATACAGAAACGGCTTTGGAAAAAGTATTATCCGACGGATACGGAACTATCCGGGTATTTTTCGGATAGTTACCGGATACAAAAACCGAGTTGGATACCTGGCCTCTCCGGATACCAGATACCAGATACGAAGGCCTTGTGGAATTATTTGCTAAATATAATGAAGTTAAATGAACTAGTGATGTACTTGACAACTTGGCTATGAGCAATTCATACTTTTGAACCATGTGACATGTAGCTAGTTAGCTACTACTTGTTTAACTAGCCTCTATCATTTACTTGCTACTTTGCTAGCTAGAATTTACTAGTTGCTTAACTTGTCTCTGTTACCATTTGAAATTTGCTTTTGCGCATTATTCATGATCGAAACTAACTGTATTCGGAGCAGCATGTATTCGCTCCGTATTCGTGACCGAGAATATCCACATTCGTATTCGTATCTGGTACTATCCGTATCCGACTCCAACAAAAAAACATGGAAAAGGATACAGGATGAGCAATATCTGTCTGTATCCGCTCCGTTTGCACCCCTACAAATAACCTTTTGATGCTGGAGCAAGATGCGTAATTTAGATCAACTAGGATGTCATGGGGAAAGAAAAAAATATCAAAATCAAAAAAGGAAAGGGGAGGCTGAGGAATTGGTCATTAGGACCGCATTAGCAGAGCAGGGGAGGCTGAGGGATTGCTCTGGCTCCAATGGCTTGGCAAGATCCGTGCACGGTAGGAAGTGCTGGGCAACGGGGGATGCCACAAGGGTAGACACGAGCACAAGTGGCCAACAACATCTTCACCGCCTCCCACAGCATCTTCTCTTGGGGCACTGCCACTGCCTCCTCCCCTAGATCTGGGCGGGCCGATTGTGGGGCCGCCTCATCCACCCGCTTTTTGTGATAGTGAGCTGGTTGAGGAAGAGGGAGAGAGATCCAGGGAGAGACAAAGCATGAGCAGTCCGATCTCCGGAGGGAGAGATTTGAAGGAAGAGCCGTGGTAGTCGATGGTTGTAGGCTAGGGGCTTTGCGTAGTAGGGTCGCCGATGACTGAGAAGAAAGAGGGAGAGAGAAGGAAGAGGGAGAGGGAAATAAGAAATGAGGCTAACATGTGGGACCCATGTGAGCTGATGAGGATTACTTTCATATCTAGGATTCATGTGAGATGACATGTCGGCCGAAAACCACCCTGGTTTAGGTCAAGAGGTAAAGTTAACGGTTTCGTTAGTTTAAGGTTCTGGATCGAACAGTTTTATAGTTTAAGGTTGAAAATTGAACCAAAACTAAATTTCAAGGTTGAAAAGTAGATTTTTCCCTTTCAATAATAATGTCTTCTTTCTCTCTTACTGCATGTATCTACGTAAGGATATATGGGGATTTCATAGACCAAATGGCATCATTTGTAGTCTCCGTGACTCTATATCATCAACAACATGAAGATATTTTTCATACTAGTTTTTATTGCATGGCTGGCTAGCTCCATCAAGGAAAAGTAGGACAATATTGACTATAAGAGGCATGGATTATGACCCAGCTAAATAAATTGATGACAGGGACAAGTTTCAAAAAGAAAATTTGACACGGATGGTAATTACTCCAGTCCAGAGTGAATATTCCAAATCTTATGCCACTGGGCCAGGGTTCCAAATTTGCAAGACAATGCTCCATCAATCAGTTTATGGATGTTTTTTTAAGCTGTGGCTTTAGCTTTTAGTTTTTGAATTCTAGATATTTGTGAGAGATAATGTGCAAAGGAAAACAGTCGCATGTGATTTTGGTCGGTACAGTTGAACTTAGTACATGTCTACTATAATCTAGCTATAGGTCATGTCTTAAAAAGACGTATCATTTAAAAGTTAGTTACTGTGGTAGGAAATGATAAGCCAAAGACAAAGCAAAAAAAAAGAGCCTAGCCATTTCCATGAAACACCAAAATTTAATAGCGTGATAAGACATAAAAAATATCTAAAATTTCATTGCTCGATTGAATGATGATGAAGTTGGCTGGTCCAGCCTTGAAGATATTAATATCAGGAGTCGCTTACGATATGATTAATGAGAAGATTAAAGAAGGCGATTAGAAGTAAAACTTGATGAAAGTAACATATGGAAATATCAAGGAACTTGCAGTGAAGTGAAACCGTACGTCTTCATTCAGTGTAGATATGGATACATACGGCGTGATACTAGAATGAGGTTTTCATCAGCTGATTGGTTCTGCCTTGATAGGACCAAACTAATTGTTAATGAGGCCCATTTTTGATTTGACAAGGAGAAGCGTGTCGAAGGAAGTGATCACGCCCGCTCTAGTGGGCTACCACTGAAATTATACTATAATAATTAATAGATTTTTTAGTCATTTAATTAAAAAATAACAAACAAGGAAAAAAATAAAAAACACTATTATATTATCACGGACAATACAAAGGAATAAGTAAAAAGAAAAGAAAAAGCCAAAAAACTAAAATTAAAAAGTCAACGTGTTCTAAGTGACTTTTGGCTTCTGAAAACTGAAAACCAGAAGCCGCCAAAGGCTTTTAAGCCGGTTAGAGCTACATGTGGATCTGATTCATTCAGATGTAACCATGCTTCAACAATACACATCACATGAAGAATACATGTATTTATATTTACTAATGTATATATACTTGCATTTAGGGGTGAAAACAGCTCGAATAGTTTCTGATAGATCCAGATTATTTTTGAATGCGGATGCTTTCGGCTTAGATATTTGTCAGATGACGTTGGATCGGAAACAAATACTGATTATTTTTTGTTAGAAACGAATACTTATTCGGTAGCGACTGTCCATCAAATACGAATATGGCTTTAGATATCTGGAGATACATAATATGGATATCCGGAGGTATTGTTTGAGGCTTCATGTGCATTGTTTTCTGGAGACCATAACTTTCTTGTTTGAAGTCCAAATAGGCAAATGAGTAGACCAAATTATAGCGCTCAATGAGATCTACAACTTTTTAATTGTGAATATTTCCATCCGAGTCCATATATTTACCCAAAATACGTCAAAATGTTTGAATAATATTTTTGGCACCCAATATTTCTTCCGATTTTGCCCAAACATGGTTCCTTTCATCATTATTCGTTCTTGGTAGTTCCAAAACACATTCATTATGCATAAAAATATAAATAGCAATAAAAATTGTTTTACAATGAATTATGCAATGTTTATGAGGTAGGCAATAGATATCAAATTTTAAGCAAAAGTGGTAAATAAAACATATATGAGGGAGCATATTGAGTCATTTTACAATAAAAACTTATTATGGAGTGGATGTAAACAAGTACACTGAAAAAGTATTTCTGCGATGAACAATCTATAATTCTATTTTGCTTGATGGAGATTCTTACTGTTGTTGTGGTCTTGCAGTTTCCTATATTTGTTGATGATATATAGTATTTGATTACTGAAAATGCACTAAATTGGTGAATGTTTTGATCACATGTACTAAATATTTGTTTCAGTTGCTGTCATGTGGATAGTTTAAAAGGGGTTTTCATGTTTCGAGAAATATTCATGTCCATATTCATTTTGATTCGTATTTACTCAATATCTATATTCGTATTCATATCCGGGACATTCGTTGTTGTATCCACATCTGGGAAAAATATAAAAATAAATATGGTAGAGTCATTATCTATCCGTATTTGATCTATTTTCACCCCATACTTGCATTAGGTTTTGACACCGAAAGAAAGCTGGTACACAAAGTTACACAAGAAAGATATTTGAGTGCATAACGGAAAATAGTGATAGTAGTTTAGAAGCTTTTAATGTTTAGAATTAGATATGCACGTAGAACAATTTAATCTGATAACAAATATAAAATAAATGAACATATTATGGAAATGATAAAGAAACTGAGACACGGTTTATCAAGAGCTAGCATTTATGTTAGGGATGATGTCATAGAAAAACCACACCAATTTAAATTACATATTTTTATTAAGAAAATAAATTAAATATGTTAGCAGTGAAAGAATGTAGTAAAAGGAAAATCTGATGATAAACATAACTGGGATATATACTCTAACATTAAAAATAACTTAGGTTACATATCATATGAAGAAGATATTTCCACTTATATTTAGTGTTGTGTTAGGTCCTGATAGTGAATAGAAAACTATTACGAACGTTACTTAAAAAGATATTTTCAATGCATAATGAAAAATAATGTTTGTTCAGAAGCCTTTCCCAGTTTAGAATTGAGATATAGAAGTAGAATAAATCAACTAGCATAATAAATAGAAAATGAACAAAGTATGGATATGGTAAAATAACCCTTATTGTTTACGGCCAATAGCATTTCAAGAAAATTCTTATGTTATGTCATAGCAAAGCTACCAATCTATATCTATATAAATAACAGGTGAGATTGAAAGCACATCCTTAGTTTTGAGGCTAGAAACTCTTGCAACAATCATCAAAAATAAAAATGGCTAAAAATTCTGTTGTTAGTCGATAGAGAAAGAGAAGGGTCTAAACCATTTGTTTTGTGGGACCTGAGTTGCTACAATTGTGTAATAGATACATCTTATAAATGTTCAAGTTGTACAATGAAGACAACCCTTTTTAAATATAAATATATGCATTATATAGTACCAGAAAAGCACAATTAATTGTATGTGATTTAAGCTAGTTTAAATTAAATAATATACTAGATAATTAAATAAAATATCATAACACAAAAAATATTTCACAAAAAATGTAGAGCTATCGTAACATTAGAACAACTAAGTTACACACTCCTAACTACGAATTATCACACGAAAGTTATTGCATTGTATGTTGAATAGCTACATCTCTACCCCTCTATAATACACCAAAATTTTCTTTACTAAATCCACCCCCACAGTCATGCCTAATCTAAGTCCACCCAGATTTGTGTACCAAAGTAATCCAACTTCATACAAATGAATGGCATGGATCTCTCCTCAAGCCTTCTTCTCTTACTCATTGAAGATCCTAAGGCCAAAATCATCCGGATCATGCACATCATTGAACCAGAACCCCACCCCGCGCCCACGCACACGCCCCCGACGCTGCCTCCACCCCGTGATACCCGTCTCCTCAACCGCGCCTCCGCTCCGCTCCCCCCCATCCTCCACCGCGCCGCCGCTCCCCCATCTCCGACTCTCCCCCGCGCCTCCCCTCCGCTCCCCCCATCCTCCCCCGCGCTGCCGCTCCCCCATCTCCGTCTCTCCCCCGCGCCTCCACTCCCGCCGCTCCCCCATCTCCGCCTCTCCCCCGCGCCTCCACTCTCGCCGCTCCCCCCGTCCTCCACCGCGCCTCACACGCCCCCGACGCTACCTCCACCCGCGATACCTGCCTCTCAACCGCGCCTCCTCCGCTCCCCATCCTCCACCGCGCGCCGCCCCCATCTCCGACTCTCCCCGCGCCTCCCTCCGCTCCCATCCTCCACCGCGCGCCGCTCACCCATCTCTCGCTCTCCCCGTGCCTCCACTCCCGCCGCTCCCCACTCGCCTCTCCCCGCGCCTCCACTCCCGCCGCACCCGTAAAAATCGGAGGCTAAAACCCTCAAACCCTAATCCCCTTGTCCCCATGGTGGAGCCCGACGCAACCGCGCCGCCTCCGGAGGTAGCGCCCGAGGAGCAGCCCCCAGCCACCGCCGCCACGCAGCAGGAGCCCCCCGCGGCCGCCGAGGGCGAAGGAGATCACAAGAGGAAGCTCGAGGCGGGCACGGAGGCGAACGGCGCCGGCGAGGACGCCAAGGGGCCCCACGTGGAAGGCGACAGCGCAGATAGATCTCTCACACAACGCCTCCCACCCCACCTCTCTCTCTCTCTCCGCGTGTATTTGTAACACCCCAACCCTCCACAGGGTTCAAGATGCTACCACCACACCCTTACCTATTCCAAAATGTGTTGCTAATTCAGCTTTTAGTAGCACATTCCCTCTGTTCTTTTATTATCATTACCCACAGATATTAAACCACAAATAACAGTAGGATGATTGCAAAAGCAACTAACTTCATATTTCACAAGTTATAATATAAACAGAAATGATGGGCTCCACGACCATGGAGACCCGCCATCCTGGCTCGTAAGCAAGCTAAACAAAACAACGAGCCACAAGTCTTAGCATTATAACAAACATAGAGACTCCGTATACGGCTAAACTGTTATTTCATCTGTGCAGTGCCAAAAGTGCTATCCCATTCCATGCTTGTCGTCATCCTTCACCTAAAAACAACGACAAGCAAGGGTGAGTCCGAAGACTCAGCAAGCACACGATAAAACAGTAACATCACTTTAGTCATTTCAATCAACTTCATGAACTGTAAGCTGTAATTCCACTCTATGATCAAAATGTAAGCTAAGTCTCAGAATCAGATATCAGTAAATCAATTCTATGTCTCAGAACTGTAATTCAACCTATATCATCGCAAATCGTAAAGCGCAATCAGAATCAGAAATCGTATAACGAATCAGAATCAGAAATCAGAATCACCATCAGAATCGTAAACTATAAATCATAATCAGAATCAGAAATCAGAATCATAATCAGAATCAGAAATCAGTAAATCCCAATCAGAATCAGAAATCACAATCAGAATCAGTAAATCACAATCAGAATCAGAAATCAGAATCACAATCGTCAGAATCAGATTACTTTACATCCTTTGTAATGCAATGCAATCTCATGCAATGCATCTGTATGCTCAGAATCAGAAGCGTATATCAGATAGCGGAGTGTCCACTGTCGATGGACCACTCACTCGTCCTCTTTCATACGAGGTCACAACCTCCACTCCGTGGAGTGCCTACCTCAGAGGTCTTATTCAAGAGCACTCGGACTAGTCGTAAGACTTTCTCACCGACTGCTCTTATGCAATTGCATGATGCAATATGCTCCAAATGTGAATGTCTAATCATAAATGTTACTCATAAAACTATGATTAGCACATAATCACATGCATCATCTCATAAATACTGTAAATCATGGTATGGAATCACGAATAACATTCATCACAATTTACTGTCTACCATGCACTTGCCTGTTAACCTGGCGGACGGTGCGTGGACGGTACCAAACTCGAACCGCCACCTGAACAAGCATTAATTATTTCAATTTATCACTCATGCAATACATTCAATTACGAGTAAATAACATCGCTCAAACGTTCAATCGACATAACCCACTCCTGTCTCACCGGGCAACCTCTCATTGACCCGATGCTTAACCAATCTATAAATTGAGCGATCACATTATTTATACTCGCCGATCAATTTCTACACGTTTAATCTCACTTTAATCAGTTATACTGTTTAACCTCAAATTATACTTTCCTTCTCCCTAATCTGCCACAGATCGATCAGATCAACGGTGGCAGTACCAATTTCGTCATCCAGGCATTCGTATTAATAAACGATAATTAAATGATCACATGCATCAATTCTAATTATCGACCTATTAATTTATTCCTGACTCGGCAAATAAATAGGGAGAAGGTTTCGAGGCGTTACCCTAGCCCCGAGCGATCAGATCGGGACAACCTTCCTTTTTCTCAGTCGGATTGGGCAGACCTGGCGGCGGGTCGACTTTCCCTTTTTTTCCCCTCTCTTCTCTTTCCCTTCTCTTTCTCTTTCTTTCTTTTCCTCTCTCCTTTTCTCCTCTTTCTCCCACCCGGCCGACATCTCTTTCTTTTGCTTTCTTGCGCCGGCACTCTTCCTCCTCACTCCCTCACTCCCGTCGGCTCCCTTCTCCTCTTTTTCTTCACGGGCGGCCGCACTCCCTTCTTCCTCTCTTCACGCCGGCGCCTCTTCTTCTTCTCCTCCCTTCACGCCGACAGCCGGCTCCTCCCTCACGGCCGGCGGCTACCCCTCTGCTCCCACGGCCGGCCCTTCCACCCCCGTGGGGCGACGGCAGCGAGAGCGGGGAGGCGGGCGCGAGTGATGGGCGGCGCTGGCGAACGGGACGGCGGCGCGGTCAGGGGAAGCAAGGCGACGACGAACGGCAGCAGGGAGGCGACGACAGCGAGGCGCGACAACGGCACGGGCGGCGCGGGGCTGGTGAGCGGCGGTGGCGTCGGCGCAGCGGCGAGAGACGCGCGCGGCGGCGGCGGCGGCGGCGACGGCGACGACGCCGGGCTAGCAAGCGGCGGCGCAGGCGCAAGGGGCAGCAGCAACGCGAAGGCACGGGAAGAGGGAGCAAAATCCGGTTTGGCTTCTCCCTCTGTCTCTCTCTCATATAGATATTTGTGGGGTGGGCCGGGCTGGGCCGGGCTGAGTTCATACGGCCCAGGTATTACAGTATTGTACCTAGGGTTTAATGTCTCCGAGATGATGGTAGTATGCAAAGCATGTTCGCTTTCTTTTGAATCTTGAAGTATAGCCTGTTTGATCCGTTCGTTATCTCTTTTCCGATCAGGTGTTTCACAAAACAACGAGTCCTCAGAGAAGGTTGAGGAGCCAGCTGCTGCTTACTGAAGGTGCGGTTGATGCTGAGAATGGCAAGGTTGCTCCTCCTATCGAGGATTTGCAGACGGGCTCTGAGGACAAGCCGCAGAGCTCGCAATGGAAGTAGTGGTGAAGCTCCACAAGAAGAAGGTGGCACACCGTGTGTCCCACAGAGACTTCTTGTAAGATCGATGTGCCCAACGACAAGGTATAATTATTTGCATAGGCAAATCTGTTTTTAGTTGTCGGGCTCGCTTCATGTTAAAATTTGGAAACCGTGTGGATAATATATAGTCTCCATTAATCCAAGAGAAACAGAGAAAGCCACAAACATATAAAATAACATTTATGGGCACTATTGATTTTGGACGCAGCTTGCTTATGTTGATTATGGAAATTCATGCATGTCGGTGTTCTAATAGGAAAAGTGGGAAACGATCGAAACTTGCAAATGAACTCGGGCACAAAGATCCAAATCACCAAGGATGCGGATGTTGATGCAAATGCTCCGACTCGCTCGTTGAATTGGTAGGGACTCTCGAGAGCATTGACAAGGTGAGCAAATGATCAAGAATGCTATAGCCGAGGTAGCTAAATGAGTTGTGATCCCTTGTGTTTGTTAGTTGTTCATTTGAGTTGTATTTCCATCCATGCAATGATGCAAGTTACACCTAAAGCTTCATCTAATGCTTCAGTGAGGTCGGTGGTTCCCCTGCCTTGATAGCGAGAGGCTTTGGGTCTGGACAGTCAGGTTCAGAGCAGTTTGAGATTTCATATACAGGTGATTTATTTCTACTCTGTACTCGTAGCAGAATAATTATATATTATTGGGTATGCGCTTTCTATTGTCGAGGTATGCGCTGTTTTGTTCCAAACTATACTAATGAGAATAGAATAACTGGACACTGTTTGAAACTTTGAACGCTACTTCACATAATATTTGAACCTTTGGTAGAGAATAGGATATAACTTAGGTTTTGTTGGTCCATTTATACATGTAGGAACCACAGAAATGCTACATATTGTTGTTTAATTTGCTTACATGATGCTCTTGCACTGATCTCCTGCCTATGGAATATGTTTGCCTTAATCTCCATCTGAATTGGAACTACTTCAGAGTTCAGATTTAGATGTACCGTGGAATTTGATATAATCGAAATATGTCTTTGCACATACCTTAATTGATAAGAGTTTGTTCTGCCACCTTCTTTGGAAGTAAGGAGAAATATTAGTGAACTTACTTATGGTGTACAATTTATGGATTCTGCAATACTTGCCAAGAGAAGGAAGTAATAGATAGTACTTTTTAACAGCATCGAACAAGCCAGGCTGAATTTTATCTATTCTGAAGGCACTTCCTTTGGGCATTCCTTTAGAAACAAATGGATATAGTTATATTAAGAGCAGATACATCAAATTTGGATTGGTATAGTTTATCTCATATCTTTTGTGGCATGTGCTCTAAAGATTCAAGTTTTATTTTTTTATTCTTTATATTTTATTTTGTAAGCAGTCTTAATTGGTTACTACCTTGATCTACAGACCGAATCTAGGGTTTCCCGCCGCCGGATCACGCTGCGGAGGCTACTCCGATGCTGCCGTGCGCGAGATCGTTGCTGCGGAGGAGGGGGCTAGCCCTCCTGCGGGGATGCGCGGAGAGCGAGTGCGGTAGGAGAACTTTGCCTGAGAACTTGGGAGGTTGCAATTAATTGTGAGGTAATGGCATGTATATCAATTGTCAATCTAGGATGAAATTTTTCCTTGGATATGGGTAGGTGGCCAAAAATATTATGTGACAAAAATATTTGGTTATACAATATATGAGACGTGAATCTTAATGAATCTGATTGTTCGTTTTATTTTTTACAAATTTTATCTTGTTTTGTATTTTACCGTAGCGTTAGCACGGGCACACTACTAGTCACAATAAATAAATATATACGCAGCCCCAAACCAACGGATCAGTGGCCGGGTTGATTCACCGGTTTTGAGGTAAACAAGCGGCCGGGATTAGGGACGCAATCCGCATGGATACGGACGGATATTGCTTATCCTGTATTCTATTCTATATTTTTTTCTCGGAGTCAGAGTCAGACACGGATAATACCGGATATCCATTTCTCCATTCCGTATCCGTTCCATTAATATTTCGAACAGTCGTTCGGACATAAATTATCCGCTTCTTTGCACAGGACATTGGACAATATGGTACAATCAGAGCGAACATGGAGAGAATAATTACTAAGATGTTGAAGAAAGAACACTCAGTACTCCCACCTGTTTAGACGTGACATTTTGTCTATATGTTATCTTGTTTCTAGGTAAAGTCACAACAAACTTTCTCGTATCACGTGATATATGGATACATATAGACAGATATCACTTATCCCGTATCATATTCCATATTTTTTCCTCTGGGCCGAAGTCAGACATGGATAGTGCTGGATACCCACTACCTTTTCCGTATTCATTCTGCAAACCTTCGGTTGGTTGAACAGATAAAATTATCCACTTGGTTTGCACTCCTAGGCTCCTAGCCGGGACCCATGTAAGCAGCGAAAACGAAACGGGGCTGAGACGTGATATGCTACTTACGAGAGGACGTAAGTGAAAAAGAACAAGCCCTGTGCGTGGTACGTGCGGACGCTATGTGCTCCACGTAGGCGAGACGAGACGGGGGGCAGAAACCAGCGACGACCGCGAGCCCGGAGTGGAGCACCGAATCGAGGGCATCGGGAATCAAGCATCGATCCCCTCCAGATGCCAATTATCTACCGAAGGAAGAAGATGGCGCTGCTGACTAGGCTAACTGGGTCCGCGGAATCCGATCCTTCTTTTTTGTTTCTTTCTTCTTTTTTTAAGAGAGAAAGAGCGGTTATAACATGTAATTGCGCTCGATCAGCGACGCCACTTCGCTAGCGACGAATCACATAAAAATTTAATTTACTAATAGCTCCGCGCATCCCTATCCAAGCGAGCTTAGCTAGGGACAGGGCCCCGTAAACTAGCTAATCCTACTCTGCAACTATGCTTGATATTGTTTACCCGTCGTCTGGGTGCGTACGTACGTGGCCGTGTGGGGTCGACTCCCACTAGGGAAACGTGAGGAGAGGAAGGTGACAGGTAGGCGCGTACGCGGTACGTAGACGACGCACGTTGGTTTTTAAATTTTTTTTTCGAACTATCAAAATGCCTGTGTTTTGGCTACGCAGTACGTAGACGACGCACGTTGGTTTTGAATTTTTTCGAACTATCAAACTGCCTGTGTTTTGGCTACGGATGGCCCTGCTCATTTTATCTTGAGTTTCTAATTTTTGATTTATTTTTTACTATTGATAAATTTCATCTTTTTCTAACTTTTTTACTTTTTTTGAGCTTTTTTGCTAGTTCTTTTTTCTGTATTCATTTGCATTGACTATGATGGGTTAACCAGTTTTTTCTATTTTTAAAATTTTTAAAATTTAGTTATACCAAATTATCTTAATATGCCATTTTTAAATTACTCTGCAACTATCAAAATGCCTGTGTTTTGGCTACGGATAAAAAATATTATCTTAATACATCGAGTCGATATTGTTAGGATTGATCTGCTCGGCCCATAAATTCGATTCCGCCTCTGTGCCCTTGGTTTTGCTGTGTATCCAGTAGAGCTCTATTTTTTTGTTAGAGAATTTGTAGAGTGGTTAAATTTATTTATTCTGGTAGATTATTTTTTTCTATTTTTGTTAGAGATTTTGGCCCTATTTTTGTTTGGCTTTTGGTTTCGGCTATTCGACAGTTTCTCCAAACAGCATGCCTGGCCCACGCCATCGACTCCTCCTCCACGCTCAGCCGCGTACTTGGTAGAGCTCTATTGTTCTTTTACTAGAGAATTTTTAGGGTTATGGAATTTATTTTTGATAGATTGATTTTTATGTTTTTTCTTCGAGATTTTAGGAAGGTGCAAAGGGTTTGGGAGGGATAACTAAACCACAATCACCAACTCTATCTTTAAGTAGTAAAGACAAACCATTTTTAATTGAATTGGATTGGTTAAAATTGGGAAGTGAATGATTTGTTCATTGGTGATTCATTATATGAATAGTTAGCTCATTGATGATTCGTTGGATGAATGGTCAGTTCACCTGTTGTTTATTCAATTCCTTTAACTTAAATACTTATTACTCATTTTCAAAGTTTGCTTTCAATCTATTTATCATATTTACTTTAAATTGTTGCTTTCTGCAAAATAACCACTCAGCTTATCGTATTTACTCTAAATTATTGCTTTCTACAAAATAACCACTCAACCATCATTTGATAAGTCTTGCATCATATATATTGTATCTTGTTATAAATGACTTGTTGAGTACTCTATGTACTCACAGCTATGTTGCTCAGCTGTTGAAGAAAAACCATATCAACCAGATGCATTGAAGAAGGATTCTTTACTGGTTTCACATATTAGAATTTCGCTTCCCAATCAATTGCTTATGGCTATGTCGAATGGCCATTTCATTTATTCATTATTTTTCACTGCTAGTTTTTTGTTTAATCCCTTTATACTATTAGTTATAAGCTTGTCCCTAAGGTCGCTATTTTGATAATCAATAATATTTACGTCTTTCTTAGTTAGTTGTGATTATGGTCGATATTTCATCTATATTTTCACTGTATACACTAGCATATCCTAGACTATTGTAGAATACATAGGAGAGTTCGAATTTGCAAATTCGGGTCTCGACATGCCTGCAAGCCTGACTTGATTTCCATCCATCAAAATTTTTCTTTTGAAAAGGTGTGTTTGTATGGTAGTTGTAGTTCGGGTCGATAGTTCATACATATTGCTAGGAATAGCGAGATAAATATATGCACCTAATCAAACCTCACGCATCATGTAATTCGTACCTTCATTATGAAGTGTTATATCGGGTTTCAAATCTTATCTTCATTGCTGTATTCTCGCTCAAACTGAGGCTTACGAAATATTTGTCCAATTGATCACATAATAAAAAATATATATGTATTTTCGGTGCAAACGTACAATTTTCATCATGCTACGATTATTGAACTTTCCACCGTGCGTACATTCTATTCAATTAATCTAACTAAATGATATCTCTGACTGTAAAAACCTTCTGAATATAATGAAAAAAACGAATAACCTATTATTAACTACAAAAGGAAAATATGTACGTGCGTCACTCCTGGCTTGGAAGTGTTCAAGAAATTAAGTTGGTGCCAATGTGAAAGAGTTTCAAATAGTGATACAAGGTTATTTCTGAATTTTTATGGAGCATTTATTTTTGTAATATTAGTAAATTAATGTACTATTTAATATTTATTTTTATAATATTAATAAAAATAATGTACTATTGAAAAAACGGGCTGGAAGCCTTCTGTCGCTGGTTGGCCACGTGATTGAGCCCAGACATTGCATCGGCGCATGGCTGGGGGAAAAAATTCTATGCAGCGGTGCCGCACTACGCAGCTCGTGCGACACCGCCGCAGCTGCCGCCGCGTGTCCGATCTCCTCGCCAGTAACGAGCCGCGTCCTCCTCACTCCGAGCCAGCAGCCAGAAACAGAGACTCACATGAAGAACAACCACGAACTCACGTGACGCGAAAGAAGTCTCAGATTGCTGCACCGAATGGATTCCTTTGCTGATTCCATGCACATATTTATACAAGAACTTTACAACGCGGTTACTCCGGTAGTTCACGCAGAAGAGTCGCGTTGCTCGCTTTTACACGGATGCGTTGCGTCGTTTCGCAACCAGCGATACTGATTCGTATAGATGAACAAGTACATACGTGTGAACAGTACCATGCACGGATTTATCTATCAAACGAGCGGTCACGCGGCGCGCGCGTGGTGTTACAGCGTCATATTAGCAGAGACCACGAACATCGCTTCTCGATGTAAACAGAGAACAGGAGGATAGTGTCGAATTTCAGAACAACAGAGCACGCAAGAATTCAGAAAACCGAACGAGGACGCCTGAATCGAACCGAGCGACACTATTGGTTTTACTAAAAGTATGAATTTTGGTGGAAAGTTCAGAGAACAAATTCTCTCGATTGTCTTATCAATGTCTCAACTAAAGTTTCGAATACCTTCGAATACATGCAAGATCAGAATGTAATGCTAAATACACTAGCACATAACTCGGATCACGATCCACTAAAAATGGGAAATAGACTTCGTGCAATCACGACACTTCTTCTGACGCCAAATCATTGATACTTCTTTAGACTTTGCTTCAATGCTCACAACAGAAATAAATCCAAAATCTGAAACATATATGTTTCTTAAATCTCCAAAACAATGGAAATAGTAAATTACAGTCTCATGTCAATAAACAATTATGAAAGCACTGCTACTCCTTAAAAATGTAATTTTCGAGCAGCTGAGGCATCTTGATCAAGTCCAAGTAAAAGACTTGTATATTCTCCATGGATCGAAGGAGCAACCATGGGAGAAAATCCCCATGCATATCAACACCAACATTTGCATCAAAAGAGCCCTATTAAAAATGAAATTATTCGGACAGTGCAGCTAAATGAATTATTGAAAGAGATTAATGAGCCAATGTCATTAGTCTTACAATCAATTCATCCGAGCTTGTCCCATTTCTCCATTGCTGCTGATTTCTTTGGATCTTCTCCTTTAGATTTCACATATAAAAGGAAAGCAATATTATCAGCTAAAATTGATATGTAAGAAATCCATTTTTAAATGAGCAGACTACCTTTTTCTTAGCAAGATTTGCAGTCTTCCCTTTCTTCTTTTCAGATGTTTTTGATCTTTTATTCTTTGGACCTTTTATGATCGGAGGAACTCTAATTGATACTTTACCGTTTAATATGTCTCCAACACATTCATTAGAACTTTGAGAAACCTCATAAGCTTTGGATTTTATTTTGCTCAGTGAATTATCTGCTTCTAGGTCCAACTTATCTATAGCATTTTCCAAATCATCAAGAAGTTCTTTTGAAACTGAGCACTTCAATGCAACAGATGTCGCCTTTCGAGAGATACGCACCGCATGTGTTCTCAAAGTTTCACTGTCACTTCTTTGTTTCTTCTGAAAGTAAAACCCTCTTTTTGCATGGTTTGTCCACCTATTTAGTATGTACTGAGTTGGCAAGATAAAAACATCATTGATATTAAAGACTCGGAGAGCATGCTTGCACAATATACCTATTAGACATGTACATATACTTTAGCAAAATATATTGTGAACTAGTACAAGTTTAAACTGTTCATACATACCAATGCATTCATACTTATGACAAGAACATGTTATTGTCTTATCCTCGGAGTTGAAAACAACTATTGCTTCATCTTGAAATTCCATAGGCATCACCTTATAAGTCGATCGACCCTTCGAATTTAAGAATTTGCATGAGAAAGAAAATTGCTCTTTAAATTGTTCCTCAAATTCTGAATAAAGCCTTCTTGTATACGATTCATTGCAGTCTTCAACATTGGTAAATCTCGGATACAAGTGATCGGGTAGAGTGTCGTGATTTGTAGTCCGCATCCAACTCATTTTCACGAAGACTCGTGGCACACTTGTCACATTCTTCTAGGAGTTCAGACAGAGAAAGCTTTCTACTAAACCTTTTCTTAAAAACATTATTCATACCTTCACTTCTTTGAGTCGATGTCATATCGCAGAAAAGAATCACGGAAGACAAAGACCCAATGAACCCAAGAACTCATATAGGTTTTGCAACCATGAATTCCCTCAAGTTTATAACTACTCAACAACTCATGCCATTTCTTGTCAAAGCATGCCACGACCTTTCTTCATAGACGCAACTCTTAAAGTCGGCAAGAAACCGAGGATGATTAGCAATTACATGACTAAGATGTTTAGCAGCATTCTGATCAATGTGCCATAAACAAAGACGGTGCCTTGTGTTTGGAAATACAATCCGTATTGCTGCTGCCATGGCAGCACATTGATCTGTGAAAATTGTGCTAGGATGCTTGCCTGACATTGCTGTTACAAATGTGTTAAAAAGCCAAACAAATGATTCAATGGTTTCACTATATAATAGTGCAGCTCCAAACATAATTGTCTGCTTATGATGGTTGGTTCCAAGGAGGGGAGCAAAAGGCATTTCAAACTTGTTAGTCTGAAATGTGGTGTCAAAAGATATAGCATCACCAAAGCATGCATAATCCATGATAGCTTGACCATCTGCCCAAAAGAAATTAGTTATCCTACCATCCTCCTCATCTACTTGTATGGCATAAAAAAAGGTAGGGTCATGTAATTGCTTGTTCTTCAAGTACTCCAATAGCGTCTGCATATCATTGGATGGCAAATATTTCTTACGCTCACGGCCAATCAAATTATTGCAATCCATCCGTGAGAATGGTACATTCTCAGATCCTCCATACCACTGCTTGAAAAACTCATACACTTGGGCTGGTTGTATTCCAGCTTCTCGTATTTGACCAATTAGATGTTTATCTGCCTCTATAATGCGCCGTTGAGACCTTAACATGTGTGTCTTATTTGGACTAGCAAGATAGTGATTGTGTTCAAGCACAACCTTTGCACCTTGTCCAAATTCCTCACGACTTATGCTGAATTGAACACGAGCATTGCAACACGTCCTTGTAGTAGCATTTTCTTTTGAAGTTTCATGTGATGAGTGCCTACCTCGTTCTCCTTGGTTGCTGCAAACTATATGCTTCTGATATATAGTTTTGTCGGGTCTCAGCCTTGTGGTGCTCTTTCTAATACTAAAACCAATATTTGCAGCATATGAATTGTACATATCATATGCATCGGTCTCTGATTTGAAAGACATTCCAACTTGAGGTACAATTGCAGATTGAGCATGCTTATTATCCATCTACAATATAATGAGAGAAATTCTAAACGAATTACAACCACAATTCTAAATGAATTCTAGACATTCCAAGCATTTTTTTTGCAATTTGCAACTGAACCTTTTACTACTGGTGAAAAGGGTGCAGAAATGATTCTAGTGTAGTGCGCTACTCTTCCGCCCTTGTAGATCATCAGAGAGGTCACAGTGATGATTCGGAGGCGCGCGCGTACCTTCTGGGCGAGCTCGTCCTGCGACACGGCGGCGCGATCCATCCGCTCCTCGTCGCGTACCTTCTGGGCGAGCTCGTCGAGCGACACGGCGGCGCGATCCATCCGCTCCTCGTCGCATACCTTCTGGGCGAGCTCGTCGAGCGACACGGCGGCGCGATCCATCCGCTCCTCGTCGCGTACCTTCTGGGCGAGCTCGTCGAGCGACACGGCGGCGTGATCCATCCGCTCCTCGTCGCCGTCCATTTGGTTGACTGTTCTGTGTTTGTTTTGCTCCTCGTTGACAAGGCAATGGATTGTTTGTTACGCTGAGGAAGCCGACGGTTCAAATTCCTGTAGCCGCCGCGCGCGCTCGTAGCCGAGGAGGACGCCGCTCGTTACGCTGGGGAGATCGGACACGCGGCGGCAGCTGCGGCGGTGTCGCACGAGCTGCGTAGTGCGGCACCGCTGCATAGAATTTTTTTCCCATGGCTGGGCCTTGGTCGCATAGCTACAGCATGACTGGGCCCAGTCGCTCGGTGGGTCTACGACTGACGGTTATTCTTGTAAAAAAAAACAGGGAGTTTATTTGTTTAAATTGAATTAAAAATTGGTTTATTTTAAAAAATTCCTTTGGTTTTGCCATGGGGAATTAATTCAACTGCGCCTACGTCAGCATGTATAAAATCGATGTACACGCTCGGCTTCTTATGATACGTGAAAGATCATTCCGAGTTCCGGCTTAGGGCGTCCGCAATGGTAATAGCTAGTACTAGCTATATGTCAGCTGATGTGGAGGTGAGAGACAAAAGCAAAGACTATTTTATACTGTTGGACACACATGCTCCTCTCTCATGTTTTTAGACTACGTGAAATAGATCAGCTATTTGCTCGTCGCTAGTGACTACTCTCTCTCCTACTTTTTTCTTGCCATATCAGATCTAGCTAACTAAATAGCCAGCTGTTGGAGACGCCCTAATACTACTCATCTGTAATCAGTGGTCACTACTAGTGACATGTATTTTGCACAGGTGGTATCAGTGCATTAATTTAACACGCATACTACTCCGGATTGTTTACGTATACGTATGTGCAATTGACCGCGCGGTGTGTATTAGTTTCGGCGCATGCCTACGTATGCAGGGTAGATTCTACGTACATATACGTGTCTGCTACGGCGGCGCACGGTATGCACGACGGATGTGGAGACTACACGCATGCATGTGCTGGAGCGAATTAATGGCGGCCACATGGACAGGAGAGGGCGAAAAAGGCTAGTTTCTTTGGCTTTATAACTTTTAGCTTATATTATAATAAATAGTTTTTAAATAGTATATCTTTTTAAGTTAAGATTTATAAATTGCTTATTATAGACAATGTACCAAATTCATTTATATCAAATAAAATCACATATAAATATCTTTCTTCGTAGTCTCTATTACGAGTAATTAGAATTGAAAATTTTAAACCACTCAGAGAAACCCACGCAAGGCCGACAGGTACCTTCCACCTACTCACGAGGCTGATCGACCAGAAACTCTTTTCTTTTTGTGTTTTTTTCCCTTTAGGATATCCAACTCATCACAGGAGCGTATTCCGCAGCTCTACTGTCATAGACGTATGTTCGTATACTGCCTCACATACAGTCATTCAGTCATTCGGTAGTCAAGTCAGCACTCTGTTCTCCTTTTGGTGTCTCCAATTAATAAACCTGAATGAAGTGCTGTGGATCGACTAGACGGCTAAGTGCGTTACGTTGCGCTACGCTGCTGTGAAATATAACAGTTGCGGAGAATATTTACCAAATGTCTCTGTTTACTCTGAAATAGCAAACAAAAACATTTTAGCTAACCACTACGGTACCAAAGAAAGCTTTGGCTTTTTTTTTATTACAAGCAAGAAATACATGCATATACACTACCACATACGTACACATAGGGGTGAAACGGATTAGATAGTTTCTGATTGATTCGGTTGAAAATGAATATGGATTATGTCGGATTGAATTTTCTTCGAATAATTCTTGGATATATCCATCAGAATTTAAAGTCCAATGGGCGAAGTCAGTACAGCCATAACTCGGGGCTCCGTCGTCTCACCGGATACACGGTTGAGACGGAAGGCTGACTCACATATACTGGCGAGAATTACCTACATTTGAGCTTGTAACGAGTGGCTGAAACGTTAGCTACTTGCAGCGTTGTAAGCGCCAAACGCAAGCGCATGTCTACGCAGCACGGCATGTCCATTTCGCCGCTTGGCAGCGGGGTGGAAACAGTTCTTATAGTTTTCGATTGATTCAGACAAAAACAAATTTAGATTGTTTTATATCGGATTTTCTTGGATAATTCTTGAATCAAAAATGAATACAGTTTTTTTAAACGAATACGAATACAATAACCTTAATATTTGTCGAATACAAATACGAATTATCCAGATTATGCCAAGACCAGATATCCGGCAATTCAGCCCAAGCCGTCAGTGGCAATACTAGGGGCCTAGGGCTAGAGATGCGCCTCGCCCACCCGTCGCAGCCGTAGATGCATGCATTCCAGCAGACGGAGCACCACAGCACCAGCGGCTTCCAGCACCAGCTCGTGCCCGCACCTCTACTTCTATGAGATGTGCACCTACCACAACTCCGGCGCCACGACCACCGCCTTGCACGTGTCATATAGCATCGTCAAGGGCTCCGCCTACTTCCACCACCTGCTGCCAGCGTCCATGGTCGGCGCCGCTGCTTCGTCCACCGCGGAGCTACACCACGCCTCCTCGGCTAAGTGTGAATGTGTAATGACTTATGAGTTATAAGCTAAATGTGGTAAACTAAGTATCATGTTTATGATGAACTAATTAATGCAGCTTGCAAGTGTCATTGTTATATGTGGTTACTAAAAATGTGAACAATTTATGAATCTTTGGATCAAATAAACTGGCTATATGTTTTTGTTAATTTCTGACATATATTTTAAGGGGTTATCATGTTTCGAAAAATCTCCATGACCGTATTAGTTTCAATTCGTATTCGCTCCGTATTTATATTCAACATAATTCGTATTTGTATTCATATCCGGAATATTCGTATTTGTATCCGTATCCAAGAAAAAATATAAAAATAAATATAATAAAGCTATTATCCTTTCGTATTCGATCTCTTTTTATCCCTAATTACATATGTCCAACGCACTAGGGGTGCAAACGGGTCGGGTTAATCCCGACCGATCCGGCACCGAATCGATTGGTACCAAATCCGATTGATACCGAATCCGGAGGAAAAAATATGGGTTAGGATATGGTAACAGCAATATCCGTTCGAATCCGATACGTCTTCAAGTTTGATTTCAGATTAGTGCTACTATTTGACGTTTCATTTTCTTTTGCAATGGTAAAATAAAATCTTTCACATCAGCTATTAAGTAGTAACATTAAGTTCTTGACAGTACGTCCTCCTACTCCATTTGCTGTACTGCATGCATTCCTTACAAACGGGTTAATCCCGACCGATCCGGCACCGAATCCGATTGGTACCGAATCCGGAGAAAAAAAATATGGGTTAGAATATGATAACAACAATATCTGTCCGAATCCGACCCGTTTGCACCCCTACAACGCACGAAGGTCCTATGTCATTAACCGGCGATTCTCTCTCAACACACCCAAAACATTTTGCTTCAGATGAGCGACAGGCCGACAGCTAGCAACAAGCCCAACCCACCAAGACAAGCAATGGACGCCCCACTACTAATCCACCGAGCCGGCCCGTACTAGATGACTCAATCGTGGGTTGGGGCCCAACTCTCAGCCCAAACTGCACTACCATGTTCCATTTCTTTTCAGTTTCCCCCCGTCATTTCACCAAGTAATAATAATAAAAAAAACAATTGGATTTGTTGGTATTTCAAAACCTGCCACCCTGCGGTATCGCTAACATGTGTGTGCTCCTCATTTCAAGATTAAGCGGCACCTGAAGTGAGCGGTAAATCCGTAAAATTCTCATTAGTAAAAACACACATATGGGAAGATTCGCTCAATAATCAAATAACATTATAATCTGAATTGGTTAAGTTTGAAAATTTTCCTATGTAAAGATAACCTAGTATGGCTGATGGATTGCTTAATTAGAGGGCGAATTTCGCAAACAGATTTTTAGTTAGCGAGAGTTTTGAAAAAAATGCACCAATTTGCAACCTTTTGTGTTTTGTAAAGAAAAACCTATTTATAGTAAAAAACTCATCATTTGGGTGTACCAAAAGGGGGGGACCTCCCCCTATTGAAGCTCCATTGAGGAAGGGTCTGTTTGGCAACGGCTGCGGTTTATGACTTTTGGTTGAAAATTTTGAATTTTGGCTATTTACGGTACAGATTACGGAGAGATAAATACTCACTTGCGATTTTGGATGGTACAGATGTTGGGCTTTTAATGTGTACATCGTTTAACTTGTAGACCCTGTCTTAAGAAAATACTCCGTTTGAAAGTTAGGTACTGTAATAAAAGCCAAAAGCCGCCGGCTTCAGAGGAAAAGAACAGGCCCGAAGTCACCGCGTTGCCAGCAACAATCAGTACCAAGGAAGTTGTTTCTTAAAAAAAAAACAAAGGATAGGAGCTCTACCAGATCAATTAGAGAGAAGAAAATAGTTTAGAATGTGCTACTACTGGATGAACCATGCTACCTAGTGTGCCACAAGTTGCTCAGTACCCAAGGAAGTTGCTCCTACTGAAGGAACCATGCTACTGCTGGTCATCATCGAAGGAAATGGCAAGGGAGAGGTCACCGGAGATGGGAAGATGGCGGCAGTGATTCATGCCACGGAGGCGCTAATAAAGGAGGCGGCATGGTAGAAGGTGAGAGAGAGGAGGCAGTTGCGAAGATGGCAGTGGTGGGCTGGTCGGCGCCGTCGCCGGCCATGTCGTGGGACCAAGTGTAATACCCAGAGAAGAGGGAGAAGGCAAAGCCAAATTCTCCTCCTCGTTGCTACAGTTGCAGTCAACGCGACATCGTCCAGAAGCCAGCGCATGCACCATCTAGAAGGCCACCTCATGTTTTTGAGTATAAGAGAGGGAGAGGCAGAGGAGAAGCACAAACCAGATTTTCTTCTTCCCCTTGCTCTCCTGCGTGCGGCTGCTGTTGCTCCCCTCGCGCGCTGCGGTCGCCACTGCTAGTCCGCCGGCGCCGCCGCTTGTCAGCCTCGCCGCCGCCGCTCGCGCCTGCGCCGCTGCCGCCGGTGCCGCTATCGCCGGCGCTTTGCCGTCGCCCAGCCGCCGGTGCTGCCGCTCTTGTTGCCGCTTGCGCGTCGTCGCCGCTCTGCTGTCGCTGCCCCCAACTCGCCGCCGCCAAGTGCCGCTCTCCGGCCGCCCCTGTCGCCACTCCCCTGCTCTGCCGGCTGCGCGCCGTGCAAGGGAGCAAGGGGGAGGGTTGGCCTCGGCGGGGGAGAGAAGGAGGGGGCCACGCCGGCCGACTGGAGGAAGGAGGAGGAGAGCGCCCGCGTGGGAGGAAAGAAAGAAGAGAGAGAGAGAGAGCCGCCGGCGAAGGAAAAAAAAAGAAAGAAGAGCAGGCCGTGGGAAATAAAAAGAGGAGAGAAGAAGAAAGTCAGGGGCCGGCTAGGAACAGAGAGAGGAAAGAAAGAAAAAAAAGAGAGAGAGAAGGAAGAGAGGTAAAGAAAGAAAGAGAAGAAAGGAGGGGGAAATCTGATCCGACGGTGGATTCGCCGGATCCAGCCAGGGAACGACAGCCCGTACCCGGACTTAGTCGTCGGGTTGGGGTAACCTTTCGAAAACCCTCTCCCATTTAATTATCGAAACAGGTGTAAGTTAATCTGCTGATTATTAGAATTAATTCGGGTAGCCATTAGAATATTGTTTATTAATATGGTTACCTGGGCGGAGAAATCGAGATTGCCACTGGTGATCGGATTGGTCTGTGGCGATAGAGAGAAAGAGAATAAATGTGTAAAATACTATATACGGGATTTAACTGGTGATATCGCTAAACACCGGGACAACGGGAAGGTGTCCGGTGGTAGTGTTTGGTTGTGTTAGGTTTACGCGAAAGAGCGATGTCGTTTGCTCGTAAGTGTATGTATTGCATGAGTGATGAGTTGAAATGATTGATGCTTGTTCAGGTTGCGGTTCGAGTCTGGTGCCGTCCGCACACCGTCCGCCAGGTTAACAGGCAAGTGCATGGTAGAACAGTAAAATGTGGCGAATGTTTCTTATTCGTGTTACCATGCTATGATTTACAGTATTTATGAGATGTATATGAATTGTGCTAATCGTACCTTGATGAGTATCGCTTATGATTAGACATTCATATTTAAAGCATATTGCATCATGCCAATGCATAAGAGCCAGGCCGGTGAGAACGTCATGACTAGTCCGGAGTGCTCTTGAATAAGAGCAGGGTCGGTGAGAAAGTCAAGTGACTATTCCGGAGTGCTCTGGAGTAAGACCTACAGAGGTAGGCAATCGAGTGGTCCATCGACGGGTGGACGCTCCGCTATACCGGTATCAGCTACAGTTATAGGTGCATACAGATGCATTGCATCGCATTGCATTGCATTTACAGGGAATGAACAGATGACAGAGACGAAACCCAGAAATTCTGGGTCAGCTCGTAAATGTGATTTGATGGTTACAGACGTATTACAGATGCGTTGCATAGCATTGCATTACAGATGCATTGCATGAAAGTGACAGAGAAAGTGGTACAGATTACAGATACAGAGTTGATGTACAGATTACAGCTACCGAGTTGATTTACAGTTTACAGTTACAGAATTAATTTACAATTTACAGTCATAAAGTGGATTTACAGCTTACAGTTCGTGAAATTGATTGAATTGCTAAAGTGATGTTACTGTTTTATCGTGTGCTTGCTGAGTCTTCGGACTCACCCTTGCTTTATCGTTGTTTTTTTAGGAATCTGTTGAAGAATACATGCGTGGGCGGGAGTAGCACAGTCGTTCACGTGCCACAGTGATTAACAAATTATGTACAGTTGGCATATTTAGTCTTGGATAATCTAAGGACCTTTTTGGTAATTAGCAAAGTTTTATCTTTGCTGCACTTAGTGTCAAGCGTACCGGCTTTTGTCGTTTGGTGGATGTTTAAATAAAGGAATTATTCCGCAAACCAGCGGCAAAGGTTGGAATTAGTAATATTATAGTGTAGGTGGTAGCACTTTGGGCTCAAGAAGAGACCGGGGTGTTACACCAAGGGGGCTGCCGAAGGTGTGGCGGTGTCGCGCGGTTGTTCGCTTGATCCGATCCAAGGGAAGGAAGCAACATTCATGGGGACGGCAAATATATTGGAGAGGGCAAGGCACGTGGCATTCATCAGGGCAGGCGGAGGGTTTGATCGAAGGAGAATTTTTTTTGACTCAAATCCATCAATTTTTTTAGTTGAGTCAACCTTCTTGATCAAAATGCAAACCTCTCTCCGGCCGCCACACCTGTAAACTCATATAATTTTCCTGTTCCACAGCATCACTCTCCTCATGTCTAGAGACTATATAGCCTCTGTCTAATTTACTATGACGAATGACTTTTGTCTTTCAGTTAAAATGATATCATAGCAATTTATTAGCTTTTAGCTAAGATATTCAATTAAAGCAAAATAAAGAAAGAAAATGGTTTATAGGTTCTGAAAGCAAAACATGTATGTAATTTGCCAAACAGGGTAAGGCGATACAGTGATACACCGGCCTATGGGCGCGTGCCCCCACGCGTGGCGGCACCACCAGCAGCATCCGCAGCACCGCGGGCGCATGTGGGCCGCCTCTCCGCCCTTCCGCAGGCAGCTGTTCCTGCTCCGCTCCCTCTCTTCTCCCTGCGCCGTCGGCGGCTTCGCCTCCTCGATCTCCCTTCGGGTCCACGCGATGGCGGCGTCCGCGGCGGCGGGGCCGGTGTACGAGGCGGACGCGGAGGCGGTGGTCCGGCGGATCACGCCGCCGCTCGACCGCGCCCGGTACAAGGGACAGGCAGGTGAGTGCGCCGCCCCCGCCCGCCTTGGTCTCTTGCACGCGGCGCTGTCTCTGTCTGTGTGTGTTCGGCTGATGAATCGGGTGGCGGTCATGCGCGCTCTGTGTTTGTGGGAATGCCTCAGTGTGGAACACTCTTGGATACTATGTTAAGAGGTCGTTTCTTATTCTGTAAATTGGGGTTCTGGATGTCGAACAGATTGGAGGTTAATCCAAATTTGAGAAATTTTCGGGGAGACCGTGTGGCATCTTTGGAGAGAATTGGTGTTCCTGTAGGGTGCTTTGCAGATCGGCTCAAGTTTGGAAGCCCATTCCGCGAGGTGGTGGTGTTCATTTTGTGGTGTTATTGGCTCATTGCCGACTTGCTGTGGTGGAGAGCTCTTTACTAGTGCAGAGTATGGTGTTGTACTGTTGGGCAAGAAAACCGGATGCTTGAGTAGTATAATCTGGTGAGCTGTACCTAATTACTTAGTTGCTGGTTTGGAACTTGGAACTAAATTGGCGGAAACTTAGGATTGCAATTTTTTTATGGCATGATGATGTTTGGATAAGGGCGTTAAGTAATTCAAGATGAGTTTGGTGCTCCGGTGATGCCATTACTTTTGCTCAATTTGAACTTGAAGTCCCTGTTTGGTATGTGGGTCTGTGGAAGAAAAGTTTCTAGTGGTGTGTGGAAGGGTTTCAGCTCAGGTGTTGGTTTACTAACAAAAAAAGTTCACAACGGGAAATGTGTGTGGTAATGCAGCCTTAAGAAGTAGAGAAGATAAACAACTCTATCATAATAAGATTCTTCATTAATACACAATTGTGTTCTTTTAGTGACTCAATCCAACCCTGAAAGTAACATAGGTGCACAGGTAAGCAAACATATAGCGCAAATTGTGTGACCAACATATTCTTACCGGCATGTTACATGTGACCTCTTGTGTCTCCGTGACACTGGAAAACTATTCCTTCAGCTCTGATCTGGACTTATCTGATAGAAAAGTTTGGCAGGACCAATGCATGTGCCCAAGAGAAGTGATGTGAACTAAGGATTAGGTCTGCTACTCTAGGAACTATTGTCTATTTTGTTCAATAGCGAACTTCAGATGGAGCTCAATCAGTATGTAAGCTAGGTTTGAGGAATAGGGAGATGATACTTCAAGTTGAGATACCCTTCTACTTAGGTTTTACAATTGCCATGGCGTGGCGTGGGGCAGGGGACTTAAATTTGAACAAACTTCAAATTTGTTTACTTCTAATTTCATACATACTTTGCGGGCTTTCACATCTTGTTTGAAGATGTGGCCTGTGCATTTCAGTTCATTCTTGGGTGTTTTTAACGAAAAATATATTCTTGGGAGGTAATCTATCATTATGTTTTCCAGGAAAGATAGCAGTAATCGGTGGATGTCGTGAGTACACTGGTGCTCCTTATTTTGCCGCTATCTCTGCCTTGAAAGTTGTCAGTATCTTCTAAAAGTTTAGTCACGTGTATTACACATCGATGCAAATGCTTCACATGATGTCTTTCAGGGTGCAGATCTTTCACATGTTTTCTGCACAAAAGATGCTGCAACAGTAATTAAGAGCTATAGCCCTGAGTTGATTGTACATCCAATACTAGAGGAATCCTACAGCGTAAGGTAACTTAAATTGAATTTATGTTTGCACTTTCATGGTAATATCAATTTGATATCTTGGAGAACCTCATTCTATTTTGGCAGGGATGATGAAAGAGAATCTGTTTCTTCTAGAATTCTCACTGAAGTTGCAAAGTGGATGGAGCGCTTTGATTGCATTGTTGTTGGTCCTGGCCTTGGAAGGGACTCGTTTCTTCTGGTTTGCTTACATACTTACATTTTTGAAGAATATAGCTAATATCTCTGTCCTATTAAGTTCTTTTTTCTTGTGTGTTACTGGTTGCTACCATTGCAATTTGTCCTGTTTAAGAGCAGTTAATTTGTTATTGACACCTCAAACATCTTTGTATTCCCTTTTTTTGCTATTCTTTTTGCATTTATTTTTTACTGTGCAGCTCGGACCTTTAATCGAGTGGCATATATATTTTTATTTGCGTTAGTTTATGTCAAGAACCAAGATTGACTCTATTTTGGTAATCTTTCCACTATTTGTAAAGATATTTGCAATCATAAAGTTGCTTGATGGTATGAGGTAATATTCTTTGTAAGGGGCAGGTAAATATGCATATGTGGATGGTAAACTCAGTCCCATACCTTTCTCTCGCAGCTGTTTGTACTTGGCCTGCCAACTTTGTGGGGACAATTGTTAGGCATGGAAGTTAACATTGTTCAAGCTCTATAGGAGATATATCCATGCAAAGAATTTTCAATATAATTTTTCTGTTTGTATTAGTGCCCCATATCAATGATTTTCTCTATAGATTCCGTCATCTAGGTCTAAGTACAATGAGATAATTTTGACATTTATCTTCTGTCTTACCTTTGCTTCACTTAACTTACTGTAGGATTGTGTGAGTAATATCATGAGGCATGCACGGCAGGCTAATATCCCAACTGTTGTTGATGGGGTACCATTTGAACTTATTTAACTTACTTTCTGTATTTTGAAATCATGTGTCAATCTTGAATTTGTTTTGTGCGACCTGCAGGATGGGCTTTTCCTTATAACCAATAATCTTGGTCTTGTTGAAGATTACTCTCTTGCCATCCTAACACCAAATGTATATGAGTACAAGCGTCTTGTTCAGAAGGTTCTTAACTGTGAAGTAAATGAGGAAAATGCTTCTGAGCAACTGACTCTGCACTTTGCCAAAAGTATGAACATAACATTTTACTATCATTTTTTCTTCATTTGTAATGTGTTCTGATTTTTTTGTTCAGAATTGGTGGTGTGACCATCATGAGGAAAGGAAAAGCAGATCTAATTAGTGATGGTAAAACAGGTATATTAAAAAGCTGCTTGATTACTTAACTAAAAAGATTGAGCATGAAATATCTGTGCTTTACTTCAACTGTAACCTCATCTTTCTGTATTCAGTGCTGCATTTCTTTTGGTACTACTACTGAGTACTGATTTTTTTATTTGAACTACTGGATTTTTTTTCTGAAGTGACACAAGTGAGTACCTTTGGTTCCCCAAGACGATGTGGTGGTCAAGGTGACATTCTTTCTGGAAGGTCTGTTGCCTCTTCGGGGCTGAGCATTCCGTTCTCTTAACTATATATATCCTGTGACGTGTTGACAGTTTATCCTCGCATGGTGATTTGTACAGCTTTATGTCAGCATTCCATGAAACCAAATGAACTAGGATCGGATTCTTATTTCTTTATGTTTCTGTTAACTTTCCCATAAATAGTGTTTTAATCGGAAACATGCATTGGGTTCTTATTTCTTGTAGTTCCTTTTTTGAAAAATAGGAAAACTTCCTTTAGGCAACCAAATGAACTAGGATGTACTGCTTGGGAACTCATCTCGGTTGTGTTGTAAAAAGCCTGGTCATTTCTATTCTAACTCACTTTTTTTCTGTAGAGGCTTTATATTTATAATCCTAGTTAGCATTAAATCACAAACAAGTTCTCAAAGTGTATTTGGGATCACAATTGCCAGGCTACATTTTCCACAGGAAATAGACCAAACCTGTTCCATGCAAGCATACTTTTATTGAGCGTGAGATTAGGGGCATTTTCCCTTGCCCTTGTGAGGGGAAAGCTTCCGCTTTTGAAGCTTGTAGCAGCCACGGTGGCCCACTAGTCTGGAAACTCGAGGATGGTTGAGTCATCAACCTGCTGCCGAGCAAAGCATTGATGGGTCTAGCACAAGTGGGAGATGAAGAAAAAGAACAACATAGCAACAGAACACAGCTACGGAACTCCCTCGCTGTTGCCTGTTTCATGGAAGAGCCACCGGCCAAAGAGATGCTGCATCACCAGGATCCCATGCTAGTGGTTGCCATCAAGGCATCTGGCGACAGAGCGCGGGAGCAATGAGGGGGAAATAATTGGGGGCTATAACTGGTTTGTGATGGGTATTTTGGACATTTTACGTGATGGGTATTTTGGACATTTTACCACTGACACGTCATCAGGATATACATCAAACAGACGGAGGGATGAAAACCAGCCAAAAAGTGAAGTTCAGGGACTGGTTTGGCCAATTTGATAGTTCAGGGACCATTTTGAGCCCCACAGGATAGTTGAGGGACTAAACGTGCTTTTAACCCTTGATTGTACCTTGCACTGAAGTTTGCCCAATATATCTGCAGCTAAGGCTTGAAACATATGTTTTGGATCCATCGTTGTCTCTGCATTAATATATTATTGTAGTTGCAGTATCAGAGGTACACTTTATGTGTGGGTTATGCTTTGAACATAGTTCCACTTCTACCGCTGTTGATTGCATAACTTTCTTACGACAATTCTCTGTATTGTAACTGTTTAGTTAGTGTTCCCGGAACAAAGCCATGATAGCACGTCATTCAGTTTCTAACATCAGTATTGTGTATTTGTGTTTTTCAGCATCTTTTGTTTGGCAAAATGTTTTGAGTTTTAATATTATATTCAGTTATTTTTACCATGAATATGGTCATTTCATACTTCATAGATCTCAAATACTCTACATTTGAAATCACGGATGGTTGTTTAATCTGATTTACTGGTGGCAGTGTGGCGGTATTTTCATCTTGGGCACAGCAATTTCTGTTGTCAAATGAGCAACCTACAGAGAAGAGGTTATATACTTCATGCCTGTTTATCACTACCCCAACTTTCTCATACTAAATAAGATTTGCTTTTGTTTTCGTGCAATGCAGTGTGAACCCTATGATCCTTGGGTGCATAGCTGGCTCTTTATTGCTCAGGAAAGCTGCATCGCTTGCTTTTGGTAAGAACAAGAGATCAACCGTCACCACTAACATCATCGAGTTCTTGGGCAAAAGGTCTGTGTTGCTGCACTAAATTTTCTGCTTATATCACTGTTCTTTATTTTCATGTTTTCTGCCTTTTCCATTGCAGCTTGGAAGATATCTGCCCTGCTGAACAGTAATTCTGTGCGGGTCTTCACCATCTTGCTGGAACTGCGCATCACCACCTATAATAATGTTTATCCTGGCATTTTGATACCAGCTTTATCTTTCTGCTTCTGTACATATTTCTTGATTAGAAAGCGTATGTTACAATGCTTGGATGCTATGCTCTATCTCAGCGTTGTTCAGAAACTCTTCGGAATGAAATCTTAGATTTTTCTCTCAGGCTTGAAACTTAATTTTGAAAGACAGCCGTAATTTGCTGGTCTACTAGAACTCTTGTCAACTTACCCCATGCTGGTGGCATAACAGTAGAGGAACCATGATCATTCTGAATGCATGTGATTCTGGACAGTCGGATAGTAATGCAGCGACCTATAAGTAGGCAGTGTTGGAGGGGAATATGCCTTCCTCGGCGTGTAACTCATTGTTCAAATATTGTCAACTATTGTAGACTGACGCAGTTAGGAGAGATAGTACTCCCCAGGGTTTAATGTTGACCATATGTTCTCACCAGCATCCTATCCGCACATCTTTACCACATCAGTCATGAATATGTCAACCAACCCATAGGCCTCTCTCAACAACTGTGTAAATTGGAGGGTGCTGAGGAGCAATAGTAGCAAATAGCAACCATCGAAAACTTGAGAACTTGAGCAAGAATTAGGAGATATGGGAGAAAGGTAGAAACTTTTTAATGTGAATAGTGGGCATCGGGAAAGAAAGGATGATACTAGGCTTATGGCTTGTCCCCCGAACAAAGATGTGCACATCAAGTCTACCTAGCTTGTTTGGGGATAAAGGTTTTATTGTTGTTGAAAGATGTGCGGATCATCCCTTGTTGATCGCATGACTTTCTTACGGTAACTCCGCTACCGCTAAGTTTAAAATTGGTATGGAGCATGCCTTTTAACTACTTTTTTATTGTTTGGGAAAATATTTGAGGTTCGATGTTATTTTTTTTGTTGATGAACTTGTTTATTTTATTTTATGTTTTTGTAGACCCTATATGCGAAACCCCCACCTCTTCAATTCCCAGTCTCAGACCAAATAAGGGGTCTGTTCTTTTCGGCTTTTGAAACCAGCTTTTCGCTTCTGCTATAGTATCTAACTTTCAAACGGAGTTTTTCAAGATAGGGTCTACAAGTTAATTGTATTACATGTTAAAAGTCTAACATCTATACCATCTAAAATCGCAAGTGAATATATCTCTCTCTATAATCTCTGTCGCAAATAGCTAAAATTCAAAAATTTCAGCCAAAAGCTATTAAGAATTGCTTTTGTTTTCGTGCAATCCAGTGAATCCTGCGATCCATGGGGTGCATATATAGCCAGTTCTCTGCTGCTCAGGAATGCTGCATCGCTTGCTTTTAACAAGAACATGCTGCCATCAATTGTCACCAATGACATTATTGATCAATTGTCACCAATGACATTATTGATTTTCAATCTGTTCTATTGCAGATTCAGCGTCGTGTCCTCCGCTTTTTTTTTTATTGCAGCTTCGGAGATACCGGCAGCGCTAAGAAGTAGCTTGTTTCATCTGGAGCATTGACATCATGCGGCAACTAAAATTTTCTTATGATCTACATATATCTACAATTAGAATGTAGGTGTCAAAAACATTTGACATATGCTTGGATGCTATGCCTAATCTGACCACTGTTTAAAGAGCTCTGTCTAAAATGAATTCGTGGGTTTCCTCTCAGAATCGAAACATTGGGAAACACATATCTTCCTGTCAACTTTATTTTCATAATTCTTACTATCTTCCTGTCAAATTCATAATTCTTACTTATCATGTACAGTTAATGGTCCATAGATGCTGTTGTCAATATAAAAGTAACTCATTGCTCTTTCCTAAAGATTTTCGTGGACTGTTATTTTTTCCCAAGGACACCATGTCCACAAGTAGTCTTCAAAAATCCTCATCGTGCGTACAATTACATATAGTAGATTTGGATCAGCGGGGTTTGTTCAGATCTTTACCATGATCTGAATTAGTGACATAACCACATCATTTCGCATTCTGTGCATCATACTCCAAGTTGTAACTCGAGATACCTTTGGTTCATATGGACAGCTCGCAATAAGAGATCTCTGAGCATCAAGCACCCGGTGTTTAGAAATGGAAACGATAGTTTCAGACTGAATTTCCCTTCATGTTGTATTTGGCAAAAGCTGCAGTATCTCAAATGCTCATACAAATTGGTGTAACTAGTTTTTAAACGGTGCGTTTTTTTAAGGTGGGTTAATAAGAATATTATAGTAAAAAGTGTACCGAGTTCAGTTGTACCGGCTAAAATTGCATACAACTATTTTTGTGTACATATTATTTTTCGGAAACAGTTAGAATTTAAATGTTTAAGTCATAAAGCATAAACCACCAGTTCAAAAGAAGCCACCTAATGACCTTGTTTCGGTCTTGCCCAGTGGAAGGGTTGTAACTTTGCAGCTCGTTTCTATAATTTATATAGATATATACGGAAGCGCTCTCGACCTCCCCTACTGCTTGGCTTAGAAAAGAGTTTAATGTAGAACTACGGTGGTGATCATTTGGGCTTATTTTTGGTGGCTTGATGCTGGAAAGCACTGTAGCTGGTTGAAAAAAATACTGTAGCTGACAGAGACTTATTTAGCATAATTAAAATTTAAAAAATTTAAAAATATAAAAAAATGTTAGCCCATTACATATAATATAAACAAATACGGGAAAAAAAGAACCAGCAAAAAAGCTCAACAAAAAGCTAAAAATTTAAAAAAAGATGAAATTTATGAATAGTGAAAAATAAACCAGAAGCTAAAAACTAAAGCCTAACCGATCACTTACTTCTCTCAGACTCTCACCAACCATCCATCCGGTCCACCAACCATTACAACATCGATTTCTCTTGCCTTTTGCTCATCAGTTAAAGCTGTATTTTTTAGTGCAATCAGTCAGGACTATATAAACTAACCCTTAGTCTCCATTCTCAATGTCAAATGCTCACTGTAGTAGTAGGAGGAGCAGCGATAATAGAAAATAGCTGCGACCTTTTGATGGGAATGGTAGGCACCGAGAAGGAAGAGATGATCCTAGGCTCATGATTGTGCTGCAGTAAGGGAGTTGGACGTGGAATACATGTACGTGCTTCTATCATTGATGTCCGTACCGCTACAAGTCCCTGGGCTTGTGCCGCAGATCACTGGTCAGAAGCTCACATTTTAATTGTTTTATGTTCAACATTATCTTTTGGTTATCATAAATTTGGCTATGGAGTTGTTTGTGTACTTGGTAACCTGACACAAGAAACTAATGCATAGCTCCACCAACATGCACCAATAAAACACCCACGCTTCCATATCAACGACCCGTCTCTTGGCCTTCATATCTTCATGGGCACTACAAATAATGAAAAGTAATCAGAGAAAAGATGAGAGAACAGCGGGCGAGGGAAGAGCATACATACTGTGGAGGAATACTAGTGCATTGATGTATTGTGATGGGAACAGGAAACATCGGCAAAGAAACAGCCAGCTGACCGTAGCTGCAATGAGTGGCTTAGCTGAATCAAGACTTTCTATTGTAGTTAGCCATTGTAGAGGCTGGGGTCCTTTCTTATAGCATGTTCCTTAGGTATTTGTGGTTTACCTGCTATCCTTGTCAGAATGAACCTTAGAGGTGGTAGAGCTGTACTTTTCATTAAGCTGTGTACTAGAAAAACTAAAAATACTGTTTGCCTAGTAGTTAGCAGTTCTTTGCAATTTCTATTGAAAATTGTTGTTGGAGCCTTCTGTTCCTATTGCCGCTTCAACAGTACTATTTGTGTTTGTCCTGCTTGGCCTTTTGCCACTATTTCGTGGGGCTATACACATGTCTTCCAATATTATAATTAATTTAAAATAGTTGGCCATTACTGCATCTTTTCTTTGTCATTGTCAAATCGATAATCAATTTTTTTTGGGGCGAGTAGAAGCGATAAAATTGTTTTCTTCAAAGGAGAATGCGAGAAATTTGGTGCCGCTGGACATCTGTCAATATCCTCTGTGTGCCCGTTCCTCCATATTAATGGATAATTTCATCAAACCGGCATGCCTTAGCAGCTAACATGCACTGACTATAGGTTTACGGATTTGTTATTTGTATCAATACCATAGGAATGGTTGTAAAATGTAAATGCAAATGTTGTAACTTTCACGAACTTACAGGTAAAAAGTAATGTTCAAATATCAAAACTACGAATAACCAAAATTCTGAATATTTAGAATAGCACAGGGGCAGATATGTTAAATTGTGCATTTTCTTAAAAAGCAATGCTATACGTATACTTAGGCATACTAAATGCTAGATGGTTTAGGATTGAAGTGTTGGAAGCCATCAAGGGCGAAGATTAATTGAGTTAACATGATACAAAATTGTTATGTGAGTCATTTGTTCCCTTCTTGATTAAATTATCACTGAAAGCAATTAGGGGACTTACGCAAAACAACTGACTTATCAAAGGTTTTTTTCCCCCGAAACCTACCCTTACCTAATTAACATGGTATCACAATATTCAATATATAGATGCAAGAACACACCGGCATATATACGCACAACCAACCTGTGATAATATGTACCAAATGAAGACTCCAGCCATGAACCCTCTATCCAGTACGCCATGGATTGTAATAGTAGAACCATACCAAACAACAGCAATGGAAAGTTGGGGAAAATAATTCGAGGGATATGGGTTATTGTAGGAGTGGGAGGCATCAGGCGAGTATCTTGATTTTGGACAGATTAGAGGTGTGCAACACTTCCATTCGGTGGGATATGGTGCTCCTTCGTTCCCACTGTTAGGGCTTCCGCCAGTGCATCTGGCGGTAGACAGTGTGAGTATCTGCGCATCTAAGTCACCATCATCTTCTCCTATAGTCAGTGGCGGAGGACGGGAAAAAAATGAGGTGGGGCGGATCTATACCTGCGCGCCGGTCGCCGGTGGCTGCCGCCCGCCCGCCGCCGGCTACGCTCAGGCCGGTGGCTGCCCCTTCCTCTCCTGCTGGTCCGGCTCCCGAGTGGCCTGGGTTTGTGGCACTTGAACCCCGATTAAAATAGCTCTTCAAATCTAAACACGTAAAAACAAATAGACAAATAAATTGACCTATGAATTTGCAATATGTAAATTGACAAATGGAAACTGCATATCAATTATCAAATATCAATGACACTCCTAATATATGCCTCACCTCTCTGTGATTTTCCTTTTTCCCTTCTATCCATTGCTCAAGCCTCAAATCAAAATTCACAAATCACAAATTTATTTTAGCCTAATACCAAAATTCACAAATCACAAATCCATTCACATTTCACAAATATCTGCCTCTGGCCCTCAGGCCCTCTGCGCCTGTGCCTCTGCGGCTCTGCCGACTGCGGGCAGCCCGCCTCCCGCCGCCCGCCGCCGCCCGCCTCCCGAGTGGCCTGGCCGAGTCCCGCCCGCCCGCCCGCCCGCCTCCCGACCGCCGAGTGGCGGCCGAGTCCCGCCATGCCCGCCGCCGCGGCGCCGGTCCCCGCCTCCGCCGCCCGCCGCCGCCGCCTCCGCCTCCGAGTCCCGCCCGCCCGGCCGCCGCCCGCCGCCTGCCTCCCGAGACCCGAGTGGCCTGGCCGAGTCCCGCCGCCGCCGGCCGGCCGCCTCCGCCGCCCGCCGCGCGCCCGCTCCCAGCCCCAGTTCCTCCGTCGCCGCCCGCCGCGCTCTCAGAGTCTCAGGGGAAAAAATTTTGAGGACTGAGGAGAGAGACTAGGGTTTGGGTTTATGTTATTGGGCTATTGTATAGAGGGGTATATAGGGGTCCATTGCAAAAAAAATTTGAGGTATGGCTTGGGCCATAGCTAGCCCTATCGGGCCCTCCGCCCCTGCCTATAGTGCATCAGTGTTTTCTCATAGGACCGTCTTGATCTAGTTCATAGTTGTGTTTTATCTTTTACATTATCGTCCTGAGGGTGTTGTGTAACTGGAAGCATGCTATTCTAAGATCAACTTGAGGTGATAAACTATCATTAGGGGAATATGAAACTGGGTTTTGCTTGGTGAAGTTTGCAGCTTGCGCTGTTCAGTTTACTTTTGCTTCTCGTTTTATCTTGCTTGTGTTGTATCATTTACATACCTTTTGCTTCTCGCTGGTTCACAAAACACAACTGCTTTTTTTCATCATTTGTACTGGTGGCAAAATATGTGGTGCTTTCAAAAAGAAGAAATTAGTAATTTGTTGTAGAAAATTAGCAAGATTTCACCACAACATATGGTATTTATATAGTGCACAAATCGTCGCCTCCAAGCTCTGTGTCATCACTGTTTTCTCGGAGAAGATAGATCTATGTTTGTGCAAATTTGATTTACTTAGCAATATACTTGTGAGGCCTGACAAGGTTACTGATATGTTGTTATTGACACCCTTTGCCATTTGTAATATTTATTATTCCCTCCAGTAAAATAAATGGCATCACTCAATTATCTATTTTTTAACTTTCACCAACAATATTTCTATGAATAATTAAATTGGCCACATAAAAATGCTCCTGTAAAAAAAAAATAACGTCCTAAAAAATACACCCTACGCTTTTTTAGTTTCGCGTGTTTGAAGATGGGCCCTAATGCCTTTTGTTTTCTTGAGAGTTAATCGGCACTCATCCTTCCTCAATCCTGTCACGTTTAGTTGTATGTTGCTTGAGACAGCAGCGCTTATTATATACCGACCTTGTCCACTGGATACAACTTTGGTCACTACACATTTCATCAAAATATATAACAAAAACTATATATAAATTTTTTACGGGAACAGTAGGAAAGGTCCCTACTGGAGATTTTATTAATTAAAAAACATGTATATACAGAGTTATTTACAAAAGAAAGAAAAAGATATTACAAGCCCAAAGGCCACCAGCAGGGAATTAAACGCTCTCTAGCCAGTTTTGCATACTCACATTGAGTGGTTTCTTTGCTCTGTGCATAGCAAGAGTAAACTCTTCCTTGGACTATATATGATATATATAGTACTAAGAGTAGATAATGTCCTTTGTTTTACAAACAGATAGGAATAACTAGAGTTCAATGTGGAATGAATAACACCAACCATCCTATCATGCAATATTTAGTACATCAGCACTGCCTGCATTTTCTGATCACAATATATACCAACCCTGAACTGCCTCGACGGTCGATGATACTCATTCTATTGAAGTAGTAGCAGTAGAGAACTTGAGAGAGAAATTGAGGGAATGCCTGCAAAGCTGGAAACTTCTTTTTTAAGGGTGTGTTTGGTTGAGCTGTGGCTTTTGAAAAAGCTGCTGTGAGCTGTGGGCTGTGGAAAAGCTGCTGTAGGTTGTGGGCTGTGGAAAAGCTGTAAGCTGTTTGGTTCAAACGAGTATAAAACATACCTCCTATCTCTATTTTCCTTGAAACAACTGTGAAACAGCTCTCTATTTTCATCATTTCAGAAAGCCAAAAGCCAAAAGCCAAAAGCAGGGTCCAAGGTGCTTTCAAAACTATACTACCCAAAAGTAGCAGCTTCTGAAAAGCAGCTTCTGGTTTCCACCCCTTTGGTTGGCTTTTGGCTTTTTGGAAGCAAAAGCAGCTTCCAAAAGCCCAACCAAAGGCACCCTAAGAATGGTAGGCATTAGGAACGAAGTTGTGAACCTAGGGTGACAAATGGTAGGTTCTAATGGTCTATTAGGGCTTTTGGATGTCATACTCCCCAGCCCTACATGGTCAAGAGGTGCAGCCTCCAGGGTTTTCACCTGGCTGGTGGTTGTACTTTATCTTTCTGTTCACCTCCACTCTTTGTTCTTTGTCGATTTATTTTATGTTTTATTGAGTAAAACTAGTAATAAGAAATCAACTTGACTAAGCATGTGGTAACCGACTTTATGTATGACTTCGATGTGGGATTTCAATAAGAGCATCATCAAATTTTTCCTATTGGGTATGCATGTAACTATATATATACCTGCGTAAAGTTTGAGCAGTCAATTGCGTGATCTTGAGAGTTATTTTTTTCTGCAAAAGAATAACCTGTCCCATGACTTAGTATTAGGGTACCGGGCCCGTTCAAATTGGCTTTTAATTTTAACTTATAAATTGTAATAACTTATAGGGAAGTTTATAAAGAGATATTCCTATGTAATTTCGGCCTATATAAATAAAGTCATTATAGTATGTATTACAATTGACTAGTAGATACTACCTTAAAAACACTCCATTTGAAAGCTAAATACTATAAAAAAAATTATTTATGATAAAAATAGTTTTTAGAAGCCAATATAAACAGGCCAAAGTCGGAGGGCTAGAACAGTTGCCGGTGGTGCATGATGACAAATAAAAAATTCAATTTCGAGTACTACTGCGCTGTAGTCTTTTTTTTTTGGGCATGCAGGCAAACAAGAGTGAAATTAGAGTCTCACCAAGTAACTCTTACCAATCTAGAGGTACACATATATGTTCAATATTAACGCGTCCCCTTCAGGTCAGTCCAATATTGTAATGTACGAGCAAACAACATGAGTTCGGCTGCATATACACCAATGTTCCCAGCGTGGCAATTTTGGGTAAATTTTTGCGGAAGCAGGATCGAAAGCCCAAGTGAGCTACGAGTGTGCGTAGTTTGCGCCGCATTGTTGGGTCGATCGGATTCTTGCTGCTGGCATTCATAATTTGAGAAACCTTGAGGAATTAATGTAGAACAATGCTCTTACAAAGCCCCATTCACATGTACCTTGCATTTAAATGTATATCGTCATATTTGTGAAATCTACTACACCAAACATTCTGCTAGTCGATGTAGGGGAAGATAGAAAAGTGAAGACCAAAGTGTGACGGATTTTGGAAAAGAGGCTATAAATATAGTAATTTTAGGATGGGAGCTAATGCAAATTAGGTAGCCATTCCGTTCAAAATTGCGTCCTTCGTTCATGTGTGCGAGGTAACCATGTTTTGCATTCGTCTGCACGTTGGTGCTTGAAGACCTAGCGGTTTTGCTATCTCCTATTATGTGTTTTTAGTTCAGTTGGCCAAATATAAAAAGGGAACTTTGCATAAACCCCCCACAGTTGCACCATGGTGCAATAACATTACATTCGCAATATACAACATTGTGTTTGGATAGAATGACATTTCCTTTGGAATATTTCCTTTTCTCTTATAAACAAAATCTCAAGAAAGTAAAATTATCTAAACAACTTCTGGAGTAAACAATTAAGGGGCCATTTGAAACGGGCTGGAGCTCATGGCTTTTGGCTAGAGCTTTTGCCTTTTAGCTAGGATAGAATAGTAGCGGCTAAAAGTAGAGGTGGCTAGAAGTATTGGTGTTTGATTCGGTTGGAGCTGATGGCTTTTGGCTGAGCAAATGTATGAATTGTCCCTAAGTGTCTGAATTACAACACCTTGCACGTACAATGATCCCATTTCTAGGACAACATTACATGGCATGGTACATTGCCAGTTTCGAATAGACATCACGATTATTACACTAGTAAATCTTAACAACAATTATCACATCACATGATTATACAACTAATCAACTCTATTATTACATTAGTAATTGGTCTATATCCAAAAATGGAAAATAGAAAAACTAGATAAAAAATGAAAATGAAAAAAAGAAGTAGCGACTGGGCAAGAAGAAGGAAAGAAGAGAGAAGAGGGCTAGCCAGGGAGAGGAAGGAAGAGAAAGAGAGAAGAAGAATGCAAGGGCTTGGTTGAGAAGAGGAGAAGGAAGGAGAAGTATAGGGGTAGAGGAAGAGAGGAGGAGGCCAAGCCGATGCTAGATCCAGCAAGACAAGGAAGAAGGTGCACCAATCTAACTGTTCATCACTAGGGTAACACCTCAAATCCCTTTCCTATGCTGGTTCGTTGATTTGTGTAAAGTTTGGGTAGGTTCAAGTAGTGGATTTCTAGCTTGGAGATTAGGAGTGATTCCATTTCATATGTGTGCATATATTGCTATAGTGTATTGAGACTGAATGATGCTTCTTCAAGTGGAGGCTCATGATCGATGCCATCCACTCATCATTCATGAGGTTAAACAGGCAAGTGCATGATAGAATAGTAGATGGTTAGGTTGTTTTGATGCTTTACAATTATGCATGTTTACCTTGTTGTTGATACAATTGTTCTTATTGATCTTCTTGTCTACGATGTCTATGATAACTACTTGACAATGAATAAGTGATGTTGTAGGTTAATTGATTTTGATGGAGTACATAGGATCGAGAACGACAATTAGAGGGGGGTGAATAGGAGCCAACACTTTTAAATGCTTTTTCAAATCTTTTCCTAAAAAGAGAAAGCAAAGCTCTTTACTCTGATAGCTATTAGAAGCTATGAAGATCAGAGAACAAGCACCTAGAAGGAAGGATGCAAGAAAAACTGGGTCAAACGGACCAAAACTTGCCTGAGCGGACTAACCATTGTGTAAAGGTTGGTTTAACTGGCCTAGGGCAGTCTGACACCTCCTCTCAAGATAGAACATATTTTTAGCACTATTTCAAATAAAAAAATCGACTAAACTTTTGATCAACAACTCCAAATGACTTGAAACTTGGACCAAGTCTAGATCATGATATTAGGAACCTATCCAAACTAAAGAAATTGAAAGAGCTTAAGAAGGTTGGAACATTTTGGCTCTTAAAGCATTGCTGTATCAAAACCAGTCTAAAACAATAAATTAAGCCAACTCTCAAACCAATACTCCAAATCTCTTAAAACTTGGTATGCACCTTCTCTAGGATATTAGGAACCTATTCCAATCATGGATCATAAAGATCAATGGGGAAGTTCTTACCTTTATTCAAAACAAGAAAGTTTACACCAAAACCGAACAAAACACAAGAACTTAGACTAAGACTTACTCATGGGTAATTGATGGTCAAGATGTCCTTAGATATACTCCCACATGTCCTAGCAAGCTGAATCGTAATAAGAAACCAAGCTAAACGCCCTAGTACCAAAGAACCCTAAAATCACCTTTTCTTGAGCCAAAACCGAGCAATCTTAAAAACTTGCAAACAAGAGTGCCTAGATGGATGGAATCAAGCTTCGAAGAATATATCTTTGGCACAAAGCAAGATTAAGAGAGGAAGGAGAAGCACCAAAAACCAAGCTAAATCAAGATTTCATCACCTAAGCATAAGAGGAAAATACTTAGATAAATTTTGATCTCTATTGATACTTGAAGATGAACATTTATAGCTACATCCTATTCACTTCATAAGCCAAAGGATGACAACATGCTCAGCCACAAGAGCCTCTCACATCTCCCATAAAGTTCTCTCCATGAACCCTAGCTCTCTTCTCAGAGGCTTGGACTAAACTCTCCCCAAAGCATTTTCTAAGTCACCTCTCCCCCTCCTTATATATGAAGGCTCACAAGGGAAATCCTAACCAGCACCTCTAGTTGTGTTTCATTCACATATATGGGCTAACCTATTAATCCAACACCATTTCGAGTTTTGCACTCACATATGCATGCTTCTCAAAGTGCACAACCCATTATGAATCAACACTTGAATCGCTTCACATTATCAACACAACCATGACCAAAACCACTTAGGCCATGCCGTGTTTTTGCAAACTGCTACTTTTCTGATATTGAGCAATTTATTAAAATGCCCATCTACCGCCTTCTCAAAGCTTTGCGATTCCTTTGATTTGACCGTGAACCTCAACTCTTCACAACCCTAGTACATGGTCATCTCCTCCATTGCAAGCAATCCCTATGCTTGCAATGTGTAGGTTCACTAATGTTCATGCATTGGTAAGTCTCTTCGTATCGGCTCTCCTCGACCATGCCTCACTTGCACCATCTGCACTATTTGATCAAACATTGTTGGAGCCGTCCTTCAACCTGCCTTGTCTTTCCTTATGCCTTGCTTGAGCTCAACCATCTCTCCTGACATCCTTGACTATTCTGGACCTTGGCTCCTCCATGAGTGTAGTCCTGATCCTCGCCATCGACTATGGTTGCCTCCAACACTACCCTGCACATCGAAGACCAAGAAACTATTTTCGGGCACAAGTTCTTTATAACTTGACCCATGTTAATCCCAACATGTTTCATTCACCATGAATGCACCCAAGCAACAACACCATGCTGTGTCCACACTCAACGAGCCTAGCTCAAACCAACTCATGCTCCAAACCTCCAAGGGTGGTCTGATCACTAACCACAGACCAATCAGACTGCTGGCACCTCGGCCGATCAAATTGCCAACCAAAGGTCGGTTTGATCGCTACCTCCCATAGCCAGTCTGACCACTAACTCTAGGCCAATCAGACCGCTCCTGGCCAGTCTCACCATAGCCCTCATACTGGTCAGACCACAGGAAACAGAATGCAACTACAAAATTACAAACTCTCAAAAACCAAACTCAAACTCCGCAAACTCTCTGAGCCAAATGTCAATTACTCATTACAACCATAGAGTGACCTCCACATGGTCTCACAATCTCTGCTTTGTGAGTATATTGACAAATACCAAAAAGGCAAAAAAATTTGAGGTTATTTTTTTATAAGAAAAGCAAGAAGTTGCAAAACTCACACATAGCCTATTTGAAAGAGAAAGAAGGCTCAAACTCCGCAAACAATCTGAACCAAAGGTCAATTACTCATCACAACAGTCGGGTGATCTCCATATGGTCTCACAATCTCCCCCTTGTGAGTATATTGACAAACACCAAAAGGCAAGAAATTGAGTTTGTTTTTGTAAAGAAAAGCGAGAAGTTGCAAAAGCCACACATGGTCTATTTGAAAGAGAAAGAAGAGTTGATGACCAAGAAAGAACATGTTTGCCAAAAAGCTTCAAATCACATCTAAAACCTCATAAAAGCTCAATCATGCTTATGGTCCAAAGAAAAGAGCAATTGCTCACCACGACCGTTTTCATAGCAAGGAAATGAACAAAAATAATACAAAAGAGAGCAAATGATATGCAATGAATCTCCCTCATATCCCATTTTGGCATTTTTAGGTTCCAATTGAATGCGTTTTACAACTATACCACTTATACTACTTATACCACAAAATGCATGTTCTCCTCCTTTATAAAATTTTCACCCTTAGTGCATTTTCCTCAAACATTCTCCCTCTTTTGGCAACATAGACATCAAGGGCTAAAACTCCCCCTGAAAATGTGCATGGCACCACTTGGAGCAAAAGAAGCATAAGAGAGAGCATGTATGCATGCATGAAAGTACAAAACCTAAAGAGTTTTGAAAATTATCCAAAGTGAGGTTCAAGTTAAAAGGATACAACTTGAAGCCATAGAATATATACAAAACTATCTAAATCATGATGAGGTATATATAACTAATCTAGACAAGATAGCACAATTTAAAGCATTCAGATTAATTTCAAGATAAATAAGATTTTAAAATTGACAAGTTTATCTAAAGGTGCCTGAATATGAGTTAAGTTATGTCAAGAAGGCTAAATGGAACCAAGAAACTCAAGTTGAATCAATTCGAGTACTACAAGTTTAATATTGAATCATTTTATTCAAGCACTTGAAATTGAGCACAATTAGCACATTAAAAAATATATTTTAGTCTTATCTTAGTAAAGCATGTCTTGGACTAGGAGCTATACACAACTGCTCCTAAGCTCGAACCATTTTTCACAGTTCTTTGATTTCTTCACTTTTAATGAGCCATGTGCTAGATCTAAAGCCTTTATCAACCACCCCAAGTAATAAGCTTAAAAGTATGGTCTTAGTCATTTAAAACTTCTCTTCAGTTGATATCTAGTGCAATGGCAAGTTGTCTCATAAGAAAGAATTGGTGAGATTAGTTTTTTCGCATATAAAAGAGACCATTTTTTATTTTACTATGTAGTTAAAGACTAATGAGCTACTCTTGAGTCTGTAATCAATACCCGACCTGAGCCACAAAAGCCTAGGAGAAGTAAACTCATGCTTTAACAATAAACTAGCATAGCTCAATTTAAAGCTCAATATATATTCTAGATTCAAAGGATCACTAGAAAGTGAACTAGTCAAAAGATCCATCCTTGTAAACTTAAAATATACCAATTGTAAAGATTTATACCACTTATAAATTTTAGTTCAAGTTTGCAAATTAAGCTAGCATGGCAAAGATTTAACCATACATACAAAAGTATGACAAAGCAAACTAAGTAGTCATAACATGGCAATGAGCAATATGAGATTAGAATTACATCACAATTGTGTAATAGTCAAAATTCATATCTAAATGCATATCTTATAATGCAATGCTATGTATGCATGATGCAAAAATGAAGCAGTAAGATAAAATTGCCTAACAACATGAAGATACTAATTACATCATACCACTTGTAGGAACAAAAAGGATCAACTCCCCCTAAACACAAGCCACAACAAAAAAACATTGAAAAGCACTTGCAAGGGCAGAAATATCTCAAAAAGATCCAAACATGCAAAAGTCACTCCTTATACTCTCTCTTCACAAGAAATGGTTAGAATGGCTCAAAGAAGAGAGAGCTAGACTCTATATTCCATATGATCTCTAGGAGAATGATGACTCATAGTTAAGGAGCGAATCTAAAACACTAGAAATCCCCACCATTGGACACTAGTGACTGAAAAATTAGGCTTGACTTAGACTGGAGGAAAGCACAACCTAGAAGACCTAAAATATGCCTAAGAGGGACACGTGGAAGAAGTGATCATATCCTTAGCCCAACCAACCTTCCAACTACGAAGCCTCAAATGATATACAATGATGAAACATGGGCAAATGCAAAGCACAGGAAACAAAACCCGCGCGCACCGCTCGGCAGTGAGATGTAGTCGAAAGAGTATAAGCTGAGTCAAGTTGCATCTCAAAAGTGATCGCCATCACCAAATACTGGAATGAGGAAGACAAAGACCCAAACCTCTAGAACTAGGGAGTTTGCCCCAGGCCAGTCAGGCCGCCATCATGTGGCTGGTCTAACCGCTGGGGGAGGTCAGAATGCTAGGTGAGTGACGGTCTGACCACTCCTTGGTCCCAGACTGCAGTGTTGCACACTTGGTCTCAGTCCTCTATTGTAAAGTCTACATTATGAGAAAAGAAGTCGTTTGTGCCTCAGAACTAAGGTTAGTGAATAATGGCATGCAAATCCGGTCCTGTCACACATGACAAGCAAAAATGCTACGATCCTAAGTGAGTGGTAGGCAATAAAAATTCAATGCTCATATAAGCATAAGCAAACAATTTTGAGCATAAACACGATTGAACATAAATGAGTGGATCGTAGCTATAAGCAAAACATAAATACTACATGCTAGAGAGATAAATCAAGCTCTATATATATCCATGGCAAACATTGAAGAAAATGAGCATAAAACACAAACTGTGGCAAGCATATAATCAAGAACAAAGAATGCAAAAAAAATACTATGTCAAAGCTCATCTATCCATAATTTGTAATACCATGTGTATTACCAACATCATGTAAGTATAAAACATGTCATTGAACAAAATATGCCTAAATTATGCTAACGTGGATCAAGAGTAAGGTATGCTAATATAGATATCTAAAGCAATATCAAAAGTATGATAGAGGATATAACAAGATAACACAAGCTCATGATGAAAACCCAAGCTCAAGCATACGTGAAAATCATTATTGAAATTCTAGCGTATGCATACATGAGCCTGAACAAGCATAGTATGACATAGGATAAATTGAGAATAACACATGCTAATGCCAAGAAGATAAAGCTCATGCATCCAAAAGTGATATATCACACTACCATGTTGTGAGATCATGTGGTGGCAACCATATGAGAGTGATGAGTATTTGACATTGCTTGTGCCTTGTTTTTATTGTTTGAATTTTATTTTGAGCAATTGCATTTTGAGTTGTTGTTGGCGGTAGTACCGGCGTTGAAGTCGCGGTATGATCAGCCGAAGCGATAGTACCAACTTGTGGTTGTTGGTAGCTATTTTTCAGAGGAGGTCATTTTAGAGTTTTTTTTGGCTGAGACCTAGTGTGATAGTAACAACATTGTAATCGTGGTACAACCAGAGTATTGCATTCTAATCAGCCTTGGCCAGGCGGTATGACCAGTGTGGACTTGGCAGTATGATCGGTATGGGTGCTGCGGCTATACTGGCCCTTATGCTGAGTTGGTTTTGAGTGTTGGTTTTGGTGGTGTTAGTCATGGCAGGAGTCCGTGCAAGTGTTAGTCATGGGGAGTCCATACATGTGTGAGTCATGGTGTGTCTATGCATATGGTTTACTAATTGAGAGTCAAGTGCATACCATTTGTACTCGGATTGATTGTTTTGTTCTTTGGTGTGCGGGTGCTTTGATGATTGTTGAGGCTAGCGGTAAGACAGAGGCTATGGAAGGGGTCTTAAGGCCATGGCATGTCACGTAAGACTGGATGGAACAACATCTCAAGCTGAGAAGTACAAGAGAAACACAAGGGTTGTGAAGAGGCAATGCGTGCATGTGTTGTGCCAATTGGTCTATGCGTTTTACGTGATAACGTTCCTCAGAGAAGACATATGATCTTGGTGACAAGCATTGTGCATCATAAACTATGGTATGATGTTAGTGTGTCAAGAGACTTAAATGTTTCAAGTAATGATGGTCTTAGCGTAGGCGTACGATCTTGGCGACAAGTTATGGGCATTATATCATTCGTGAAGACCGGCGGGTGGTAATTTAGGAATTTGTCTAATACCAAGTGGAGTGGTGGTTTGCAAAACCGTGGCATTGTCCTAAGTGATTTAGGTCATGTCTTATGGATGGAATGTCTTATCAGGCTTATGGAGCTTTTGGAAAGTCATGCTTTGAAAAGCATGCAAGTGTGTGAGAGTATAAAACCCGTTTGTGTGTAGGTTACCAGATTTTTCCCATATATAAGTGGTGTGATCTACTAAGGCGTGGCTAGTTTGGTGTGAGGTGAAAGTCTCCACTATATATGCCTTGTGTTGAGTTGAATCTTTAGTGACTTGGGAGACTTGAGAGAAATTAGGGTTTGGGTTTCCTTGTGTTAGAGCCTTTTGTATGTGTGCTCTAGGCTTAGAACTCTGATATCCTAAGAGATTAGCTACAAAACATTCCTCTCAAAGTGAAATAAACATCTAAAGTTTGTCCAAGTAAGTTATACATGGATCCTCTCTTGTGTTTTTGACTTGCTAGGCTTTTCTTCTTTGGATTTTTCTTTTCTTAATCTTTCCTGGTGCCAAAGATGCGTAAGAGGTGAAAATATCTCTTGGATAGAATTTGGGGGTTTTTGATGTTGTGGGTGTTTTCAGTTGATTTTATGCTATGATTCAACTTGCTATGACATGTGTAAACCCATCCAAGGTCACCTAGATCATCTAGGATCACGAGCAAGAGCAGATAATGATTTCCCTCTTTTGCCTGGTTTTGGCGCACCCTTCACTCAAATGGAATAAATGTAAGAACTTTGGTAATAATTTTCTTGATCATTAATTGGAATAGGGTCTTGACATCCTAAAGAAGGTGCATGCCAACTTTCAAGTCATTTGGACAAATGGATGAAATGTTCCATCAATTTTCGATTTTGAAATCATACCGACTTCGCTATTCCTGTGATGACTTTACTGTAGCAATAATACTACTGGTTCTACTGTAGAGCTAAAGTGGGTACAATCATTTTATTGTAGCAATACTACTAGAGTTACTGTAGTGGTACTACCAATTTTGCATGGTTTGTTTGGATGCTTTCGTGTGGGTGGTTGGTATCTGAACTTCATAACTTCTCGTAGTTATTGGAGTGAAGAACTTGGAGTTGTGATTCCACCTTGAGGAAAGATTTTAAAAAGTCTTATAATCTTGTTGACTCCTATTCACCCCTCTAGTAGCCATATTCAGTCCTACACATGTAAATAGAAATCATGACATGGGAAAATCATGAAAATACATGGTATAATGACATCAAGCAAGCACATGAATACATGAAGCACAAACAAGAGCATGATACAAAATGTTGCAAGAATAATACATGCTTAAGAAAATAAAAACTCATATATCCACAAAATGTGAGCAATTAGTTAGAACATAGATATACAAGCAAAATATGCACAAATGCATAACAAGAATGTAATATGACCAAAACATGCCAATACAGCACAAGAGAGCATATGAATAAGCAAAACATGCTAATTATGATAAAAAAATAAGGGTATGGATGTATAAGATAGCTCACAAAGTAGGTGAAAATGGCAAACGTGAAAGCACATGCCTCTTAGAGGCCATCAAAGAGAGTGAAAAATTATCAAGTGTTCCAATCACACAATTAAGCAAAACACCAGAACCCATCAATATATGTTCTCCATCCCACGTCCCTGATACCTACACATAGGAAGAATAAGGTGCCCAAGTCTTGGATCTCGAAGGGTTAATGAGCAAATATTTGGGAACCAAAATCTTAGGCACTCCACCATTAGAAGTGTGTGAGTTAGCATGATACATTGGATAATTCATACAAGAAGATCCATTCTTGGAGGCATGCCGCAAGTGGACAACTCGATGAGGAGAATGTGTGTCGTATGTAGAAAAACAGCGAATGTCTTGCCTGAAACCACCAAGAAGAGAACCAACAAGAGCACAAAAATAACTCATAAATCATTCTCGCCATGGGTGCACACCTCGATAGGAAAGATGAGGTCTATTACTTGAGAAACAGTGAAAATCTTTCCTTGGGACAGCACATGCACACCTTGATGTGAAAGATAAGGTCCATGACGCTGTCCAACACCATTAGAAAAGGTGTCAAATAAGTCATCAACAAAGCGGGCCTTTATGTTAGGCTCACGAGTGTTCATGCCATGAGAAAGGCTATGCACACTTGGAGACTTAGAAACATTAGCTCGACGCATGCATTTGGCAGATCAAAAGCAAAAATCTACATGATACCCATCTTTCCCACAAAATAAGCAGTGGTGTAAAGGTCTATTGGAGACATGGTCTGAGAAGACAGAATCATTCTTGCTCAAAGGAGAAGTCTCTTGGGATAAACATGAAGACCTCGTGTCGGCACTAGGTCCACATATACCATGAGATGGACGATGTGTGTTCCTAAATGGTCAACAATGGACTCGATGCTCGTGCTTGACATGGTAAAAGCAAAACTCATTAATGTGTTCCTTCTTATAAAAAATGCAATGGTACTTCTGTTTGAGCAATGTTGTGCCATATGAGGAAGAATCACTCTTGTCTTTAAAAGTCCATTGGACAATACTGGAAGAGTCATAAGAAACATTACTGGCTAAGGAAGAACAATCCAAAGCAATGACACAAGTGCCAACATCAATAGACTCATACTCAACACTAGAAGAATCCAACTCTGATTGCAAAGAAGTTAGGGAAATCTTCAAAATTTCAATATTGGAGTGGAGACAAATACAAGAGTCACATGACTTGGTGCTCATATCATTGTGCACTTTCTCCAAAGACTCAACATCCTCTCTCAAAGCAATTCAAGATGTACAAGAGAATGAAGATGAATGGTTAATGTTTATGGAATGCAAAGCATCAACATCATTTACTAAGCTAGTACAATTCTTGCAAGAGAGTAAATTATCTTTAAAAAAATATCACAATTCAAGCACAAGCTATAAGGACTAGCTCTAATTTCATCGATTTCAGCTCTAGCCTTCTCTAATTGCTCAAGATGAGTAGAATGAGTCAATTTTAGCTTTTTATTTTTAGTAAGCATGCCTACACAAGAATCACATTTATTTCTAGTCATGGACCTAAGATTGCCTATATCTGATATACCACAATTAAGCTTATGATGTAAGGCAACACACGAATCATAGGTATAGAAGCATTTGATTGTAATAATTCTTTTTTAGATTTCAAATGTACAAGAGAAGTTCTTAAGTTTTCATTATTCACATGCAAGGACTCACATGACTAACATAGGAAAGGAGATTTCAACCTAATAATTTCATCAAGCAATTTACTCTTCTTCATCTCTAGAATATTCACAAGATTGTCAAGAATATCAATTCTCTCATTGAGAAAGATAACATCTATAGTGAGTTTCTCCTTACCTTGCTTAGCTTGAGTAGGTCATCCTTGGAAAGCTATCACTGAGTCCACATCACTCATGTTGATGTTCTCAAGAGCGGTAAGGACCTGGCTAACGAATTTGTGGTAGTTGGGCTTCCTGTGCTTCACGTCATATGCTTGAGAGAACACCTTCGAGACTCCTCCTCCTTGCCCTTCAATGGCTTCCCACCCCTGTCATTAGGACAAGATCAAAATAAATGGCCAACAATGCCACAATCTTCACAAACATTTCACATCCTATTCACCAAATCATCTAAAGAAAACACAGGCTTCTCTATGTCATCAACCAAAGAGTCACAAGAAGCTAAATCAAAAGACTCACATAACCTGACACTAGCCACCACGCTCGATAACCTGACACTAGCCACCATGCTCATGAACGGTTAGGATCAATCAAAGAGCAACCTCACTTTGATACCACTTGTATGATTGAGAACAACGACTCAATGGGGTGAATAGGAGTGAACATGATTAAATACTTTTTCAAATCTTTTGCTCAAAACAGAAAACAAAGCTATTCACTTCAATATCTATTATAAGCTATGAATATTAGAGACCAATTGCCCACAAGGAAAGATCTAGGCAAAACCAAGGCAAAGGGCAAAACTTGCCCGGGCGAACCTCTCTCAGGGGCTGCCTGACCTCTCCTCTCAGGACATAATAGATTTTCAGCAATATTTCAAATCCAAAAATCGATGAAACTTTTGATCCATAACTCCAAATGATTTGAAACTTGAACCAAGGCTATATCATGACCTTAAGAACCAATCCCAACCAAAGAACTTACAAGTACTTTAGAAGGTTGGGACCTTTTGGCTCTCGAAGCGCTATGCACCAAAACCAGGCTAAAACCATAAATTGAGCCAACTCACAAACCGAAAGTCTAAATCACTTGAAACTTGGCATAAACCTTCTCTAGGATATAAAGAACTTATTTCAATTATGGATCATAAAGATCAATGCTGAAATTTCTACCTTTGTTCAAAATAAGGAAGGTTGCACCAAAATTAGGCAAAACTCAAGAACTTAGACTGAGATTTGCTGGTGAGTAATTGATGGTCAAGATGACCTAAGGTACACTCCCACATATCCAAGTAAGATTAATCACAAAAAGAAACCAAGCCAAAAGCCCAAGAACCAAAGAACCCCAAAATCACCCTTTCGTGAGCCAAAACTAGGCAATCTCAAGAACTTGCAAAGAAGAGTGCCTAGATAGATGAAATCAGGTTTCTAAGAGATATATCCATCACTTACATATCATTGGAATAAAGCAAGATCAATAGAGAAAGAAGAAGCACCAAAAATAAGCCAAATCAAGATTTCATCAGTAGAGCACAAGATAGAAATACTTGGACAAATTTTGATCTCTTTTAATACTTGGAGATAAATTTTTACAGCCACTTCCTAGCTACTTAATAAGCCTAAGGATGATAACAAGCTCAGCCACAAGAGTCTATCACATCTTCTACATGGTTCTCTTCATAAACCCTAACTCTCTACTGAAAGGCTTGGACTAAACTCTCTCCAAAGCATTTTATAAGCCACCAACTCCCTCCTTATGTATAGAGGCTCACAAGAAAAACTCTAACCAACACTTCTAGTTGATTTTAATCTATTTACATGGGCTAATCCGTAAACCCAACACCACTTCGGGTTTTACACTCACACATGCATGCTTCCTAACGCGCACACAGACATCAATCCATTAGTGAATCAACACTTGATCCACTTCATATTTTTAGCACAACCATGACCTAAGTGGTTTAGGTCATGCCTAGGTTTTGCACATCGCTAGTTTTTTGGTATTGGGTAATTTACTAAAATGCTTCTCTGCCGCCTTTCTCAAAACTTCATGATTCCTTTGCCTTGACCGTGAACGTCACCGTTTCCCAAGCTTAGTCCATGGTCATCTCCACCTTTGCAAGCAATATCCATGCCTACAACATATAGGTTCACCAATGGCTCACGTATCGGCAATCTCCCCATGTCGGTTTTCCTCGACCATGCCTCACTTGCATCGACTGCACCATTCGATAAAATGTTGCTTGAAGCTTCCCTGAAACATCACCTATCTTCCCTTATGCCTCACTTGAGCTCACAACCATCTCACCTAATATTCTTGACCATTTTGGACCTTGACTGCTCTATGAGTGTAGTCCTAGTCCTCACCGTTGACCATAGCTGCCTCAAAGCATTTTGTACATCAAAGACTAAGAAACTATTTTTGGGCACAATTTCTTCATAACTTCACTTACATTAGCCCAAACATGTTTTATGCACCATGAATGCACCCAAACAATGACACCTATACCATGTCTACACTCAATCAACTCAGCTCGAACCAACTCATGCTCCAAACCTCCAAGCTAGTCTGATCGTCAACTACAGGCCCATCAGATTGTTGGCACCTCGACTGGTGACTTTGCCAACCAAAGGCTAGTTTGAACGCCACCTCCCACAATCGATCTCACAGCCAACCCTAGGTTAGTCAGACAGTCCCTGACCAGTTTGACTATGGCCCCAATGCTGGTCAAACCGCGAGCAATAGAATGCAACTGAAAAATTGTAAATTCTCAAAGACCCAAACTCAAACTCCACAAACTCTCTAAATCAAATGTCAATTACTCATCACTACCATAGGGTGACCTCAATAGGGTCTCACAACATATGATAAATAATGACGACTACCTAGTAATGGTAAATTATATGATTACTCAGTGATGACTTGATTGATGCATAATAGTTAATGATGCATGATAAATATCAAAAGAGAAATGTTGTGTTACATTGCATTCATATTATGGTATCATGGTAAGAGATGGCCTTTGTGGCATCTATGGGCTACTTTGTGTAGACATCCCATGGGAGTGGGAAGAGTATGATCTACTTTGGTTGGCACTACATGAGAGGGAGATTAAGGCCCCCACATAAAAGAGGATATGCTATTAAGGTCCCTGTATGAAAGAGGATATGCTATTGAGGTCCTCACATGAAAGGACGGGCTTAGGTGAGCATCGACAGGTGCTCACTTAGCTATACCGATATAAGCTAAAGAGAAGTTGAGATATGTGCATAAGCATTGCATTGTATTAGGAAAAGAAAAGTGATTTTCATAAATGCTTATTGTTACTGAGATGTGAGTAATGTGAATGACATGGGAAGAATACTATTTTATATTGTGCTTGACATGTGCATGTGCATCTACAATGCTCATTGATACGAAGCTAATAAAATGTGGATTAATTTCATGATATGAAGAAGTCAATGTTTACTATGTACTTGCTGAGTCTTGGTCTCACTCTTGCTTCGTTGATATTTTAAGGTGACCCTGATGACAGCATGCATGGATCGGGAGTAGTACTTCTGCAATAGGTTCATTGAATAAAAACTTAGTTATCACCTTTAGTATTTGTATTTAGACTTTTAAAGTTTTAGCTCACTTAATTTTAACCTTAGTTAAGAGTTCGCTTGGAGTTGTTAAAGTTATGTGTGAGACAAGGTTGGTCCCTTTTGGCTTAAAGTAGAGAATGAAGAATGGTTGCGAACATTGAGATCGTTGCTTTTGGTAGTGGTTATTACTTATGCATGCTTTATATTGTTGGTTGTTTTATTTGAGAGTTTAAGTATGCTTTCAGACACATGGTTCTAGGCATTCTCGGGCGCAAGGTCCCAAACATTTTTGGGCGTGTGATCCCAAGCTTGCGCATGAATTTCTTGTTCATGTTTATGAAACGATGCAACCATTGGCCGGCTAGTTTTCTGGTGAAGGTATTGTTTGAAGGTATTGTTAGTATTGTAAGTAATCATGATTGAATTTGAGAGTAAAAGTTATGGTAGTAGCATTTAGGGCCTAGGGTTAGGCTGGAGTGTTACACCCAGTTGCAGGTTTTGCTCGATCCTCCGAAGCCACTTGAAGAAGCCACTAAAGCCTGACCATTTAATTCGGCTTCTAACTTCTAGAGGCCAGAAGCCGAAAGCCGAAACCATTTCAAAATGCATCTAAATTGCTCCTCTGCATATAAATGAGTTGGCCTAACAACTATCTGTACGGAAACTAAATTGCTTGACTGCTAGCCAAACCAACTCATGTGGCTTGGCAACACATGCAGATCCCCTGGTTATAGTATATAAAAACAAATGCAACCGACAACCTCTATCTATATAATGTGTAGACAATGCTTGTCCAGCAGTTGAACATGGAGAAAACCTCTCACAGAGCTCTCCTCTCTGCTATATGTACCAATAATACATATATTTTGAAAACAAAAGAGGAGAAAAAATAACGACAGTACATATCGAGGGTAGAATATGAATTGGAGACATTGGGAAAGAAACAAAATTGATTCTTCGTAGACACGGTGCCTATCGAATGGATGGCCTGTCCGCATGAACAACTCCCTGTGCATTTCGAACCACCTCTATCTTAGCATTCACATATGGAGGTGGAACCAGTCCAAACCCAAGCCCCAAGCTAAGCTAGCTGCTCTTGGGCCGCTCTTGAACTAAATCTATTTTTTTTAATGATTTTTCATGAATTTTACATGGGTTTCGATTGTCAGGCCTCGGGCTATAGCCCAGGTAGTCCGAGGGTTGGTTCCGCCACTATATGGACCGTGGTTGTGAGCCATATATAATAGATGGAGTTGTAATTCTGCAAGTTCAGCTGGAAATAGTGCTGTGCTGACTCTAGTATAAATCTAGCAGTTCCTTCCGTGTCAATGATAAGACTCAAAATGTCTTTGCCAAGCTTAGTTCGCCTGATCAAGGCACACTATATTTGCTCTTTTTGTCTATGCACAACGACCATGCCACAGATGGAAATTAGGGTGCAATGGCCATGTCTTCCTGAATCTTAATATAGTTCTTGAATGATCAATGGTCAGCTGTGCTAGCTAACTGTATAACACCAATCATCTCATATCTTCCTTTGTATTGTTGATGTTAATCAAGCCTGATTCGATTTGTTTTAGTAGACTACCCCAATAAATAATAACAGTTTTACTTTAAGATTCGTGAACCTCCTCTAATCACAATAACAAACTGATGAGTGATATTGTATAGTTCGTGAGTTGTTCATTCCCATTATTTCATTTTAAGACTAGTTTCTCTTGCCTTTGCTGTGTCTTGCACCCTCATCTTCTGTATATCCTAATCATTACTCCTTTCTGAACTACACAAGGCATTGTAAAAGAAGCAACAGCAACAGGTGATGACAATGGAACAGGTTAATCTGCTAAGATATTGGAGATTTAAGAGAAACTGCAGCAAGTATTTCATAGGAATGGTAGACAGACCATGAACTTGAACTAGTGAACTTCTGCAGAGAGTCCCACAAGCCTGTATAAACCATCTTGGTTCAGTCTGGCCAGGTTGAGTGAATGCAAGAGATGTTGTTTGTTTGTTTGGTTGAATGGGAAGCTCAACTGTTCAAGTGGCTTATTATGGTAGAATAGAATGTAAATCTGAAAATTGAATTATTAGAAGTGGGGGGAAAATCCACTTCACGGTTAGTGTTGGAAAGTCTTACGACTTCTCCCAGGACTTTACGACCGCTCACGATCGCTTATGACCGGTTTCGAGAGCTTTACAACCGGTTCCGACCGCCTCCTGCTGCTGTTCGATCGCTCAGACACATGCTGCATCCGCTCGGCCTGGCCTGATCAGGGAGACGGTGGAAGTGAGCGTATGAGGCGAGCCATGCCCCAAGGTGCGAGCAATTAACCAAACACCCATTTCTTGCGTGCGTTGGGCCAGGCTAGGCTTGGCGCAGGCAACCAAACACCCATAGAGTATTTGATTTCATGGCAGCTACAGCGAGTACTCGTGTACTGATGTTGACGACGATCATCTCAGTGTCCACCGCCGACGCCCTTTTTTGTAAAACTGCTTTGGAGTAGACACGAAGCTTGGTAAGCTTGTAGTCGAGCAAACTAGATGGGAAAACAATCAACTTGGGTAAGGTGCACCTCATATATAATGAAAGCTACTCAAAAGAAATGGCGAACTAAGGATCGGAAAACCGTTTGAAAAATTCACGTCACGAGACTGTCTTATTTCGATGTTTTACTTTTGGATTTTCAAAAAAACTAAAAGTCATCGGTTGCAGCCCAAAAAACACCCCATAACCAAGAGTTGCTGAGACACTAGTAAATTTCTAGAATTATTTTTAGACTTGTGACATTTTTTTTTGCAATTCATGTGGTTCTCTGAATTTCTTTGCAGTAGTTTTGGTGTATTTTCTGTTAGTTTGGAATTTCATACTTTAATAGTAGATGTATGACTGAATAATAATATAATACTAAAAAGGGGAGAAATTTGCTACAAGAATTCTTCAGTATTTTTTTCGTTTCTATCATGGAGTTTTGCTATCCGTACAGTGCAAGATGTGACCAGACATCCCTCTCCACTGCACACATTGTAGTACATCGATAACTATAACCTCAATGGAATGGAGAGAAGAACATAGGAGGTGCACAGAAATTGTGCAAACAACTATTTGGGAAGGGCAAGTATCGAGAACGGAGAGAAGAATTTGGTGGTACTTATTTGGGTTAAAAAGACCTAGTATATTTTGTACTGTAGCAATTAAAAATATATTGTAGCTGTTGATAGCTTTTTAACGTAATTGTATTTAAAAAATAAAAAATAAGAAAGTTATGTCATCATAGATAATAAAAAGAAATAAGACAAAAAAGAAAAGACAAAAAAACCATATCATCACAAAAAAACAAAAGTAAAAAAACCAAAAGTTATAAACAAAAGCTCTAATGAGCAGAGATTTATGTCACTAATCCTCGTTCTTATCAAAGCTAGTTCTCATTCGATGAATTCACATAAAGCGTATAAGCATCGCTTCAGTTCAAGCACTTCAGTGGTGATTATTTGGGCTTTTTTTGGGTGGCTTATGGCTAAAAAGTTCTGTAGCTGATTGAAAAAATACTGTAGCTGACAGAGGCTTATTTAACATAATTAAATGTAAAAAAAATAAAAAATATGTTAGCCCATTACGTATAATACAAACAAATATGGGAAAAAAGAACCGGCAAAAAAGCTCAATAAAAAGCCAAAAGTTCAGAAAAAGACAAAATTTATAAATAGTGAAAAATAAATTAGAAACTAAAAGTTGAAGTCAAAACGATCACAGCCTGATCGTTTGCTAAGGGACTTTATTATGTCAGACATGAATCATTTACTGCTGTACCACTGCACAATTGCCATTAACCCCTATATACTGCTACCAATCGATGGAAATCATTCATCTCCACCTGCAGTCCCGCGTTATCAATCCTCATAGCAATGTGAGAAATTAATGTACACTAAATGCTTGACCAATGTCCACATCGGTTAATATTGGCTTCCCCACGTTGGCTCATGCATCTCTCTTATTTTTTTCTACCGTTCACGTTTTTCTTCTAAAAACCACCTTTTCAATTAGTATTATTTATTTTTAGCTAAAAACCATCAGTTACAGACCTATAGCTAATATAAACATGCATGTAGAGCAGCGAAGGGTAGGTCTCACCAAAACTCTAATTCAATCTACCATTATGTCTCATGCCTTTGCTGTGTCTTGTCCTCTCAACTTCTACATCCAAAACAGCTCACACACCAAGGGTAAATCCACATCCTAGACAGCCTAGGCTTCAGTCCGGAGTATGCGATATTTATTAGTATAAAGCCTAGATAAATTCAAGTAAACTAAGGGTACAACTTTCCCTTCCAACTCAGGTAATAGTAGTCTCTAACCTTTTATAGCCTAAGACATGATAAAATCCTAAATACGCAGCTGCCTCACACCTTTCTCAACTACACAACATGTTAGAAGCAACAACAACAACAAGAAGTGCTTTTGGGAATTGTAGGCACCAGGAAGTAGTGAACTTCTGTAGCAACTAGTCCTACTTCTATGCTAAACTATCGAACTAGAGCCACTTTTGAGCTAGGCTAGATATTTCCTGGCATCAGGTACTCATGTACTCGTGTTGTTGACGTTGATCTCAATATTACCCAAGTTGATACGGTAAGCTAGGTAAGCAGCATGTAGTCAACATGAGCAAGGATGCATTTAAATTTAATGCAACCTGCATAAAAGAAATGACAAACTAAGGATTCTTGTAATAAGTTGACTAGTGTGTTGTTAACTGACACAAAATCACTTAAGGTCCTATTCAATTTGACTGTGGCTTTAACTGAAATAGCACTGTAATAGTTGCAAGAAGCCACGACTGAAGTTAGAGGTGTTCAATTGGGCGACTGGTTTTTGGTTTTTTGCTGAGCTAATTTTCAAAGTATTGTATTGGACTCATAAGGAGGTTGTATGTAACGAAATCATTGAAGAATGTTGTGCCCATATTCATGTATAGAGTAACTTACAAAAAATGCACATGGCAACTACATTTTTCTAATGTACATAGAAGTATAATCAATGCGACATATACGTCACACCATCAATGATGCTACAATCACGTCATATGTCATGTCCATATCCACAGCTTCTAGACTAGCATCCCCTTTGTAGGCCTGCTGCTTGTAAATCGCAGTCTAGAATGAAATTGTGTAACGTCGTCGTTGTAACAATTATGGCATTTTGTTTTTGTGTGCCATAGCTAGAAATGTTGTCCAGAATAGGCCACTTCATGTTACACATGCCAAATACCTGCTCGACGGTGCTGCACAAGGAGGAACGATGGAAGTTGAATACCTCCTACATTCCCTCGGGTTGACTGCTATTTTGGATGCATAGTCTGGAAAGTGGATCAGCAGGTGCAATATTCGTAGTAGCCAATCTGTTCACACACTTGAGCATGTGTGTGACTTTCTGCTGATACTTTTTCCTAACTACTCGAACCAGTTGACACCCTATCTGTTGGGCTAAGGCATGCCACAATCCATAGGACCAAAGCAAGAACTTCTCTAGACCAAACATGTATAGTAGATTGCAGGCCGTAGTTGGCAACCAACGTGTCATGCAACCTATCAAACACTGACCTTCGCATTTTGAACATCTCATAGCATCGCTAATCATTGACGAGTTGTTCTATCCATTGAATCTCGATCATAAATGGAATTCTCGGTAGGGGCCTAGTCAACGTATAATACCAGTAGCACAGAAACGCGAGAAATGGAATAATCCAAGGGAGAATAAAAGAAATAAAGGAGAGTTTTCCCATCAGACCCATCGACTTTAGAAATGCCGAAGTTTTTGCACTCATAGAGGTTCCCAGATAGTCTGAGGTTGGTCAGCACCATCTCGTGTTTTGGGTTTTAATCACGAGAGGAGAGCTAGCATGGTGAGAACAAAAGTCATGATGACATGCTGCATCCGCTCTGCCTGGCCTGAGGGAGACGGTGGAAGTGGGCGTATGAGGCGAGCCATGCCCCAAGGCGTGAGCAATCAACCAAACACCCGTTTCTTGCATACGTTGGGCCAGGCTAGGCTTGGCGCAGGCAACCAAACACCCATAAGAGTATTTGATTTCATGGCAGCTGCAGCAAGTACTCGTGTACTGATGTTGATGACGATCATCTCAGTGTCCACCATCGATGCCCTTTTTTGTAAAACTGCTTTGGAGTTGACACAGAGCTTGGTTAGCTTGTAGTCGAGCAAACTAGTTGGGAAAACAATCAACTTGGATAAGGTGCACTCAAATTTGATGAAACCTGCTCAAAAGAAATAGCGAACTAAGGCTCGAAAAACCGTTTGGAAAAACCACTTTAAGAGATTGTCTCGTTTCGATGTTTTACTTTTTGACTTCTGAAAAACTACCCCATAACCAAGAGTTGCTAAGACACTAGTAAATTTCTAGAATTTTTAATTATTTATATGCTGTGACATTTTATTATTTTTTTGCAATTCATGTAGTTCTTTGATAGTGTGTTTGGTATCATGCACCAGCCACGGCCTGGCTCTGTGCATGCAAGGCCGGCGTGTTTGGTATCTTGTATCAGGCCCTAGCCCAGGCTGTAGCGATGCAAAGCACACGCATGCGCCTGGCCGCGCGGAAACGAGAATTACTTTCGTTCCTCCCTGGCCTGGCTGGCGGGATCCATTCTGGCTACACCCTACAGGGAACCAAACGTGCCCTGAATTTCTTTGCAGTAGTTTTGGTGTATTTTCCTTTAGTTTGGAATTTCGTACTTTAATAGTAGATGTATGACTGAATAATAATATATTACTGAAAAATGGGAGAAATTTGCTACAAGAATTCTTCAGTAGTTTTTCGTTTCTATGGTGGAGTTTTACTATCCATACAGTGCAAGATATGACCAGACATCCCTCTCCACTGCACACATTGTAGTACCATCAACTACAGCCTCAATGGAATGGACAGAAGAACATGGGAGGTGCAGAGAAATTGTGCAAACAACTATTTGGGAATGGTAAGTATATTTTATATTGTAGTAACTAAAAATACATTGTAGCTGTTGATAGCTTTTTTAACGTAATTATATTTTAAAAATTAAAAAATAAAAAAGTTATGTCATCATAGATAATAAAAAGGAATAAGAGAAAAAAGGATAAAAAAACCATATCACTACCCAAAAAACAAAAGTAAAAAAACCAAAAGTTATAAACAAAAGCTCTAATGAGCAGAGATTAATGTCACTAATCCTCGTTCTTATTTTCAAAGCTAGTTCTCATTTGATGAATTCACATAAAGCGTATAAGCATCGCTTCAGTTCAAGCACTTCAATCGTTTGCTAAGGGATTTTATTATGTCAGACATGAATAGTTTACTGCTGTACCACTGCACAATTGCCATTAACCCCTATATACTGCTACCAATCGATGGAAATCATTCATCTCCACCTGCAGTCCCGCGCTATCAATCCTCATAGCAATGTGAGAAATTAATGTACACTAAATGCTTGACCAACCTCCACAATGTACACTAAATGCTTGACCGAGTGTAAGGCCAGTGGTGGGGAATCACCCTTCACCACTGCCTACCTCGGCAAACAACCAAGCAAGCCATAGTCCCGCTTCACCTATCCACCGAGAGCCAGACTAGCTGTTTGCAAGCACATCCACCCAGACGCCTACGGAAACCATCCACACCAGAAGATAGGGAGCAAGGAGGAGAAGGCCAAGAAGAGAGAAGGGCCCAAGGAGATCGGGAAGGCAGGGGAGTGAGACGGCGCTGATGACAGCATAGGACATCAACAACCGTCGATCCCACGCCCAGCTGACCATTGAGTGGAGGTCTAGGATCGACACCATCCGCACATCGCTCCGTTCTACTCGATTAACAGGCAAGTGCATGGTAGAGCAGTAGACCATAGAATTTATAAAATATGCGATGTTTATATGATATGATGATGCTTATGTGAAATTATGATGTTTACATGATATGATGTTGCCAATATAATGATGACAATGATAATGGAACAGAGTGAGCAGTGATGCCACCCTACCACTGGTAATACTGATGAACATGATGAGTATGCTAGAATAGTAGTAGCACTTCACATATCAGCTTTTGGTAGCATGTTTAAACTCCACTAGTATGCTAGAATAGTTGCTTAGAATGATATGATGTAAGTGATCACTGCATTATGAATAAAGTAGTGTTTGCTTAAAATGGTTAGCAGTTGTTAAAAAAGGGTAATATTATGCAATGATGGTAGCACTCTAGGCCCAGAGGATGGGCGAGGTGTTACACAATGAATTTGCATTGTCGTCTATGCATGCAAAGGCGGCATAGGCCAGCAGCACAAAGGAGCTAGTGGAGATGTTTTTGTCACTACCTCTACCGGCCGATCATGTCATGCTCATCTCTGCACGAAATGACTAACAGATGGACGTTTAGTGGCTAGCAAAATGAATATCTAAAATATAACAGTATCCAAGTAATGAAAACAAATAACATGAACTATGGACTGAACGATGGCATGCAATTATGAGAACACAACTCAAGTTCAAATAATAGTGCATAACATTACATTGCATGACATAACAATGAAATGTGAGTGTCGTAGGGGTGGCCCCCACCTAAGCCCAGCAGGCCTGTTAGGAGGTTATGAGAACCAGAGTAACATGTGTAATGATATAAGTGCCCCTAATAGGGAGGTACGGATGTAAGGGCATAACTGTAAAAGCATACTCCATGTGAATATATATATCAGGATGAGGGGGAGGATGAGGCAGAACACTCCCACCTCTCCACCACCATCTCTCTCTGTTTGGTCTCAGAACCACAACGATTGGCGCCGTCCGTGGGGAGGACAAGGACAAGCTCAAGACCAAGAAGAAGGATGGCACCAAAAAAAGCTTCATCAGCGGCGGTGAAGGGGAAGAAGGCGGTTGGGTTGGAGCGACGCGTGAATACCAGGGCTTCGGCATCGGCCGTCGAAGGAGCTAGCGGCGGCGTAGGCGTAAGGGTCGCGGGCGTCGACGCTCGCACTACAACGACCGACCTTGCTGGCGCCGCTACAACGACATCCAACCCCGTCGCTGGAACTGCAACGGCAGCCCCCGCCACCCTCGCCGGCAGCACGGATCAGGCGGCCGGGGATAGCCGCAATGAAGCATCCGGCGGATCTGGAGATCTTGAGGCGGCCCCGACAGCACATGCGGGGGAAAGCGCCCTACTAGCAGCCCTCGACGCGTTCCAACGGGAACTAGGGGACCTTCACGGAGCTGTCCGAGATATGCAAGAGGCTCGGAGACAGCAGGCCTTGCCAATAACCACGCCCGACCCTCGCGAAGCCCCCACGTCTAGCCGTGTGTCGCGGCGGCGCGTAGACCCGCAGTCCCCGCTTTCGGCGGGGCTGTAGCAGGCGGCATGGCCCGAAGACTTCAAGTTTCCTAGCGTCATCGACCCGTACAAAGGCGACACGGACCCCCGCGAGTTCGTGCGCGTGTACGAAACCGCGATCAAGGCCGCGGGCGGAGATGACACCACGAAGGCGAAGGGACTCCCCCTCGCGCTGCAAGGAGTGGCGCTCTCTTGGTTCTTTACCATAGAGCCGGGCTCCATCTACGCGTGGGAGCAGCTCCGCGACCGCCTTCACAACAACTTCCAAGGAAACTATGTCGAGCGAGTCGACGCGGACCGACTCTTCGCTGTGAAGCAAAGACCCTCGGAGACGCTCCGACTACTTCAGCGCCGCCAAGATTCGATGCCGTAACGACGCGTTAATGAAATCACCGTCGTTAAGGCAGCCATACAGGGCCTTCGTCCGGGCCCGATGGCCGAGTACAACGCGCGGAGGCCAATCAAGACAGTCGCCAAGCTCTTCAACAAAATGGACGAGTATGCGCGGGCGGAGGAGGATGCGCTAAGACGGAGCATTACCGCCCTCGACCTCGCCCATGAGGATGCCCCCCGTGCGAAGTGGGGGCGGGTGGTCCCTTCTAGAAGCAGGGCCGCGGCCGAGAGCCCCGGGGAGGCCCTCCCCGAGGCAGCGACACAAGGGTGCAGGAAGGCTCTTCAAGGAGCAGGCACAAACCTCGGCGCCGCCAGCGCAGGTCACAGGCGGCCCATCATGTCCTCGACACCGAGAGCGCCCGCCAAGGACCCGACCCCGCCTCATGGAGGGGGGCCGGGGATCGGAAGGCGGACTTGATTGTGGCGGCCAACCCCACGCAGAACAAGAGCTCCTACACTATGGCAAGTGGTGCGAGGTACATGGCTAGGGTGATCATTACACAAGGGCATGCACCGCAGTTATGGAGCTGCGGAGGGTGACGGCCGGGTCTCGAGCTCTGCCTCCTCGGCCCCCCGCCGGAGCCCACATGGGGCACCCAAGGGGTAGCCCCATACGAGCCGCCGCAACGGAGGGCGCGCAGCATCGCACCGTTAGCGTCATCACCGGAGGCTCCTCCTCAAGGGCCCCCGGGGAGCAGCCGCAATTGTGGATGCCGCCTTGCAACATCACCTTCGACGTGAACGCGCCAGGGGTGTGGAGTACCCTCACCAAGACCCTCTAGTCATCCAGGCCCACATAGCACGCTGTGACGTCAGGCGCGTCCTTGTCGACGGGGGAAGCTCCGCGAATATCTTGTTCGCCGAAGCCCTCGATCGCATGGGGATCCCCCGAAGCCGGCTAGAGCAGCCAGGAGCTCCACTTCAAGGCTTCGGAGGTCAACCGCTGCAGGCCTTGGGGCACGTGCCCCTTCCGGTCACATTCCGTCAGGAGGGCAACAAGGGTAACATCCGCACCGAGCAGGTCATCTTCGATGTCGTAGATATCCCACATCCCTACAACGCCATACTGGGTCGACCTGCTATCAATTCTTTCGAGGCGATCCCGCACTACGCGTTTTTGTATGTGAAGCTCCCGGGCCCAGAGGGTGTTATCACCGTCTTCGGCGATCAGGACCTGGCCAGACGTGCCGAGGTCGGCAGCCGCATTCCGCATCGTCCGGTGCACGCCCTCTCCGGCACGCTCGGCGATGGGCCCTCCGCCCCTGGGTGGACGCCCAAGCCTCGGCCCGAGGGCGGAGTCAAGAAGGTGCCGCTCCAGGCGGAGGGGCAGTTTGTGTCCATCGGCGAGGGGCTCCCACCGGGGGTCGAACGGGATCTGCTCCGAGTGCTTCAGAACAACGTTAACATTTTCGCATGGTCCCCGGAGGACATCAAGGGCGTCGACCGAGCAGTAATCGAGCATCGCTTGGCGGTCCGCCCCGACGCCAAACCGGTCAAGCAAAGGCTTCGGCGTATGTCGATGGATCGGCAGCAGGCGGCCAAGACAGAGGTGGCGAAGCTTCTTCGCGCCGGGGTCATCCGCAAGGTCCACCATCCAGAGTGGCTCGCTAACCCGGTGCTAGTCAAAAAGGCCAGTGGGGCCTGGCGTATGTGCATTGACTTCACGGCACTCAACAAGGCGTGCCCAAAGGACAATTACCCCTTGCCGCGCATCGATCAGCTGGTCGACACCACCGCGGGGTGCGAACTCATGAGTTTCCTGGACGCCTATTCCGGCTACCACCGGTGTACATGGTCAAGATGACGAGAGAACACCGGTTTCATCACACCACTTGGGACGTTACGCCGTCGAATGCCCTTTGGCTTGAAGAATGCAGCGCTACCTTTACCCGCCTCGCCGCTATTGCCCGGCCGCCCGGCTCGGGAGGAACGTCGAAGCTTACGCCGATGACGTGGTGGTCAAAACCGCAGCTTGCTCGCACGGTCGGGACCTCCGTGAGACCTTCGACAACCTCCCGAAGGCGGGCATCGAGCTCAACCCGACAAATGTGTCTTGAGTGCGGCGGGCAAGCTCCTAGGTTTCCTCGTGTCCAGACGGGGCATCCAGGCGAACCCCGACAAAGTAGATGCCATCCTCGGTATGGAGCCGCCCAAGACAACGAGGGAGGTCCAGAGGCTGGCGGGCCGCATGGCAGCGCTAAGCCGCTTCCTATCCAGGGCGGCGGAGCGGGGCCTGCCATTTTTCAAGACACTCCGCGGGTGCGATGGATTTCGTTGGGACGGAGATTGCGCGAAGGCCTTAACGAGCTCAAGGAGCACCTGGCAAGCCTTCCCACTTTGGTCGCCCCAGCACCGGAGGCTCCCCTCTTGCTCTATCTGGACGTGTCAGCCACCGCATTCAGCGCCGTCCTCGTCTTAGAGGAAGGCGCCATGCAGCGGCCCGTCTACTTTGTCTCTGAAGCCCTCCAAGGCGCCAAGACAAGATACACGGAGCTTGAGAAGCTCGCCTACGCGCTGGTCATGGCCTCCAGGAAACTTCGGCATTACTTTCTGGCCCACCCAATCACAGTGCCTTCCTCAATCCCCCTGGCAGAGATGTTACACAACAAGGAATCCACAGGGCGCATCGGCAAATGGGCTGCCGAGCTCGCCCCCTTCTCCTTGACGTATGCTTCATGAACGGCAATCAAATCCCAAGTCCTGGTGGATTTCCTCGCCGAGTGGACCCCGCCGGCCCAACCCGTCCAGACGCACGACGACCCCGTCTGGACGCTCACCATTGACGGAGCTTACGGCGTCGCGGGCGCAGGCGTAGGTGCGGTGATCGTCACGCCCGAAGGACAGCGTTTGCTATACTCGGCGCGCCTTGCCTTCCCCGCCACCAACAACACAGCTGAATACGAGGCGCTCTTTGGCTGGGCGGCTCAAGGCGATCGGCCAGAGACGGGTGCTAGTCCGCACCGACTCGTGCTTGGTGGCCGCCATGTGGACAAGTCATATCAAGCCAAGGACCCTGAGTTGGCCAAGTACCTCGCGGCTGTGAGGGCGAGGGAAAGGCACTTTTTGGGTGTTACCGTCAAGGCCATCCCCCGCGCGCAGAACGAGCACCGAAGAGGAGCGCCGTGTGTCCTGGACCTCCTCGACGGCTGCGGCGATGCAGCCCATCATGTCGAAAGTATGCGCGCGAATAAGGCGTGCTCGGGACCGCTCAGTATGCCCGCCGGATTCAAGCACGGGATCTCGCTCTCAGTGGCGCCTCGTGTGGAGACCGCCGCAAGCTGGAGTCAAGTGGGAAGGCCCGTACATTGTGATGGAGGCATTGCCGAAGGGGGCGTACCACCTCGCCACGCTCGAAGGACAAGCCCTCCGGCACACGTGGAATGCGGACAGGTTGCGGCGATACTACGCCTAGGAGTAAGACAACAAGCGTAGAGCCGCCAGCCCTTTGTTAAACGATGCTCGCCCGCGCAAACGGGAGTTCAATAAAGATTGCTGTTCCCAGAGCATTCTCGCCACGCTGAGGTGACAAAGTCCACGGACTCTAAATAAGACGTGGCGCCGAGGTCCGCCTCGCACGCGCGAGTCTCCGGACTATAAAGGAAGTCGTGGCGCCGAGGTCCGCCTCGCACGCACTAGTCCACGGACTCTAAATAAGACGAAGGCCGAGGTCCGCCTCGCACGCGCGAGTCTCCGGACTATAAAGGAAGTCGTGGCGCCGAGGTCCGCCTCCGCACGCACTAGTCCACGGACTCTAAATAAGACGTAGCGTCGAGGTCCGCCTCCGCACGCGCGAGTCTCCGGACTATAAAGGAAGTCGTAGCGTCGAGGTCCGCCTCCGCACGCACTAGTCCACGGACTCTAAATAAGACGTAGCGTCGAGGTCTGCCTCCGCACGCGCGAGTCTCCGGACTATAAAGGAAGTCGTAGCGTCGAGGTCCGCCTCCGCACGCACTAGTCCACGGACTCTAAATAAGACGTAGCGTCGAGGTCCGCCTCCGCACGCGCGAGTCTCCGGACTATAAAGGAAGTCGTAGCGTCGAGGTCCGCCTCCGCACGCACTAGTCCACGGACTCTAAATAAGACATAGCGTCGAGGTCCGCCTCCGCACGCGCGAGTCTCCGGACTATAAAGGAAGTCGTAGCGTCGAGGTCCGCCTCCGCACGCACTAGTCCACGGACTTTAAATAAGACGTAGCGTCGAGGTCCGCCTCCGCACGCACTAGTCTACGGACTCTAAATAAGACGTAGCGTCGAGGTCCGCCTCCGCACGCGCGAGTCTCCGGACTATAAAGAAAGTCGTAGCGTCGAGGTTCGCCTCCGCACGCGCCAGTCCACGGACTCTAAATAAGACGTAGCGTCGAGGTCCGCCTCCGCACGTGCGAGTCTCCAGACTATAAAGAAAATCGTAGCGTCAAGGTTCGCCTCCGCGCGCGCCAGTCTACGGAGTCCAAACAAGACGCGAACTCCGCGCATGCCGGGGACCCCGTCCCTGTGCATGCTCTGCGGAGTATAAACAAGATGCGGAGGTTTTCCCTTCGCGTTCGGCGGCAGGTAACACCAAGAAAGGTACTACCTGGTTTCATTATACAAGCAAAGGGGTTACACGGTTACAAGCATACGAACCAGTACATCATCCCCCCGCCCTACTCGACCAACCGTTCAGCCTTGGCGTGGTGCGGACGAACCCGTGCCGTCATCGCCGTGACGCTGAAGGACTCCTTCGAGCCAGTGGAGGAGGTCCCCCTCCCCATGCAGCGTCTGCTGCACGGCGACCCTCGCGGCATCCTCCCCGAAGCGGCCCCAGATCCGTTGATGGAAGTTCTGCAGGCTAGGCCCGATGGAGCGAATGGCGTCCGACATAACCCCTGGTCGGCCGGGCAGATCCAGTTGAGGATTCGCCAGTTCATGGGTATGTCTGCACCCACGAGTGTGAAGCAGGGCGAGGGCGAAGCATGCACCAAGATAGCCGCAGTGCTCGCCAAACGTTCTGGCACCACGAAGAGCAACCCCTGCCCCCTCCTCGATCAACCCGAGCATCTCCGACAGGGCCTCCGGCCTGTGCGTAGGGTCCGGCACTCTGACGCACAGATCTCGGAGGGCCTGGTTCAGAGACCCCATGGCCCGCCACGCCGACAGGGACACATTTTCCAAGACGAGAGTATTCCCTGCAGCAGACTCCACCAGCTGGGCGTTCTCCCCTTCTAGGACGGCGATCTGCTGCAGGAAGGCCGTGCGCCCCTCAGCCGCGGCACACTGGACTTCCGTGGCCTCGAGTTGTGCGGCCGCCATGGCGCTCTCCAGCGCGCGAAGTTCTTCATCCTTCGCTGCGAGCGCATTGTGTGCTTCACGAAGGCTGGCTTCCAGAACCCTCCGATCCCGGACACGGGCCTCGTCAAAGGACCGGCTAAGGGCAAGCGTCTGGCAAAAACAACAAGTCAGCAGGCGTTCAGCAGTACCTTGCAAGCTGAAGCGCACATGATTACCCTCATCTCGGAGGCCTGCAGCGCGAGCGCTAGGAGATCCCCCTCGCATGACGATAACATGTCTCGGTCAAGGCCGTTGTCGGCACGCTCTGCGGCTGCGGTGAGGACGCGAAATATCTCCAGGCGAGGGAGGAAGTCTGAGCGAGTGAGCCCCGGCCCCAGCGCGCCAGGATTTATCGAGGCCGCGGCCACGTCAACAGCAACGGACACCTGCGGGGCGCCCTGCACAAGGCTTTGGACTTCGCGCATACCTCCGTTGCTCGATCCTTCGCCATGTCTGGGAGACCTCGTCTCGCCTGATGTTGGCAGAATGAGCGAGCAGATCGGAGACAGTCTCGCGAAGGCATGAGAAGAAAGGGACCCACGCCTACCTCCTGCGCCTCTCGTCGCGGTAGGAAGTGGCACCGTTTCGACGGCCAAGTGGGAGGCGGGCGCCTCGGTGGTCGACGAGGAGGTCTTCTCGGCCGCGCCAGACGTCGTAATCCCGCGACAAGGCCCCGCAATGATGTATCGACCCCTCGCTGGCGGCGGGGACTGCGTCCGAGGGCGTTTCGCTTGCGGCGGCACAAGCGATTCTTCCGGGGCAACACCAGCTGCGGTCCCCGTCGCCCCCACGGTTTCCTCCGTAGGGGGCACGCCCTCGCCGGCCGCTGCGGCTGATAGCGCACCACCCACCGTGGTTTTCTCGCCGGGAACGGTGCTCCCCCCGGGTGGGCGACTTCCAGCTCAACGATGGCCGCGAGCACGGGTTCGTTGGCATCGGCAGAGGGTGCCGGGGGATTCGAGGAGGCGCGCCCCTCCGAGGCAGTGTGGCCGGGCCCACCGCCGGCCGCACGCCCCGTATCAGCTGTGCTAGTCGCCGAGGGGCCTGCGGGGTCGCATGCGGAAGACGGGGAACGGGCCCGGCGTCGCAAGGATAACACCCCCGCAGGGCTATCACCGTCCTGAATGCCCGGAGTCCCAGCGGGAAGCTCCTCTGGCACCGAGCGCTCGGGCACAGTAATGCCCAGAGCCTCGCATGTGCGGTTTACCCACCCTTGCTTAGCCGCCTTGATTGCGGCCTAGCGAGCCTGGTGCTCCTTAAGCGTGTACGGGCCGAGGAGCGCCGCAACCGCGCGCTCCGCATCTTCTAGCCGAGCCACTGCACAGGAGATCAAGTCAGTCAGGCGGAGACCAAACAGATACAATGGCGCGCGTGAAACGTGCTGGGTGACTTACAATGAGCGGAGGGCGGAAGCAGGCGAGATATGGATGGGCTGAACCCGTCCTCGCGGGGGCCGTTCTGCCCAACATACTTCCCCCGGGAGCAGAGCGGCGCCGCCCCATACATTGTGAACTCCTCGGCTAGGTCGCGCAGGCTCATTCGACGGGCGACACCGACAAGACTCTGTAGCTTTCGCGTGTCGTCAGTCTCCGCCTTCGAACTCGGCGTCTTGTCGTTAAACGAGATCGCCCACCTCGGCATTGCATTCCGCTCTTGTCGATCCGGGTGTAGTAGAACCACTGCCGAGTCCAGCCGGACTCCCATTGCCTCGGCGAGGCTGGCGCGGGGAACAACGTCGCGCACGACGCCCGGAGCACGAAGTCCACACCGCCGAAGTTGGACACCGCCCCGTCAACTTTTCGAGGTCGGCGGTGTGCGCGCCGTGCGGTGTGGCGAATAAGCTCGCGGCTGACGCCCCCTCTGTCGCATCGCCCATGTGAAGACAGTTAGGCAGAGTATGGCGTGGGGCGTCAGTTGGGCTAGCTCCAACTTGTAGGCCCGCAGGACTTCGCCCACGAACAACATGGAGGGCATTCAAAGGCCGGCATCGAAGAACGCGATAAAGACAATCGCCTCCATTGCCCGAGGCTTCGGCTCCGTCTCGTCCCGACGGGGTAGACGAGCCCCATCGCGATCCACGATCTTCTTCTCATCCACGAGTCATTGCAGGTCCCTTCGGTCACACGGCTCTTCCCCAACACGTGGGAACAGCTGCCTCCCGAGTGCTCCATAGCGTCCCACCACTTGTTGGCGCGCGAGCTCCCCCGCGGCACCAGCTCGTACTCCCTGGAAGGATGGGGCACCTCGCCCTGGCTAGGCAAGGAACCGCTGCGGGGATGGTAGATGGCGTCGCCCTGGCTAGCCATCGCTCTTCGCGACCAGGGAGAAAGAAGCAGCAAAAGGAGCAACTGGCGTTACAATTAGCACGCGGAAGCAAGCGGCGCAGATCAAAAACAAACAAAAAGCAAGCAAGGGTGCCTCCACCTCAACACTGGCACCTTATAAAGGCCGCTCACCTCTCATATGGCTCGAAGCGCAGACAAGATCAAACCCGCAGCGATTCGGCTGCCCACGACTCGGAAAGAAGAACCGCCGGGGCTTAGAGGGCCATGCCCGGTAGGTGACCAAGCGACCCACAACGCCTCCACGCCTTCAACACGCGTCCAACTTCCCTGGGGAAGAGGCGAACGGCCGCGGTCACGCAACCGCTCACATCCCACGACGCACCAGTCGTGAGTCGCCGCGTGTCCCACCCGCAGAATGGCAGGCGGCACGACGCGACAGCCTGACTTCTGCCAGGACAGGCGTCGGCGTGATTCCAACCGCCATTAAAAGCGCACTACCAGACTGCAAGGTCACAACAGCTCCAAAGCGCAACAATATCGGCGCCAAGCTCCAATTTTAGCGCGGGGACGGAGCGCGCGCGCCTCGGCTTCGACCTAGGCGCCAGCCTCCGCTGCCACCCGTTCGAAGGGTAGGGGACGGAGCACGCGTGCGTCTACTTCGACTAGGCGCCAGCGTCCGCTGCCACCCGTTCGAAGGGTAGGGGACGGAGCGCGCGCCTCGGCCGACCTGGCGCCACCTCGCGCCACCCGCTCGAAGGGTAGGGGACGGAGCGCGCGCCTCGGCCGACCTTGGCGCCACCTCGCGCCACCCGCTCAAGGGTAGGGGATGGAGCGCGCGCCTTAGCTTTCGACCTGGCGCCAGCCTCGCGCCACCCGTTCGACGAGTATGGGGCGGAGCGCGCATGTCTACCGACTAGGTGCCGGTGTTCGCGCCACCCGCTCGACGGTACGCAACGGCGCGCGCGCATCTACGCCGACTGGCGCCAGCGTCCGCGCCACCCGTTCGAAAGGGTAGGGGACGAAGCACGCGCGCTCGCTTCGACCAGGCGCCAGGCGCCGCGCCACCCGTTCAAGGGTAGGGGCGAAGCACGCGCGCGCCTACCGACCAGCCGCCGCCGCCGCGCCACCCGCTCAAGGGTAGGGGCGGAGCGCGTCGTCTCTTTTGACTAGGCGCCGCGTCGCGCCACCCGCTCGAAGGGTAGGGAAGGAGCGCGCGCCCGGCCGACCTGGCGCCGGCTTCGCGCCACCCGCTCGACGGCACGGGGCGGAGCGTGCGCCCGGCCGACCTGGCGCCGGCTTCGCTGCCACCCGTTCGACGGTGCGGACGGCGCGCTGCGCGTCGTCTGCCGACTGGCGCCACCTCGCGCCACCCGTTCAAGGGTAGGGGATGGAGCGCGCGCGTGTCCGCTTCAACCGAGCACCTTCCATCCTGACCTCGGGCCCCCAACCATAAGCTTGAATAAATTCACAGCCGCAGGGACGGTGGGGCTAAAGGACTCGCGACATGGCTTCGCCCTGTGAAGCCCTTCTCCATGAGAGGCTCCTGTCGAGGGGTGGCCCCACCTAAGCCCAGCAGTTCATAGGAGGTTATGAGAACCAGAGTAACATGTGTAATGACATAAGTGCCCCTAATAGGGAGGTACGGGTGTAAGGGCATAACTGTAAAAGCATACTCCATGTGAATATATATATCAGGATGAGGGGGAGGATGAGGCAGAACACTCCCACCTCTCCACCACCATCTCTCTCTGTTTGGTTTGTAACCACAACAGTGAGATTTATGCAGTGCAAGGAACAACTCACGTTAACGATTGAAAATGAAATGCACAATATGGAACGACAGTGGAAACATGAACCACCCAAATAAGGATGGTATTTCTCAAGGCATATTCTTCAGATGGTCCCATGTTCTCCTGATCCAACATATCTGTCCCTCATTCATTTTCATGCTGAGGAAGCTGTCGCGATATTCTTTCTTCATGAATAGTTGGCTGGCGTAGTAATGTTTGTTCGTGTCCTCTCTAGCCCCAACCTCCTTGAAAATTTCCATTAGCCAAGACTGCTCCTCCCTCATCAGGCCGCACATAGGGGAAGTCACGCACATACCAGATGCATGAGTTGTTGTAGGGTGCGTCTTCTTGTACAAGTCAGCAAGGCGCTTGAACTTAGCGTTGCAGTCAACTGTCGTGCCCTTTTTGCTATCACTTCAAGGGACGAGGACACTATGGGTGCTTGCCTTAGGATGGCCCTCCACTACCACCTTGTAGAGCAGCCCTGAGGACATCCTCCTTGTTCTTTGATGGTAGTGTGGCAACGTCGGGCACGAATGCATACTCACTCATGCATGTCACGGTGCTGAATACGACTTCTATGAGATCTTCATTTTTGAGGGCTCCTTTCTTGAACTTGAGCACATAGGGCTTGCCCTACAAAAACCAGAAAATTTAGCATGTATCAAATGAGTGATGGATTGTAGCGCAGACAAAATGAAGAAATGAAGGTTACAAAGGGCACGCACTATCATTGCCTACACCCACCACCGTTTGTCAGCAGTGATGGAGCTAGTATCCGGATCGACCCCAAGGTTGGTGGCATGCTACTTCAAAGGTCTTTTATGCGGCATAATCCTGTTTGGGGATATCCCACTTGTCTTCATTTTCTTCAGCAGGAAAAGGCATTTGGTGCGATTGGCAAACTTGTGGCAAAGGTTGTTGTAATCTTTCGTGTTGAGACACCTAAAGGGATGGTTGTATGTAGCGACCTCCTGCACACATATCTCCAAGAAAATTCATGTGCATTCCATGCCCCATGTAGCCACGATCTTGTCCATCTATGCTGATGCGGAAGAAGTTGTTCCAACTAAGAAATCAAGAAACTGATAGCACTTTCCATGTAGAAGAAAGTCGAGCAACAAAAGGGATTCTAAACAATTCAGATCGAGAAATGGCATTGTCGACAATACAAAGGAACAAATCAGAAGCAACAACCCATGCTGGCATGAATAAGCAACAAATCACAGGTAATAAACAACATGCCCAATAAATCAAAATTAGGAACTCGAAAGCAACATCGATGAACCTCACTACGACGGGGGAGCCGAAGGAGGCCATAGAGGGGATGGGGGAGTCAGAGCGAATGAGACATGAGTAGGAAAAGATGGCGAGAGAAAGCCTGAGGGAGCAAAGTGTCGATGCTCCCCTAGGCCTTATCCGTTCGCTCAGATGCCACTAGTTTCGATCACATACTAGCGACTTCCCAGCAACTATGGCACAAGCCGAACCCTTCCAACCCGTGTCCGGCTTGAGAAGCCAAACACGAGTTGGAACAGAGCCATAGTCAATGGTTAGCAAAAGCAATATGCCAACACATGCATTAATTGCTACTTAACATGTAGAGAATATTAGCTCTTACAAAATAGAAGTATTAGCTCTTAAAAATACAAGAAAAGATCCAAAACAAATTAAAATTCCAGTAGGGAAAATTAGCTGTTATAAAAATAGAAGGAAATATCCCCCAAAAAAACTTAAATTAATCACAAAGTTTCCACAAAGGAGAAAAGAGCTGGCCTAGAAACTTTTCCACTGATATATACAAGGTTGGAAATCGTGGTTTACAGTCCGTGGTGGATAGAGGTAGGAAAAAGATATGGCATCTATAGTGGGCAATCGGAAAAGCTATGTTACACATCATGGTTTACCATAAAATACATATTTTTTACTATTTTAATTACAAGGTATATGTAATTAATATCTAATGATCTATACTGAAATTCAAAGTACATGCTATGATCAAAGATATTAGTCATGCAATGTGTACATCACTATATGCATTTAGGGGTGGGATTTGAAGTGTAACTAATATTTATTATTTATAGGAGACAAATTAATTAAATTCATGTACAACAAACATTATAATGAAGAGTACAAAGAAATGGTAGTTAATGTTTAGAAATTCAAAGGGAAATTTCACATGTAGCGTAGCGGAGCTATCACGGCTACAAGAATAGTGGATATAGCGGTTGTAGCCATGTTCACACAATTTTATTCAGTCATGTAGTGTTTCATATAAAAAAACTACAACAGGCTATTTAAAACACTAATTACATAAAGATATGTTAGTTTCAATTATAATGGTTTAGATTATTCTTTGATCTTTCAACTTCCTAAGAAGTCCAATTACTGGTTTGACAAAAATTTTGTCACATTTATTTAAAAGATGATAACATTTAGTATGAGTGGCCTCTGCAAATGCACAAGTTGATATGGAGTATAATAATAGTACATGGGGCACACGTCTTATATAGAGTTAACAACTAAAATTTCAAACTAAAATAAAGTTTGTTATGAGTGGACAATTTGAACTAAGAGCTCGTTATAAATTGGAATGTATGATCCATAGACAAGAAATTTCAAATCAAGAATTTAATTTTGGAAAATATTGTTGCATCAAAGAATATATAAATTCAGACCTAAAATTCCAACATAAATTATGATATGAAAATATGCATATTCACAAAATCCCAATTGAAATTTATGAAGAAAGGAAAATTGATGTATCCACATATGCCCCCTGCATTATTGATTAATTTTGTTGGGTGTATTTTGACTATGTCGAAATTTTGAAGGAGTGGAAAAAATCTGAAAGCTATGAGCGAAACATCATAAGCTATGAGAGGAAATTTTGTGTAGTAGATGTGAATAAATGCATATGATAGAGAGAAACTAAATAGGGTCATGGTAGGAAAAGCATCATTAAATTTACATACAAGCCTTATTTTTTTTTTACAACAAAGCTTCAAACATGATAGGTGGGAGTATGAAAATTTCTAAAATAATTATGGCATTAAAAATATAACAATTTAAAAAAATTAAATTGTCTACTACCCAAGTATTAGCAATTTAGAACTAAATTAGAAAAATGTTTGAATTTCCAAATTTTAAACCATCCAAAATCGACAACTAATTTTGAAATCTAATATTTGTTTTTGCAGTAGTTGATATTAAAAAGTATTAACAATAGCCATCAATCATAAAAGGTATATAATATTGTTGGGATATGGGTAGGCTACACTAGCGCATATTAAATTTTTTACCGCGTAAACTAGGAAATCATACGAGTAAGAGATCATAGATCATTACCACTAGCCGTGCGATGCAGCGAAAGTAGAGTTGAAACTGCTGGTTCAACGAAGCACGCGTCGGTGTAGTGTAAGTAGTCAATCGTCATTTGGACAACCGTCTCCTCCTCGTGATTGTCCCAATCAGCATCGCAGTCGCAGCAACGCCTCTACCAAGATTGACACGTCCAATGATGGAACATTGTACGTTAGTATGCTAGCTATAGCGCGTACTACAGGGGGTTAGAGAAGTGGTAGTTTGAGTTTTGATAGGTCTGTCTCGGGATGCCTTCTTAGCTCCCGCACCTCTCTTTATATAGCCTTTAATCGGATTCTTATCCAATACGATCATATATCGTATCTAACTCGAAAATCCTTAGGTTGGATATTTATCCAATACGAGTAGAGATCATATTCCACTCAGAGAACCTCCAATCGGATTCAATATAAGTAAATATCATATCTCACTTGGAATCTATCATCAAGACCTTATTGTTTCAACCCATTAATTGTGTGACCTTATAAGTTCATGTATATTTGGCTATGGGCCGAAAAGTCCTTTACAGTCCATAAATCGATAGCGGTCCCTAGCAGGATATAAACGACTCCCAAATATACATAAAGATCATATCGGATGAACCTATATAGTGCCTATATGCCGATCATTTTGTCTTATGATATCAGATCGAATTCAAGACAAGAAGTGTACTATCCTATACTAGCTCGATCCTTCACTTAAACCTGTAGTGAATTACTCAATTGTGATTTGACTACTCAACCACATTCGGTATGGCTATGCACTTCCTTAATCCAACCACATCAAGAGGGTCAGAGATATCTCTCCCATTATATAGAAGGGGCAAATTTCATTTAGATCGCTCATATTTCTTTATATATTTCATAGTAAACCTGAAAGCTACCTTTATGACAACCTAGTTACGGAGTAGTATTTGGCAACCCCAAGTAAACTATTGTACATATAGGAAACCGTGATGATTTCAGATCTAAAGATCCCACATATACTATAAATGAGACCAACTGATGACACTCAAAAATATAACAATTCCCACAGTGTCCCTAGTAGGTCAATCTAATACCGTGTTCTCTAACATGTGTCCACATTATTGATTTAATATCCCTATATCTAAGATCTGTGAAACATGATCATCAATTAATACATATGTTGATCCGTAAATCATAATTATCCCACATAATGACATAAGGTTAGTTTCCCCCTCTCTCTCTTCTTTAATTTTCTCTTCATCTCAATTTGAATTCTGTGTGACACCTTATATTAATTGCATTGAGAGTGCCCTAAGTCAATAATAATTGATTTTTTCGGGAAGTACGAATATTGTTTCATACCTGGACAATGGGATACCGTCGCTAACTAAAGTAGGCCTGTTTGGGACGTGCGAATATAGTTACAACTCGATTAAGAATGCAAATGCTTGTAACTTCTGGAATACCAGAGGAATGCCTCCTGCTGGTCTTGGACAGTTGATATAAATGTTTATATTGTTATTATTAATATCAATTCATCCCAAATTTAAATGGTCTGAAAATATTTCAAGATTTTTTTCCTCACATGGATCTACGTGTTCCCTGGTTCTGGCCCTTCCAGACATTGCTATGAGATTATTCATACTTAATTTGAAGCATCCCTTTCCCCCATTGATTGATAGAATACGATTGATGAAACTCTACCAGCAAAAAAAACACTGTTGCTTCAGTGGCAGGTTGTGGGCTTGGCATGTGCTAAGTCTTGGGGTTCGATTTTGCTGTGTTTTCTACAGTTTTTGTTTAAATTCAAATTTTTGTTTAAACATTTCGGGCGGTACATTGCCAAAATCTCGCCGTCTCCCTCCCTTTTTTTCAACCGAGATATGAATCCCTCTCCTCCACTTACAAATGCCGGACCACATCTAACCATACATAATTCAGAAATATATTTCTATATACTCTGAAATATATTAAGCCAGGCGATCCCCTGCTGGGTCTTCGTTAAAAATCAGAGGATAAAAGATATTTGAAATAGCCAGACCATTAGAACCTAACCATACATAGGACTTGAAGCTTGCATGCAAACTCCAGCTTTCAAGTTGAAGGCTTGAAGTAAGTAAGCCGGCGGGTCTGCGTCCATTCCTGCTCGTACACCACTGTCTCATACTTGCCGCTACCAGCGCCACCGTCCGCCGCATCGAGGACAAGGCGATAGTTGAGCCCTGCGACGACCTGGTCCTCGCCGCTCACCACCTTGCGGAACTGCAGCTGCTCGCCGGCCTGCTTGTTGTGCTCTGCCACGGCCCAGCTGCCGAGATCCTGCACGTGCGGGTCGCTCACGTCTATCTTCTTCCAGCCTCCGGCGAGCGTGCTGGGGCCGGCCGCCGCCGACCTGCCGACGGCTGACACGGCAGTGGCGGCAGCAGCGAGCACGACAGCGCGACGCCCCTCCGCTAGAGCGCTGTCGCTCTTGGCTGGCTCTGGTTTGCGCTCGCCTTTCGCGGCCCTGCACACCGTGAGGCTGCGGCGGGAGGCAACGGTCTGCCTGCCAGCGACAACCGTCATGGCTGGGATGGACGCCGTCGTGGTGAGGGATGCCATGGCAGCGTTCTTTCCTGGTTGGTCTGTTGAGATTGTGGGTGATCGATTCTGGAGAAGAACTGCTTGGTTATAAAGATGCTGCTGCCAGAGGTGCATCAGCGCCTGTTGTTTTCGTTGCTTCTGAAAGGCTCCAACCGCTTGAAACCACGTGGTGGATCTGGATCCAAGTTGAGCATTTGTTTTGATAGGATTCGTTTATTTGTTTTATTCTTTCCAAGGATTTTTGCGCTGAAGTTGAGATTTGTAACTGTTTTTTCACGTGTCACTTACCGTTGTCTGAATGATGTGGACCTCGATTGGAACAGTTTTTGTTGGATCGAAAACGGCGACAGAGGGGGGTGAATGGAGCTCTTTAAAATCACGTCCCCTAAAGTATCCACGATTGACTCTTATCTCCGATAGCTATGAAGAGCTATGAAGATGAAGAAATAAACCCTCTGGAAAGTCAGCTAAACAAGCATGAGAACAAAGCAGAGAAAGATCAGCATCAATCAAAAAGAAAAACAGGAAGATCAAAAATCACATGAGATTCGGGCGGTCAGACCGCAGGTCATGGACCGGTCTGACCTTGCCTTGGCCGCCGGTCTGACCGCTGCCTCAAGGCCGGTCAGACCGCCCATGCTCATCCGGTCTGACCGCCTTGTGCATGCCAGTCTGACCGGTCCTCGGGCAGACAGAGGCTAAATTCAGCCGACAGCAGACTGAAATACTGAATATTCAGAATCTAGCCCATAGCAAGAAATTAAGAGAAATGGATCTGTTTTCCTCAGCCCGAAAGATCAAGACATGATCTAAATAGCAGAGAGAAAGCAGGCAACAAGAGTAATCAACAGAGAATCAATAAATTGAGAGTTTAGCCTAAAATCTGAAAATAGTCATGGGAAAAGACATAGTTTCAAATTGATCAATAATCTCTCAATTTTTGCTCATGACCTTTTGCAAGAAGATTAGCAATGATCTAAACTCTCGAAAGCCCAAATCTCAAGCCTCTGAAAGCAGAGATTTAAAGACCCAAGTGTGCTCTGTACTCAAACCCTAGAAAACTCAAGAGCAGAGGAAATCTTTGACGAAGGTTGCAGATTTCACAGGAGTGATTTAATCTACCAAAAACTCTAAGAAATGGAATGAACATGTGGCCAAGAATCTTTTTCTAACACAGAGCTTTCAAGATTCAACCAATTGATCAAGAAATCAACTCACAGCAGAATATAACAGAGAATAGCTAATAAAAGCAAGAACTGAAATCCAATCCAAAGCACAAAGTTCTCGTATTGATTTTGATACGGAGACATAAATGCTTACAAAGGATTGTTCACAGCCAACTCTTACATCAAGAACACACACTCCTAGAGAATCAAGAACTCAAGCCCCTCTCTCAACACTTACGTAGGAGCTCTCTTCAAGAACAGACACACCCTGCTCTCTCCCACCAACTCTCAACTAATAAAGAAAAAGAGAGGCAAAGCAAAAACCAACTCGTAAAGCCATTTGACTAAAAGCAAAACCCTAAACCATCTCACTCCAAGCCATACATGCACCTGGACACACCTTTCCTATTTATAACCTTCGCTTAACGGGTTTCTTCCTTGCATTGCCTGCTAATCAAAGACCCAAACTGCTTCCTCATGCAGCTTTGCGCTTTTACCGAAACGCCCCTCCTGCACCTTCCGGGAAGCTTCTGCATTCCTTGTCATCCAAGCCTCGCAACCACCTCGAGCCCTCGCCGTCTTCAGCACACCTCGACCGTTCTGACCTCGGCACCACCTGCGCCTAGTCTGGTCCTCTGTGCCTCGCCACGACTCCGCCTCGATGTCCTGCAGTCATCACAGACAAGAAACACATCACGTAGCACCGCTCGACACAAATAATCACAATTCGTATCAGTTAATCATACTTAAGCATAAAGTGGCCCAAAAGCTCAAACGGGAAGAAGAATACACCTCAAGTCCGACCAACCAAACCCGACTGAGCCAAATGCCATCATGGCACGAAACACACAAAACAAACTCAATATTTCCAAAACTCATTATATATATATATATATATATATATATATATATATATATATATATATATATATATATATATATATATATATATATATATATATATATATATATATATATATATATATATATATATATATATATATATATATATATATATAGTAAAAGTATTGAGGACTCCTAGGTGTCCAGACTCCTCAATCCAAAGCCGTCCGATCGCGTATGCACAGTGAGCGGAAGAAACGATGATTAACGGGTTCGGCGGCTGCAGACCCATTGCTTCTCGCCTCTTTCCCCCGGTCTCGCCCTTTCCCCAAATCACTCGTTGCTTCTCGCCTATTTCCCCCGGTCTCGCCCTTTCCCCAAATCGCGCGCGGTTGCTTCACCGGAGGCCAGATCCGCCGTGCACAACACCGTGTCGCCTCCATGAAGAGGAGGAGACGGCCGACGGTGGCGGCCCGGGAGGGTAGCGTCGACCCAAGGGTGGTGGCCGGAGAAGGCGGCGCCCCGAGGAGTTGCCGCCGCTTGAGGTCGTTGCCACCGCCGCCGGGAGCGAGGCGAAGGTGATCTCGCACGCCCGCTCCACTGCGCCACCCACTCCCTCGCCTCTTCCTCGGGCCGCGCCAACTCCCACGCCAGAGTCAAGCTCGAGCTCGACGTGCCCGTGCCGCCGCCCAGGTACGTCGTGGGGGGCATCGCCATGTCGTCCTGCACCACGCCCGGCCGGTAGTAGCCGCTGCTGTAGAGGGAGGTCGTCTGGCCCCTCGGAGGCGGCGAGCCGCCGCGCCTGTGACCCTGCCGGTGCATCCGCGTTCAGCCCCAATGCCGGCGCCGGCCACTACGGCAGCGAGATGGGGTTTCTACATTTAGTTTACTGTGTTTAGTTTGTTCACTGCCATGACTCTCCATGATGATGCTATGATCCATACTTACTATTACAAATCAAACGTTAGGAGAATACTTACTGTTCCTGAACAAATGTGAGGATTATTCTGTACTACATGTACAAACTCAATAATTGCTTTCTTGTTGTAAGGGTATAACATAGGAAACTTAGTGTTCCTGATCCATCCATTAGGAGAATACTCCCCTGAATGTATAGCTCACTTGATTTATTTGTTGTTTTTTCATCCACTAGCCGCACACTCATCTGGCAGTCTGCTTTGACATTTTCCTAGTTGAAAATACTTCCTGCTAGTTGTTCTACTAGTTTATTTGCCTACCTGAAAATACTTCCTGCTATTTGTTCGACTCATTTACTTGCAAATCCTGTTTACTTGACATCAACATTCCCATCTTTTAACTGGCTGTACAATCTGCCATTGTAGGCCATGGCCAAAACAAAGAATCTGATCAAACAATCTAGAGGCAGTAGCTCCAAATCTGCTTTTACTAGGGCTCTGTCTCTGGTGCGCTCCAAAGAAAAATGATGAACAACAGAAGCGTAGAGGTGACAAGGGTTCTTACAGGAGGACTTTGACCATACCATGATTTTTCTGAAATACTGCATGAACATTACTCCCTATGTTTTCGTATGTTCATACTTCCCTGAACTTTTCTTGAGTTCACCATGTTTTCGTATGTACAGACACGTTTTCGTATGTGACAACATGCAGTAGTATCTGGTTTGAAATAGTGTATCTGTCAGTTTGGAGTATGAAAGAGGGTAGTAATTCCACAATTTCTCAAACACGACTCTCATGTTTGTCGGATACATTGGAAGTCCGAGGTATACATTTTTGAAAACACATACCCCCAAACCAAAAGCCACGCAGTACTGATTTCTGAATAACAAAAATACCACCTCTCCAGGGGAATGAGATCCACACCCTATCATGCCGATAGGGACTACCTTGCTCCACCGCCCCCTTTCCCCTCACTAGCGTTGGCTCCGCACAACTACTCGCTGTTCTTGTGTGCCAACGTTGCCAACAAATTCAAAGATCAAATGCAGTGCGAACTCAAAGCGGACGTTGTTTTCGCAAATATATTAACTAAATCCTGTAATCCGGGTGATGCGGCAAAACTGCCTACATCAAGCGGCAAAACTGTCATTCGTCTACATCAATCATTTTAAGTTAACATTTGTTGTCCGATTCAGCTAAAAAAATCACATAAGCTTTCCACCTATAACCCTAACATGATGTACAAATTCGCCGTTCTTAAAAAATGGAAGTCAACACATGCAGTTTTTCCGACATCGTTCTTGTCCATCAACAATTCAACGAGCATTTGTTGCTCGAATGAGATGAAAATTTCACATAAGATTTTTACCTTAACCTCTTACATGACTTAAAAATTCGCCGCTCTAATTCATTACGTGTGGCGTATATAAAATAATGTAAGTAAACATCGTCGTTATTTCTGTGCCGTTTGTCTCCTTCAACCATTTAATATATTTTTCTGTTGTCCGATTTAGACGAAAAATTCACATAAGAATCTCACCTTGAATGCTAACATCACGTGCGAATTTACCACTCTAAATCATTCCGTGCGACATCAAAATATTAATGGAAATAATGCAAGTTGACATACTCGTTTTGTCTATGACGTTCGTGGCCGTAAGTATACCGCTTAATTTTTTTTGAGTATAATACTCGATTTGATCACAATGATTCATGATATGTTACACATAATGATATTTTGCATGCACCATATACTATTAAATTTATATGTACAAGCGAGCATACTTCCAATTCTGTTGTACGGATTTGCATACCTACTCCAAGTGAATTAATACATCGCCAATATACATACCTATTTCACGTTAATAACACATTGAGCAGGAATTCTATTTATGGCAAATAATGATCTAAACACATACATTTTACACGTTAATTCAAAGGTTCTCCACACATACTTGTAAAGGCATCGGTATGTGGATATTTATGGCAATAACGAGTAGTGATCACGCATGCAAGGCAAGCCGGAGAAATAGGATCACGCACGCAAAAGCAAACCGGAGAAATGACGCACATTCAGATCGCTGCATATTTATGGCAATTAATATTCCAGTTTGCACTAATAAATATCCCGTTTGAATACTACGGCAAGCAATATTGGCTAATGGGTATACCCGTTAATCTCATACCTACTACAAAGTAGCACATCTCAATGCGATCTAATGGTTGATAGGTTAGGTGCCTGGACTCCTAGGAGTCCCATTTCGCCTTCCTATATATATATATATGTAAGAGCCCAGATATTTAAGATCCGGAATCCTCTGTGATTCCACCGCACTATTCCCTGGATCAGTAGGTAGTGCTCACAGATTACAGTTCTGAATATCAAAATTCATATCATGCGGAAGCGTAATTAAAATAATAGACTTACTCATGGGCCGTTCGGGCCGAACTCAATAAATTGCAGCAGCGGAAGAACGAAGCACACATGTGGGACCTTCAGGACATGCCCACAGGCAGCCAACTGGAGGTTCGCGACCTAGCCCTTGACATCATCATCTTCTCTGCCAGCTTGTCCAATCTTGTTGCTTTGGCGAGGTGATTTGATTCTGGTTCGTATTTTGTCGCAAAGCGGCGTGAGCACTCCAACCCGTGCTCGCGAGCCAATACACGAAATGCAATTAAATAGTATGCATGGCTTAACAAAGGAGAGGCTCGGGTTAGTTTATTTGCCAAAAATCGCTTTTAGCAGCTTTGTTATTATTTAATCATAGTGTTATTGCTACCACCTAGTGACTACCATAATCGACTTAATCCACCAAATACACTTTCTTTATTGATTGCTGTCTAAGACTCCAAACAACGATTATCATCAAATATGCAATCCACCAATCATACCTTCATTGCTACCTAAATCCTTAAACAATGAGTATCATAACTTATATAATCCATCAACAATTACTGCCTAATACTCCAAACAGCTAGCGACATCATTTATCTAATATCATTTATTTAATCCACCAGTATCTTTTGCATTCTAAATTCTTAACAATCCATTCCTTTCATCATTGATCCACAACCATAACTTGCTTCTTCAATAATCAATCTTACTCTTCCATTATCTATCTCCAACTAATTTCTGAGTATACATCCACCAAGAATATCATTGATCAAGCATATGATTCACTAGTATGTATCCACCAAGAATATCATTGACCAAGTATACAATTCACTAGTATTCTGCCGCCAGGAATATTATTGGTCAAGTTTATACTCCAGGAATTTTTATCATACCCCATACTCCCAAGATCAATTTATCCATCCAGAACTTGTTCAAATCCAAGTCATCCTATTATCACTAACATTTTCCAAGAATTTATCATCCCTCATGGATACCATTAATCAAATCTATACTCCAATTATCATATCTCCAAATTCCCCACATTTCCATTGACTCATCTAGTATTCATTCACATCCTATTAATTCCATTATCGCCAATATCTCCCAAGAATTTAATTTATCAGTTCCATAATCCAGCAAATATCCTTGCACTCCCTAATTCTCCAAAATCATTTACATCATCTATCTAGCCTATCTATTCAACTAGACTCCACCAATTTATTTCTCCCAGAACACACACTATCATTTCCTATTTAAGATCGACATGAATCCACCAATGCCTTTATGTGTATACTACAAGCATCTATTTCCTTTACTCACGACCCTGCTTATTCTTTCCATATTTTATTTTGTAGGAATAGAAATGCCACTATTTGAAATACAATACATAAAATTTCCTGAGACCTAGCAGCTTTGAACAAAAACATAATGTTCAAGAGAATGCAATAATAATAGCGATCCAGATTCCATCCACCGTTACATGGCATCCGCACCATATAGCATCTTTCAGCGTTATAGCCGCTTAACTTACCACTGGGACAATTCCCAGGACAATTCCAAAACAGGGCAGTCCTTCGCCCTTTACTTTTCCATTCCCACCCACAAAGTTTTTGAAATAGAACTATATCTGGTTAAGTTCCCATGTCCGCCCTTGACCGTGGGCACGGCTATTCGAATAGTTTTGACTCTGCAGAGTTGGTACACTTTACCCACAAGAGACAGTTTACCCGTTGCCCCACACGATTCCTTAGCCGTGCGGTTGGGCAAACCATCACAGTAACCGTTCAAAGTACCTCGCCCCTTCCATCATCTCATCTCATGGGAAACTGCCCACTTGCGGTGGGTCCCATAAGTGTGCGGGATGTCCCCCTTCTGAACGCCCAGCAGCTCGATACTTCACCTTGCTAGCACGCCACAGCGGGACTTCACCCTCCGCGGGTGTCCCATTCAAGCCGTCACGCAGACAGCCGCTTGCACTACTTCACTCTCCCACTCATGATGATGACTTTTAGGGTCCGATAAATTTACTAAGCCAAGTTGTACTTTACAGACTTGTGGTTGTACTTGTTTTACACAGGAGGTCATGACAAGATTCGGTCCTTAGGGGTATCTGGGCGGATTTACCACTACTCACTTTGTGCTCCCACCGCACCACATACACACACACACACTCGAACCATCCGCCCAGATATTTAAGCAAGTTGGGGTTTTTGGGAACATAAAATAATCATATCCAAATATATACCAGTCATTCCCACCATGACTGTCCAAACCAAATTTTCTCATGATTAAAGGGATGCTTGGGCGTTCTCGCGCCCATGAATACCTAAGCAATACTAAGCATAGCATATAAATTACGGACTTATTTTCGAAAGGTTACCATTGTTATTTTGCTAGGGCGACAAAGTTCACAAAATCAAGTAATCCAAAGGATGTGTAATCTTATTCAAGACAAGCAATTGGGCACATAACTAGAATCAATTAAACATGTGTTTGCATATAAAATAACAGCATGCAATTTGATAATTTAAACAAAATAATTTGCGTAAAGTGTAGGTTCAACATGATCAAAGTATTGACTCGCCTTGGTGCGGTTTACCGCGATCTTGAGCTCGCTTATAGCTTTCTCTTGGGCTTCTGGTCTTTATCTTCGCTTCGCTCTTGATCACGCCTGATCCTTTGATTCTTCGAGACTCCACTATCTAGCTACACGCTAAATGACTGAATACAAATAAAGGCAAATAACTCAAAAGATCCAAATAAATCCAAATACTTTAAATGCCCGATTTACTTTAAATTATGCATTTATTATGGTTTGAGAATAGGAGGATGATTCGGCTTAGTGTGTTGCAAACACAGCAGTAGCTGGGTTTGAGTGAGAGAACGGGTTATCTGAATAGCTTTACCGTGAGGGAAAATTTTAGGATAATAAGGGATCATAAGTGAGGAAGTATCTACAGGGATTATTTACTTTGGAAAAGAAGTGGCCAAACATAGCCGATTGGAGAAAGACAAGGTTCAATCTTTTTATTAATAACCTCTTTTATTATTTTTGTATTTATCAAGGAAGTTCCATGAGTTAGGGTAGATCTATGTATCGAAGTACGAGTCCAGCTGGGTATGTATTCCTTGCAACTTAGGTTATGGTAAAGGCAACCTGGATTGATGAATGAGATATGTACTTATTCTATAAATCTTTAATAATCCCATTATCATATTTTATGTATCCTCCTATGCATTAGGATTCATTTGTAGGGGCCCTAGCTTGTTACTTCATGCTCAACATTATTATTTATTAAATCAATATCAAGATTTAATTAATGGCGCCAACATTATTTTATCTACATTTTAGTTATTGTTAGGCTCAGCTTCATTTTATTTTAGACTTAGCTATCTGAGCAAAACTTGAGATGTATCATTTTATGTGGAATGTTAGTCTAAATACTAGTTGTCATTATTAACTAAACCTATCATTTGAGATTTATTTATCGGCGATGTACTAAAGATGGGGATTATATTATAAATCCTGGCCTTCTACTTAAGTATATATTGCCTTTTAAATGGTTACGGCATATCATTTGATAAATCTCATGAAGTCTGGATTTGCCATTTATTTGAATCTACCATTAAGATTTATTTAATGGCGGTGGTAATTATTGGGCATATATCTCAATTTTAATCAAGGAAATCTTTATTAAATTCGGTCATTTAATCAAAGTCATAATATTTCTATCAATATCCTTAATTAATAATAAATCTTTTAGACGCTTATTCAAAGCATATAATTAATCATATATGAGATAATCCAAATTTAAGTCTTAAACAATCTCATTTTCATTCTAGTTAAATTTTATTAACTTCTCTAAATTATTCTCAAATTTTCCTTGATTTTTATTAACTAACATGTGTCACAAAAATAAAATAGAAATGTGAGGTAAAATGGTGCAGTAGAGGATTCGAACCCATGACCTCGATCGTGAGTGTGTTAGGCGACGCGGTGACCAACGTGGTAGCTGGTTTTTCTTGACTAAGGGAGGGGACAAAATAGGTAAGGTGACACACGGACTGGGCACCACACAAAGAAAACAGGGAGGCGGCGCTCGGTCAACCGTGTTGCCGCCGGTGAGGCCGGCCGGGGTGGCGGAACTAGCTGGCGAAATGGGTTGCCCTATGCGTGGGGAAGGCTTCGGTGGTGTCGTCGTGGGCTGTGGTGGCGTTGGGAGCGGCCGGAGGCGGGGTGAAATGGGGAGGCGGCAACCGGAGGGGAGGAGGAAGAAATCAGAGCGCGCAGAAGCTATACGGGGTCAAGGGGAGTCTCACCATGCTATTTTCCGAGGCGGGGAGGCACCAGAGGGGGCCGGCGACGTGAGCCTGTGGCGGCGCGGCCATGCGCATGGTGCCGGCGACGCACAGGCGGCGGGAGCTGCGGCCGGCAGTTGCGATGACGTCGGGACACCGAGGTGGTGATCCTATGGCGAGGAATTGGTTGGAGGGGCTTCGTGGAAACAATGGCGGCGGTGGAGGCACATCCGTCCGGCGGTGAGGAAGATGAGTATTCCGGCGAAATCGGCGCTCGCTTTTCCAATCGGGCCGGAGGGGAAGGAGGTGGGGAGTAGGGGAGAGCCGAGAGGTGATTGGAAGGGCGGGGCTTCGTCGAAGCAGCCGGAACGGCGTGGAGGCGCGGCGGCCTGTGCACGGGCGGAAGCGGGAGTGAAGGAGCAGGGGAAGGAGAGAGACGGCGCAGAGCTTCTTATGGTCTCGGGGGAGGTTGTGGAGACCATGGGCGCGCGGGGGAAAACCGTGGGAGGGGGCAGCGCATGGACGCCGCGTGGCGAGGAATCGCTGCGCACGGCAGAGAAGAGAGGAGAGGTGGCGCGGGCGCTCGGGGAAGAAAGGGAAAAGGAGAGAGGGAGGGGGCGGTCCCGCGCGGCAAAGGGAGAGAGGCGCGTGCGGGGGCGCTCGGGAGCGGGGCCAGCGGGCAAGGAGGAGCCGGGCGCGCGGGGCTGGGCCCAGTGGCCAGAGAGAGGAGGCGGGTTGGAGAACTGGGCCGAGCCGGGGGTGGTGGCCGGCCGGCTGCATCTCTTTGTCTCTTTTTGTTTGATTATTTGTTGTGTATTTTTGTACGTAGCATTTGTATTTTATTTATTTTCGCTAGCTCACAAAATTTTCATATTCATATCTCCTTATCACTGGATTAATCCTTGCCTGTGAAAAATTTTTACATACATATATATGTATATATTTACATATATTTTCACGTATGTTAGTATCCATATGCTTGCTCTTATTGTTATTCTTGTTGTTATTTTCAAGATGGCATTTTATGGTTTAAGTCAAATTTCTCCCTTCTTTTTAGGGATCATCTTTTCAGATTCTTATTTTAAGTTTTTTTTTAATTCTCCATTAATTAATTGTATTTGTTTCTTCTGGATCCTTTTAACTTTTGAAACCTTTACCAAATTTCTCAGAAAAACATCATAAACTCCAAATTCAAATAAGCATATTGCAAAATAATTCAAAAACTTCACATTTTCAAATTTCAAAATTTTGGGGATGTTACAAACCTACCCCCCTTAAAATGAATCTCGACCCCGAGATTCCGGTAGAGTAGAAAGAAGCAGGTGAGGTTATTCTGGCTAGCAATGGGCTTCGGGGTGTTGCTCGACGTGTAGTTCTTTAGCTCCACACAGATATGAAAATCTGCACAGTAAGGGTTAGCACTTGAAGAAGTCAAAAGGAAGAGATATACCTTGTTCTTTGACGTTTTTGTCTCATAGCGCTACCCCCCTTAAATAAATGACGATTGTCATTATTCATCTGTTGTACTCTAACTGTCTTGGTCATCAAGAGATTGGTGGGTGGTCTTTTTCACAGTGATGTTGTTTTCCTTAAATTTTGGAAGGTTGCAGAGTCTTCGCTTCTTTTGGATTGCCCTGGTTTCAGGTTACTTGTTGCTTCGTTCCTTTGGATCCGATGGGGTTTTAAGCAAGAGGTAAGAGAGAATAGCATGAGGTAAGGATAGAATCGTGGGGATAAGATAATACAAACACATTCTAACTTTAAAAGAGCACATCCAGGGAGCTGGAGTGATACTGAGCCACACAATTTTTTTTGTTAAAGCAAGCTTTTCCTGTGACTGCGAAATAGGACACCGGGGGCAAGAAGACAGTGCACAGGGACCAACGAAAATCTTGTGACAATACAACGTCTATTCGGGAAAGCACACATAAGAGGCATAGGGTTTATCTGCATAGTTCGCTTAAAACGAACCACCTTATCTTCCTGAATATTTTCAACGTTCCTAACCTTATCTCTTGAGTAGGGGTATGAGAAGAGGAACAAAACTTTCCTTTTAAAATCAATAGAGAGTAGGGGGAAGTATTTGGGGTATTTTGATTGATATCAACATTCTTTCTCATTTTATCAGTTTGAATTCGGGATAAGAGCTTTAGAAGTATAAATGGCTAGGGCAGCATATGGATAAGAGAGAATCATCTAAAAGAGATGAGAATGAGTGATACAACTTATATTTTTCGAAATAGATTTTTAGAAAATAATTCTAGTTATGAAACTAACGACCAGGCTAACTAGGTCACGACCTGCAGTCGATATGCTCTGATACCATCACTGTAAGAGCCCAGATATTTAAGATCCGGAATCCTCTGTGATTCCACCGCACTATTCCCTGGATCAGTAGGTAGTGCTCACAGATTACAGTTCTGAATATCAAAATTCATATCATGCGGAAGCGTAATTAAAATAATAGACTTACTCATGGGCCGTTCGGGCCGAACTCAATAAATTGCAGCAGCGGAAGAACGAAGCACACATGTGGGACCTTCAGGACATGCCCACAGGCAGCCAACTGGAGGTTCGCGACCTAGCCCTTGACATCATCATCTTCTCTGCCAGCTTGTCCAATCTTGTTGCTGAGGCGAGGTGATTTGATTCACAGTTACGTATTTTGTCGCAAAAGCGAGCGTGAGCACTCCAACCCCGTGCTCCGCGAGCCAATACACAGAATGCAATTAAATAGTATGCATGGCTTAACAAAGGAGAGGCTCGGGTTAGTTTATTTGCCAAAAATCGCTTTTAGCAGCTTTGTTATTATTTAATCATAGTGTTATTGCTACCACCTAGTGACTACCATAATCGACTTAATCCACCAAATACACTTTCTTTATTGATTGCTGTCTAAGACTCCAAACAACGATTATCATCAAATATGCAATCCACCAATCATACCTTCATTGCTACCTAAATCCTTAAACAGCGAGTATCATAACTTATATAATCCACTGAACAATTACTGCCTAATACTCCAAACAGCTAGCGACATCATTTATCTAATATCATTTATTTAATCCACCAGTATCTTTTGCATTCTAAATTCTTAACAATCCATTCCTTTCATCATTGATCCACAACCATAACTTGCTTCTTCAATAATCAATCTTACTCTTCCATTATCTATCTCCAACTAATTTCTGAGTATACATCCACCAAGAATATCATTGATCAAGCATATGATTCACTAGTATGTATCCACCAAGAATATCATTGACCAAGTATACAATTCACTAGTATTCTGCCGCCAGGAATATTATTGGTCAAGTTTATACTCCAGGAATTTTTATCATACCCCATACTCCCAAGATCAATTTATCCATCCAGAACTTGTTCAAATCCAAGTCATCCTATTATCACTAACATTTTCCAAGAATTTATCATCCCTCATGGATACCATTAATCAAATCTATACTCCAATTATCATATCTCCAAATTCCCCACATTTCCATTGACTCATCTAGTATTCATTCACATCCTATTAATTCCATTATCGCCAATATCTCCCAAGAATTTAATTTATCGGTTCCATAATCCAGCAAATATCCTTGCACTCCTAATTCTCCAAAATCATTTACATCATCTATCTAGCCTATCTATTCAACTAGACTCCACCAATTTATTTCTCCCAGAACACACACTATCATTTCCTATTTAAGATCGACATGAATCCACCAATGCCTTTATGTGTATACTACAAGCATCTATTTCCTTTACTCACGACCGCTGCTTATTCTTTCCATATTTTATTTTGTAGGAATAGAAATGCCACTATTTGAAATACAATACATAAAATTTCCTGAGACCTAGCAGCTTTGAACAAAAACATAATGTTCAAGAGAATGCAATAATAATAGCGATCCAGATTCCATCCACCGTTACATGGCATCCGCACCATATAGCATCTTTCAGCGTTATAGCCGCTTAACTTACCACTGGGACAATTCCCAGGACAATTCCAAAACAGGGCAGTCCTTCGCCCTTTACTTTTCCATTCCCACCCACAAAGTTTTTGAAATAGAACTATATCTGGTTAAGTTCCCATGTCCGCCCTTGACCGTGGGCACGGCTATTCGAATAGTTTTGACTCTGCAGAGTTGGTACACTTTACCCACAAGAGACGGTTTACCGTTGCCCACACGATTCCTTAGCCGTGCGGTTGGGCAAACCATCACAAGAACTGTTCAAAGTACCTCGCCCCTTCCATCATCTCATCTCATGGGAAACTGCCCACTTGCGGTGGGTCCCATAAGTGTGCGGGATGTCCCCCTTCTGAACGCCCAGCAGCTCGATACTTCACCTTGCTAGCACGCCACAGCGGGACTTCACCCTCCTCGGGTGTCCCATTCAAGCCGTCACGCAGACAGCCGCTTGCACTACTTCACTCTCCCACTCATGATGATGACTTTTAGGGTCCGATAAATTTACTAAGCCAAGTTGTACTTTACAGACTTGTGGTTGTACTTGTTTTACACAGGAGGTCATGACAAGATTCGGTCCTTAGGGGTATCTGGGCGGATTTACCACTACTCACTTTGTGCTCCCACCGCACCACATACACACACACACACACTCGAACCATCCGCCGAGATATTTAAGCAAGTTGGGGTTTTGGGAACATAAAATAATCATATCCAAATATATACCAGTCATTCCCACCATGACTGTCCAAACCAAATTTTCTCATGATTAAAGGGATGCTTGGGCGTTCTCGCGCCCATGAATACCTAAGCAATACTAAGCATAGCATATAAATTACGGACTTATTTTCGAAAGGTTACCATTGTTATTTTGCTAGGGCGACAAAGTTCACAAAATCAAGTAATCCAAAGGATGTGTAATCTTATTCAAGACAAGCAATTGGGCACATAACTAGAATCAATTAAACATGTGTTTGCATATAAAATAACAGCATGCAATTTGATAATTTAAACAAAAATAATTTGCAGAAAGTGTAGGTTCAACATGATCAAAGTATTGACTCGCCTTGGTGCGGTTTACCGCGATCTTGAGCTCGCTTATAGCTTTCTCTTGGGCTTCTGGTCTTTATCTTCGCTTCGCTCTTGATCACGCCTGATCCTTTGATTCTTCGAGACTCCACTATCTAGCTACACGCTAAATGACTGAATACAAATAAAGGCAAATAACTCAAAAGATCCAAATAAATCCAAATACTTTAAATGCCCGATTTACTTTAAATTATGCATTTATTATGGTTTGAGAATAGGAGGATGATTCGCTTAGTGTGTTGCAAACACAGCAGAGAGTTGAGTTTGAGTGAGAGAACGGGTTATCTGAATAGCTTTACCGTGAGGGAAAATTTTAGGATAATAAGGGATCATAAGTGAGGAAGTATCTACAGGATTATTTACTTTGGAAAAGAAGTGGCCAAACATAGCCGATTGGAGAAAGACAAGGTTCAATCTTTTATTAATAACCTCTTTTATTATTTTTGTATTTATCAAGGAAGTTCCATGAGTTAGGGTAGATCTATGTATCGAAGTACAGTCCATTTGGGTATGTATTCCTTGCAACTTAGGTTATGGTAAAGGCAACCTGGATTGATGAATGAGATATGTACTTATTCTATAAATCTTTAATAATCCCATTATCATATTTTATGTATCCTCCTATGCATTAGGATTCATTTGTAGGGGCCCTAGCTTGTTACTTCATGCTCAACATTATTATTTATTAAATCAATATCAAGATTTAATTAATGGCGCCAACATTATTTTATCTACATTTTAGTTATTGTTAGGCTCAGCTTCATTTTATTTTAGACTTAGCTATCTGAGCAAAACTTGAGATGTATCATTTTATGTGGAATGTTAGTCTAAATACTAGTTGTCATTATTAACTAAACCTATCATTTGAGATTTATTTATCGGCAATGTACTAAAGATGGGGATTATATTATAAATCCTGGCCTTCTACTTAAGTATATATTGCCTTTTAAATGGTTACGGCATATCATTTGATAAATCTCATGAAGCTGCTGGATTTGCCATTTATTTGAATCTACCATTAAGATTTATTTAATGGCGGTAGGGTAATTATTGGGCATATATCTCAATTTTAATCAAGGGAAATCTTTATTAAATTCGGTCATTTAATCAAAGTCATAATATTTCTATCAATATCCTTAATTAATAATAAATCTTTTAGACGCTTATTCAAAGCATATAATTAATCATATATGAGATAATCCAAATTTAAGTCTTAAACAATCTCATTTTCATTCTAGTTAAATTTTATTAACTTCTCTAAATTATTCTCAAATTTTCCTTGATTTTTATTAACTAACATGTGTCACAAAAATAAAATAGAAATGTGAGGTAAAATGGTGCAGCCGAAGGATTCGAACCCATGACCTCGACTGTGAGTGTGTTAGGCAGACGCTGGTGACCAACGTGGTAGCTGGTTTTTCTTGACTAAGGGAGGGGGACAAAATAGGTAAGGTGACACACGGACCTGGGCACCACACAGCAAAAACAGGGGAGGCGGGCGGCGCTCGGTCAACCGTGTTGCCGCCGGTGAGGGCCGGCCGGGGTGGCGGAACTAGCTGGCGAAATGGGTTGCCCTATGCGTGGGGAAGGCTTCGGTGGTGTCGTCGTGGGCTGTGGTGGCGTTGGGAGCGGCCGGAGGCGGGGTGAAATGGGGAGGCGGCAACCGGAGGGGAGGAGGAAGAAATCAGAGCGCGCAGAAGCTATACGGGGTCAAGGGGAGTCTCACCATGCTATTTTCCGAGGCGGGGAGGCACCAGAGGGGGCCGGCGACGTGAGCTCGTGGCGGCGCGCCATGCGCATGGTGCCGGCGACGCGGCAAAGCGGAGCTGCGGCGGCGATTGCGATGACGTCGGGACACCGAGGTGGTGATCCTATGGCGAGGAATTGGTTGGAGGGGCTTCGTGGAAACAATGGCGGCGGTGGAGGCACATCCGTCCGGCGGTGAGGAAGATGAGTATTCCGGCGAAATCGGCGCTCGCTTTTCCAATCGGGCCGGAGGGGAAGGAGGTGGGGAGTAGGGGAGAGCCGAGAGGTGATTGGAAGGGCGGGGCTTCGTCGAAGCAGCCGGAACGGCGTGGAGGCGCGGCGGCCTGTGCACGGCGAGCGGGAGTGAAGGAGCAGGGGAAGGAGAGAGACGGCGCAGAGCTTCTTATGGTCTCGGGGGAGGTTGTGGAGACCATGGGCGCGCGGGGGAAAACCGTGGGAGGGGGCAGCGCATGGACGCCGCGTGGCGAGGAATCGCTGCGCACGGCAGAGAAGAGAGGAGAGGTGGCGCGGGCGCTCGGGGAAGAAAGGGAAAAGGAGAGAGGGAGGGGGCGGTCCCGCGCGGCAAAGGGAGAGAGCGCGTGCGGGCGCTCGGGGCGGGCAGCGGGCAGGAGGAGCGGCGCGCGGGGTGAGCCCGAGGCTGAGAGAGAGAGGCGGGTTGGAGAACTGGGCCGAGCCGGGGGTGGTGGCCGGCCGGCTGCATCTCTTTGTCTCTTTTTGTTTGATTATTTGTTGTGTATTTTTGTACGTAGCATTTGTATTTTATTTATTTTCGCTAGCTCACAAAATTTTCATATTCATATCTCCTTATCACTGGATTAATCCTTGCCTGTGAAAAATTTTTACATACATATATATGTATATATTTACATATATTTTCACGTATGTTAGTATCCATATGCTTGCTCTTATTGTTATTCTTGTTGTTATTTTCAAGATGGCATTTTATGGTTTAAGTCAAATTTCTCCCTTCTTTTAAGGGATCATCTTTTCAGATTCTTATTTTAAGTTTTTTTTTAATTCTCCATTAATTAATTGTATTTGTTTCTTCTGGATCCTTTTAACTTTTGAAACCTTTACCAAATTTCTCAGAAAAACATCATAAACTCCAAATTCAAATAAGCATATTGCAAAATAATTCAAAAACTTCACATTTTCAAATTTCAAAATTTTGGGGATGTTACAAACCTACCCCCCTTAAAATGAATCTCGACCCCGAGATTCCGGTAGAGTAGAAAGAAGCAGGTGAGGTTATTCTGGCTAGCAATGGGCTTCGGGGTGTTGCTCGACGTGTAGTTCTTTAGCTCCACACAGATATGAAAATCTGCACAGTAAGGGTTAGCACTTGAAGAAGTCAAAAGGAAGAGATATACCTTGTTCTTTGACGTTTTTGTCTCATAGCGCTACCCCCCTTAAATAAATGACGATTGTCATTATTCATCTGTTGTACTCTAACTGTCTTGGTCATCAAGAGATTGGTGGGTGGTCTTTTTCACAGTGATGTTGTTTTCCTTAAATTTTGGAAGGTTGCGAGTCTTCGCTTCTTTTGGATTGCCCTGTTTGAGTGTTACTTGTTGCTTGTTCCTTTGGATCCGATGGGGTTTTAAGCAAGAGGTAAGAGAGAATAGCATGAGGTAAGGATAGAATCGTGGGGATAAGATAATACAAACACATTCTAACTTTAAAAGAGCACATCCAGGGAGCTGGAGTGATACTGAGCCACACAATTTTTTTTGTTAAAGCAAGCTTTTCCTGTGATTGCGAAATAGGACACCGGGGGCAAGAAGACAGTGCACAGGGACCAACGAAAATCTTGTGACAATACAACGTCTATTCGGGAAAGCACACATAAGAGGCATAGGGTTTATCTGCATAGTTCGCTTAAAACGAACCACCTTATCTTCCTGAATATTTTCAACGTTCCTAACCTTATCTCTTGAGTAGGGGTATGAGAAGAGGAACAAAACTTTCCTTTTAAAATCAATAGAGAGTAGGGGGAAGTATTTGGGGTATTTTGATTGATATCAACATTCTTTCTCATTTTATCAGTTTGAATTCGGGATAAGAGCTTTAGAAGTATAAATGGCTAGGGCAGCATATGGATAAGAGAGAATCATCTAAAAGAGATGAGAATGAGTGATACAACTTATATTTTTCGAAATAGATTTTTAGAAAATAATTCTAGTTATGAAACTAACGACCAGGCTAACTAGGTCACGACCTGCAGTCGATATGCTCTGATACCATCACTGTAAGAGCCCAGATATTTAAGATCCGGAATCCTCTGTGATTCCACCGCACTATTCCCTGGATCAGTAGGTAGTGCTCACAGATTACAGTTCTGAATATCAAAATTCATATCATGCGGAAGCGTAATTAAAATAATAGACTTACTCATGGGCCGTTCGGGCCGAACTCAATAAATTGCAGCAGCGGAAGAACGAAGCACACATGTGGGACCTTCAGGACATGCCCACAGGCAGCCAACTGGAGGTTCGCGACCTAGCCCTTGACATCATCATCTTCTCTGCCAGCTTGTCCAATCTTGTTGCTGAGGCGAGGTGATTTGATTCCTGGTTCTGTATTTTGTCGCAAAAGCGAGCGTGAGCACTCCAACCCCGTGCTCCGCGAGCCAATACACAGAATGCAATTAAATAGTATGCATGGCTTAACAAAGGAGAGGCTCGGGTTAGTTTATTTGCCAAAAATCGCTTTTAGCAGCTTTGTTATTATTTAATCATAGTGTTATTGCTACCACCTAGTGACTACCATAATCGACTTAATCCACCAAATACACTTTCTTTATTGATTGCTGTCTAAGACTCCAAACAACGATTATCATCAAATATGCAATCCACCAATCATACCTTCATTGCTACCTAAATCCTTAAACAGCGAGTATCATAACTTATATAATCCACTGAACAATTACTGCCTAATACTCCAAACAACTAGCGACATCATTTATCTAATATCATTTATTTAATCCACCAGTATCTTTTGCATTCTAAATTCTTAACAATCCATTCCTTTCATCATTGATCCACAACCATAACTTGCTTCTTCAATAATCAATCTTACTCTTCCATTATCTATCTCCAACTAATTTCTGAGTATACATCCACCAAGAATATCATTGATCAAGCATATGATTCACTAGTATGTATCCACCAAGAATATCATTGACCAAGTATACAATTCACTAGTATTCGCACGCCAGAATATTATTGGTCAAGTTTATACTCCAGAATTTTATCATACCCCATACTCCCAAGATCAATTTATCCATCCGAACTTGTTCAAATCCAAGTCATCCTATTATCACTAACATTTTCCAAGAATTTATCATCCCTCATGGATACCATTAATCAAATCTATACTCCAATTATCATATCTCCAAATTCCCACATTTCCATTGACTCATCTAGTATTCATTCACATCCTATTAATTCCATTATCGCCAATATCTCCCAAGAATTTAATTTATCAGTTCCATAATCCAGCAAATATCCTTGCACTCCTAATTCTCCAAAATCATTTACATCATCTATCTAGCCTATCTATTCAACTAGACTCCACCAATTTATTTCTCCCAGACACACACTATCATTTCCTATTTAAGATCGACATGAATCCACCAATGCCTTTATGTGTATACTACAAGCATCTATTTCCTTTACTCACGACCACCTTATTCTTTCCATATTTTATTTTGTAGGAATAGAAATGCCACTATTTGAAATACAATACATAAAATTTCCGAGACCTAGCACTTTGAACAAAACATAATGTTCAAGAGAATGCAATAATAATAGCGATCCGATTCCATCCACCGTTACATGGCATCCGCACCATATAGCATCTTTCAGCGTTATAGCCGCTTAACTTACCACTGGGACAATTCCCAGGACAATTCCAAAACAGGGCAGTCCTTCGCCCTTTACTTTTCCATTCCCACCCACAAAGTTTTTGAAATAGAACTATATCTGGTTAAGTTCCCATGTCCGCCCTTGACCGTGGGCACGGCTATTCGAATAGTTTTGACTCTGCAGAGTTGGTACACTTTACCCACAAGAGACAGTTTACCCGTTGCCCCACACGATTCCTTAGCCGTGCGGTTGGGCAAACCATCACAGTAACCGTTCAAAGTACCTCGCCCCTTCCATCATCTCATCTCATGGGAAACTGCCCACTTGCGGTGGGTCCCATAAGTGTGCGGGATGTCCCCCTTCTGAACGCCCAGCAGCTCGATACTTCACCTTGCTAGCACGCCACAGCGGGACTTCACCCTCCGCGGGTGTCCCATTCAAGCCGTCACGCAGACAGCCGCTTGCACTACTTCACTCTCCCACTCATGATGATGACTTTTAGGGTCCGATAAATTTACTAAGCCAAGTTGTACTTTACAGACTTGTGGTTGTACTTGTTTTACACAGGAGGTCATGACAAGATTCGGTCCTTAGGGGTATCTGGGCGGATTTACCACTACTCACTTTGTGCTCCCACCGCACCACATACACACACACACACACTCGAACCATCCGCCCAGATATTTAAGCAAGTTGGGGTTTTTGGGAACATAAAATAATCATATCCAAATATATACCAGTCATTCCCACCATGACTGTCCAAACCAAATTTTCTCATGATTAAAGGGATGCTTGGGCGTTCTCGCGCCCATGAATACCTAAGCAATACTAAGCATAGCATATAAATTACGGACTTATTTTCGAAAGGTTACCATTGTTATTTTGCTAGGGCGACAAAGTTCACAAAATCAAGTAATCCAAAGGATGTGTAATCTTATTCAAGACAAGCAATTGGGCACATAACTAGAATCAATTAAACATGTGTTTGCATATAAAATAACAGCATGCAATTTGATAATTTAAACAAAAATAATTTGCAGAAAGTGTAGGTTCAACATGATCAAAGTATTGACTCGCCTTGGTGCGGTTTACCGCGATCTTGAGCTCGCTTATAGCTTTCTCTTGGGCTTCTGGTCTTTATCTTCGCTTCGCTCTTGATCACGCCTGATCCTTTGATTCTTCGAGACTCCACTATCTAGCTACACGCTAAATGACTGAATACAAATAAAGGCAAATAACTCAAAAGATCCAAATAAATCCAAATACTTTAAATGCCCGATTTACTTTAAATTATGCATTTATTATGGTTTGAGAATAGGAGGATGATTCGGCTTAGTGTGTTGCAAACACAGCAGTAGCTGGGTTTGAGTGAGAGAACGGGTTATCTGAATAGCTTTACCGTGAGGGAAAATTTTAGGATAATAAGGGATCATAAGTGAGGAAGTATCTACAGGGATTATTTACTTTGGAAAAGAAGTGGCCAAACATAGCCGATTGGAGAAAGACAAGGTTCAATCTTTTTATTAATAACCTCTTTTATTATTTTTGTATTTATCAAGGAAGTTCCATGAGTTAGGGTAGATCTATGTATCGAAGTACGAGTCTGGCTGGGTATGTATTCCTTGCAACTTAGGTTATGGTAAAGGCAACCTGGATTGATGAATGAGATATGTACTTATTCTATAAATCTTTAATAATCCCATTATCATATTTTATGTATCCTCCTATGCATTAGGATTCATTTGTAGGGGCCCTAGCTTGTTACTTCATGCTCAACATTATTATTTATTAAATCAATATCAAGATTTAATTAATGGCGCCAACATTATTTTATCTACATTTTAGTTATTGTTAGGCTCAGCTTCATTTTATTTTAGACTTAGCTATCTGAGCAAAACTTGAGATGTATCATTTTATGTGGAATGTTAGTCTAAATACTAGTTGTCATTATTAACTAAACCTATCATTTGAGATTTATTTATCGGCGATGTACTAAAGATGGGGATTATATTATAAATCCTGGCCTTCTACTTAAGTATATATTGCCTTTTAAATGGTTACGGCATATCATTTGATAAATCTCATGAAGCTGCTGGATTTGCCATTTATTTGAATCTACCATTAAGATTTATTTAATGGCGGCAGGGTAATTATTGGGCATATATCTCAATTTTAATCAAGGGAAATCTTTATTAAATTCGGTCATTTAATCAAAGTCATAATATTTCTATCAATATCCTTAATTAATAATAAATCTTTTAGACGCTTATTCAAAGCATATAATTAATCATATATGAGATAATCCAAATTTAAGTCTTAAACAATCTCATTTTCATTCTAGTTAAATTTTATTAACTTCTCTAAATTATTCTCAAATTTTCCTTGATTTTTATTAACTAACATGTGTCACAAAAATAAAATAGAAATGTGAGGTAAAATGGTGCAGCCGAAGGATTCGAACCCATGACCTCGATCGTGAGTGTGTTAGGCGACGCCGTGACCAACGTGGTAGCTGGTTTTTCTTGACTAAGGGAGGGGACAAAATAGGTAAGGTGACACACGGACTGGGCACCACACAAAAAAAGGGAGGCGGGCGGCGCTCGGTCAACCGTGTTGCCGCCGGTGAGGGCCGGCCGGGTGGCGGAACTAGCTGGCGAAATGGGTTGCCCTATGCGTGGGAAGGCTTCGTGGTGTCGCCGTGGGCTGTGGTGGCGTTGGGAGCGGCCGAGGCGGGTGAAATGGGGAGGCGGCAACCGAGGGGAGGAGGAAGAAATCGAGCGCGCGGCTTATACGGGGTCAAGGGGAGTCTCACCATGCTATTTTCCGAGGCGGGGAGGCACCAGAGGGGGCCGGCGACGTGAGCCTGTGGCGGCGCGGCCATGCGCATGGTGCCGGCGACGCACAGGCGGCGGGAGCTGCGGCCGGCAGTTGCGATGACGTCGGGACACCGAGGTGGTGATCCTATGGCGAGGAATTGGTTGGAGGGGCTTCGTGGAAACAATGGCGGCGGTGGAGGCACATCCGTCCGGCGGTGAGGAAGATGAGTATTCCGGCGAAATCGGCGCTCGCTTTTCCAATCGGGCCGGAGGGGAAGGAGGTGGGGAGTAGGGGAGAGCCGAGAGGTGATTGGAAGGGCGGGGCTTCGTCGAAGCAGCCGGAACGGCGTGGAGGCGCGGCGGCCTGTGCACGGGCGGAAGCGGGAGTGAAGGAGCAGGGGAAGGAGAGAGACGGCGCAGAGCTTCTTATGGTCTCGGGGGAGGTTGTGGAGACCATGGGCGCGCGGGGGAAAACCGTGGGAGGGGGCAGCGCATGGACGCCGCGTGGCGAGGAATCGCTGCGCACGGCAGAGAAGAGAGGAGAGGTGGCGCGGGCGCTCGGGGAAGAAAGGGAAAAGGAGAGAGGGAGGGGGCGGTCCCGCGCGGCAGAGGGAGAGAGGCGCGTGCGGGGGCGCTCGGGAGCGGGGCCAGCGGGCAAGGAGGAGCCGGGCGCGCGGGGCTGGGCCCAGTGGCCAGAGAGAGGAGGCGAGTTGGAGAACTGGGCCGAGCCGGGGGTGGTGGCCGGCCGGCTGCATCTCTTTGTCTCTTTTTGTTTGATTATTTGTTGTGTATTTTTGTACGTAGCATTTGTATTTTATTTATTTTCGCTAGCTCACAAAATTTTCATATTCATATCTCCTTATCACTGGATTAATCCTTGCCTGTGAAAAATTTTTACATACATATATATGTATATATTTACATATATTTTCACGTATGTTAGTATCCATATGCTTGCTCTTATTGTTATTCTTGTTGTTATTTTCAAGATGGCATTTTATGGTTTAAGTCAAATTTCTCCCTTCTTTTTAGGGATCATCTTTTCAGATTCTTATTTTAAGTTTTTTTTTTAATTCTCCATTAATTAATTGTATTTGTTTCTTCTGGATCCTTTTAACTTTTGAAACCTTTACCAAATTTCTCAGAAAAACATCATAAACTCCAAATTCAAATAAGCATATTGCAAAATAATTCAAAAACTTCACATTTTCAAATTTCAAAATTTATATATATATATATATATATATATATATATATATATATATATATATATATATATATATATATATATATATATATATATATATATATATATATATATATATATATATATATATATATATATATATATATATATATATATATATATATATATATATATATATATATATATATATATATATATATATATATATGATAAAATAGCGTATTATTCAAAAGTTCACAAAATAGAGGCAATATAATCATCTCTATAATTGTCTCTAGAGAATATTACTAACAATCTACTATTTGCACTAGAGTCACTCATCAAGTATCTAAACCCTATAGATCTCATATGCGCCTCATGCTTGAGTTGCGGAAGAGACTTTATCAACGAATCAACAATATTTAAATCCTTGTGCACTTTGCATATCTTCACATCATCTCTTTTTACTGTCCCTTGCTTGGAACATTTTCGGTTTACTACTTCTGTATTAAGACAAAACAGAAACCCTAACTATAATAAAAAAACCATTCTTTTCATTTTAGATGATAGCATCGGTGTAACCATAGAAGCGTTATAATTATTTATATAATTGTCTTTAGGACAATTTATGCATGAGCGCCAGGTGTTTTCGTTGCTTCTGAAAGGACTGATCCAATCCCTTGGAACCACGTGGTGGATCTGGATACAAGTTGAGCATTCGTTTTTATAGGATTGCAAGCTTTATTGGTTTTATTCTTTCCAACAATATTTGCGCTGATGTAGCTGCCTTTCACGTGTCATCGAACGTTGTCTGACTGATGTGGACCTCGATTGGAACAGTTTTGCATGTTTCCATGGATGTTGATTTGGAGTGCGTGATTTAATTCTCATGTGCCGTGGAGTGCAAGTTGATTTGGCATGTTTTGTCCATTTGCCACATGCGAAAATGAAGTGTCTGGAATTCCGACCCTATCCTGGCCCTCCCATCCACCACAGAAATCTCGGTTGAAGAAGCTTCGTCAAGCGCAACAATGGAATAGATACTTGGCCTCGTTTATTTCAGCGATAGCTGTCTTTTAATTTTTAATTTACTATTACTTTATTTTGTTTTTCTGGGTTTTGGTTTTTTTGGATTTTTATCTTTTTTCTATATTTTTTCGTATTGTCTGTGATAGGCTAACATATTTTTTATTTTTTAAGTTTAATTACGTCATATAAGCAATCATTAACTATAGTAAAAAAAGTCATAAATTATTGTCAAACTGAGCACCATCACAGAGGAGTGTTTGGGAAATTTGTCGCAGCAAAGATGGGAATAGTATGCATAGGGAAAGAAATGATCACAAATGATCAAAGATATCTTCCTACAAGACCCAGTGGTGGGTCCAGGAATTGATCACAGGGCTGCAAGTATCTTCCTACCACTTACATAACGTTTGATATCCCAGCTTGTCACCTTTCGTTTATGATCATCGCATGTCACAAAGGACGTTAGAAGTAATCTTGTTAGTATCCAAGTACCAGTCGTGTATGAGAAGTGAAAACCGAATTTAGCCGTTTTTAAATGCGTATTTGTAAGAATAGCAGTCAATCCACCGAAATCACAAAAATATTCTATTCACCACACGGCCACCACGCCGATGTCGACGTGAGGGTAACATGTGAGGGTGCCGCACAGCCACCGTGCTCCTGCCCCTATGCTGCACACTTCAGCTAATTAAACCGGCTAAGCTGTCTTAACTTGAGGCTGCCTTAACTCGAGGGAGAAGAAATAAAACAAAATGAAAGAAAACGGCAGCGGTGGTGCTCCCGGAAAAATACCAATGTATTGTGTTCGCGCATCACGTCCAGAAGTTGCAAATGCGTGAAGATCGCAGGAGATCACGTCCAGGCGGAGCTGCTCCTTTGCGTTCACGCAAGGCAGGCGTCATGTCGTATCGACCTTCACGTCCAGCACTGCTGCTTCGCTTGTTCACGTGAACACTAGCAAGAGGCGCTGCTTTGGAATTTTTTTGTACGGATAATCCATTTTTTATTCGAAATTACATAAATATACCTGCGGGAAAATTTTTTACAAAAATAGGCTCCAGTCGCCGAATGGTTGGGCGACTGGAGCCTATCGCCCAACCAGACCGCGACACAATTTGTCTCGCTGCACAGTAGAGCGACTACATCCAGTCGCTCTTCCGTTAAGCGACTAGCATGCAGTCGCTCTTCCGTTAAGCGACTAGCATGCAGTCGCCATCCCGTAGGGCGACTGCATGTAGCCCCCCGTGTTTTGTTTTAGATTTTGTGAATTTTGTAACGTTGAACGGGTAAAAAATACGGTGAAGTTGTAATAAAAGTTTATGTTCATTGTATATTGTAGGTGTGCAAAAAGTTTTAAAATTTTTTTTTCATGAAAGATTGAGTACAGAACGATCGATACATACACTGTTAAGTGAGATAGTTTATGTGCGGAGAGAGATAATAGACTTATGTAAATTTAAATAAACTTCATATTATAACTGTGAGTAACATGCCGCATGTTTTTTCATTACATGCATAAATACATAGCATCTGCAGCGTCGCCTCACTAGTCACCCTAGTGTGCCCGTCACCGCGCCGCGTCCTCCCATACGGCCTCGCTTAGCCCTCCTCCGTGCAACGGGTTAGGGCGATCCGAAAAAGTAAAACGAGGAGGAGGGTGTCTATCCGCGGGCGGGGCGAGTCACCGCACCTCTGCTGTGTGCTCTCGGTGCACCGGGAGGGCACCGCGAGAAAGAACTCGCGGTGCGACGTCGGAGTAGTGTCCATGCCACTCCGGTGTAGACGCAAAAATCGGTCCACTTCCTCCCGCACGGGAGATGCCGAGACGCCGCCGTCTTCTTGGTAAGTACCGCAATATTAATAACGTTAGTTCGTTGCATGTCGTCTTCGGATAAACACGATATAAGAACCTCTGCGTGCCGTGCTGGCGCCATCCACGCAGGAGGAGGCGTACACCCCGCGTAGAAGGCGTGAAGTGAACCGGTGTAGGAGGCCCCGCCAGCCGAACCCCGGCTGCTCCGGTGAGGTGGTGGAGGACGTATCCACGTAGGTGCACCGAGTGGTGCCACGCTGGTCGGGTGGACGAGCGATCGGCGGTGGGCGTGGAGACCGCCGGTAGCCTCGTGCAGGAGAGTAGGCTAACGATACGTCTACACCCGTCGTGCACCCGACGCGCAAAGCTGATGCCCTCCTCATGGGTCGATCGCACCATCGAGAGCCTCTCGATCGTGTCCGAGTCGAGGCATAGGCGTAACCGACGTCACCGACACAAAGACATAAAATGGTTGATTATCGAAACGACATTACCATTTGGGAATCTTTGAAATGACATGAAACGTACCGCGATGTGAGCGTCGCGCGCGTCGCGGGTGCGTGTCCGTCGGAGCGGCGACGTGTGTGGCAGGCGGTCTACCACATATACGAGCCTGGTACGGGTCCGCGGCTGGTACCAGCGCAGGTACTCGGCGTACTCCCTGCTGTCGTACGGGCTGTCCTCCTCCACGCGGTCGTCGAGCGCACCCTGCCACTGCTCGACCCATGGCTGCATCCTCAACGACCAGTCGGTGCCTCTTTTCACTCCCTTCGCGCTTTGCCTGCGTATAGAACCATTACTGGATGTGAGATACTTGCGAACGCAGTAGTAAGTATGTAAATATTTAGCAGAAACGATCACTCACCCGTGCACGTGGCGCGGAATCGATGGTCCGATCGTGCAGAACCGGCCGCCGTGAGCCGAATCGCCGCATCACCGTGGGGTGCGTAGTCCTCCACGTAGATGAGGTACACGAGCTTCCGGCGGGTGAGCCAGAAAGCCCGGTCACGCCAGCAAAGTGAGGACAGCCCGCCAGGAGCACGGGCCTGAACTGCCGTATCTGCGTACGGCTCCCAGCGCACGTCGTCCGCTGTGATGCGGTCGAGCTGCTCCACAAAGACCCGATGCGCTCGCGTGACTCGCGTCGCGCGCGCGAACTGCACTCGCAAGAAATATAAGTTGCTTTGAATGACGATCGTCAATAAGACGTAAATAGTTGATCGTGATAATACTTACTCGACAGCGGCACGAGATAGAACCCATCGTCGGCCGGTCAACGTCTCCCCCTGGATACATCTCGGGCCCGTACGGGCCCATGTCGTCTAGCACAGGTCGCCCGAGGCTTAAGCGCTCGAACGACCACAACTGCAGTAGCAGCGGACAGCCAGTGAGGATCGAGTTCGCCTTGACCCTCGTGCACGCATCGCATAGGGACCGGTGTCGGCACTAGATGGGAAGCGCGATGAGAGCGGTCCACGTGCTCGTCCAACAGCGCGTACTGCCACTCGGAGGCACGTCCAGCACGAGTCATACCTGCAAAATTTGTACAATAATTTCTACATTAAATTTTCTACATCTAAATTTATACAATAATTTCAATATTAAATTTCCTATATCTAAATTTGTACACTAAACTTTCTACATCTAAATTTCTACATTAAATTTTCTACACTACATTTTGCAAACTATTTTTGTACACTAACTATCTTTCTACACTAACTATCTTTCTACACTAAATTATCTACACTAACTATCTTTCTACACTAAATTATCTACACTAACTATCTTTCTACACTAAATTATCTACACTAACTATCTTTCTACACTAAATTATCTAAACTAATTATCTACACTAATTATCTACACTAACTAATTTTCTAAACTAATTATCTACACTAATTATCTTTCTAAACTAATTTATGTACACTAATTATCTACACTAACTATCTTTCTACACTAAATTATCGACACTAATTATCTACACTAACTATATTTCTAAACTAATTTTCTAAACTAATTATCTACACTAATTATCTACACTAACTATATTTCTAAACTAATTTTCTAAACTAATTATCTACACTAATTATCTTTCTAAACTAATTTATGTACACTAATATCTACACTAACTATCTTTCTACACTAAATTATCGACACTAATTATCTACACTAACTATATTTCTAAACTAATTATCTACACTAACTATATTTCTACACTAATTTTCTAAACTAATTATCTACACTAATTATCTACACTAACTATCTTTCTACACTAAATTATCTACACTAACTATCTTTCTACACTAAATTATCTAAACTAAATTATCTAAACTAATTATCTACACTAACTATTTTTCTAAACTAATTATCTACACTAATTATCTTTCTAAACTAATTTATCTACACTAATTATCTACACTAACTATATTTCTAAACTAAATTATCCACACTAATTATCTACACTAACTATCTACACTAACTAATTTTCTAAACTAATTATCTACACTAACTATATTTCTAAACTAAATTATCTACACTAACTATATTTCTAAACTAATTTTCTACACTAACAAAAAATATAACACAAAAAATTACCTGAAAATCGCGCACGCCCTCTCTTCTTCTCCTCCACTCCCCTCCCTCTTCTCCTCCTCTCCCTCTCTTTCTCTCCCCTCCCTCTTCTCCTCCTCTCCCTCTCTTTCTCCTTCTCTGCGCGCCGAAGAAGTGGACGATGTCGGGGGCGGCCGAGCGCGGCCTTTATATCCACCCTCAGTCGCCCAACCGTTGGGCGGCGATATCGTCGCCAACGCTTGAGCGATCGCTTTGCAATCGCCGAACCGTTGGGCGATCGGAGTTAATCGCCCAACGGTTGGCGGACTCTCCACCGCCGCGATGCGGTTGGGCGATAGGCTTGATCGCCCAACCATTCGGCGACTGGAGCCTATTTTTGTAAAAAAAATTTCCCGCGGGTATATTTATGTAATTTCGAATAAAAAATGGATTATCTGTACAAAAAATTCCGCTGCTTTGCCACGTCCAGGAGAGATGCTACCGTCTCATCGTCGTCGGTCACGTCGGCCGGGACAGCGTGTCCCACGGAGAAAATAGGAAAAATTCCAACAGAGGAGAGCTGAAGCCTTCGGGTCATGGAGAGGGTTTTCATACTCCCTCGGGGAGAGTAAAATTTTTGCTTTTTAGCCCAAAATTTTAAAGTTTTTTACATATAGACCCCTGGAGAAAAGATTTGCAAAAATAGACCCCTAGCACGGCGCCAACTCACATGGCGCCCAGGGTACACGGCACGGCGCCATATGCTTTGGTGCCGTGAGTGGACACGTAGGATCCACGGTGGCACAGCACAGCGCCAAAGCACATGGCGCCGTGCCATTCATGCACGGCGCTAATGGTCGTGGCGCCGTTTCCTGGGACTTAAGACGAGCGCAGCCCCAGCCCCCCACCACCCCTCGGTGCTCGCTCAAGCAGGCGAGCAGAGAGCAGCCTCCGCCGCCGCCCCTCTCTCCCCTCCCCAAATCCATCTCAATCCAACGAATTTTCTTGCGATTTTGCTTCCAAACCGAGACAGTAAGGTGAGCTCCCTCTCCTCCTTTGATTTGTTGCAGTAGATATGGATTATTTGAGATACATTTCGTAGGGCAAAAGTTGAAACCCTAGATGAAATTAGTTGGATTTGGCTCGGTTTTAGGTTCGATTCGCAATAGATATGCGTAATGTATTAGCAATAATGTGTATAGATCCGTTTTTAGGGTTTGATTATTATACGTAATGACTGAGGTATGTTTGTTTGTTGTGCTATAGATGGATAAGGTTGTGACTTTGCACCATGGTGGTACTGTAAAGAGAAATGACAATGGGGGTGTTGATTTGGAGGGCATAGAAGAGACCACATTTGTAAGATCATGTGGCTAGGTCTAGGATTTTTATGATGATGAATAATTGACAACATGACTTAATATTGTTATTCGAGGTGTGTGCATGTGTGCGTGGATTAATATCGGTCAAGTTGGTGAGAACTTGTGCCGGGAAAAATATTCTTTGGTCTTTGCATGTGCAGGTTGGGCGTGGAGACGGTCATGGTCGGTGACGAGGAAGACCGGGACTAGGAGGGGGAAATCTGAGGTCCGGGCGGTCGAGGATGTCACGAGGTGGTCGGGCTCACGCTGGAGCACATGGAGATCAAAGGTCGATTATGCGTGGAGAAGATACAGGAGGTGCGGTCCTGGAGGCTTCGACACGCGATGAGTTGAAAAATCGGAGGTGTAAAAACCCGTGTTAGGAAGGGTTTCGGTCCCTTAAATAGTAGTGGGCTAAAGTTTGATTGAGTTAAAAAGGCCCAGGCCCAAATTGGATGGATGGTATTAGGGTTTCTAGTAGATTAAAAAGAGGAAATGAGTTCGTATTAGAGGTAGCGACGGCATGTAATAGGATTAGGATTCGGATGTGGCGTCTGTATAAAAAGCCTGTCCAGCCATGGGGCTTGATACGGCTTTCTGGACCGAACGCCTTTTGGTTGGCGGCGGTGCTTTTTCATCAAATCCATTAACGGCGTCTCGGTTCTAATCTTGATCGCGCTTGCGACGTTCACGCAGAGAAAAGTGACGACGACGTCTTGGCTTTCTGGTTTTCTCGTGCGCCGAGGCCATCTTCGACATCGTTTTCCGCTCTTGCTCACGCGAAATTTCCTCAGACGTTTGGTTATTTGTTCCCCTGCCGAAGAGACATCACGTACCAAGGAGGCTATAACCATCCATCTGTAGATGAGAAAAGAAGCAAGGAAGAGACATCACATCGCATAGCAGGAGGCTATAACCATCCATCACATCAATGACTTTGGAGACTTTTTCTCTCAGGTATGTGCGTCGTGCATGGAGTGTGATTAGGTAGTGCTAAGTAAGTTTTTTTTTGCTTTGATTATTTGTGGAGGCTGCTACACGAGAGTAAGTATTTGGATTGACTACCGAATTTGGACTTCACATCGGTGATCGATTCGGGGAGCATGGCGGCCGAGCATGGACAGAGCATCGGTTGGTGAATTTCTTTTTATTATTTTTTTTGGTTGTCTTTTTGTTTTTGTGTTTTTGCTATATTTGCAGGTTGAAAAATTAGAACACAACAGATTTTAGAGAAAACGTTTCTGCTGTGCGTATTGCAATCATTCACCCCCCCTCTGATTGCTGTCGACGATCCTACAAGTGGTATCAGAGCCGGTTGCTATGGCGTCAGAGAGGTATGTGAATCGTCCCCCCATGCTAGATGGTACTGATTTTGCTTTTTGGAAGTGTCGGATGCAAGCTTATATTGAGGCTCAAGGTAGTGATGTTTGGAATAAAGTTTCTACACCATATGAGGTTCACACTCTCATTACTAATTTAAATAAAGCAGATGTTGATTTAAATGCTCAAGCTCGTAACTTGCTATTTCAAGGAATTTCTCGTAAAGAATTTGATCGTGTAGCTCATATTAATTCTGCTCATTTAATTTGGAAAACTCTTTGCGATTATCATGAAGGAACCACTAAAATCAAGAAGGTGCGTAAAAATCTTTATCAAAAAGAATATTCTGATTTTGCTATGAAACCTAGTGAATCCATTGATGATCTCTTTGCTCGGTTTGAGAAAATATTGAGTGATCTGCGCGGTGTTGGTGTTATTCCTGCTGATGAAGATAATGCAACTAAAATTTTGAGATCTTTAGGTTCTGAGTGGTTGATGGTTGTTACAACTATTAATCAAACTGTTGATTTAGATACTTTAACCATGGATGATCTTTATTCTAGATTGAAAACCTATGAGATGGAAGCTTTGCCATCTAAGATCAATAAATCTTCATCATTAGCACTTGTGACTGACCCTGTGCAGGCAGCTTCGTCGAGTGCTTTGTCTTGTGTTTCTTTGTCTGCCTTGTCTTCTTTTTCAGAGGAACAGTTCGAGCAGCTTCCTGAAGAGGACTTGGTATTGATTTCCTCACGAGCATACAAGGCACTCAATAATGTGAGGATTAGAAAGCGAGGTGGCGTATCAGGTCCGATCAGATGCTTTGAGTGTGGCGAGCCGGGCCACATTAAGATGGATTGTCCCAAGCTCAAGGGAAAGGTGGTGAAGGAAGAGAAGAATTATCGTCGTCAGCCATCCAAGAACAACAACACCAAGGGTGGCAATTTCCGTCGCAAGCTTGCTGAAAAGATCATATCGGCTATTGAGCGTCTTGATTTGAGCGATGTGGAATATGAGAGCTGCAACGACGATGACCATGACGATGATGATGCTAAAGGCAAAAAGAAGAAAACGACGACTTCACGGGCATGTGTTTCATGGCAGGCAACAACAGTGATGATGGCGATAGTGATCCCGATGAGGTAAGACCTTCATATGATGAGCTTGAAGATGGTTTGATTAAACTTGCTATTGAATTAAAAAAGACAAAACAGAAATTGAAAGAAAATAATTGTGTTGTTGAAAGTTTGAATTCTGAAATTAATAGACTTAGAGGTTTAATTCCTGATGATGAATCATGTGAGTCTTGCCAAGTTTTACATTCTGAGTTAGAGGCTGTTAGATCTATTAGTGCATCAAACTTGGTTCAACTTAGAGATGTAACTGATAAATTTGATGAATTAAAATTGATACATGTTTCTTGTGATGAAAAATTAAAATTTGCTAATGATGAAATTGAAAAGCTCAAATCTAATTCTTCTACATGTTTAGAGTCAAGTATTTCAAATGCTCAATCTAAAGCTTGCTCTAATTGTGAATTGCTAGAAGCTAGACTTAACTCATCTCAAGAATCTATTCAACAAATGCTTTATCATGAGAACATGTCTTGCTCAAATTGTCCTAAGTTAAATATTGAAATTGATGCTTTGACTAGGCAATTGAATGATTTCGCTGAAAAAGAAAGATTGGCTCAATCTAGTGCTTCCAAGAATTTAACAAATGAACTGCTTAAGTGCACATCTTGTTCCTCATTGGTTAAAGAAAATGAGTATCTTAAGGACACTTTGGAGAGATTCTCTTTTGGCAAGAAAAATCTGAATATGATTCTAGACAAGTCAAAAACAAGTGTGAAAAATCGTGGTCTAGGATTTAATTTTGTTGAGCATGTCAAGAATAATCCTCCTAAGGTTGTTAAGGTTCTTGAACCTGGAAAAATTGAAGTAAAATCTGAAGCAAAACAAACTGTGTTTAAATCTGCTGGCTTTGTGCAAAGTTCATCGAATAATAATGTAGGTGCTAGCTTATTATCTCAAAAGAATTTTGATTATGTTAAATTCCATTGCACCTACTGTGGAAGAGATGGGCACTTACATGAATTTTGTTTTAGACGGGCTAAGAAAGAAAAGAAGGAAAGGTTGAATGCTTTGAGACAAAAACGTGCATTGTCTTTTGCTCCTAGATCAAATGCGAAAGCTATGTTTTTAGAGAACTTTTATGATGGCTTTAAATCTACTTCACATGCTAGATTGAGATTTAATTCAAATAATACACGTTCTTTTCGGCATTCTGATCATCCACATGCACGTGATTTTGGTTCTAGTTTTGTTGCTCCAGTTCGTGTGTCTCAGTACTGGATTCCAAGATTTTATTTCACTAACCCCAGTATTGCGAGACCGATGTTTCCTGTGATGTAAGAACAGTTGACAAGGATGAAGAACATGAGCTCGATTGGATTCCAGTCTTATACTTTATTGCTTGATTGGAACACTTGATGATTCTTCACTTCTTTGATGGCTTGCAAAAGATTTCACTTCTTGAGAGATCATGTGGAAAAGGTGATGTTGTCTTACACCCTATTGAGTTGGATTCTCATGTTGATGATATTCTTTCAAATCCACTTGACTCACTTTATTTTGCTCTTTTGTGAAGTGGGTTGGGCGTTTTGCATCTTATGAGATTATTCTAAGGGGGAGCTTGATGTTTAAGAATTTAGAAAGCTTTGTTTATTATACTTGTTAATTAAATCAACAAATCCAAGCCATCAAATTTAAATGAGTTGTGGAGCTATCTCTATCATGTTTATTCATATACTGTGTAGCTTTGATCATGACTAGTTATAATTAATTTGCTACATTTGAATTAAAAGTATGACATGGCGGAATACTTTGACTAGATTAATTATATTCATTACTTTGTGATGTCCATCGAAAAGGATTAGCTTGATTGTGAGTCTTATTTTAACTCTTGGCTATGAGGCTCACATGTTTCATATTCCAATTTTTATGATTACTCAATTTGGCATGTTTCTAAGAAAAGAGAGTATATAAAAGAAAAAAAATTGAAAAGATGTATGCTTCAAGCATGCCATGGTGAAACAAAAAAAAGCACAAAAGTGCATAAAATGAAAAGAAGTATGCTTCAAGCATGCCACCATCAAAAAAATAAATATGTTATTATGGAAAGAAGTATGCTACAAGCATGCCACATGCCTAAAAATTGAGTGTGGAGCAATAAGTTATTACATGAGACTGCTAGCTCGTCTAGAGTTAAAATTTGCTTCACTTTTAGGTTTTGACTTTTCGTTGTGATATCTCATTGTGCTCTTTATAATTGGTCTAGTCACTGTTAGGATGCCTGTCATTGATATAAATCGCCTAATCATATTGAAAACTTTGTTTTGATATTGCTATATGATATATGACTTTATATGATCTAGATAGCTCCACTGAAAAATTATGGCTTGGTTAAATTATTCAATCAATTCAAAGTGACTTGGATAATCTACAAAGCTTCTAGATTTTCATTCTCATTGCTTCTTTTTAGAATAGCTCTTCTTTAAAAGTTCTTGATGATTACATTGCCAAAGGGGGAGAAATTTGGTGCGATTTGTGAGACATTAGAGAAATTTGCTAAAACTATATCTCTTGTGTTGAGGGGGAGAGATTTGAGACTTGTGGCTTCAAATGCTTTTTCAGCTTGAAGCTTCGCTTATATCTATTTGAAGCTCATTCATCTCGCTATCTTACGGTGTTGTCAATGTATTCATCAAGGGGGAGATTGTAAGATCATGTGGCTAGGTCTAGGATTTTTATGATGATGAATAATTGACAACATGACTTAATATTGTTATTCGAGGTGTGTGCATGTGTGCGTGGATTAATATCGGTCAAGTTGGTGAGAACTTGTGCCGGGAAAAATATTCTTTGGTCTTTGCATGTGCAGGTTGGGCGTGGAGACGGTCATGGTCGGTGACGAGGAAGACCGGACTAGGAGGGGAAATCGAGGTCCGGCGGTCGAGGATGTCACGAGGTGGTCGGGCTCACGCTGGAGCACATGGAGATCAAAGGTCGATTATGCGTGGAGAAGATACAGGAGGTGCGGTCCTGGAGGCTTCGACACGCGATGAGTTGAAAAATCGGAGGTGTAAAAACCCGTGTTAGGAAGGGTTTCGGGTCCCTTAAATAGTAGTGGGCTAAAGTTTGATTGAGTTAAAAAGGCCCAGGCCCAAATTGGATGGATGGTATTAGGGTTTCTAGTAGATTAAAAAGAGGAAATGAGTTCGTATTAGAGGTAGCGACGGCATGTAATAGGATTAGGATTCGGATGTGGCGTCTGTATAAAAGCCTGTCCAGCCATGGGGCTTGATACGGCTTCCTGGACCGAACGCCTTTTGGTTGGCGGCGGTGCTTTTTCATCAAATCCATTAACGGCGTCTCGGTTCTAATCTTGATCGCGCTTGCGACGTTCACGCAGAGAAAAGTGACGACGACGTCTTGGCTTTCTGGTTTTCTCGTGCGCCGAGGCCATCTTCGACATCGTTTTCCGCTCTTGCTCACGCGAAATTTCCTCAGACGTTTGGTTATTTGTTCCCCTGCCGAAGAGACATCACGTACCAAGGAGGCTATAACCATCCATCTGTAGATGAGAAAAGAAGCAAGGAAGAGACATCACATCGCATAGCAGGAGGCTATAACCATCCATCACATCAATGACTTTGGAGACTTTTTCTCTCAGGTATGTGCGTCGTGCATGGAGTGTGATTAGGTAGTGCTAAGTAAGTTTTTTTTTGCTTTGATTATTTGTGGAGGCTGCTACACGAGAGTAAGTATTTGGATTGACTACCGAATTTGGACTTCACATCGGTGATCGATTCGGGGAGCATGGCGGCCGAGCATGGACAGAGCATCGGTTGGTGAATTTCTTTTTATTATTTTTTTTGGTTGTCTTTTTGTTTTTGTGTTTTTGCTATATTTGCAGGTTGAAAAATTAGAACACAACAGATTTTAGAGAAAACGTTTCTGCTGTGCGTATTGCAATCATTCACCCCCCCTCTGATTGCTGTCGACGATCCTACAACATTGCTATTTAGTTCACGTCCGTCGTATGGTGAGGTCATTTATCGCTTGAAAGAGAGGTTGGGATGGACAGATGAGCATGGTGATGTCGTTATGCAAGGATTGATTGATGTTGGGTCGTCAAAGGGGCCGCGTATAAAGAGATTGGTTTCGATTGGTAGCGACGGTGAATGGGATAACTATGTGGCCATTGTTTTGGACTCAGAGGTCAGAGCACCTGACTTGTTTGTGCAGAGGGTGGTGAGAGATCAATCACCTCCTAGGGCTGCATTGGATCCCAATGACTCACCGTTGGTTGGTTGGTTGGGTCACCAGATCATGAAGAGGTCGAGGTGCAAGTTGTATCCTCGGCTCAAGTATGTGAGGTTCCATTGACTCAGGTAGAAGCTGACTCTGAGGATGTCGATGACCGCTTTGTTGGTGGATTCGACGAGGAGACAGTGTTTGAGGAACCCATGGTTTGTGTAGCATCTAACGTGGTGGATGTACAGCTTGCGGGAGAGACGAGGTCGCTTATGAGGATGCGAGGGCTGTGGACTCAGATGATGACAGACCAGTCACAGGTTTGACGTCTAGCGAAATTGAGATGTTGAGAAGAATATTTTCTAGCCGTGATCCACTAGTGTCCGATTATAATGACCTAAGCAACGCACATAGGGCTGTCGCGGATGGAGGGCAAAAGCAGAGGGACGTACCTAGGCCTAGGGCTAGTATCATAATTCAGAAGGGTCATGTCTTTGAGGATATGTCGGCATTGAAGATGTGGTTGAAAGAGTACTCGATCGTGCACAACCGTCTATATCGGGTTAAGAACTCATACGCCAAACGTCGGTACACCATCAAATGTGAGAGCATAGTGTGTGCATGGAAAGTCTGTGCCAGGAAGGTGAAGGGTACGGAGAGGTTTAAGATTACAACTGTGGATGGACCGCACAGCTGTGGGTCTTCCGAGCCCAGCCAGAAACATCGTCAGTTGACTTCTCGGTTCATTGCAACCCGTCTGTACCCCATGATAAAGCACATGCCGACGATGCGCGTGGCAGTAGTGATAGAGGCCGTTAAACTAAAGTGGCACTGCACAATCAAGTATGGGAAAGCATGGAGGGCGCAACAACGTGCTTTGAAGTTGATTTATGGTGATTGGGAGGAGGCGTATGAGCGTTTGCCGGCCATGTTGAACGCAATGAAAGCGGCCAATGCAGGAATGCAGTATGAGTACGTGCCTAAGCCCGATGTATGGGTTAATGGAAGACAGATTTTTTTTCGAGCATTCTGGTGCTTTGGTCAGTGTGTCGAGGCTTTCAAACATTGTAGGCCTGTTCTGTCAATTGATGGGACGTTCCTGTTGGGCAAGTATGAGGGAACGTTATTGATTTCTATTGGCTGTGATGCGGATAACTCGCTTGTGCTGTTGGCTTTTGCTTTGGTGGAGAAGGAGGACAAATCTAGCTGGGCTTAGTTTCTACAGCTTGTACGGATCCATGTGGTTGGCCCGGGGAGGGAGGTATGTGTGTTGTCTGACAGGCACGCTGGGATCTTGAGCGCCGTTAAGGAAGTGATACCAGGACATTTACCTGTACATCATCGTTAGTGCACAAGGCACCTTGCAGAGAACTTGTTCAAAAAAGATGGGGTGAAGGCCAACTTTGCACTTTTCGAGGAGGTATGTCGCCAGAGGGAGGTAAAGCTGTTCGATGAGAAGTTAGAGGAGTTGAAAATGAAAACTAATGCCGAGGGTCGTGATTGGATAAGGGGTTTAATGAGGGATGTGCACAAATGGTCAAGGGCTCATGACCCATTGGGAAGGAGGTATGGGTTCATGACTAGCAACATGGCAGAATGCTTCAACGGGCTGCTTAAGGGGGCACGTGGATTGCCAGTTACCGCAATTGCGGCGTTCACTTTCTACAAGTGTGTTGCATGGTTTGTCAACCGGCACCGGGAAGCCTCAGACATGTTAAAGGCACATGCACGTTGGCCACCTCGTCCTCACGGCTTCATTACCAAAGAGAATATGCAAGCCAATGAACAGGAGTACCACTGTTTTGACCATGTGACGGGCACGTATGAGGTTGTTGAGGGTGGAGGGACAACCGAGAATGGAGAGCTCCGAGAGGCCCGAAAGCATAAGGTCGTGATTACATCCTTCACATGCACAAGCGGTGTTCCCGACAAGTTCCATTTTCCATGCTCCCACATGGTGACTGCATGTAGGGCCCGAAATGTCGATGTTGAGACCAAAATCCCGAGACTATTCAGCGTGGATGCATTGGTGAGGACATGGGCCCCACGGTTCGAGCCATATCGTGATGAAAGCGAGTGGCCACTTTACTCGGGTCCCAGGTACATAGCGGACGCGGGGTTACGTTGGCACAAGAGGGGCAGCAGGAAGCGGTCAAGGTACAAGATGGACATGGATCGGATACCTGGTCGCACCAAGAGGGGTAGGGCAAATCCCTTCGTTGAGTACCCACAGGAGACACACTGTGGTATGTGTGGTCTATTGGGTCACAATTCACGGACGTGTCAACGTCGTTCCACTCAGGTTAGCAGCGTTAGGTCTAGAGAGCATAATTTTTAGATATTTTGTTATTTTTATCACTAACGTAATTTTGAATGCACAGAATGGCGAGATACCGGCTGGTGGACGAGTTCTACGACAGAGAGCACCACGGCAAGCTCACGATGATTCTCATACTGCGTCCTCCAACCCATGATGATGAGAGTTGTGTGTATGTGTATGTGTATTTTATATGTGTGCATGACGATGTATGTGTGCATATATGTATGTGTATGTGTATTTTATATGTGTATGTGTGCATATATGTATGTATTTATGATTTGAGATATATATATATATATATATATATATATATATATATATATATATATATATATATGTAAAATGTATGCATCTAGACTTTATTGAGAGTTATGCGTATGTGTTTTATATGTGAATGTATGTATATGTGTGCATGTGTTTTGTATATGCAAAGCAGATGACTCTTTCTTGTTTTTTCAGAGGTTTTAAGCACGGTGCCAAACACTCTGGCGCCAAGGTATTGAACAACGACGCCAGGAACTTTGGCGCCAGAGTGTGGCGCCAAAGTTTTGTGCGCCGTATTTCAATATCTCGACGCCAGAGTGTTTGGCGCTGATTTACTTATATACGGCGCCAGGGTGTTTGGCGCCGTGATTACTGCACTTGCTTTAAAAGTGCAAGCTCGACCTAGTTGTTTCGTTCCATCCGCACAAACAATACTAATTGACATTAACCAAATGAATAAGCATAGCCCAAAATAACATACTGAGTGCATACGTCCACATACATAGTTTATAAATTTTCGGAAAATACATACGTCGCATACATCAAACATTAAATATACATAGCAATAACCTACTGAGTGCATCGAGGCCACTTCCCCTTCCTCTAAGCATCAGGGTACTGCTCAAGGGCTGCCTTGGCACGCCGCGCTCTCTCTAGCTTCTTCTGCCTTTCTCCCTTGCGCTTTGCCGCGGCCCTCCTACGCTCCTCCTCACGGTGTTCCCTCGCGGCCTCCTCCTGTTTCTTCTCCCTTTCCCACCTCTCCTTTCGTTCTTCATCCCACTTCTTATTGGCGTCAAGATATTTTTTTGTCATCCTCAGCGATCGCAGTGTCGATCCACTGCTCAAAATCACAAAGCGGTGGAGGCTCCTGCAAATGTACGCATTCGTTAAACCAACAGAATTAATACCAATTCGATGAATCGACAATACAACATACCATCTTGCCGAGGACAACGGCGGCATGTGGCGGATCGAACGCCCAGTTGGCGCACATCCAGTACCTCTGCCTATATGTATCCGGATCATCCGACCTTTCCACTTTGCAAGGATCGCCGCAATAACACATCGGCACGGGACCACCGGATGGAGGTGGCAAACGAGTGAAGCCCATGACAACCTAAAATGTGAAATGAATAAGATTTATAATTTTCTCGTTTCTAACCCTAGGTTAGCTAGTTACCCAAATCAAACCCTAATCCAACTAATTTCAACCTAAAAACGGATCTATACACATTATTACTAATACATTACGCATATCTATTGCGAATCGAACCTAAAACCGAGCCAAATCCAACTAATTTCATCTAGGGTTTCAACTTTTGCCCTACGAAATGTACCTCAAATAATCCATATCTACTGCAAAAAAATCAAACGAGGAGAGAGAGCTCACCTTGCTAGCTCGGTTTGGAAGCAAAATCGCGAAAAAAATCGATGGATTGGGGTGGATTTTGAGGGGGGAGAGAGGGGCGGCGGCGGAGGCTGCTCTCTGCTCGGTTTGTTCGAACAGAGCACTGAGGGGGTGGTGGGGGGCCGGGGGCTGCGCTCGGCCTTAAGTCCCAGGAAACGGTGCCACGACCGTTAGCGCCGTGCATGAATGGCACGGCGCCATGTGCTTTGGCGCCGTGCTGTGCCACCGTGGATCCTACGTGTCCACTCACGGCGCCAAAGTATATGGCGCCGTGCCGTGTACCCTGGGCGCCATGTGAGTTGGCGCCGTGTTAGGGGTCCATTTTTGCAAATCTTTTCTCCAGGGGTCCATATGTAAAAAACTTTAAAATTTTGGGCTAAAAAACAAAAATTTTACTCGGGGAGATCCAACTGACACAAGGACACTGCCGAAGTTACCTTCACTGTTACTTTATTTTCACCTCATTGTCGTTTATTGTGTCTGTTGTCATTTTTGTTTTGTTCCTTCGCACAGTAGCTTTCGCTCAGCTGTATAAAGCAGATGAAATGAACCCTTAAATAACATTTGAAGATCAGCAATGGCATATGTGGCGATGATCTCGTGCCAATCAAGACTGATTTTCAGATTTATCCCGACTCGTATTTCTGCCACAAAGATCATTTCACTACAGTTAATTAGATGATTACAACAGTGCCATATTTGTCCAAATTTGACATATATCTCGTATAATGCCATTATTTCTCATCCGTGATACACATTCATACTAGCTCATCTGACTCTCTAGAAATCTATTAAGACTTATTGGTTATATATATTGGTTCATCTGACTCTAGAAACTCCATTGCCTCCTCTCTTCCACGACTCCAGCCCCCACCTTGAGCCTTGTCCACCAACTATTGGGTGAAACTTCAGTAACAAAAAATATATTCTACATTTTTCTGACAACGTTTGGAATGCAGGGAAAATTTGACGAGAAAAACCGAAACAACATGTACGCATACAAAGATCATTTTACTAAAGCGTGTAAATTAGACCGGAGAAATTATACGTAGCTAGGGTGGGTGCACAATAAAGACATGAACAAGAATACTATCATCCATGCATTGATCTTTTAGGTGCAGATGGGATTGGTGATCTCGGCGGCTTAAGCTCCTCGTGCCTGCATTCATGTGCAGTATAGATTAAGTTAGTAGATTGTATAGTATTACTTATACACCAATGAACAAATAAATGAGGTGACACTAATTAATCTAGCACATATTAATTAAAAGGTACCTTCTATCGCACTACGATATGGTTGATCTTGGACGGACTTTATAATGCCTTAAAATGCTCTAGAAATGGCTAAATTTTTTAAAAAGACAATTTAGAAAAGTTAATTGTGCTTATTTACAAAAACTGCTTCACAAGAGACAAGTAAACCTGAAAAAACCAAAACATCCTTTAAAACATCTGAGGTGCTTTTAGAAATGCCATCAAATATTGTATAAGGCATCTTTCAAAATGCCTTCAACTTTTAATGTGTTTTCAATTAAAAACCTCAAAAACTTGCCTATACTGAAACGCGCAGAGACTACTAGTGGTGGTTTGCATAATCTACGTCGAAAGTAGATTCTTTTTCAGAGTCAATTTTGACCACATTTCGGCTGTCGTGTAGTGGCACAAAAAAAATTCAGCCACAGTGCACGTATGATCATATTTGTGAAATTCATTTATCAAGCACACATATGCCAATATGTTCTACATCCATGATTTTTTTTTGAAATCTTTTGAGCCATGTTTATGTGCAAACCAGAATATGTGCAGGTGCACCTATGTGCAGAACATCCACAACGTAGTATTTATCACTGTTACTTGCAAGAATGTGGTAGTGGTAGTCTTTCTGTCATAGACTAGTCTTTTAATCTCTCTGGCCCTTTCTCACGAGGGCTGTTGTAATCGTGTGGAAAAAGAGAGAGAAACATATTATTGTTTAATACCACCTTCATTACCTTTTCAGAAAAAAAATACCAACTTCATTTGAACTTTCGCTGAAACATATGAGTGAAACAGAGGATAAAAATAAAACAAGTCATACACCTCACACAAAGAACAAATAATACCAATAAGAAGCAAGACAGCCGAAAAAGTCACAAAGTTACCTTGTAAAGTTAATCCAAGAGCAAAGTAGCTACAGAGAAGCTAGGATCTCTCTCATTTCATTCACTGATGTCACTGTTTCATTGGGATATATTTTGGAGATCAATTTGAGGAAGGTTGCATATTTATCGAGAAACTCCTTCTGCAACAACAAATGCATCACCCCAAGAAAGAATTAGCAAGATACTTCCCTTAGTTAAATTGAACTAATGAATCAGGATTTTCCTTACTCTGATCATGCTTTACTTACATTGTGGTTCTTTTACAAGCTAAACTTGACTAAGAGTAGCAGCGATCAAATGTATTAACTCGCACAAAGCTAATTTGTACCAATATAGAACTGGCATTTGTAGCACCAGCACTTGCAGTATTTTAATTATAAGCAATATATCGTAAGGAACTATGCTCCCAGCTCTACTTCTCATTAAAAAAAATACTCAGTGGAGGATAGTTTCTCAACATTCATTAGCTTTGCATAGATAGCAGAGTACAAATAGCTCATCTATTCATTTCATTATCTTCAAATTAAGAAGATAAAATACCTTGCATTTTTCCCATAGAGAAGGAAGCAGTTCTTCGGCAGTTATATTCTTCTGTAGTTTTCTATACATTGCATTGATTGTCTTGTCAAGCTGTCGTCCAAAACAAACAGGAATGTGGAAAGAAAAAAGATTTGAGACTAGAGTTCATGCAATTTCATAAGAGAGGAAAAAATGATTCTATTCTTTACTTACACCAGTCAAGCTGGACTTCAACATCTTGCGAAATTCTACCTTCGACATTCCAACTTGGAATGGAATCTGTACAATCATGTGAAAAGTTGAATCCATTGAAAAAAAGGCTTACTGTATACTAATATTAACAAAAAAAAATCACTGGACACTAATCCTTGAGATGAGAAATTTCGTATTATAGCTTAGGCAAAATTGGTTGTAGGCCACCTTAAATTTTGTGTGGGACACGCAGATTCATGGCTTGGCTCCAGAACACTAGAAAATGGAAGCTATTGGCAAAAACACATCGGACACATTTATATAAATAAAAACAATCAGGTAATATTCAAAGCATCATCTTCGTTTTGAGGGCAAGAAAATCCGACAATAATCCTAAATAAATCTAGAAAATCTTACATTAATCCAAAAAAAGAGAAGAATCTCCACCACTTATTTTAGTGGAGCTAGATTATAATAATGCAAATTAATCATATATAGATATTAGAGTTGTATAACAAATATAATTGTATTTTAATTATAAGAAGTAGAGTTATATATCAAAGATAACTGTATCGTAATATCTAGTCGCGCAATTGTACGGGTAACTATGCTAGTTTATAATAATATTGGATGTCTGTTTGGTTGAACAGGCTGCTACGATCGAAGCCTGGTGCAGTCCAATGGGTTCAGGGGCACCACGAATCATTTAGGAACGTTTCTCTCTCCAAACCAGCCGGATATACTATTATAATAGGCCCAGCATATTTTGGCAAATAGCCACCATTTTATAGTATTCTTGAGTCGAACCATGAATTTGCAGTGTCCCATGATCAATTCCACAGATTTAGAGTGTCATGCAGCCAATTTTACTTTTATCTTAGTTAGAGGATCTAGAACAATGAGGAGTTCATTAGGGAAAGCATCAAGAATATTTGTGTTGCTATTTTCATCAAAAAGCAGATTAATTAAAATTTAAGTTACTGTTGGTTGTGACATCTAATTATTATGATTTTCTAGCCAGAATAGATATCTGGTCAAAACGTGCACCATGGTCTGAAAAGGGATTAATATTTTTAGGTGCACAGAATCCTGAAGAAGACTATTAGCACTGCAAGCGGATGTCACAAGAGAATAGACAGCATGGAAATTAGGATAAATCCATGGCATCAAATTTCAAATTGAAATGCAGAGTCAAATGCCGTGACTTACCTCCTCAGGGCTCATGTTGTACATCAGTTCCTCAATTCTCCGAGCGAACTGGAATAATTTTTCAAAGTGCTGCAAAAAAAAAAGTGCAAAAATGCCTTCGTATGGGATAGTATAAATGCCTCATTATACCTGTGCATTGCCAAAGGAAAGATGGAACCAGATGGAATTGTGAACAACTTACAATATATATAACTAAATTGATGTGGCGCGAGCAAGCTTGTTCATAAGCTTCACTGGCTTGATGATAAAATTTAGCAAGTGTTGGTACAACATTCGCTAAATCATATTGACTGCGCATCAGATTAAATATATCAAATTAATGAGATGTAGACAGTAGAGACCACTAGGTATTCCGGGTAGTGACTCATGGCCTCATGGGTAGATATCAGGCAATCTAATGAAAAGTGGCATAAAATCTGACAAATTTCACAAGGTGAAGGAGCACCAAGAAAAAAGTTGAATAAAACCTGTGCTGGAAAGCTGCATAATTCTCCAAGAGTACAATATCAACATATTTAGGCTCCACTTGAGCAATTTTTTCCAGGGTCACAAACATAATGCTTACCTGTCTCAGTCACAACAACAGATTAAGCATTGATTGATAGTATAACTATAACTCCGACCAGTAGCTTATTGAAGTGAGGTTGAACAGAATAATCATTGATTATCCATGTAACTGAGGTGGTACACAAATAACTTTTTTATTCGTTGAGAAACAGATACACTTCATTATAGTAAGGTCTTACAATTTTCGTATATGCCTGGTCAACTAGATCCCTGGATCCATTGATATGCTGTTCCATACGTGCTGCAAGTTGAGAGAACCTATATAAAAGAAAACAATTAGACTACATGAATATCAATTAGACATAAGCTATGCATCACATAAAGCCCCGCAGTGGCTTTCTTTTTGGGGATTTTACATATATATTATGACACAAATAGCAATGGACCTGGGAATATAGGGCACCACTCCAATTTGCCGTACATTGCGCTCATACTTTTCTATCTGGTAACAGGCATCATCAACAAACTGTGCTGCCCAAGAAAATGAAACAGTAAGGAACAAACTAAACTCCCCAAAGTAGGAGCAGAACAGCTAGCTGCCTAGCAGTAGAGTCAAACCCTGCTAAACAAAATGGATATTCTTGTCTCCAAGTCATCAAGCAACACATGTACATATCCTGCAACCTCTGCCTTCTGACCAGAAAGATAGCGATCTGTTATGCCATGCATTGCTATACAACTCAACGGATCTAGCCTGAATGCCCAGTCAACTAAAGCATAGAAGTCCTCCTGAAAATATTTCATAGAAAACACGTGAAGCCTCCATCCCTATAATGGCATAAATTTCAGGTTTCTGTATCTCCATATTTAGAATTTAACTTGTCTCTCAGTCTCTCAAATTTGCAAGGGGAAAAGACAATAACATCAACCTGAATACCATCAAGCAACTCCTGTAGGCATTCGTTTAGCACTCCCAACTCGGCTGAATTGTTACCTGGAGAAACAAGACGTAAGAATTCAGTTTTACACCATGCGGAAAGCAAGAACAATTAATCGTGAGAAACATTGTTTAGCTTGGGAGTTGGTGGTTCATAGTACTTGGTTTGACACTGCTACCAGAAGGTTCTGAGGTGCTGGGAGAAGTACTATTTGCCTCAGCGGTCGGATTATTACTGTCTGAAGCATCAGATGAAGCAAGCGCAGAAACTTCGAAGCACATAAAATGTGCAAAGAAGGAACTCTACGACGTAGATATGCATCAAGAAATAAATGTGCATTGTGAGTAATGTTAGCATACCAGGATTTACTGTAAAATTTCACAACAAATGCATGGAAAGACAAAACAACCTCATCAACAAGAAGAGGAATGAAAACAGTAATCATCTTGGAGTACGCATCTGCAGAACTATCTGTAATACTTGCTGGCTGATTTGCACCTGCAGGACCTTCAAATAATGGTGTGCTGCTTTTTGATGCTTTTGAACTAGCACGGAGTTCATTAGAAAACTCACGGGCCTACAAAACAAACATGCGCATGTTATGTCCAGGTTTTGTTTTTGTTTCGTAATTTAATAACGTGCTTTAAAAATAATTCAGAGCACCTCGCACAACATCAAGAAAGTCAATTTTCGTTTTTACCAATATGGTACAAACAGAGTTGTATGTTTGTCATAGCGGCTCTAGCAGACCAATATGCCAAGCGGCTTGAAATACAGTCAACAGAACCATTTCACTTGAGAAAGTAATCAAAGAACCCTACCTCTCGTCGAATTAGCAAGTTCAGAGAATGGCAGTAAGCCTTCCGTAAAGGGGCCAAACAACTCTTGTCCAGGCTCTAGAAAAGTATAGTATAAAGTGAGCACAAGAATATGGTGTCAAATTTCACAAGTAGCAAACAAATCATTTCCTGTTTGCAGATAGATAATAATTTCACACCAAGATAACATGCAATTTAACCTTGATGTGTTGTAGAAGCCGGGCGTAAGTCCTGCATTTGTACCTCATATCAGCATGGTCAGGCCTCTGCAGCTGCCCTCTCTGCAAGTGTTTAGAAATATGTTCACGCAAGTCCAGGTTTGATCCTAAACTTAAATTCTTTGCAATTGTTGGAGTCAAATTTACCTGAGAGAAGTTGCCTTTGTCATTTAGCATAGAATCAATCAAACCTGGAAAGTAATTCCTTAAAAATTCTGATGCCCTCCGCACAAATGTGCACTTCAGGAGTACAAATTCTGCACGTTTTTCCCTAACCTGTATGAATTTGAGCATAAATTCACATTGGCTGAGCCTAAATATTGTTTTGATAATATTCAAAGGTTAAATAAAATGCAGCTTTCCCATTATATATAACTCAGAAGCCATGGATTGGTTAACGCTCAGCACATTTTCATGTTATTAGGATGTACCATCATTACTGGAAACTCGTAGCAAAAGTAAACTAGAAAAAAGAAGGAACTGAATATTTGGCTTGTGAAGGAATCAGATACCTCACAACAAACAATTATAGGCATACCTCACAACAAAGAATCAAACAATCAGTGTTAATAGGCATCTTTTTCTGAACAACTACATTTAATAGATATCTGAAAACAAAAAAATGTAGTACAATAGAAAATTGCTATCAGCTTTGACCAAAAGGGACAGAGAAGCTTTGAAGGGAAAAACCGGAGCAAGTTAATTTTTAACAAGGAAGAAATGATGATACAGGTTAAAGAAAGGACATACAGCACGCAATTTTGCATAGCATGGATCCAGATTGGATGCTTCTAGGTTCTTGATAGCACTGGTCAACCACTCACAGGCTTCAATGTTCTTAACCATATTTCCCTCGTCAAATGACCCTCCAGTCAACGATGCCTCATACTAAAATATGATCAATCACATCAATTTCATAATGTCAAAACCATAAATGGATATAGCGCAGAGCATTACTATTCTAATTGGATGCAAACCTCGGATGGTATTTGCAGGAGATCAAGCAGTTTGTCAAGCTCATCAATTAATGCCACATTACTTACAGATTGCAGCTCCAACCTGTTATTACGCCATTCTATCTGCAAAACCAAATAAAGGAATTAGTTAAATATAAACTTACGATAATGAAAGAAATATAAGTGGGTTGTGATATATCCTCTAATCAATTTTTGAAGGGTTTCTCTGCGCAACATGAGAGACCACGTAGAAAGGTCTAAAATATGTTTATGATGAATAATTGACACTTTGAATGAGTTAAAATTAAATTTTGTGAAAGTTTCAGAAAATTCATGTTTCAAATTGTGTTGTTAGGATTCAGACGGTCTAACTGGACCTGGGATGGTGGTCAGACTAGACTTGGTCTATTCGTCAAGTTTTGTGCTAGGTAGGTCGACCGCCATGGGGGAGCAGTCAGATTGGTCAATGGCGGACGGTCTGACCACCATGGAGCAAGCAGTCAAACCTATGCTGGGCCGTCTGACCCATCGTGGCACAGTGGTCTGACTGGCTTCTTGAGGGCAGACATGTCTGGGTTGTCTATAGAAGTTATGGAGAGGCCAGACATGTCTAGGGTACAGAAGACATATTGGGGGTGTTGATGAAAATGGGTATTGAGTTGGTTTGAGTGTGTGCACAGCATGGGTCTGGTGCTAGGTTGTATTGTGTTGCATAATGTATCGTTTTGACTAACGTGAGTCAAGTGCATGGAACTTGTGCTCGATTTAGTTACTTAGTCTTCGGATGTGTAGGTGGCTTGGAGAACGACGATAAAGGATCGAGACTAAGCGAGAGGGCTGAGGCCCGAGCAATCATATAAGTTCAGGTAAGTCTACGTGGCTCAAACGGGAAGCACATGAAAGACAAGGATCATAAAAAGACGAGTTGGTACATGGGCCATAGGGGAGATCGGATGCGTGAAGACTTGACCACAAGTCAATAGGCACCATGGGCTACGTGTCAAAGCATGCGGAGATGTTTTGATATGAAGGTGAAAATGTAGGCAAGCAAAGATGCCCGGAAGCTTTGTCGAGGGTATTTTGGTGGTTTACCAAAGACACAAAGGAGAAGACATTTAGGTCAAGGTGAGCTGATTTGGCTAAGTAGATCAATCGCTAAGGGCTTAGTAGGTTAAGTCTTTTAAATACTTTTAGATGCATGCATGAGGATGTAAAACCATGTTAGTGGGGTTGATGAGTTTTCTCAATTGCTTAGCGGGTTGAGACCTACTAAGTAGTGCTAGTTATATGAGGGAGGAGAAGGGAGAGCTACGGCAAGACTTTGAGAGAGACATTGAGATATTATCTAAGTCTTGAGTAGTTTCTTCTCTTCCTCTCTAAGTGTGAAAACCTGTGTGTGTAAGGGTGGTGCTTTGGGAGTACCTTGTAACCACCCATATACTCGTGAATCACCCATTCTATTAGTAATAGATCAAATCTTTGATCTATTCTTAGCGTTTCACTTGTTCTTTGTTTGGTTTTTCATGTTCTTGAGCAAAAAATTCACAATCATGATCTAGGTGATTTTTGCCAGAATCTTTGCTTGATTTCCTTGTTAGGTCATGCGAGAGTATATCTAGAAGACTTCATGTCTTAGATTCCCACGAGCAAGAAATAATTTGGATTTTAGTGCTTCTAGTGTTTTCAAATTAGTGAAACTAGGTCTAAGAACCTCGTGTTTCTTGCCTTGATCTGGTTTCTGAATCCTTAAATATGTTCACTGTTTAAAGCCATTTGAAGCCTTCTTCTAAAAGCTCCATGGATTAAGGTTTGGATTTAGAATGTTTTCTGTTCTGGATGCAAGGTATCAGTGAGACCATCATTACCCCTGAGGTTAGACCGGCCAGCGATCAGATCGCCATACCTGTGCGGTCATACCGGCTAGTGGTCAAACCAGTCCCAAGTGGCGGTCAGACTGGCTTTCCAGCCGTTGTAGCGCTTCGCTTTGAATTTGATCTTCGTAGTTGCACATAGTTATTAGAGTAAAAGTTTTGGGTACGTAAGGAGATAAATTTTGATACAATCATCCCCCGGATTGCTGGTATCGGTGCTACACAAAGATAAATTTTGATACAATCATCCCCCGGATTTGCTGGTATTGGTGCTACACAAAACAACACCACATCAAGAAAGGTGAACTGGCCGGTTTAATTCACAGCGAAGAATCACCATTTTGAGATGAGTCCAGGCCACTGGGGAGCTTTGTGTATTTATGTCAGGCACAGATGGATCTGCATATGAAAATGTTACGTACTCGTTCTGGGGAATTTTAGATTGGTGTTTTGGAGAAGTTGTCCTAAAGATAACTTAGTTTGCATTAGCATATCTGTTAGTTGGGTAGGATAATTGCAAAATTCTAGGTGCCATTCATATTGTTGTTCAAGAAAGAAATAAACCAACGTCCTCCTACATTCCCATCTACCGCCAACCTCAGAGCCTGTCCCACGGTTGGGGTGGAGCGCCGCCGCCAGCAAGACGGCGAGCATCAAGCACTCCTCCATCCTTCCACCATCCTATCTGTTCCAAACCTGAAACCGACTCCCTACTCCATCCACTGCTCTCAGATCACAAGGCTCGTATCAGAAGATAACAAGGAAGGCAGTTCCTGGCTGGTTTCATCCAAATTCCGGCAGAGGGTGCATATTGAGCCATTCAATTCAACTCACTGTGAAACAAGATTTAAATGTTATCATCCTGTCTGATTATCTTCAGTAGTCTTGCTGCTTGCTATGACTTCAAAATTCTAACTACCAGATATACATGTGAAGAAAAAGCCCATTGTAGGTTCTAACAGTAAGAATCCCAAAGGTTATAGATTGGAATGATTGGCAACTACTTATGTAGATGAACCAAGCTGTGAGCTTGTGACAGCTAAAATTCCAAAGATATAATTAAATTCTCTTTTAGTTTTAGATGTATCAGGCATTCGAGAAGAAAATATTTGTCATGCATAACAATTTAAGAGAAATAAGAGAAGATATTTCACAAATATGGATTAATGGAGGTGAGAGGAAACATACAGATTGTATATCCTCTCTCATATGCCTGAGCTTTACATTGAAAATGCCAAGCCATTCATCCATATCTTCAACACACACACTCGCTATTTCTAAGCCCTGCAATACCTGCAGAACTCAAAATTTACAGCAGTAAGGAATTGGATTTCTCTTTGACAATTAAATAATATGTATGACCTGGTAAAATTTCCAGCAAAAAAATACAATTCAGAACTGAGACTTTCAAATGAAGCTACAAAAAATAATCAGATCGAGTGAAATGATAGATATAAAAGTTAAGTCATTTAATCTTTCGACATAAAAAAGTAAACCATGCCCCTGTAGGAAGTTTAATCGGAGGGTGAAAAAAAGGAAGAACATATGTTATGTTTCCAGAATTATTTTTCAGGACACACTTTTGCACCAGTACATGCAATGACAAAATGGGTCATTATCATGTGAAACTACCTGACGTAGAACTCCTTTGCAAGCCATTCAGGTCTTATAAACCTATAAGCACTTTATGCTAATGAGAGACTGGCAAATTATCATGACTGCTTTTAGGAGGTAACATTAGAATGTGAAAAGCGTATAAGGTTGAAATAACTAGCACCTGGGTAGGAGCCTCGTGATAATGGGAGATTTAGCAGAATGTGCAAATTGTTATGGACACAACATTAAACTACCTAAAACTTAGTTATTGCATCGACATTGGCTGTTACATGCAGGAGCAACAGCGCTGCAATAGGCATATCCAGATAGCGACAATGCATTTACAGAGTAGCAAAATGCTCGCATACCTCTTCTACTACAGATTCAGTTTCCATAAGGGCATAAACATTTGCAGATTCAAGGGCTACGAGTTCACGTTTCATTCTTTGTGAAAACGCTTCTGCTTCACCAATGGCCATGACATACCTGCACCAATAAAATGACCCGCATCAATATCCTCTTCTTACGTGCAAAAACAGAAGTTTGTGTGCGAGATGTCTAGGTCCTATTCATATTGGTTTTTAAAAATTGTTTTTATACGGTAAATAACTTTTCTGTAGTAATTAACTTTCAAATGGAATATCTTTTTAAAACGGATTCTACTAGTCGATTGTAGTATACACTGTAGGGACTTCATTTATATCAGCTAAAATCGGACACAAGTATCTCTCTACAAACTATTACTATTCATAAGGCAAAACCAAAAACTAAAGCCACTAGTGATTTGGTTAACTTACGTGCCGAGGAAAGCCTCAATGTCCTCTTCTTCCGCTTGCGAAACCAGATCCTTTTCAACGGTAACATGCGAGTCAGCCTGTACCACTACTGATTCGATGGGTCCATCTTTCGTGCTGACTTGAGTAACCTTTGCTGGAGTGTTCTCCTGCAATTTAATATTGCACTTTCATGTTATACAAACTTACAGGAACTTCAGAACTTAAAATGCTACATACTTTTTGTTAATTAGAGTCTTGCACTATCGGACAATCAAAGCGATAAATTAACTTCTGTGTTTTGAACATGAAGACTATGGATTATGTGTCCTGCACAGCAACTTTGACGTTAGGTGCAGTTTAAAGCAGTCCAATCTACGCCTACGCTTATTTCTCTATGAAAAACAATTGTATATCTTTGAAAATGCAACTGTTAAAACTTCTAGTGCTGAAAATGCCATAAAAAAATCTACCAATTGCAAGTCTGCCACTGGTTTTGCATGATCTTAGGGCATCTGTAGTGTATATAACCCAAGGGGCCTTAAGGTGGGTCTCATCTAAACCTTAAGGCTGACTCCATAGTGTATATAACCCAAAGGGCCTTAAGACGGTCCCACTTGGCAGATAAAGAAAAATTGTATTTTAATGCTTATGGCCAGGTCTTTAGCTTGAGGACCAACCTTAAGCCTTTTTTGCTTATAGCCTGTTTAAGGTCACCCCTGTAATGTATAAGGTGACCTTAAGGTGGCTTAAGACCCTTTATTTTCATACACTATAGATGCCCTTAGGTGAAAAGACCACTTTCACGAGGTCAACGGGCTTCGACTGAGTCAATATGACCCTTTTACGCTTCTCAAAACTGGGAAATTTCATACAAGATGCCACCGGGAAATTTCATACATGATTTTAGGCAGGGGCGAAGCTGGGCCTTAGGCCGCCGGGGTAATAGCCCGAGGCTCAGTTGGAAAAATCTTTATTATTCTACTGTAGGTACCAATAGTAAGGCTTTGATTTCTTTTGTTTCAATGGGCTAGACCCGAGGCTGGGCCTCGGGCTGGCTATGCCCCTAATCTTAGGTGAAGGATGACTTAGCGACGGCGGCTTGGCTGTGTGTTGCAGAATCTAGAGTCTTTTCTTCGTGAATCGTGAAGTCGTGACTAACTAGTCCGTGAGGTGGGATACCAATCTACTCTGATTCTCTCTCCGTTCCCAAACACTGGATATATTTCGTCAAATTATGTTTACTAAGGTTACCAAGTGTTGCATAAAAATGTGGCCGAAATGACCTTCAACAATCAACAATATCTTAAGCACGGGAACTGTGGCAACGAAGTGAGGTTACATGAATAGAGTGAATAGGGGTGGAATTGCATGCATTGGGATGCACAAATTGAAGTATTTGTGGAAGAAAATCTTAGTCTAAAAGTGCGAACTAATTGGAAATTGAGAAAGAGACAGCCACGATCGTTCATCTAGCAATTGAAAACAGTGCTTGGTGCCAATCATGCCATAAGAGAACGTGGAATAAGAAAGGCATAGCGGCCTTCGTGGATTTTTTTTTTGGAGAAAAGAAAAGCTTACTCTAACCATGGCATTTTCAGAAGAAAAGTTGAAATGAGTGGCACATCTACTCTTAGGGGTGAAAACGGATCGAATAGTGTGCAAACCATATTTACATCATATTTTTTTTCTTAGATTCAAATACAAATCGGACATACAGCGGATACAAATACGGACCAGACAAATATCGGATATGAATTTGGATCAGATTATACTCAAAATCGGATCGAATTCGACTATTTTTCGGATTCCAATAATTATTCGTGGCCTCTCCTATATAAAACGTGGTACCGAATTATTTTAACATTTTAAATTGATAAATAGCTAACATTAACATGTAACTGTGCATCAAATGTTGACAGCAACAAATAAATCAGTCATCTCACATATTTATATAATGCGGTTTCTAAGGACAGCTTCATATCCAACTAATTCTAGATATATTAAAAATAAATCGGTTATAAATATATCAAATTTGGTAAAAAGAGCATGTAAAAAGCTTTATTGAGGGATGTGCCAAAATAAAAAAAATATGAATACCAAATTAGAGTCCACCATAATGACGGGCTCGTCGAAATAATTGAAATGCATGTATAACATGCCCAATTTGGAAGTCAAATGTAAAAGATACGTATTAGCTAACCGCTGCTATTATATTTGCCGAATCAGGATGTTATCCGGACATCCGACTCCAAATACGGATCTTATTCGGATATTCGGCTCCGAATCCGTATCCAGCCATACCGAATTCGCATCCGACATCCGGGACTTCAGCAGTTCAACATCCGAATTCGGATCTGTTTTTTATTTGAATTTGGATATTAAGTATCCGGATTCAACAAATCCAAATTTGGTAGCCAGATAATCCGACCGAATCCGGCTCCAGTTTCACCCCTACACTACACATTTCTTGATGCCATTTTCGGCAATATTATTGGTTGGACAAGTAGCATTTTCAAAATTTCCCATAGAAATTTGTCATGCAAGCATGGCTGCTCCCTGTTTGCTCCAACACAGATTTGTTACGAGCAGAAGACATAATACTGCCTTTACGATCATACCTTTGCCCAGATAGCCATCTCCACAATGTCCATGCCTACAACTTTGGGGATGCCACCCAGTATCTCTTTGCACATGTTGAGAATACACATCAGGAAACGGTTCCTATAAGAGATAACACATCATGCATACATAGCAGAAGGGAATGGGAGAACATAATGCCGTGTAGAGTAGAGTGTAGATCGAATAGATGCGTCACCTGTCGTCTTTGTTGCGCATCGTCCATTGAGGAGGCGAAACACTCTGGCTCCTGAGGTTATCAAACCCCTGTAAATGCACAGAAGACATACAAAAACACAGTTATTTTTTTTTCTGAAAGTATGTACGTATACGGTTCCTATAAGATCAATACGTACCAAGAGAAAGGTGCAGCCGCTGGGATCATTCGGAACGACCTCCACTTTGGAGAGATGCTTTATCTTGTAGACTTTTGCTGGCTGATGCATGCATGCATTTATATACATAGCATGTAATCAAACTCATAGTCATGTTCGAAAACTGATTATGTTGTGTAGGTTGGAGAGAGAGAGAGATCACCTCAAGGATTCCACCATTGGAGTACTTGAGAACCCGAAGGAATGCTTTGGTCCTCTGGCCTTTCGCCTTGGCTGCCATGGACGCACATTGGATGAGGAGGAGGAGGTACGGGATGGTGGTGTTCGATGGGAGTGAGTAATTAGTTACTGACTGGTGATGGCGAGGACGCGGGGCTTGGCCATGTGGCGGGCGGTGAGCTTGCCGGCCATGCCCCATACGGCGCGGCCCTTGGCGACGCGCATGCAGATCACTACCTGCTCCCGGTCCTTCTCCTTGCCCAGGATGCCGGCCTCGCACGCGCGCTTCAGCTCCATGTCGTCTGCGCTCGAACGCGCCATGGCGGGCGGGACGGATCGGCCCTATTCCCCTATGCTGTCCTCTACAGCAGCCGCCGCTCGACGATGGATTCTCGCCGGCGCCTGGCTTCGATTCGGTTGAGCGTTCGTCGGTGGATCGGATTGGGGGAAGGAATGAGTGGGATGGTAGTGAACTAACACGATGGATGGAATGCGTTTGGGATCAGCCCGCCGTTCCCTCTCTGCGTCCAAATTTCCTCCCCTCTTTGCTTCCGTTTCTCGTAACTGACCAACTGCATGGACAGGACTCATGGCGCCTCGCCCGTTTCTGTCTCTTTTCTCTCTCTATTTTTAGCTCACTCTTGACTAAGGGTCTGTTTGGTAGAGCTCCAGATTCTCAATTTTCAGCTTCTGCTCTGGATTCTTTGAGAATCCACTTCTCTGAGAATCTGGAGCTGCCTCTGAAAAGCGTTTGGCTACTAGATTAGCTCCAGATTCATAAAAAGGGGATTTGAGGGAAATAGACCATGTTACCCCTAGACCTTTATGAGCAAAGAATTCTATTGCTATTGTGAGAGCATTGACTTTGTTGGAGGCATGTTGTGATGGTTACTTGGAATTAGTGACATAATTCATGTGTAAGCTATTCTTTTACTATGTTCGTTATATGAATTATATTTCTTGTTCTGAAGAAAGCTATTTATAATACAGTTCAGTATCAAATAATACCACATTATTTTGGTTCAATATCAGCGAACATTGAAGAATGCCCAACATCCTAAAATTTGTTTTGCAAGTCTATCACGAAATTCACAAAGGGGAAGGAGGTGGGACATTAGTTATGTTGTGAGGAAAACACACACCAAAAAAGAGAACACATCAAAGTATCTCCATCATCCTGAAATTTGTCTTACAAGTCTATCACCAAAAAAGAGAACACATCAAAGTATCTCCATCATCCTGAACTTTGTCTTACAAGTCTATCACCAAAAAAGAGAACACATCAAAATATCTCCATCATCCTGAAATTTGTCTTACAAGTCTATCACTAAAAAAGAGAACACATCAAAGTATCTCCATCATCCTGAAATTTGTCTTGCAAGTCTATCACGAAATGCATCCATCGATGTATCACTCCTACCCTCAGTTGATGTATCAGATGCATCTTGAGAAATGACATATCTCCTATATCTAGTTGGGATGGTAGGAACATAGTTTGGATTCCTATCAAACCTATGAAAATGCCTATCAGGCGCATCATGGTCACGAATGAAATTATGCAATCCCATAGTTGCAGCCACAATCATCATTTGTTTATCCATTGGATAGCTAGGCATCTTCAAAAGTATTCTCCACTTCATCTTCCATACACCAAAGCATCTCTCAATGATGTTCCGCAAACTAGAGTGTAAATGGTTGAATTTTTCTTTCTCACCAGTTGGCGCCGAACCACTTTGAAATTCTAGAACATGGTATCTTTGCCCTTTATATGGTGCTAGGTAACCTGGGCGGTTAGGATAGCCAGCATCGACAAGATAATATTTTCCTAATAGAAAAAACAAGTATTTGTCATTTCCATATTTCATATGAAATAACAAAATAAAATTTGTAGAAAGTACCTTGAGGAGGATGAGGAAAGATGTCTCTATCAATTTCCAATGCATGAAATAGCACACTTGTATCATGCATTGCTCCTGGTTGTCCAATAGATGCATATATAAATCTCATGTCGTGATCACAAACTGCCATCACATTTTGAGTTGCTTTCTGAGATCTACCAATATATCTAACTTTATCTTCTTCTGGAACAACCGCCAAAATATGAGTTCCATCAATAGCACCAATACAATTTTGAAAATGTGGCCACATACGACGATCATTTCTAATTCTAGGATGGACAGTAGTAAAGTTTGGATCCTTAGGGCGCACAAAATTGCGTGCCAAGTCCACCATACATTTCATGACATCCTCAAACTTCCTACTGATAGTTTCTCCAGAATGCTTGAAACGGTTTTGCACCTTTCTATTTGATTCACAGCCACCAACTATATAAAGAAAAATGGCTAGCGCCTCACTTGTGTGCATATGTGTAGTGGATTTCAGATTGTATGTGCTAACCAAAAGATCATGCAACGTAATAAAGGTTCTGGAGTTCATACGAAGCATACGGTAGCATTCACCCGGAGTGGTCAAAGTTTCTTTCACCCATCCCATCCCGCTGAGTCGTGAAGTCCTAGGTGCTGCCTTATCCAAGTAGGTTGAGCGATATTTCTCTGCAATTCTTGTAGCTGCTAGAAGATTATTTGCAACAGCTTGATACATGAGCAAGACATGTCTATCACTTTCATGTTCTTCATCAGTGGAGCCATCATCTTCACTATCACTCGACATCTATACTTGAAGAAACAAATTAAAAGACAAGAGTTACATGAATTATACACAAACATATCAGGTAAAATATGGTTGCAATAAAAGGACAATATGGCAGCAAAAAGAAACAAAATTTTCAACTTATGACACGAACAAACATGTCTTAAATTAATATGATACATCCCCACATAAATAGAACATGTTTAGTGCTACAATCCATGAGAGTTCTCATATTATTGAAAGCAAACGTAGGTTTAAAAGATACAACCCAACAAAAGATGTTGGATAAAATGGTACACCGACCAACACACATCACTTTCCATATTTCACTTCATACTTCTTGGTAAGCCAATTAAAATGCCCTGTGGCGGTATGGAGTGAATTAACAAACATCTCTCTTTGTTCCTTCTTGATAAAAATTTCAGTTGCAATGAAATGCTCATTAGTCCCTTCAGTAGCACCACATTCTTCAACTAGGGCCATAACATCTTTTATGGAACAACCTGGAGGGTCCTCTCTTTGTTTAGCAAATGATTGAATAGAGGACAAAGTTTGTTCAGAAATGTCATGATCATGACATTTCATCTATTAACCTTTCAGATCCACCCTTGTTCTTTTTGGGCTTGTCAACCTTTCCTCTCTTTCTCTTTTGGGACAGTGGCTCATCCTCTGGTTCGCTATCCTTGTCATTGTCATCATCAATATTGATAGCGTCAATGTCTACCGTAGGCATAGTGCCCATGCCTACAGACCAATGGTCGCTACCACTATTGCGAATGTCCTCAAACATCACAGTCAAAAGTTCCTCATTTTGCAGTCCAGCCTTCATATACTTGCCACAACCTGGTATATCCTGAAAAACATGACATTAAACCAATGAAAATTATGTCTTCCAAGTGCTGGACAGAAATGAATAAATTGAAAACTTACTTTTTTAAGTGCTGCCCAACGCTCAGCAGTAGCAACCACTGTTTTCTTGGCTTCATCCCATCCCAATCCTGTTTGAGCGTTCAACTTCTTCCATGTGTTGTACTCGCCCCTAAGTCTGTCCCATTTGTTCTTAAATTGGCGCTTTGTGTACACTAAGCCTGTCCTCGCGCTAAAATTCTCAATCACTTCTTTATACCCCTTATTGTTTAAATGGGTACTAGGGCGATTACCATCTTGTACTTGAGCAGCAAAAATCTCACACTACCCTTGTGTTGTGGTCAGACCAATCAGCATTGTCCATTGCCATTTTAACACTAGGTGATGGTTCATTTTGATCCATGCCTGCCATCCACTCACACCAATTATGCCTCAATAAAAAGTTCAACATACAACTGTTGGTATACAACAGATACAACACTAATCATGCTTACCAATCAACAATTCACAATACAACACCAATCATGCTTACCAATCAACACCAATCATGATTGGTATGCATATTTGTATGCATTTTTCAACACGGGCATGCTTACCAATTATGCTTACAAATATGCATACATCTGTTGGTACACAACAGATACAACACCAATCATGCTTACCAATCAACAATTCACATTGATACAACTACAGATACACCCACCAATTTTCATGCTTACCAATCAACAAATCACATTGATACAACTACAGATACACCCACCAATTTTCATGCTCAAAAATTGCTCAAAAATTTGCTCAAAAAACTACACATACAACTACAGATACATACAAGTTGCTCAAAAATTGGGAGTGGAAGAAAATGGAGAGAGGGATGGACTCACTGGCCGCCGCCGCCGGGTCACTGGTGAAAACAGTGGGGGGATTAGGAGGAGACAGTAGGGAATGGAAGAAAATGGAGAGAGGGAGTGGAAGAAAATGGAGAGGGATGGACTCACGGGTAGATCCACCGCTGGGTATCTCGCCGCCACCGCCTAGGGTTCCCCGGCCGCCGCCGCCTAGGGTTTCCCTTTCCTCGGTTGCGTGAGAGGAGAGGTGAGCTGGGAGTCGCGTGCGGGAATGGGAGGAGCCGCCTAGATCCGTCCCCGCCGCCGCCGCCGGGTATCTGGCCGCCGCCGCCGAGGGTTCCCCGGCCGCCGCCGCCTAGGGTTTCCTTTCCCCGGTCGCGCGAGAGGAGAGGTGAACTGGGAGTCGCGTGCGGGTTCTGGGAGGATTGGGGGCCGGTGGGAGGGTGGGGTATACCCCCAATGGCATTTGCGGGTAATTTTTGTGACTTTAGATGGATCTAGAGCTGTGGAGTGGCCTGGATCCCGCTCCACCACCATAGTGCTATTTTTGAAGTGGATTCACCCCGCTCAGCTCCAGATTTTTGCGAATCTTCATCCGTTTGGCATGGCTCTGGCTCCACCAAAAGTGAATCCGGGAGCTGAAGCCCTGCCAAACACCCCCTAAGGCTGAAAAAAAACCTCAAAACTCACGAGCTACTCAAATTCGGCTCGTTCTAGAGTTGATTCGAGCTTGGCTCGAATTTTAAATCAGCCAAACTCAAGCTTGATCTCGAGCTCATGAGCTTCACTGAGCCGAACTCAAATAGTTCACGAGCTTAAATAATGATACATATTAACTCTTAGCGAGCTTACTCGAGTCGAACCGAAGATCAAGATTTTCTTATTATTAAAAAATTAGTGTATGTTTGAATTATTTTGATTGTTATCGAGTTTACTAGAGCCAAAATTGAACTCAAAATTTTCTTATTATTGAAAAATAGTGCATAATAAATTATTTTAATTGTTATCAAGCTTCAATAAGCCGAGCTCGAGTCTACTCGAGCTTAGGCAGGCAGAGCCGAGCTCGAATCCATATCCAGGCTCCGACTTCAACTCGAGCTTGGCTCGAATTTCTACCAAGCTCAAGTCTGAAAGACTAAACTTGTTTGAGCTCGACTCGTTTACAGCCCTACTCTTGACATGGAGGCCCGTTTTAAGGAGCGGAGACACTGAGGCAAGCAATGGTGCCGGCGCGTTTGGTTGCTTACATTAGTTTGGCTCAGATTGTACAAAGAAGGGCCGTTTGATTGGATGCAAGTGTCATGCAACATAAGATGAAATGTTGTTTTGATTAATTATGCAAGTGATGCAAGTAAAAAATGTTGGAGTGAGAGGGAGTCAAGCATAACTACTAGGAACGAGTCTCCTGAGCCGGCTGAAGGCAGGGATGAATTTCATGGTGGATTTTTTTTTGCTGTGGTTTATGATTTAAATTTTTAAATTTTATCTGTTTGCGAGAGATAGTATGTAGAAAAAAATAGTCATATGCGGTTTTAGCCAGTATGGCTAAACTCAATACATATTTTACTATAAACTTCCTATTGACCCTACCTTAAAAAATGCACATTTTAAAAGTTAGTTATTGTAGTCCGTACAAGCCAAAGTCGACTGAAAGTCATTTCGAACCCGCCCAATATATAGGGACCGGGTCTAGTGACCCTAATGCCATCTAGTTAATGCTAGAAATAATCTTGATTTAGAGTTTACATCAAGTCTGAAATGTAGTAAAGTCTATTTCCGTGTGTTACTCAAGTTGAAGTCATAACCAACTTAAAGTCCGAGTACGTATATTAGTAAAAGAGTATTAGCCTATATAATAAGGAGGCTTGTAACCAATTTGTACAAAAGCTAGAGAATAGAAAAATTTAGAAATTCAACCATGTTCTCTCCGTTATAGGCTGGCCTGATTTTTGGGAATTTCATCCCCAACGTTCACCCTAGTTAGTGGGGGCTATAAATATCTCTCCACCAGTAGTAAGGGAGCTCTCTTAGACCCCAATTGAATACACTTAAACCCTTCCATCCCTCTCTTCAACTCTAGTGCATTTGTTTCATATTGTAAGGTTATTGAGAGCATTCAAGTGTATTGCTGAAATCACCTATGTCTCTAAAAATTAGTTTTGGTAATTAATGATAATATTGTGTTTGAGACTAACATGTGAGCTAAAATGTCTTAAAGGTTTAGTCTAGGATTACGGATGACAACGCAACAAATGGCATGCAAAGCCTATGAAGGATTGACATGACTTAAGACAAAGGTACAATTTAGCTTTACGATCCTTTTTAATTTTGCCGGTTTTGGTGTTTGGAGAAAAAATTGGATTTGTAGGCTAGACGCCGTACTATAAAGGGAGATCATAGCTAGTAGCTTGAGAATTTAATTTGTGCTATCTTGATCAACAAAGAGTCATGTATGCATCTTAAATCAAATTTAAGATGTATCTATCACAAAAATCGGTAGCACCATAGCAGGCATGCGGTACTACCGGCCAACATGCGGTACTACCGACCAACGGTAATATTGCTGTTATGGAGCGGTACTACCGCAATGTAGTAGTACCAAGTTTCCTATGGTATGGTAGCTTAGAAATATTTATTGTATACAAAATAGCCGTTAAATAGTAGGTACGGTAGTACCAGCCATACATGGCGGTAGTACCGTACCTACTGAATTTTGTGGGATTTATTCCCAAATGGTCGAATTTCTAGTTGGAGGTTATAAATACCCCCTCACCAGCACCATGGCAGTAACATTCGACCTCATTAAATACATTAGAGCCATTGGTGCACTCTCCGCTACTCATTTTCTTACATTTCACATTTTGAGATAGTTGAGAGTATTGAAGTGTATTTGCATCATTTGTTGATCTTCTTGGCATTTATCTCGCTTCAACCAAAGGCTGTGATCTATTACTCTTGGCGTTTGATGGCAACTAGATGGCTTGTTAGAAGATTGCATGGTGATCTCTTCAAGAAGGTTGTGAAGAGGTCCTATGCTGGTTGTGAGTGGTGTGGTGCTCACCATCTCCGAAGTGGAGGAAGAGCAACTCTAGTGGACTTGAGGTCATTAGGCTTAATTCGTGGAGCTAGTCTAATTCGTTTGGACTTACCTCAACATGGACTAGTAAAGACCAGCAAGTCTTCAATATCATGGGAAATACATAGCGTTTCTCCATTGTGATTATCTCTTGTCTTTACTCTTCCGTATTTACATTCCTGGCTATCGAATTGATATATCTTGTGTACCTAAAAATTATACTTGATAGAGACATAGCTTGTGGTGCCTTAGAAATCTTACAAAATTCACTCGACTTGTGCTAGGTTCATTTATTACTCCTATTTGTTATCTCTACTAATATAACATGAGAATTTGTTCATTCACCTCCATCCCCACTCTTCTACACATGCGTAGAGAAATGCATGATCAGCAGTTCAGTGAATCAGCTCCATACACCAGAGATCACCGTGAATGACCAATGGACTACTCCTCCACACTTCCCAATCCCCGTAGACCAAGTCCACCCCCAATCCCTCCCTTCGATATCTCCACTCCCCATATTCCCAACCCCTGGACTCCCCTCTCCTCTCTCCCCATGGAGCTGCCGCACCCTCACCTAGCAAAAGTGCAACCCTAGATCCAAACCATGTCTCTAGTGATCCTCAGTCATGGTGACTCACCGGGCCCTCTCCTCCCTCCTCTACTCTGTCTCCTACCTTAGCGAGGCCTCCCATGCACTGTGCCCCCGCATGCCCCCTCACCACCCATCCCTGGCCAGCTACCTCTTCAGATGGGCTTTGGGTGTGGGAATGATCCCCATTTTCTTGCCACCAATTTGACTATTTGGTGGATGTTTGATGTTCCTTCATGCAGTTGTTGCTTTCAGCGATGTGGGCAGATAACTTCTGCTATCTACTGGAATGGAGCCCAAAGAAGGTATGGGTCTCTCCGTTGGTGAATTGTGTAGCGCTTTCATTTGGTTTGATGTGTTGTGGTTGCTGATGCGTGTGGGTATTTTGGTTCTTCTTGGATCAATTAGGGTAGGCTAACAAGTTCCATGGCCAACATGCGCTCAGGGAGTGGGTGAGGAAGTTGGACCAGAGCATGCTGATTATAAGTTTGGTTCTTTTGGAAAATATCATACTTTCATATCGATCATACACAGCAAAGGCTAGTGAGATAGAAATTCATAAGCTAAGGTTAACTCTTGCATAGTATGGCTTATCAAGCAGATGGTTAGGGGGTTTTGGGGTGGAGGAAGGTAGTAGATTGGAATTGACAAAGTTGGGAAGATGTTGGGCATTGTCATAATAGGGACACTAGGAAGGAATTGGGGAGTTAGTCGGTTTTAGATCGTGGACACCTAGAATGGTCTAAATTTCACTAGTGACAAATAGATCATAGGATGTTTTAGCCTCTCTAATCCTTGTGATTTACTAATTTGTTGATTACCTTTTCCTTGAGCACTGATGCTACAATTGTTTTAGTAGTGGCAAATGCAAAATTACCTATATATTGTTTGGTAAAGGAAAGGGTTTACTGATCTCTACATTGGTTGGCATCGCACATTATTGTATGATCCTATTGCTTTGTTCTATTCCTTCCACGTAATCTAGTTTTTGTAAAAAAAAACTTGCCTGTATGAAAGAGTTTCAAGCTGAAGGGCTCTATAATCCTGCAATTGAGTTGCTACTCAGTCGCCAGCTTAGCATCCCTTTTATGAAACATCTTTTGGCTTGCAATATGAGCTTCTATATAAAATTAGAATTAGTATGAAACAACCATCTATCTTAACTCTTGAGGCAAAGACAATTCAATAGATTTCACCTATTTATTCATCCATATTAAAACCAAAAGAAGTTCAAAATTAGTATGAAACCTCAATTCTTTCATAGGAAGTCGACCCTATTGTGATGTCCACATCTATCATTGGACAAAGGAAACAAAAGATGTTAGATGCAAAGGGAGAATATTTGATGGCCCAAAATGTTCGTGGAATGGTTTTCGATCATGTTTGCTGATATGTTCCACCCTCATTTTAGTACTCCATCGCAATACACGGGCACATTACTAGTAATTGTTAAATTTAGAGCGAAAAATTTTAGAGCCTCCTATTCACCCCCTCTAGTCGGTTATCCTTACCCTACAAGTGGTATCGGAGCTTGGTCTTTCATTTGATTAGACTTAACCATCTAAGAGAAAAAAAGATGGCTAGTAAGGGAATTGCTATAGAAAAGATACCCCTATTTGATGACTCAAATTATGCCTATTGAAAAATTAGAGTGTCAATTTATTTATAGGCCCTGAGCTTGAGTATATGGAGAATCATAAATGAGCATTGTATTATGCCTCTTTATCCACTACACCCTATGGAACTTGAGGAGCGCAATGCTCATTTAGATGCTCAAGTGATGAATGCCCTTTTTGTAGCTTTAAACATGGATGAGTTCAATCGAATGAGCAATTTGAAAATGGCTCATGAGATATAGACTACCCTCTCAGAAATCCATGGGGAATATTCATAGTCAAAAAGGCCAAATTATATAGACTCTAGATCAAATATGAGATATTTACAATATTGCCTCATGAAGACATTAATGAAATATATTCATGTCTCAACAACATTGTAACTAAGATCAAAGGCCTAGGCACTTTACTAACCGGTATTAATGTTGTGAGAAAAATGCTTAGGGCCTTACTAGATAAATATGAGATGTTGGTGACTTTCTTCCTCAACTCACCCGAGTTGCCAAAAATGACACCGACTCAACTCTTGGGAAACCTCATAACTAATGAGTTGTATAAGAAAGACAAGGAGGAGCTTTTAGAGCAATTCTCCTCCAAGAGCACGAAGTTTGCCACTTTCAAAGTTAAAAAGGGTATCAAGTGATAAGTCGGATGGTGAGGAAGATAACTTTGAGGAGAAGTTGGCTCTCCTCATGAGAAGAATGAAGAAATTCAAGAAAAAAAATACTCAAACCGAAGCGCTAGTCATGACAAGAGCAAGAAAGGACACTCCTACAATGACAACAAGCGCTATAACAATATCTGTTATTATGAGTGCAATGAGAAGGGGCACAATACTTTTCATTGCCCAACGAAAAGGGATAATACGGGCAAGTCATTTAAGAAGAAGGACTTCAATATCAAGAAGAAGATTTTCAAGAAGCTTCAAATGGATGGCAAGAACGAAGCCCATATTAAAGAGTGAGACTCCGATGAGGAGTATTCCAACTCCGAATCTGATGATGATGAGTCCTATAAGAAAAAGGGGTTTGTTGGCATCACCATTAAGGATGCTTCATCACTATTCTCGTCTCCCACATGCCTCATGGCAAAAGGAGATATGGCAAAATCACTTCATAACAATGAGCCATCCTATGATGAATTGATGGATATGGTGAAGATTTGAATGAATATCTTGGAAAGAAGAAGTCAAAATTTAATGTCTTAAAGATATAATATCTCCCTCTAAATGATTCTTATGAGGAGCTAAAGGAAGCTCATGAGTCACTCCTTCAAAAGAATTCAAGCAAATCTCACACTTGTGTTAAAATCACTTGTGATTTAATTAATGAGATGCCTAGTACAAAAATTGCTTCGAATGAAATTTCTAAGACTAGCTCTACTTCATGTGATGATTTGTTAGCTATGCCGTGTTGTCCTAAAATTGATTCAAATCATGATAAGGCTAAGTCTTGTGATACATTACTAGTTGAAAACAATGAGTTAAAGAAGCAAGTTACCAACTAAGCAAAAACTTGAAAAGATGCTTCGAGGGAATAGCTACCCTTAACAAGGTGTTGAGTGAGCAATGGTGCTCATTCAATAAACAGGGACTTGGGTTAGGTTTGTAAAAGAAAATGGCAAGTTTTACCACATGTGCTAAGGCGTGGGACATTTGTAACAAGCATGTCCTGTTGGTAAGTCTCCATCCCTTAGTATCTATGATTCATGTTATATGCTTAGAAAAATTAAGAATGGTAAGGTTATTGAAAAATTTATTAGCACTTCAATTTTAGGCACTAAAACGAATGCTATTAGGGTGCCTAAAGCCTTGGTCACTAATCTTCAAGGACCCAAACAAATTAGGGTACGTAAAAGAACTTGATTTTCTTTTGTAGGTGAACTACAAAACTGGTGGAAAGCATTGGTTACTTGATAGCGGGTGCACTCAATACATAACCAGAGACCAAAAGATGTTCACCACCTTTGAAAATGGTAGCAGTGTGAAAATCATATTTGGAGACAATAGCAAAGAAAAGATAATTGGTTTGGGTAAAATTGCTATCTCAAATGACCATTCCATATCTAATGTATTTCTAGTAGAAATATTAAATTTTAATTTGCTATCCGTTGCTCAATTGTGTGATCTCGGTCTTACTTGCATATTCTCTAGAGATGGTGTTATCATTTTCATAAAAAAGAAAATGAGTTAGTTTTCAAAGGTTTTAAATTTGGAAATGTTTGTTTTGTTGATTTCTCTTTTAGTGATTCTTGCTTAAAAACTTGTTTAATTGTGAAAAATTCTTTAGGTTGGCTTTGGCATAGAATGCAAGGTTATATGGGAATGATTCAACTCAAAAAAGTTTTTCAAATATGACTTAATGGTTGGCTTGAGAGATGTGAAGTTTGGGGAAAATAGATTATATAGCGCTTGCCAAGCCGAAAAGCAAGTTACAAATTCTCATCCTTCCAAAAGTATCATGTTAACCTCTATGCCATTGGAGCTCTTACATATGGATTTTGTTTGGGCCAACAACCTACAAGAGCATGGGAGGCAATAGTTATTGTTTAGTCACTGTAGATAATTGCTCAAGATATATTTGGATTTTCTTTTTATATGACAAAGCCAAAGCCTCTAGTATTTTTAAAATCTTTGCAAAAAGCGCCTAAAATGAATTTAATTTCAAAATTAAGAACTCCGTAGTGATAATGGTTATGACTTCAAGAACACTAAAATTGAAGATTTTTGTAGTGAATTTAGAATAAAACATGAACTTTTTGTAACTTATATTTTGGAGCAAAATGGACTAGTAGAAAGGAAAAAATTGAACATTAATTGAAATTGCTGAGACAATGCTTGACGAATATAACACTTTCAATCATTTTTGGGTGAAAGCAATTAATACCGATTGTCATGCTATAAATCATCTTTATTTGCATCGTCTTTTGAAAAAAGATTTCCTTTGAGCTTCTCATTAAAAGAAAACCAAACATCTGCTATTTTTATGTTTTCAGTTGCAAGTGTTACATTTTGAGGAAAGGTATTGAACTTTCATAATTTCAATGTCGTTGAAATGTTGGAATTTTGCTTGACTACTTATCAAATAGTAAAACTTAACATGTCTTCAACAAAAACTCCAGTTTCGTTGAAGAAACTTGTGATGTTCAATTTTGATTAGACTAACGGCTTTCAAGAAGAGTAAAAAAATTTGGATGATGTAGGTAATGAAGGATTGAGGCATGCCATGAAGAACACCCAAATTGGCAACATCAAGGCAAAAGAAGATCCAATTGACTCACCATCATCTACTCAAGTCAAGTCTCCTACCTCTTCCATAACAAACAACATTCAAACAAGAGATATAGAAGAGAAAGAAGAAGAGCAACTACCAACTCTACCCCCAAAGGTCCACAATGTAATTACAAAAGATCATTCAATAGATAAAATATTGGATGACGTAAGTAAGGGTATTCAAACTTGATCTTGTGTTGCTTCATTTTGTGAGCATTACTCGTTTGTCTCCTCTCCTGAGCCTGAACGTGTAGATGAAGCACTAAATAATCTGAATTGGGTGAATGTTGTGCATGAAGAATTAAACAACTTCATCCAGAACAATGTTTGGAGCACAATGCCATTGGTACAAAATGGGTCTTATGGAACAAACAAGATGAAAGCATACTTGTAGTAAGAAATATGGCAAGGTTGGTCACTCAAGGTTATACTCAAGTTGAAGGTTTGGATTATAATGAAACATTCACTCCCGTAGCTAGACATGAGTCCATTCATATATTACTTACCTTTGCATCATACTTTGATATAAAATTATTTTAAATATATGTTAAAAGTACGTTCTTAAATGAAAAAATAACCAAACTTATTTATGTTGAACAACCACCTAGTTTTGAGTATCCACATAATCCAAATCATGTGTATAGACTCTCCAAGGTGATATATGGTCTTAAACAAGCTCTTAGAACATGGTATGAGCATATTTGAGATTTTCTATTCTCAAAGGGATTTAAAATTGGGAAGGTTGACACAACACTCTTTAAAAATATTATAGATGGTGAATTCTTTATTTGTCAAATTTATATTGATCACATTATTTCAGGTCTACTCATCAAGATTTTTACAAAGAATTTAGTGATATGATATCTAGAAAATTTGAGATGTCCATGATCAGAGAGCTTAGCTATTTTCTTAAACTTCAAATCAAGCAACTCAAGGATAGGACATTCGAAAGCCAAACAAAGTACATAAAGGAATTATTCAAGAAATTTGACATGGAAGATGCCAAGACATTAAGACTCCTATGCAACAAACGATCATCCCAATCTTAATGAGGGAGGTAAATCGATAGATTTAAATCTTTATAAATCAATGATTAATAGTTTATTTTATCTTACCGCATATAGGCCTGATATCATATTTAGTATTTGCATGTGTGTACAATTTCAAGCATCACTAAAAGAATGCCAGATGGTGGCCGTAAAAAGAATTTTTAGATATTTAAAGCATTCCTCTAGTATTGACTTATGGTATACTAAATGTACTAAATTTGATTTAATTGGATATTCGGATTCTGATTATACAGGTTGCAAAGTGGATACAAAAAAATTCCTTGGGCAATTGTCAATTTTTAGCAAGATCACTAGTTTCATGGTCATCCAAGAAATAAAATTCTATAGTACTTTCCACCACCGAAGCCGAATATATTTCCGTGGATAGATGTTATACTCAATTGCTATGGATGAAGCAAACATGATGGATTATGGGATCAATTTCGACAAAAAGTCTCTTTTGTGTGACAATGATAGTGTTGTGAAGATAGCCAATAATCCAATCCAACACTCATGAACCAAGCATATAGACATTCGCTACTATTTTTGAGAGATCATGTGAGCAAGGGTGATATTATCATTAGTTACATATGGACCGAAGACTAATTAGCCGATATCTTCACAAAACCTTTAGATGAAGCCACTGTTGCAAATTGACGAATAAATTAAATGTCATAGATTATTTCAATGTTGCTTGAGATCTTGTATCATGTTATTTGCTCTTATTTGGACTTCTTGGAGTTTATAAGAAAACCTGATTTGAAAATATGTCTAAAAATCTCTATGTTAATGAAAACTATTTTATCTGGGTGTTATTTGCAAATCCAATGCATAATGATCCTGAAAGAAGTTTGGTTGAGTATAAATAAAGGATCATTTGCATTTTTCTCATCTGCCCCTGCAACTTCAAGGTAATTGGTAGTACTAATCTGGCCCTGTTGTATTATCACTCGGTGGTAATATCAGCCTGTAGGCACAGTACAAGCGCAATCTGTCAGGTGGCCCCAAAGTTTCTAGCAACCGATGCCTTATCTTTCCCCTAATAACCTGTTTGGCCTCCTCAACTCCAAAACATAGAGAACTCTCTCTCACACACACCTCAAAACCAATCTAAAAAAACCTATCCACAAAGCTTCTGTTTTTGCGATGATTTCATGGAAACTTTGTTGGATCCAAGTATCTGAGAGTGTTTCCCATCCATCCCTCAAGGTAATCTTATCAAAATCCTCTTTGATCTCCATTTGGGCCTCAAAACCAATTTCTAGTGTTTGGGGATAATTTGGCTACAATAGTTGATATCTATTGGGCAAAATGGTAGTAACTAGTATTTGGTTACTTGTCATGTCTATTCCATGGTTTGATCTATGCTAAACACTTGTTAAAATTATAATTTGGAAATTGCCCTAAAAATGTCGGCAAGTGTGGTATTACCACCCTACCCGTGCGGTACTACCATAGGCTGGTAGTACCGATGGGATACAGTGGTGCTACCATTTTTGTTGAAAAGATGCTAACTAATTTTTGCATATTACTTCCAACCTATTTATTCTGTCCTAATTATCCTCTTTATTCATATTCAAGATGCCAAGGACCAAAACCTTTGTTCACAAGAACCCGGTGTCTGAAGGTGAACCAGTGGATCAATACGACCCTTTTCCATCTCAAGCCAGACCTTCCCGACGCAAGGCAGCTTCTCAAAAGACAACCTCAATTCAAGCACCCTTATGGATGGACAGCAATTCGGAGACCAATTCCTTCCTCCAGGCCATGAGGGCTATGGATAAAGCACAAGCCTCTAGGCAAGAAGAAGAAGAAAGTGCAACTAGGATAGAAGAAGAATATGAGGAGAGTGATGGGGATGATGATGAGGAGATGGAGGAAGCTAACAAGTAGACCATCAACTTGAGACTGATCACAAGTGAGGAGTATGCCATATTCCACCACCCAAATTAGTTCACCAAGCCAATGACATCTTCTAATATGTGCTTTCACACCAAGTTCCAACAAGATGTCTTCTCTCAGCTCTATGATCACCACCGGCAGTTTGTTAACCATAAGTATGTGAATTGGATACATCTCAATACCATTGATCGATACACCAGTGCCTATAAGCTCTTCCTTGCAGTGGGACTATAGATATATTCACACTTTGGTGTGATTATCATGAGAAGATGATCAAACAGTTATACGCCACCATGTATGTATCATAGGACTTCGATTACATGTCATGGATAATGGGATATGAGAGGATAGAGGCCACCAAGGTTGAGTTCGAGACAGCTCTGAGAACTCACCTTGGACACTATGAGAAGATCTATTCTAAACCTTCTTTCAGAACCTCAGCTTGCACTCAGTTCTATGATAACACTATCAGATTCACTCCTGGAAAGATTGCCAGACTTCTTCCCCAACCGAGTCTTGTCAACCACATCAACCATACCTTCTTCCCAAAGAGTGGGAATTTTGATGCAATCTGAGGACATGCATGGAACTTTATTGATTGCATCATGAATGGTCGCTGGTTTGATGTGGTGGATCTCATTATTAGGGAGATCGCCTCTTCCAAACATGATAGGACCAAAATGATTTATTTCGCTCTATATATTATGGCCCTTATCATGAGAAAGACACATTACCGAGGAGCAAGGCTGGCACCTCTGATCCCCTCTACTGCCCTTCCTCATGCTCAAGAAGAAGAAGAATATGATCAAGGGCATGAGGATGCCCCACATGCAGCTGACCCAGTCTCTTTATCCTAGATCTTCAATGTTGTCTTACAGATTTGAGATAATCAAGCTAAGGAAATTATTAGCTAACTTCCCTTTCTTAGCATGTGGGTGCCTTAAAATGTGCTTCATCTTCGGTAGCACCTAAACATCGTCCTTCCCCCATTCGCTATCAACGTCGTCATCATCATGATCCCTCTCCTCAAGAGTAACTCTTTTTGGTACTTGATGCCAAAGGGAGAGAAAATGAGGCGAAGACGAAGAGGAGAAGAGCTTGAAAGAAGTTAGTTGTAGTATCTATATATTATCCTTATCAATATGAAAGAACTTGTCGATTGAACTTATTTATGATGATTTGCATGAACTTGTAATAGCTAGAATATCATTTCATGCTTGTGAACTTGTTTCTTTAATGCTAATTTGGATATGTTAATATTGTTCATCATATTCATGTATTATTTCTCATGCTTATCATGTTTGAAAAGATTCCTCAAATTTTAACAAATAAAGGAAACTCCGTCAAAAATTCTAAATTCTAAACTTGCGCATTAAAACCGCATCAAAATCTCATATCACATATTTAGGGAGATTTATCTATTTTGTTGATCGACTCTTGAATGAAACATATTCTTCATCTCTTTTGAGGTTCTCTCATGAATTATTTACAATTCAAAAGTCAAAACAAGAAAATACAACTTGTTTCAAGAGTTGGTGTATTCTCAAATCTCTTAACTTCCTTCACATTGTTTAGGTTATCATCAATTTCCAAAAAGAGTGAGATTGAAAGCATCTAAGGCCCTAAATATTGGTTTTGGTAATGGGAAAATTGCTCTCATGCCACAAACTTAAGTGCCATCCTCTCATTTGCCACATACTTAAGTGGCTTTGTTATTATGCCACAAACTTGAGTGTTTTATCCTTTATTTTGCCATTTTCTCCCTTTAATGTCTATTTTGCATTTTCAGGGACTTGAACCGACCCTTTTGCCCCTTGTCACTTCCTACCCAAATCTGATTTGTCCCCTCTCCTCGCTCGCGCGCGCACGTCTAGGGTTAGGGTTTCGAGGCTCTCGGCGCCGACACCTCCAACGATGGTCTCCAGCCGCGATAGGAATGCCTCGTCGAGCACCTTGTGCACGCAGTCACGGGAGGGACAATCCTTGAGGAGCATCGCGATGAACGCCTTGGTGGCGGCTGGGATGGGGTGGCCATGGATGGCGGAGTGGATCAAGCCATGCAGCATCGCCTTGGAGGGCGACCTGGCGTCCTCGCCCGCGGCGGCGGAGGGGGCACCGGCGGCAGGAAGGGAGACCCTGGCAAGGAGGTCGACGGCGTCATCGTCGGGGAGGAGAGGCGCGAGGTCGAGGACGTGGGTCTCCTCCTCCTCGGACCAGGGAACGGCCTCGAGGAAGCGGATGCACGCCTCGATGCGGGCATCGAAGAGGAGCTGTAGCGCGATGGGGAGGAGGTCGAGGGTGTCGGCGGGGGAGCGGATGGCGCCGGCGAAGTCGCGTGTGGAGGAGGCGGAGGACCTCGACGTGGGCATGGAAAGGGCGGAGCAGGAGAGCGAAAAGGTCACGGAGAGGGAGAGGCGGCCGGCGGCGGAGGGGGAAGGGCTCCAGCGGTCGGAGAGGAGGGCGGCGAAGTAGCGGGAGCGGAGGAGGGACGCCGAGGAGACGTGGAGATCGAGGAAGGGGGCGGGTGCGGGTGCAGGATGGTGGTCTCGATGTGGAGGCGGAGAAGGAGGTCGGCGTTGGGGAAGGAGAGCCTAGGGGAGGAAGCGGAGGAGGTGGTGGGGGGAGGAGGCGACGGCGGCGAGGAGAGGGTGGCGAGGTGGGAGCTGCTCGCCGAGCACTGGCGCTTGCGGAGGGACATTGCCGTTGGCGTTGGGAATTGGGGAGAGGGGACAAATCAGATTTGGGTAGGAAGTGACAAGGGGCAAAATGGTCAGTTCAAGTCCCTGAAAATGCAAAATAGACATTAAAGGAAGAAAATGGCAAAACAAAAGACAAAACACTCAAGTTTGTGGCATAATAACAAAGCCACTTAAGTATGTGGCAAATGAGAGGATGGCACTTAAGTTTGTGGCATGAGAGCAATTTTCCCTTTGGTAATTAATGACAATATTGTGTTTGGGACCAACATGTGTGCTAAGATGTCTTAAAAGGTTTAGTCTAAGATTACAGATGACAATGCAACAATGGCATGTAAAGGCTATGAAGGATCGACATGGCTCAAGACAAAGGTGAAATTTAGCTTCAGGATCCCTTTATAATTTTGCCAGTCTTAGTGTTTGGAGAAAAGATCGAATTTGTAGGCTAGACGTTGTACTATAAAGGGAGATCATAGGATCCATCTTGATCAACAAAGAGTCAAGCATGCATCTTAAATCAGTTTTAAGAATCATCTGTCAGAAAAATCGGTAGCACTACAGCAGGCATGCAGTACTACCGGCCGATGGTAATACTATCGTTATGGAGAGGTACGACCATAATGTGGTAGTACCAATTTTCATGTGGTACATTTTTCTAAAGAGCATGTGGTGGGACTTTTTTTTCTGAAACTCTAGAAATAGATAGTACTATCTTAGCATGCGGTACTACACCGTGCGGTAGTACTAATTTTACTTGGCGGTAGTATTGCACTTTGAGTTCAACGGCTAGCTTAGAGGCATTTATTGCATATAAAATAGCCGTTGAACAGTAGGTGTGGTAGTATCGGCCATACATGGTAGTGTATTGCACCTACTAAATTTTGTGGGATTTGTTTCAAATGGTCGAATTTCTGGTTGGGGGCTATAAATACCCCCTCACCAACACCCTGGTAGTAACCTTGGATCTCATTGAATACATTAGATCCATTGGCGCACTCTCCGCTACTCATTTGCTTACATTTCACATTTTGAGGTAGTTAAGAGTATTAAAGTGCATTTGTATCATATGTTGATTTTCTTGGCACTTATTTCTTCTCAAGCAAGGATTGTGATCTATTACTCTTGGTGTTTGCCAGCACCTAGATGGCTTAGGAGAAGATTGTGCAGTGATCTTTTTAAAAAGGTTGTGAAGAGGCCCTACGCTGGTTGTGAGTGGTGTGGTGCTCACCATCTCTAGAGTGTAGAAAGGGCAACCCTAATGGACTTGAGGTCATTAGGCTTAATTTGTAAAGCCGATCTAATTTTTTTGGACTTACCTCAACATTGTTCATAGAGCCGGTTTAATTTGTTTGGACTTACCTCAACGTGGACTAGTGAAGACCAGCAAGTCTTCGATATCGCACGAAAATTTTCACATGTCTCCATTGTTGTTATCTCTTGTCTTTACTTTTTCGTATTTACATTCCTAGCTATTGAATTGATATATCTTATGTAGTTAAGAATTATACTTGGTAGAGACATAGCTTGTGTTGCCTTAGAAAACTTAGAAAATTCACTCTTGACTTGTGATAGGTTCATTTATCACTCCTAGTTGCTATACTTATTAAATTTAGAGCAAAAAATTTTACAACCTTCCATTCACACCCCTCTAGTCAGTTATCCTTGATCCTTGAACCCTCTCTAGAGTGGAAAGATGGCTAGTGAGGGAATCTCCCTTAGAAAGGTATCTCTATTTAATGGCTCTAATTATGTAGACTGAAAAATTCATACAATAACTTATTTAAAAGCCATGAGTCTGAGTGTACGTAGAGTTGATAGTGAAGGTTTTATTATAGCTTTGATCCTACACAACCAATAGATCTAGATGAGTGAAACTCTCACCTCAACGCTCAAGCAATGAATGCTCTTTTGGAGTTTTGAATGTAGATGAGTTTAATCAAGTAAGCAATTTTGAAACAACTCATGAGATTTGGACTACACTCTTGAAAATTCATGACTCATGAGGGCACATCCGCAGTTGAAGAGTCCAAATTGCATATACTTTGGATTAAATATGAGACATTCATAATGTTGCCGTATACAAACATCAACGAAATGTACTCAAGGATAAACAACATTGTGAATAAAGTCAAGGGCCTAGGCACCACACTAACGAACATTGATGTTGTTCAATAATGCTTAAGGCCTTATTGGAGAAATATGACACGTTGGTGATCTTATTTCTCAACTCATCCGAGTTTCTTAGAATGACCCCAACGGGTCTTTTGAGCAATCTCATCACAAATAAATTGTACAAGAAGAATAAAGAGGAGCTATTGGAGCAATCATCTTCCATAAAGGAAGATTATTGTTTTCAAGGCAAAAGCGGAATCAATTGATGAAGATGACTCCAAAGAGGAGAGGTTCCCCAATCTAGACCTGCTAAGGGGTTGGTTTTGTCTATATGATGAAGGGGGAGGAGAGCTAGGGTTTGCAAGGAAATTGGGAGATTTTCTAGGGTTAGACTAGTTGCTCTTTTCCTTCATGGTGTGACTAAGCGTGGGCCTTGTAGAGGGTCCTTTGTAACAGCAAGTTATAGGAATCATTCCTCTCCACGCAATAGATCAAGTTCTTGTAATCCTTGTACTCTTGTCTCTCTTTGCGTGGGTTCTTGGTTTGCTTTTGGTGATTTGGTTCTTTTTATGCTCTCTTGATCTTGCTATGATCCATGATATGTAAGAGGCACCAGTGGATCCCTAGGATAAATCTTTGCCTATCTAGATCACTTTATAGGAAGAATCAAGATTTTGCATGGTTTTTGTCTTTTTTTACCAAGATTTGTGATTTTTGTGATCGTCGCCTCTCTAGCCCAAACCTAAGCTTCGATTACCTTGCTAGGATATGTGAGAGATGATATAGAAGTCCTCAAGACTTGGATACTCATAAGTAAGAAGTAATTTAGTTTTTCGGGTTTGGTGTATTCCTGTGACCTAGATCGATATTTCTTAAATTGAATGAAATAAAGTCTAAGAACCTTGTTTTTGTTGATTTGATTTGGTTCCTAGCATGCGTGCTAAGGTTGATACAAATTGTGGTAGTATTTGTACAAGGTTTGATCAAGATTCTCAAATTTGGTTTTTGTCATGGGGGCTTTGTGCTTGGGAACAGGGCAAGCGGTAGTACCGACACATGCAGTAGTGGTAGTACCACACCAGTGGTCAGACCTAATCTACCTTGGTGGTACTACCGATCAGGTAGTCAAAGCTTGGGTGTGGCATCTTTTTGATCCAAGATTTTTGTCATTTTCTTATAGCAGGTGTAATCTGAACTTGGTGACTCACATAGTCATTGGATGAAGATTTTGAAAACTTGGGTAAAAAGTTTCTACAATCATTCGTCCCCTCTAATTACCAACATCAGTCCAACACTTTGCAACCTTCTTACTTTTCTTTTCAAAAAACAAACTCAAATTCTTACTTTTAGGGTGTTTGTCAAGTTACTCATCAAGTGGAGATTGTGTGACCATATGAAGGTTAACCCATGGTGTATGATGAGTATTTGACTTTGTTGCATAAACATTGTTAATGTTTGAGTTTTGTTTTGAAAGTTGGTAAAATTTTGTTTCTGTTGTTAGTGTGCCTGGTCAGACCGGATTAGGAGTCGTGTTCCGACCGACTGGTCCAGTATGACTGGAATCTGGCTATGGTCTATCCACTAGTGTGGTGTGAACAGATTCTAGTTAGTGATTGTTTTTTTTCTAGAGAGCATGTTTTAGAGTTGGGCACATGCGGTCAGACAGACCAATGGCTGGTGGTCCGATCGCCATGAAGAGAGCAGTTAGATTGGTGTTAAGCAGTCTGACGAGCCATGGCATGGTGGTCAGACCAGCTTCTCGAGGGCACACATGCCTAGGGGTTACCCTAGACATCTCTGGGGTGTCTAGAGAGGTTCTAGAGAGGCTAGACATGTCTAGGTGTTGATGAAAATGGATATGAGTATGGTTGAGGAGTAGGTTGCAAAGAGGCACCTACATGATGTGAGATGCATGTGGAGGCTACGTGTGACATGGTTGGGTGAACTATTACCAACATAGCAATTTTACTTAAAGTATGCATATGCATAATAGTTTGACAATATAAAATGCATAATATTGAATTGTGGGATCAACATGGTCAAAGGAGAATGTTTTTCTTGCTATTTAACACCTGTACCTTGCTCTGAATCAATTTTGAAGCATTCTTAGCATATCAATATCTACCATATAAAGCCACATAACACACACACATGCCAAATAAAATCAAACAGAAGCAAAAATAATTAATTTTGCATATTATGATAAAGCATGATTTTATACAATTTTAGAGACAAAAATCATTCAATTTGGAGTTTGTATGCAAAAGTTATGGGCTTTCGAAGTTTTGCTGGGAGAGAAAATCCCTAAAAAAGAGAGAAAACACTGTGCATGATTTTCGGTTTTTAAATTTTAAATTTTTCTTTTTAAATGAAAACCTGGATTTATTGCATCATTAGAATGACAAGTGGGGCCTACTCATCAGGTTGTATTAATTTCTAAAATGACTAATAGCTGGGGTCCATGTGTTAGTGAACATTACTTAAACCAATTTAAATTATAAAATGACATTTTAACTTAACTTGGCCCACATGTCATAGACTCATTAGTTTCAAATGAGTTTAATTAGTACTAAACTAATCTCACCTAGTGTGGGGCCTAATAGTTAGAGAGAGGGAACAGGGGAAGTCAATAGCGTGAAGATTCCACATCAGGTGATGGTTCCACATTGGTAGCTTACTGCGATGAAGGGTAGGACAATAGCATGGGTAGGTTAGCTTCCTTACTAGCTAGACATGGTTAGAAAGTAAGGAATCAATCTAAAACTCACTAGGGAGAGAGAATGGCTATTGGCAGGGGTTGTGGCCAGAGTTGAAGATAATGACACGGTCTTGGCGATTCACTGCAGACATCAAGAAATTGATTGGGGTTTTTGAAGAGGAGAACAAAAGGCACACTTTGACATGGATGGCAAGGCTAGGGCTCGCTTGGAAGGGAGGATGGCACAGCGGAGCATGGTGGCAAGTGTGCACCAGAGACAAAAGGGGCAAGCGTGTTTCGGGCTCTCTACTGGAGGAGAAGCAATGGGAAGTGGCAAAAAATGATACAGCATGCTTTGGGAATGAGAAGGGCGTGCTTGGGTGAGCTTAAGATGGGATGATGGTGCGGCAAGGCTTGGCAATTCCTCCCAGGCCTTGACATAGAAAAGACGCACATGGCTTGCTAGCAACGGGGCAGCTCAGGGAAGTAGAGGAGATGTAGCAAGGCGCATGGGGAAGGGAGCTCAAGGCACTCGACGAGCATGACGGCATTGATGCAGTATGGAGGAGAGCTTGCAGAAGGTTTGTCATGATAGATGTGTCTTCGCATAGGCTCTCGGGGGATGTGACGGCTCGGGCATGCATGCTTGAGTTCAACAAAGACGTAGCGAAGTGTGCCGAGGCGAAGCGGAAGTCACCGCTTTCTTAGTAGAGTTTCTTGTCGTGATGCCCATGGCATAGTCAAACGTGCGACTGTAGCAGCAAACGAGGTGGAAGACATGCCTAGCGGGTGGGTCCTCGGTCTGCAAGACAGAGAGAGAGAGAGAGAGAGAGAGAGAAGAAGGAGGCGAGAGAGAAGGCAGAATCAGTGGAAGTCGCTATCGCACAGAGAAAGCAGGGAAAGGAGGCGACTCGGCTGGAGATGGCGCATGTGTTGGAAATATGCCCTAGAGGCAATCATAGAGATGATGATATTTCGTTGTATCCATGATTTAATAAATGTTCCTTAAATATTGCCTTTGTGTTAATTAACAAGTATGTGACTTGTTTGTGAAACTCTTTACTTATATGGTTATTCTAAAGTTGTCCCTGGTCGGAGTTCATGTGAGGATACACGTGAATAATGGATTAGCACATGTATCGGTTGATGACCATGTTTCACAGGTCATAGACATGGAGATGTCAAACCAATAATGTGGACACATGTTTAGAACATGGGGTTGGACCGACCCAACATGAGACATAACAATTATACTTATGGTTCTCTCTCTACACAATGTGTACGCCTTGTCCTTAGACCGAGATTGTCGCATGTACTTGAGATGTGAATCGACCTACTTAGGGGCTATCAAACGCTACTCGTGAATCGGGTAGTTATAAAGATAGCTTTCGGGTTTGTCATGAAGCATGCTGCGAGGCATGGTCGGTCGAGATGGGATTTGCCCTCTCTACCGAGAGATATATCTCGGCCCCTCGAGTGATCGGATCCAAAATGCATGGCCATGCTACTTAAGGTTAAGAGTTAACCTAGTAAGGGATTCGAATCACGGATCGAAAAGAGTGGTCAGCTTGGAGCTCGACCAAATATCGTGAGGCAAAGGGATTGGCATGTACATAAAGTTGTGATGGTTCGTCCGATATGATCTTTGTGTATGTTTAGGAGTTGGCACGTCTTGCTAGAGGCCATCGCCAACTATTGACCAAGTATGTGTACTCGCGTCATGTCTAAACATACGTGAACCTATAGGGTCACACACTTAAGGGCTGAAGCCTAATTCGGATTGGATCCGGTTAGACGGGTATTGAGTCCTAATGGGCCTCCATTCGTAGAAGCCCATTGTGAGGACGTCTATAAAAGGAGGGCAGGGCGCACAAGAGAGGAGTTTTTTCGTGACATCCTCAAACCCCGCCGCCACCCTCCCACGCCTCGGCGCTCGCGCGATCTAGTAATCCGGCGTGCGTCGCTTCCTCCCGTGCGTGTGGATACCTTTGGCGGCGCTGCATCTGTAGCGTTTGGACGAACCGCAATAGAGGAGTTGTACGTGGGGCGCCGCGCGTGGGCGAGGAAGTAGTACGACTACTCGCCCGACGTCTTTGCATCGACGTAGTACGACTACTCGCCCGACGTGCTGCATCAATTCCGCACGTGCGCGTCTAGTGGTAATTCCGTGATCTATAACTGCGGTGATCTTGGTTTACGGGTAGAATTTTTATTAATTTGCGCTAGCGTAGCCTACCCGTAGCCCTTCAGCATGGGCTATAGATGGGCCAAAGTAGTGATAGGCCAGGCCAACAATGGAAGTATTGGCCCACTGATGAAAATAATTTTGGTTTTGTTTTCTAATGGATTTAATCGCAGAAATCAAGTTTGAATTTTTAAAATTACCAAACCAGCTTTAAAATTTATGAAATTTTTGTAGAGGAACTTTATGATATTTAAAGGCCAAATAAATTATTTCTAGGCTCTAGTCAAGTTTTAATAAATTTTAGAAATTTATTTTTAGATGCAAAAAAGAGAAACCATTTTAAGAAAAGTTTAAAAATTCCAAAATGCATAAATGATGATTTTTTAAAATAACTATATTAGTTTTGAAAATTTTGGGATGTTACAGCATGTGAAGATACTTTGATGTAAAAGTAAGGGTTCTTGGCTCAACAATTGTGTCAATTGATGATATTGTGTGTTGTGTGGTGATACGTGATTGGTTATTTGTTGTTGGTTATAGGACTCTGGAGTTAGGTCATGGTGAGATAGATATGACCGAGACTAAGCTAGGGGATCTTAGGTTCAAAGCAATCAAGGGATTAGGTCTAAGCTATGGGAGCTGAGGTCCAAAACAATCAAGTGTCACCGGAAGATGACTGTGGCTAGTGAAGTAGTTACAAGCTAGGAAGACAAGAAACGAGAGTGAAAGCTACCGATGGTGGACATGATAGGTAATGACAAGGTGGATTGAAACTAAACTCAAGGAGGAGCTGAGGTCTAGAATGGTAAGGGAAGTTGGGTGACATCATGGTGCATGGAGAGACATGTGACGCGCCATGTGACTTGGGCCCGTTTGCACACGAGGACAGTTTGATGGATCCAAATGCAAGAGAAGCTTGGTGATAAGTCATTGGGGCCACATGAAATCAGAGATGAAGCACATGGTTACTTTAAGGCGAAGGAAGTGCAAAGCTTCGTGGAAGGTAGTTTGGGGGCAAAACGATCTTTTTGCCCTAAACAAAATTTTGATACTTGATCAAACCACGGTGTGAGGAGGTGCAAGAGAGGTGGTTTAGGTTAAAGATGTGCTAAAAATATTAAGTGGATCAAGCGTTGATTCACTAGCAGGTAATGGTTGCGTACACTTTGAGAAGCATGCATATACGAGTGTAAAATTCAGTATGGTGTTGGGTTAACAGATTAGCTCATGTAAGTATATGAAACCTAACTAGAGGTGTTGATTAGGGTTTCTTGTGAGCCACCATATATAAGGAAGGAGAAGTGTTAGATTAAAGCTAGGTTTTGAGAAGCTTGTGCTAAGCTAAGTAGAGGGGGTTAGGGATCTTGTAGAGAACTCTCAAGAGATGAGTTGTGGCTCTTGTGATTCAGTTTTTTTTTGTCATACTTAGGCTTTATGAGTGTCTAGAGAGTGACTATAAATATTCATCTCCAAGTATCAATAGGTTTCCAAAATTCGTTCAAGTTTTTCTGTTCTTTGCTCAAGTGTTAAAATTTTGATTTGGCTTGTCTTTCATGTTTTCTTCTCCCTCTTTGGTCTTCCTTTATGACAAGAATGTGTAAGTGATGAAGATATCTCTTGAAGAACAGATTCCATTCATCTAGACATCTTCCTTTATAAGTTCTTTCATTTGTCTGGTTTTGACTTAAAAAAGGGTGATTTTGGAGGTTTTGATCTTAGGAGAGTTTGGATTAGTTCTTGTCGTGATTTGAGAATGCTAGGACGTGTGAGAAACCATTCTTAGCCATCTTCTCTTGATTCCTCCCACAAGCTCCTCTCAATAACCGTTTTCTTATTTTACCCAACTTTGGTGTAACCTTCCTTAGAATCAAGAAAGGTCAAATATTTTCTAGGATTTATTACAATTTCTTGGTGTATTAGATTTATAATATCCTAGACAAAGTGTGTGCAAAAATTCAAGTAATTTGGAGTTTTGGATTGAAAGTTACATCTATTTTAGGTTTTGAAATCGTACTAAAAATTTATTTTGTTCTCGGGGAGAGGTCATTAGACCGCCAACCAACTAGAGGTCAGGCCAGCCAGAGGTTAAACCACCAATCATATAATAGTTAGACCGCCCTCTAGTTAGAAATCAGATTGGCAGAATCTTGTCAATGCACGTTTTGCTCCTTTTTTTGTAGACATTTCTCTAAGGTTGCTTAGACTTTGAACTTCTTAGCTAATCATAATTATTGGAGTGAAACAATCTGAGAAACTTGAAGAAAAAGATTTTAGAGAAACCGATCTTTATGAGGTTCCTATTCAACCCCTCCTTCTAATCGCGGTCCTACAGTTATGATCGAACATTTTACCACAGCATGAGTCTACTCAAGCTGTATATAACATGCCTTTCACTGCCTTGATATATAGCATGGCTTCTATAAGCTTTCTCTCTAGTGCACACCTATGTATATATGGCTATGACAAGGTAAAATGAAATTTGACTCGGTGCGCCATGAACCCCCGTCGCCTAATGTAGTTGCGCCCATGAGTGCACTCCACGTTGTGTAGTATAGCAGCGCGCAGCAATACTCAAAGAGATGGGGAGAAGGGATTTCTTTCTGTGATGTGGGGTAGCTTGGTGTAGGAGGTTTGTTAGGCACATAATTTTTTATATATATTTGATGGGAATGATAGGCATCTGGAAATAATTAAGTAGAGCATTGGACATAATCCGCTGGTCTGTGCAGTCCCCTGAATCGTCATACTGAAACGACGCAGCCATGTCACTCGCATATTGGAGACTAGTTCGGCAAGCTTGTAGGATGACTTCTATTGCTTGACTAATCCATGTGCCCATGGGATTGGATGTCACATTTTTTTCGGGAGTTGCATCCGGTAATTCTAAAGGGAGGTAAGAGATACCATAAAGCTGAATTTGTCAGAAGCAAACATTTGAGAAAGTGAACTAGAATACAATCAAGCTGAATTTGTGGTTTTGTGCAGATAGAATAAAGCTTATCTGTCTTCAGATTTGTTTCTTCCCCATCTGAGTTCCTCTTCCGAAATATCATAATACCAACAAATAACTCACTTCCAACAAAAGAATAAAATCGTGTTTTCTTTTCTGAAAAATTCTTACCCTCCAAATTGGGTGACGCTGATGTATATAGCCTTGCAGTGGTGCATTTGAAGAAATAAAAGATTCTAAGTCTTTACCAGAAACTTTACCCTACAGAGACCAATGAGAGCTTAGGAACTTCTTGTTGGAGCAGATTCTTTTTTTGAAAAAAAAACATCTTGTTGAAGCATCAATGCTATCAACGTATATACGAGACAGACTTGATAAGACTTTAGACCATGGTGAGTCATGAGTGAGCATTATCATCATAAGATTTGAGTAGGCATGTTTTGTAGTCATTTAGCTTGTCATTACAGATCTACAATCTCCATTTACAAATGCACATTGTTTTGGGCATGATCACAATCTAAAAATTTTAACTTTCATTTAACTCATCTAGATATTCTTGCTTATATTAGCAGCATGTGTACATTTGCGCGTTAGCAGTCTCAATTTTGAATGGCATGTATTACATGTTGTCCACATTAGGGGAGCGCTATTATATTTCAGTTGGGATAGGTTAGCATACTATCCAATTCATTTGATACAAATTTTAGAAAATGTTTTTCTCCTAAAATAAGGAGTAGCATTTTTCTATCATACCTTGCATTAACTGCGGTAGAAATGCCCATGACAAATATAACTCCTACTTGTACAAATACTGAGATCTATCATAATTTTAATTTCATGGTTTTGCTATTCAACACATAACAGATGCACTCACGAACTGCGGCACCTTAGATTTACCATAATGTCTTCACTTTACTCTCACCATTAAATTCCTGTTATTTTTGACTTTTAGCTTTTTTTTTAGTCAAAAGACCAAATAATGAAGCAGGACGACCTCTTAAAGTGGATTATCCAAATTGCTTGTTAAGCCTAAAACCATGTACACCATCCGCGTCAGCGTCTCCACTGTCGGTTGCCGTATCAAAAAATACAAATAAAAATTATTAGCTACTGCTAAAAGCTATCAACTTCAGTCCAAAAGAACACCCCGGACCCGGTATGAAGCCATCTTCAAGCCTATCGCTCCTTGCACCGCATCCCATGCATAGTAGATGCTGCACGAGACACTGGGAGAAGGATGTGATATGTTCGTCGGGATGGCTGGTTGTGCGGCTGGGGATTGGAGGATGAGGACTGCCATGAAATAGGAATGGCAGGCATCATGAAAGAAGTAGATAGGAATTTGATTTGGCAATCTCCAGTAGTTGTTTCACCTGCTTGAAGCAAAACTGTCTGCACTGCCTTTTTTTTTCTGGGCATCTGGCACCCACATATGAGTCGGGAGTCACGAGCACTACAGGCTTTCAAAGCACTACGCCACATCATGTGTAGTAGTAGCAGCAGTGGCGGAATTGAGAGAACATTACAAGAGAAGTCGATTTTGGTGCAAGGGTTGTTGAACCTGTATCAACCCATGGGTGGTGTTAAGAGGGTGTGAATTGTCAGCTATTACTAGTTATATACCGTGCGTTATTACTAGTTACATACCGTGCGTTGTAATGGAACTCATTAAATACATAAAGAATTGTGCTATAGAAGAGAGTTGCTCTGATCGGTTGGAAAATAAGAATGGTGAGAAATTGAGTGAATAGAGCGATTGAAGGAGAATAGACGTACAACCACCAACTTATTCTTTTATAATAGTAATGATACACGAATGGTAGGTATCAAGAAAGATGTAAACAGATTTTTCTAGTATGCATGTCCAAACTAACATTTGTATTTGGACACTTAGGCAAAACAGCATGCTCAACGTGTGTGCAATATACACGAATGTACTTATTATTTTGAGTTTTAATATGATACAATGAGGCCTATTAATAATTGTGAGGTCGCCTCACCATCGAACTGTTGTTGCATCCACAGCTCGGCCTTAATAAATTTCTGCCATGCTTTTTTTCATTGAGCCAACAGAAAACACTAGCTATTAGCTAGTAGTACGTACTAACATGATCATGATAGTTAGAAAAAAAAAATATTCGGATGATATTTAATAAACCCTATCAATTCTTTTTTTTTCCTTCGGTGCAGCAACAGACACAAGATGAACAGGGTCTACAATGAACGCATCATAAAGAGTGCAAAAGACAAAAATGTCCTGTATAGCAAACCACTAAAAGAACAGAGGTAGACGTGAGTTGCAGACAAGGGTTCTGGAGATGAGCGGATATATATGTGGGAACTATTCGATGGGAATGAGAAGCATGGGGAAAGGCCAAATATGCGGATCAGCGCATGTCCGGTCTCTCCAGTCTCCTCCACTAAACGTTAGTCTAGGGGTGAAAAACGATAACAGATGGTTTATTTTATCTGATATTTGTATTTGAGAAAACGCGAATATAGTAAGCAAAATCCGTATTAAAAATATTCGTATTCGAGAATATTCGTATCCGTATTTGAGAATGTTTGTATCCGCATTCGTATTCAAGAATATCCGTATCTCCGTATTCGTATTCGAGACTATTCGATTTGTATTCAATCCATTTTTAGAACTCATGAAAAATCCGTACGAATTTTGTGATTCAAAATTTGAATTTAAGTGGTTTAAAACTGGTAACCGGTCAAAAATCGGTGAAAAATCGGCAGAACCGCTAGGAATTCGTTTTATTCGATATTCGTATCCGAGAAAATTCGTACTCGAAAATATTCGTATTCGTATTCGAAAATATTCGTATCCATATTTGAGAATATTCGAATTCGTATTCTTATTTGTTTGAAAAATATGGATTCGTATCATATTTGAGACTATTCGATCGTTATCTGATCCGTTTCCACCCCTACATCAGCCAACCACTAGTACCTGGGCGGTGTTGCATGGTGCAGCCAACAAGCTGCCATCCCTCTCTCGTAGCATTTCAGAAAACCTAGCCCATATATTTCTACAGGATTTGCACAACAAGATCCATGAATTCTAACTGTAGCATCTCAGTTAGCATGCAATTCTGTAGCAATTGAACAATTACGATGCTTACATTTCGCAGAAATTCTCCAGCTGAAGTAACTAGGATCTATTGCATTTTGACCGATGTAAAGATCCACTCCTCAAAACATATACTCTTTGTTACATGAGCCTATACGAGCAAGTGTAAAGCATGTATATTTTCTTTTTGAAGCAGTATGGTACATTACTTAATTAACAAGCAAGCCGGCTTCTTGCTCTATCTTTCAGAATAATATAAGCTAACAAAGTTATAGCAAGTGTACAACAAAACGTACTGGTCAATGGAGAACTGAGACAGACCTAGACCACAACAATTGCAAATCGCAGTGGAAACTTTTCTTTTGATTTTTTAACCTGCCACACAAAAAAAATAGAAAAACAAAATCAGCAATATATATATTACCAACGGATGGATCGCTTCGCTCTGCTGCTGTTGTCTTTACGATCCAACAGATTTGTTCCCCTCAGCTAGTCCGGCCAGCCCCTAATGCCTCACGTGAACTGCTCTAACACCAAAAGACACGGCTAATTATAAGCACTAATTGCTTACCGTCCGGCCGCAATACGAAAGATAACCATCTGCTGCTATTCCTCTATCGCTAACTAATACAAAATCCTAGTAACAGCCCCAATCTGAAACGAATCCTAAATAGCTCTAACCTAGATTATCTCTAATCCCGTACGGCCAAGCAAAGTCCAATGAAAGAAATCATGCATGCGACCTCGTAAAGCTTAATCAACACCATGCAAAACAAAACATAATTAGCAAACCTCATTAACCCCTTAATGACTTACCTAATCACCAAGTCTCGCCTAGGCCAAAACACATGCATGCAACCTCCATCAATTAGCTTCTCATGTGTTCACCTCTAATACACAAGCCACGGCCGGCCACAGCACAAAATAACTGTTGAGGAACCGACGCTGGAGACCAGTCCGAGCGATTCCTCTGCTTAGAACAAGAACGAATCAATCACAGAATTACAGAATAATAGATTGAACACAGAGAGGTAGAGAGAACTCCTGGTCTTTCTTTATTGCTTTAGATTGCATCGGGGTACATCATGAGGGGGGTCTAGGTCCCTATTTATAGCCTACGGTGGGGTGCCCAATTAGATCAGGACTCTTGGATAGAGTCCAGGTTTCCTAACACTCCCCCTTGGGCACTCACCCAACATGCTCATGCCTCGTCAAAACTCCATAAAAACCCAGTGGGAAAAATTTGGAGAAAGAGTACATGATACATGTGATGCTGCGATGCACGAATTGCCTCATTAAAAACCTTGGTCGAGAAACTTCATGGAAAACTCGTCAAGGGAAAAAGAGTACAATCCACCCAAATTCATTTGGTCTGCAAGACTTTATTTTTGGGTACTTAATCTTCATGATCAAGATTTATTAGCGGGCTTGTGAGAATTCTCCCCCTGAATTCTGCACTTCTCTAAGTCTCATCATTCCAATTCCACGCACGCACCTTTCAAAGTTAGATGCGGGGAGTGACTTAGTGAATAAATCTGCGAGATTTTCACATGACTTAGTATGTAGTACTTTAATCTCGTCCATCTTTTGCAATTCATGTGCATAGAAGAACTTGGGGTTGATATGCTTTGTGAGATGACTCTTCACATAGCCCGTTTGCACTTGTGCAACGCAAGCGGCATTATCTTCATAGATAATTGTGGGGTTCTGCACAATGTTCATCCCACATAACTGCTGGATGTGGTGAACCATTCGACGGAGCCAAGTGCACTCTCGTGCGGCTTCATACAGTGCTATAATTTCTGAGTGGTTCGTCGAAGTAGCTACCAGGCTTTGCTTAGACGATTTCCATAAAATTGCAGTTCCACCACACAGGAATACATAGCCTGTTTGTGACTTAGCAAGATATGCGGTCAGCGGATACCCAAAGATCTGCATAGCCAATCAAGTTCAGATCTTGATTCTTTCTGTAAAACAATCCGAGGTCCTTGCTACCTTGGAGGTATCGGAAAATGTCCTTTGTGCCCTGCCAATGCCTTTTGGTGGGCTCTGCACTGTACCTTGCTAACAGGTTCACGGCAAATGCAATGTCCGGTCTAGTGCAGTTTGCTAAATACATGAGTGCTCCCACTGCACTCAAGTATGGGAATTCCGGTCCCAGGACTTCCTCCCCCTCTTCCCTTGGTCGGAAAGGATCTTTTTCTTGCTGTAAAGACCTACCGATCATCGGTACTTTCGAGGGAAATGCCTTCTCGAAGCCAAACCTTTCGAGCACCTTCTGGGTGTAGGTCGACTGATGTACCAAGATTCCTTCAGGGGCATGCTCAAGCTGCAAGCATAAGCAAAACTTGGTCTTGCCCAAATCTTTCATTTCAAATTCTGATTCCAAGTAGGAGCTTGCTTCTTTTATGTCTTCGGCTGTCCCGATGATATTCAGATCATCTACATACACAGAGATTATACAAAATCCATCCTAGGATCGCCGTATAAATACACAAGGACAGTCTTCATTGTTCGTGTAGCCTTTCTTGCAGAGAAAGTCGCTCAAGCGATTATACCACATTCTTCCAGATTGTTTCAGTCCATACAGGTGACTTTCGAGTTTCACACTGCATGATTTCTATTTGCTCTGTCTTGGTTTGGGAGAGGAATTCCTTGAGGACTTTCATGTAAATCTTGAATCAAGTTACCGTAAGGTATGCAATCACAACATCCATCAATTTCATTTCTAAATTCAAGTTCACTGCCATTGAGATCAAGTATCTAAAGGTAATTCCACTCATGACTGGGGAGTAGGTTTCTTCATAATCAACTCCAGGACGTTGAGTGAAACCTTGGGCTACCAGCCTTGCTTTGTATCTCACTACTTCATTTCTTTCATTTTTCTTTCGAACAAATACCCACTTATGCCCAACGGGGTGTATGTGGGGAGGTGTGCGACATCGAACCCAAACACCTCTCTTTTATTCAGAGATAGCAATTCAGTCGCTATTGCCTTCTTCCAATCTTCCCAATCTGATCTTTTCTTACATTCAGCGAGCGATGCAGGCTCGGGATCAAGATCGATGATGGTGGTAATTTTCTTTGCGAAGTAGATATCGATATTAGCTGTTGTCCTATTCAGGGACTCTCCCGTGTGCACATAATTTATAGTCTTCATGAGTTGCTTCTTCTGGAGCGATTGCTTCTTCTGGAGCTTCACCTTGCGCAGCGCTTCTTTCAATTGCGGTGGCAAGTTCCTTTAGTTTTTTCGGCTCCGATGTGTGCGCACACATCCATGCCAATGGGGATATTCAGATCCGGTATGCCCTTTTCTGAAGGTGTCATACTTGTGCCAGGTCTCAACTAGCTCCCCTTCTCATTATGGGGGACTTCAATGATCGGCTGTGATAAATCCCTCTTATCCTTCTTCACCAGGCGTCCCCGGTTACTAAGGATTAGAGGAACCGGAGTTCTCGTCCTCTTTTTTATTTTTCTGAGGCCTCTGGACGAGATTAGGAATATCTTCTGTTTTCTTTGGTATTTCAACCCTCTCCGGTGCAGTGCGTACAGGCACATGCAACTTAGTCACGCTCTTCAAATCACTAAAGTGATCAGGCAGTTGATTTGCTAATGCTTGCAAATCTATTGTCTTCTAGACTTCTCTTGTCTTCTGGACTTCTATTGTCTTTTCGACTTCTCTATTTGCTTCACTAATGCGCGGGTCATCTGCATGAATTCCCCAGGCTTGCCATATAATTTCCTGACATTCTTCATCAAGGGGTTGATTTCCTCCCCCTAATGTTGGGAAATCTTCGGTGCTGACCATTGCGCTAGTTGCATAGGTGAATGGATGTTGTAGGCCGAAGGTCTAAGGTTGATGAGATTCGCTGCATGCAGGACTGCGTGTCCCCAACATGTAGCTGCTAGATTTCAATTATACAAAAGGGGTCGGGCAATAAATTTCATTCTTTTAATTAAAATCTCTGCCAGACCATTCTGGGTATGGACATGCGGTACCGAATGCTCAACTGCAATTCCCATTGCCATGCAATGATCATCAAATGCCTTTGAAGTAAATTCTCCGGCGTTGTCCATTCTGATGGACTTGATGTGATAATCAGGAAACACATTTCTGATGCGAATGATCTGCGAGATCAATTTTGCAAAGGCGTGGTTTCTTGTGGACAACAAACCCACATACGACTACTTCGAAGAAGCGTCAATGAGCACCATGAAATACTTTAAATGACCCTAAGATGGGCTGAATGGGATGCAAATGTCTCCTGGATGCGTTCGAGAATGCGAGGACTTCATCCTTCACTTTCAGAGTGGAGGGTCTAGTTATTAGTTTCCCGGTGGCACATGCAGGGCGCACAAAATCTTCATGATTCGGGAAATTCTTCACATTAATATTATGCCCATGCGAGTTATTTATTATGTTTCTCATCATCGTAAGACCTGGGTGGCCTAATTTGCCATGCCAGAGACAGAAGAGTTCAGAGCTTCTAAACACTGTCTTCAGAACAGTGTACGCTGCAGGCGCTTTAATGTTGGTATAATATAGCCCAGTGAAGGAAGTTTTTCTAATATTCTTTTGCCATTCTCTTCGCGCTTCATAATGAGTAGGTATTCCTTACCGTACTCTTCTTTAGTCTCAACGTGGAAACCATTTGCGCGGATATTCTTAAAACTTAGGAGAGTTTTAGTCGATTTTGGGTACAATAAGGCTTCTTCAATGACCCAAGTTGTGCCCATTATGGCTCTTCCGGAACCAATTATACATGAATCGCTTCCATGATTATCATAAGGTCACGGTGCTCTTACGAACCGATCGAAAGCACTTAATCTCTCTTAAGATGATATGCGTTGTGCCGCTGCTGGCTAAGCACACTTCCTTCATAGGGCGCTACACGTGTTCTAATATAGGGTATTTATTAACATGTATGAGAAGCAATCAACACATAAATAAAATACTCCAATATCAGAACATATCATGCCATCATAGACTGAATAAATGAATGAATTATTCCAAAAATCATCCAACCATCACGAGAAAACAACAATTCTTAAGTACCATCCATGCAAATTCTAACATATTCTTCCACACAAAATAAATGACAATTAAAGTCGAAATGCATTCAGTGCACCAGACTCGGGGTGACTTTCTCTTCAAGAGAAATCATGACGGTGGCTACTTCTAGGTCGAGAGGGGTGCTGCTGTCATAATGGTCTCAAACACCATCAAGCAGGCAGCTGCTCAGAATGCTCCCACTCAACCGATGCAGAGTGGGCTTCATGTGCCCTTTGCCATCCTGTTTTGGCTTGCTAGCCTTATTCTCACGTGGAGCATCTGATTTGCCTTTTTGGGCTACGGCTTTACCCTTCCTCCCCCTTCTTCATCAAGTGCTTTCGCACCTTGTGGCTCCCAGCGTTGGCTTCATGGCCAGTGGAGCTCCTAGATGGCTGAGTGACGTAGTTCTTTGCGGAGAACTTTGTCCTGAGCCTCCGCAACTTGCATTATATCAATCAATTCGGCGTATTCCTCGTAGCCATCTTGACGATAATTGCGTGCGGATTATACTGCATTGGGGTGGAAGGATTTTCTCAATTTTCTGTATTGGGGTACAAATCCTGTGCAAGGCAGAATTGTTTTCTCTGACCGTCTTAAAGTCGGCAAACCTTAGTCTGATCCACTCCTACTCTTCTCGAGGAAGAATGGTGTACTTTAGCCTCTCAAACCTGCTTCTTGAGTGCGGTCTAGAGTGCTAGCGCGCTCTTCTCTGCCATCTACTCATTCTTGAGAGTGAGGCAGAAGTGGTGCCTGAGAAAATGAAGTGCCTGATCATTCTCTTTAGGCATGGGTTGGCGTCATTCAGTCCGCTAATCCCAATAGTCACGCGGAGCTTCCTGGCTCCAAGCACAATCTCGACATCGGATGCCTACGTCAGATAGTTTTGGCCATGCTGGGCCAGCTCCTCGAACTTCCAGTTCATTATGCTAGTCATCTAAATGTGTATAAGTCTACTGCTGGTAGACATGCACGGAATAATTCACTGCAGGTAAATAAATGGTACAAAAGGTTCTCGCAATGTTTCAGAATTTTCTATGCATTTTCTATAATTTTACTGCTATTTTCAGTGATTAAAAGCAATTTTTAGCAATTACAATCAACCAAAAACAGTAAATAAATACAGAAAATACAGAGAATAATAATGGCATAAATAAATAAGCTTCAAATGCTAAAAACAATGCAAAATTCAGATTCCCGAGACCCTTTTATGCTAAAATATGAAATTTCAGCAAATTCTGCACTTTCTGGGGGTTTTTACGCAAATTTTCAGTTCAGAGAAAAATTCGCGCAATTTTCTGATTTACCGAGGGGTTTCCTGCAAAATTCTGGACCCACTTCGTAAATTTGAGGGCTTATACGTAATTTTCGGAATTACGATACCTTTTATGCAAAATTCAGGATTCAAATGAGATATTAAGGGCCTATCGGTGATTTCTGTGGTTTTCGGGGTCTTTTCGCAAAATGGCCAGCGCCCCCTGGGCCGGGCCTTTCCCATTCGGCCCACCCTTTCCGGCCCTTCCTTCTTTCTCAGCCCACTGGCCAACCGGCCCACTAATTCATCTGGCCCAATAGTCCACCGGCCCATCTTCAAAGCGGCAGGGGTAGGGTTTCCCCTACCCCTGTTCACACTGCGGCGGCGGCTCGATTAATCGAGTTGGGCACAGGGCGCGGGTGAGGGCGGCTGCCGGCGACGCGGCAGCTTGGTTGGCGCGGAGAGCGCGCGGCTCAGCGGCGCAAGGCCCAGCCGGCGGCCCGTCGGAGACTCAGCGGCGGCCGGTGTGGCGCGATCGCGCGTCTTTGGCGCGATCGCGGTGAGAGAGGGCGAGTCCGGCGGCCGGCGGCAACAGCCCGTTCGCCGGCGACTTCACCGAGGCGGCGGCGGTAGCGGCTACGAGCCATCGTGCGGCCGGCGGTGGCGATGGTCCACGGCGATGGCGGCGATGGCCTCAGCGCCTTGCGGGCGCGCCGTTCAAGGCCGTGGCGGCGGTGCCATGCGGGCGGCGTCGTGCGGGACGCGGCGAGGCGCCAGCCCGAGCGGCGTAGCGAGAACGGCGGTGCGGCGGCGGCAAGCGGCCGTGGGCAAGGCGGCGTACGCGCAGGCGGCGATCCGAGCGCGATTCGGCGCGGGGCGGCGCGGGGGTCGGTTAGGCTACGGCGAGCGTGGTGGCGGCGGCCGGGGCGACGTCGCGAAGCGAGGTGGGGCCAGCCGCAGCCGAGGCGGCCGGCCGGTCGGGAGGCCGAGCGGCCGGAGGTGGCTACGGGCCGGCTCGGCTGGTTCAAGTGCGGCGGCGGCCGGTGTTTCGTGCGTAAGGCCGGGGCGCAGCAAGTCCAGCGGCCGGCGGGAATCCAATGCGACGCTCGCATGCGGGCGGTGGCGCACGGAAGCCGAGGTGCCGGGCGCGCGTGCGGTCTCGGGCCAGCACCTCCTCGGGTGGCTTACGCGGTGGCTGCGGGGAGACCGCTTCGGATCGGCCGGCCTTCGGGCCGCAGCGAGCTGCGCGCGTGCGGGCCCGAAGCATGAGCGACGGCGGCCGGACTTCGGGATCCATGGCCGGCTTCTGGCCGGCTGCGCGCATGCTGGCGCGGCGGCCTCACCCGATTCCTTTTTTTTCTTTTTGTGCAATGCTTATGCAGAAAACCGAACAAGACAGATGCATAAATTTGATGCAGTGATCATACAGGATCAAGCAAAAACATGCAAAATTTCGTTTCTACTTTTATGATGCAATCAACATCTACCCCGTTTCGTAATCCACCGATCGACATTGTGCCGGCGATTTCAGATCTGCTCGCGGTAGATTTAGGGCGGATTTGCATCTAATCTACAGTGCAATCAACATCTACCCCGTTTCACAATTTACCGATCGACATTGTGCCGGCGACTTCAAGTCTGCTCGCGGTAAATTAGGGCGGATTTGCACCGTAGAATTTCAATCTAGAACGCGGAAAGAAAATACAGATTCAAAGCGATCTAGAAAATCAATCTGTGCTTCGATGATTACCTCGTTCACCGGAGCGAAGTCGTGCTGATAACGTGTTGAGGAACCGACATCGAGACCATCCGGCGATTCTCCGCTTAGAACAAGAACGAATCAATCACAGAATTACAGAATAATAGATTGAACACAGAGAGGTAGAGAGAACTCCTGGTCTTTCTTTATTGCTTTATATTGCATCGGGGGTACATCATGAGGGGGGGTCTAGGTCCCTATTTATAGCCTACGGTGGGGTGCCCAATTAGATCAGGACTCTTGGATAGAGTCCAGGTTTCCTAACAATAACCAGCCGCACCCTGTGTTCACAATCAATGTCTCAGCCAAAGGCACATGCGCACAAAAGTCACGGCTATCCCAAATCACCGGCCGCCACAATATATATAACAAGACATCATTAGAAACCCTAATACAACTCATCCAATCTAGACCTAAGCCTTTTTACCTCAATCAAGCTTTCGGCTCATTACTATTCAAGGGACCTGAAACCCTTTTTAACACGGGTTTTCCAAAATTTTAACTTTTCCAACTCATTACGTGTCGAAGTTTCCAGGACCACACCTCTCATAACTTCTCTACGCATCATCCACCGTGTGTCGTAACCTCAGGACCGCACCTCCGTAGCTCCAACACGTATCATCTATTTTTTATTTCCATGCGCCCCAAGTATAAGCCCGTCCATCTTGTGACCTCCTTGACCGTTTGAACCTTGAATCTCCCATCTTAGTTCTGGTCCACCTCGTCACCGACCATGATTGCCTCCATGCTCAACCTGCACATGCAAAGACCAAAGAACATTTTTTCGGCACAAGTTCGTCCCAACTTGACCAATATCAATCCACACCTACACCACACACCTCAAGTAACAGTAAGCAACATCATCAATTATTCATCACAAATTAACTATTATCAATTATTCATCACCACATGGTCTAACATTACTGATCAAGCACATACACCCACTCCATTGCTATTCTGGTCTGCAGCAGTGGAGTTTATTCATTGTATGAACTTTCCACGTATACTGAAGCCTACAGCATAATAGATGTGTTTTATGGGCCTGTTCTTTTCCTCCGAAACTGGCGGCTTTTGGCTTTTGCTACAGTACCTAACTTTCAAACGGAATATTTTCTCAAGGTAGAGTCTACAAGTTAAACGATATACATGTTAAAAGCCCAATATCTGTACCAGCCAAATTGCAAGTAAGTATCTCTCTTCGTAATCTGTACCGTAAACAACCAAAATTCAAAAATTTCAGTCAAAAGCCATAAACCGCAGCCGCTGCCAAACAGGCCCTACGTAATGATCAAAAACTTCTACAAAAAATTCAATGTTCACAAAAAGAGGGATCCCAGATGATCACAGAATTTGCACTTCATGCCTAGGAATTTCACCGTCACCCCTGCACTGTTATTGCATCGTCAGCTTGGCTTCAACAAATTTCACGCAACATGTGGGAAACAAGATGCATGAGCTGCCATGATTACCAACAAGAAACCACAATCTAGTAGCACTAGCATGTTGCATTGTAAAAGATTTTTTTCCCGTGAAATCCTTTTCTCCTTCAGTGCAACAATAGGCACAAGATGACCAGGGTGTACAATTAATGTACAATTAACGCATCTTAAAGAGTGAAAAAAAAAACTGCCCTCGCTACCTCCACCGTGATCAAATATCCTCTGATATTTACCACTGTTTTTACCTGTACTCATATCACCCACTACCACTAGTATATATATATATATATATATATATATATATATATATATATATATATATATATATATATATATATATATATATATATATATATATATATATATATATATATATATATATATATATATATATATATATATATATATATATATATATATATATATATATATATATATATATATATATATATATATATATATATATATATATATATAGGACGAGTGTTTCATGCACCATGGTGCCTAGGCACCAATATCAATACCCGTTGATTTACTTCAAGATTCGTAACGTTTGATGTGGGTATCTTCATATACCCATAAAAAGTATATTTGAGATGTCAAACTCCAAAAATTTAAATTCAACTTCAGTTTAATTAGTTTGAACTATTTTTATGGTATATACTCACTGTAGTTGCATTGAACTCAAAAGTAGTTCAAACTAATTTGAACTGAGTTCAAAACTTACTTACCATAAATATATCAAGGGTATAAAACATTTTCATACCTAAACTCAAAAAAATTATCAATCATACACGTGTACCGGATGTTGGTGCCTAGGCACCATGGTGCCTTATGTAATTTTCCTATATATATATATATATATGGCCACAACTTTGACCCGCCGGCCTCTATGTAGCAGTAGCACACCATTAGAAGAAGCGCACAGCGATAGGAAGTGAGTTGTAGAGAAGGATGTAGGAGATGAGCGGAACTATGGTAAACAGTTGAGTATTCAACGGGAATGAAAGGCGTCGGGGAAAAGGGCTCAGTGGAAACTATATATGGTGAAGAGTGCATGAGTTGGTGGAGAAACTGAACGCTCTCGCTATTTCCACTCCTCGTCATGGAGTAGAACTGGATGAGCAGATGTGAGAAATTAGGTGATAACATGATAATATTCTAGGACCCTGGGCCTTCCTTATTTTAGACAGTGGGTTGTTATGAACTATTGGGGGTGCCTGTACTTCTCTCGTCCATGGCGAAGAGACAGGAAGATCAGAGCACTTTCGCCCAACGACTTGATGAAACATATTAAAAATTATTGAAGCTTGCTAAAACTTTGGGGTTAAAACTTGATAAAACCTGTTGAAATTTGCTGAAACTTATTGAAGCTCTTTGACTAAAACTTTTTAAAACTTGAGTTCGAAAATCTGAAACTTGTTGAAATTTGGTATTGAAATTTTCTTGGAATCTTCTAGAAACATATGAAATTCACTGGAATATAAAGCCTTTTCAAATGTTTTAATGAAACTTTCAAAAACTTTATGAAACCTTGTAGGATAGAAAAGCAACAGAGGGGTGAATGGTGCCATCCAAAAATTTTCCCCAAGTATTTGTGATCCTATTGTCTAATAGCTACAGAGTTGCAGATAATAGAATCCTCAACCAAAATCCCAAATCAAATAGCTCAAGGATAAAAAAAACAAATTGGCAAAACCTAGAGGTCGAACTACTTCAATCTACTAGTACGACTGCCATGAACAGTAAATTTAGTTAAGTGAACAGTACTTTTTGGTCTAGTCTCTACTACGGTATCGATCAGACAGTTGTTGCAATATTTTCAGGTGAGCAATAATTTCAATGCTATTTCACAAACCAAAATCTAAGAAACTTTTAATCCGTAGATCTAAATGACATGAAATTGGTAGGAACCTTCTCTAGGATATCACAAATCTATTCCAACAAACAATCAAGAAAATCGTTGTCAAAGTTGTACCCTTTTTCAGTTAGAAGGAAGGTTGCACGAAAAATAGGCAAAAATCTAAATTGGTGAATACGACTTGCTTGTAGGTAGATGATGACCAAGATGACTCTAGATGTTATCTCACATATTACAGCAAGTAACAACACCAAACAAGTCAAGCCAAAAATCTTTAGATCACTAAATCACTTGGTGAGGTCAAAATCAAACAAAATCGGGTTTCTTCATGAACTTGTTGCCAAAGTGTCTAAATGGGTGGTGGTTAATTTTTTAGAGGCTATATTCATCTCTTACATATCCTTGGCACAACAAGATCAAGAAAAAAGAAGAGAAGAGAAAAAACCAACCAAAACAAGTGCAAATCAATCAACACAAAAGATAGTCATAGAGATAAATAAAGATTGATGTATTACTATTTGAGGAGGAAAATTTTATAGCCACTCCAACTTAGAGAATAGAGATTGCCCCACAAGCACTCTACTCCCACAAGCACTCTACTCACCAAACCTAACCCTAACACTTGTGAAAACTTGATCTCAAAAGAGCAAGGTTGGATGATTAACAACAAGTCTCTATCCCAACCCGTTAAACAGATGGGCTAACCAGTCACATCTAATTCTTAGTGGATACTATCTACTTAGCACAATAGGGAAATCCAATAACCTCACACACAGGTTTTACTTACACATGTTTACTTATGCACCCTTTTCAAAGCGCATAAGCACGTATCAGCTTAGCCCTTAGTCTTGATCTATCTTTATACCATGTGTCACATGTTTAAGAAGTAGCAAGGAGCCTACCTGATAAATTGTCTTCCCTCCACTTTACTAGGTAATATGGCACTAAACCATGTATGCTTTAGGATTATAAGAAATAGGCCTCACACTCATATTGGCCAGGTTCAAAATGTTTTTTCATGTGGCTTATGGACTAGGCTTCGGGTGAAAGATGTAACATCTCAAATTCTAGGGCATGCAAAAATGAGAAAAATTTTAAACTTTCTGCATACATTTTTGTTTCCTTGGCTCTTTATTGGAGTTTCATTGAAAAGTTTGAATTTCAAAGAAAAATCAAAAGTGCATGTAATGCTAATCAAAAATTTAGACCAAGTTAGAAAAACTAAAATGATGATTTAAAAAGATGGCATGAGAAAACTCAAAAGGCCACAAGTATAAATTGTGGCACTAAAAATAAATATCAAAGTAAGTTTAGAAACTATCTAAATTAGATAAGTATAATTAAATTCAACAAAAAGTCTTCTCATATTTTTCTAGAAAAATAAAGAAAAGATAAAACAATGAAAAATTACATGATCATCCGTACTATATAAGGAGAGTTATTTTCGGCCATCACAACCACCGACTGCTGCATGCCCCAGGATTTTCGACCGCTCTTGCGCTCGAAATCCATGACTGCTCCTCACTCTAATCCTTCACAATACCTGCTCGAATACCGTCCAAGGCTTTGAAGCCGCTCGAACGCTGTCCGATCTCCGTTGCTACTCGAACACTGTCCGATTCTCCGCTGCTGCTCGAACACCATTTGATACTCTTCGGCTTCTCACTCGAAGTCAAACCTCAATCATCCACCTGCCTTCATTAATCGAACACGAAGCCTTCTGAGTTCACGGGACTTCTCTATTCTTCTAGTATGATGACGACAACCCGATACTAACAAAGCAATAGAATAAAAAAGATCTTTTGGTGGCACTTCAACTGCCACACCTTTTCTAGGGTAAACTCTCCTCTATTTATACTCAAGCTTACAACTTAAAGACGGAAAAACATCAATAATTACAAATTGGACTCAAACTCGATTTCTTACTGAAACTAGACTCTGAAACTGAAAACAACTTGAACTCCTGATTTGATTCCACAACCGGAATGAACCAACTTGTACTCTGCACTCAACGTTTGCCAATCAAGTCTAGATTAATTTCAACAAGAAGCATTTGCAAAGATTTTCATAATCTTTCGCGCTCATCTAGTGCAGAGATAACTCAAACCAGGCCAAAACTCAAGCACTTATAACTTTAGCATATGAACTTCAAATTTAGTGATCTTTATTTCTAATTTTTTTATAAAAACAAGATCTTTCTAAATTTACAAAAAAATATTTGAGTCTTGTCTCCATTTATTTGGCTCTTATTTGCTTTTATTTGGATTTATTTACCAGTTAGACGACTCCACGCCAGACAACACCAAGAATGCATCTGAAACTTTATCTGAGCAACAAGAGCAAGGCAAGCACGCTTTGAATCTTGCATGAGTGGGAATCTCACATGTATATAGGGGGAGATTCTCACCTGAGTCCATCTAAGTCACACCGTACGACCACATGTGCTATATGAGCTTTTGCGTTTAACTAATTAAGTTGTCTAGGTCTAGCCTTGCATTGTGGTAGGCACATATGTACTAAGGACACTCTGATTAGGTTTACTCGCAGGGGCTCCCTTCACCGAGGTGTTGGGACCAAAGCTTCCTAATACAACGGTGAATGCCTACTTGGGGGACTAACCTAAGTGAGGGTCATCACTTAGGGGATTTACCTAAGTGAGGATTCAAATGCTCTCTTAGGGAATATACATAAGAGAGGTTCGATGTTCATTGGGCTAGTGCAAGGTTTTGACTAGATGATCTAAAGATTATAAAATAATCAACTTTCATTACACGCCAAAGGAAGCGTGAAGTTGTCAATAGTAAAAATTGACTATCTCGTGTGGGTAAAAGTTGTACAACCTCTGTAGAGTATCAAAACTATTTAAATAACCATGCTCACAGTCATGAGCAAGCTTGGATGTAGCCACAAAGGGTATATTTTTCCTTTTCAAAACTATTTCATTAAACATATGGGATGGCATGAACGTCTAATCGTGTGCCATGCCCACGGGTGGGAATTGTGCGATATTCTCAGCCGAGGAAGGTTGTGATTGGATTTGAGCTATTGTTATGAAAATTATGCAAATGTTATTTTATTACATGCCTATCAACTGCTCTTTACAATTCCATTTGAAAATTATTCATTACCGATATTGCAAATAAAACTTGCTTCATGCTGAAAATAACTTAGTATAGAGCCTCATCCTTTGATAGCCATGCATATGTGTACAATTTTATGATGCATTACAGGTCTTACTGTGTACACAACGTACTCAACCTTGCTTAAATTATTGTTGATCAGAGAACGAAGATTCCATGCCCAATAATGCATACTTCGCCCCCAGCTTAGGAGAGTTCGACCATGGGTTTGCTAGGGCCTAATCCTCCAGTCGGTTGTCTGTGGATATAGTGGCATACCATTGGATTAATGTTTCTTCCTAGTTATTTGTCTTCTGCTACAATTTACTCTTGACTCAGGTATTCTCTTGGCCAGTCAGCTACATGCTGTAAAACCTTATTGTATTCACCCTTTTTTTATGAATATATCCAAAGTGTATGGTTGTGATCTCAATGTTATGAATGTGTGTACTAGCTACTGATCATGAGACTAGTACATAACACACGTGCGGCAACCCTCGCCCTAGGTCCCACAGCTTTGGTATCAAAATCATACTGACTTTATGTTAAGCCCTAGATAGAATGGTCGTTGAATTAATGATGTATTTGCCAAATACAACTTATTTTAAATTTAAAAATAATTGTGAGAAATGAGAAGTAAGAATAGCAAAGCTTCTTATATTCTTCTCTTTGCGTTCTCATCTTATCTAAATCATTCTTTAATTTTCCTTCTCATCCTGTCTCGGAATGACCTTTGGTTTAAAGAAAAGTGAACTTCTAAAAATAAAAGTTTTTAACAATATTTTCGTCATTAAAATAGAATCAAAATGATTTGAAAATGTTCCTAAAACACTACACCAAAAGGGCTTTTCAAAAATTCATTTAGAACTATTGCAAACGTTACTTTTAAATGCTTTTGCAATGATTTTTTCAAAACTATGGCATGAGCTGAAAATATGTATTTCGCAACTACTTCAAACCATATGTCCTCATCGCATGCTATCATGAATTCTCCCACTGTTTCTAGCCACTTACTTCACTTTACAATTGTAATTTAAGTATGCACAAAGGAGTGGCACGATCTGAATATGAACCATGGGAACTAGCAAGTGCTTTGGAAGACTTAAAGACAACACTCTGGTGCATCCAACGCTACCAAGGCCAACAACGATGCCTAGATCCAGACTATTAGACTAGAGATCTTGCTTTAGGGAAGTTTATGTGAGCTAGCTTTTGTTTGAGATACTAAGATGCCGATGTATTGCATAGGATACTCTCACATATGTCCCCACCAATAGCCGTTGCTTTGCTACAAATTTTCAATTAGACTCTGTATGCTGCCATCAAGTCTACAAACGTGAAGTGACAAATAACCAAGATCAAGATAATCAAGAACAAGTGAAGATCCCTCGACATCCCGATCTTTGGAGGAAACAACATCATCAAAGAAGACAACAACTTGGAAGTCTCAACCCGCACAAGGACCAAGACTCTCCTTGCTTTTGTTCCTAGCCATTGTGTTGACCATCCATACAAGGTCTATGGTTGGAAACAAGATAACTATCCCTAGTGTAAGTAAGAGAACATGACCTATAGTGTCTGCTTGCCATGGCCCTTACCACCCATACAAGCTGTCACCTAGCCCTGCTTCACCAGGATTGATGAGAAAAAGCCATCGCAATGGAAATAGTAATAGCACTACGTTAGGCAGGTCCCTAAAGAACATCACTTGTTTCTGTTGCGAAAATACTGGACACTACGCCAAAAAGTGCCCTCAGAAGAAGCAAAATAAGGAGTTTATTTGTTTTTGTTGCGGCAACAAGGGACACTATGCAAGAGAATGCCCCCAACAGAAAATAGAAGAACAAGAAAATGGTGCCATTACCCCTAGCCTCAGCCCTGTCAAAGAAAAACATGATTGTCCCAAGGAGGAACAAGTTGCGCCTGTTGAAGTTCTACTACCAGACTTGGAAGCCCCACCAAGTATTACATGCTCTGAATGTAGTAAGATAGGACATGGCACCCAATCATGCCCTCCGCTATGACAAGTTACAAGAGGATTATGCTTTACCTGCAGACAAATAGGACACTACTGCTACGAGTGCCCAATCCCCTACTGCTCCCACTATAAGGAATGCCATCAACCCAAAGACTACCCTATGAACGTAGTGGCATGTAGATGTTGTGGAGAGGAAGGACATTGGGATGACCAATACTTCATAAGCTGCCCCAACTATGATAAAGACCATCAACCCAGAGAGTGCCAAATAAGCAAGGTCACATGTTTTCTCTGTAAAGGACAAGACCACTACCCCCAAAGATTGCTCTCTGAACCTAGTGTTGACCAAGGCAGTCGAGATACAATGGATAAATCTCCAAGCCGCCATAGGACTTGTCATGCCCAAAGCTAGGAAAGACAACTAGGACCTATCAAAAGAACAAGGTTGCGCCTTGTCTTCTTCCTTATCCAAGTGTTAACCCACTTTTCTATGGAAAACCTACAACTAGCCAGTTAGCCCCCACCTCCTTCTTTCTATTCTCTCTGTCTAAATCTCGGGACGAGATTCTGTTTAAGGGGGATAAAACTGCAACATCTTGAATTTTAGGGCATGCAAAAATGAGAAAAATTTTAAACTTTTTGAATGCATTTTTGTTTCCTTGGCTCTTTATTGGAGTTTCATTGAAAAGTTTGAATTTCAAAAAAAAAATCAAAAGTGCATGTAATGCAAATCAAAAATTTAGACCAAGTTAGAAAACTAAAATGATGATTTAAAAAGATGGCATGAGAAAACTCATGGTGGAAATCATCTTAAAAAGGCCACGAGTATAAATTGTTGCACTAAAAATAAATATTGAAGTAAGTTATGAAACTATCTAAATAAGATAAGTATAATTAAATTCGACAAGAAGTCTTCGTAGATTTTTCTGAAAAATCAAGAGAAGATAACAACTGAAAATTTACATGATCATTTGCACTATATAAGGAGTGTAAGTTTCAGCCATCACAGCCTCCGACGTTGCGTGCCCCAGGATCTCCGACCACTCTTGCGCTCAGAATCTCCGACTGGTCCTTGTAGTAATCCTTCACAATACCCGCTCGAACATCGTCCAGTGCTATGAAGCCGCCCGAAAATTGTCTGATCTCCATTGCTACTTGAACGCCGTCTGATTCTCCTCTGCTACTCGAACACCATCTGATACTCTTCGCATTCTCGCTCGAAGTCGAACCTCGACTATCCACCCGCGTCGCTAGTCAAACTCGAAGCCTTCTAAGTTCTCGGGACTTCTCTATTCTTCGAGTACAACGATGACAACCTAGTAATAACAGAGCAATAGAATAAACAAGATCTTTTGGTGGCACTTCAATCACTGCACCTTTTTTGGGGTAAACTCCGCTCTGTTTATACTCAAGTTTACAACTTAAACATGGAAAAACATCGCCAATTACAAATTGGAAGACTCGATTTCTTACTAAAACTAAACTCTAAAACTAAAAACAACTTGACCTCCTGATTCGATTCCACAATTGAATTGAACTGACTTGTACTCTGCACTCAACGTTTGATAATCAAGTCTAGACTAATTCCAACAAGAAGCATTCTCAAAGATTTTTATAATCTTTCGAGCTCATATAATGTGTCTAGCTTTTGCTCAAACCTCTCAGCTCCCCCCTCTCTCTATCGAGTGTGGCCCACTTGCAGGACCCTTCTTCCACCTCTAGCCTTCATGAGCACAGGCCACTAGTTTTGGATGCCATGCTTATTGTTTTGAATACCACGCCCGTTGTTTCAGTTGTTTCAGCTCTCTACTGATAGCCCATACCCTGCGCCGCACCTTTCCTCCGTGCATCCCAGCTAGCAAGTTCTGCCATGAGTGCTCAGATACACGAGTACTCGAATACACAGCCCCTAAACCCTTTGCATGCTAAAACAATCTCGTTAGGACATCTCTCTTCACTCGCTGATGTGCCAGGCCTACTGACAGGGTTTGTCTTCCACCTTACGCGCATGCGTCGCTCCACCGAGGTCGTGGCCCGAGGTGCCCCCAGTTTTAGATGCTGCACCCGTGGTTCCCCTTTGTTGTTGCCTACTCCTGCCTAACTCGTCACTCCAACATGACAGTTCACTTCTCCATTGTTGTCTTCTTCACCTCGCACTCCACGACGAGAGCTTGAGACTGTGCCTATAAAACCCACCCTCGACCATGACATAGCTCTTCAACTCGCCACTCGGTCTCTTGCATGCGTTCCTTGAGCACTCCCCTCTCTGGAACAGTGAGAAAACTAAAGTGTACGTGACTCCGGTGATCACGCCACCGTGTGCTAGCTTCTCTAGCGAGTTTCTCTCCTCCCTAAGTCTCAATGTGCCTTACCTCTTCCTTAAGCGCCCTACTCATTTGATTGACCTTTCATGCAATGGATCACTCAAGCTAGACCTTCTTCTTCATCTCTGACCAGATGTCACTATAAGACTTTCTCTCTCCGATGAGCCATACATCAATTCCTTTCGCCTGTACCTCTGCAAGCATGCATGTAGGCTCATGCACACCTCTTTTTATAGCTTCTCTGTTGCCAAACATCATTGTCACCGCAGACCCCTTCGTCGCTGGCGAGGTCTCCAATGCCAACTCCCCTCGCTTCGTCTCGTGAGCCACCATCATCTTCGGTGAGCTCCTCCTCCCTCGTAGACTACGTAAGTTGAGGAGTGTAATCATAGTCTAAAACAGAACTAAGGTAATCGAAGTCGACAAGAGAACTAAAGTGACTATAGATGAAAAGAGAACTAGACTAATCAAGAAGAGAACTAAAGTAGTCAAACTCAAAAAGGGAACCATAGTAGTCGAACATGAGAACGAAACTATAGCAGTCAAAGTCAAAATCTGGCAGCGCTGTCGTAAACTATGACTGCTTGCGTAGCTGAGATCTTCGATCGCTTGCGTCTTCATAATCTACGATCGCTTGCGTAGTCGAGATCTTCGACCACTTGCATGGTCGTGGTCTTTGACCACTTGCATAGTTGAGATCATTGACTGCCTACGTAGTTATAATCTTCAACTATTTGTGTTGTTGTGATCTTACACAGCTGGCATGGTCGTGATCTTAGACCGCTCGTGTTGTCAAAATCTCTGGCCGTAGCATAGTCGAAACCTTCGACCGTAGACTCAAAATCCTTGAGTGTGGTAGATCGGTCGTAAGTGCAGAAGATAGTCATATGCCATGATCGATAGTCGTAAGCCATGGTTGATAGTCATTGGCCGTGGTCGATATTCGTAGGCCATGGTTGACAGTCATAAGCCATGGTCGATAGTTGTAAGCCATGGTCAATAGTCGTAAGCCATGGTCGTAGTCAAGGTCCTGGTTGATAGTCGTAAGTTACAGTACCCAGTTGATGCTCGGAAGACCTGCATGGATGAAGATCGGTAGTACTAGCTCTATATGAATGGTACGATCGGAGTTGCAGTAGGATCAACATAGTCGAAGACCCGTGTGGTCAAAGCACCATGATCGGTAGTCAGTAGTTAGGGTGACTAAGTACCGTAGTGACCAAGGATCTTGGGTAGTCGTAAAAAGTGTAGAGAACTCAAACCAGGCCAAAACTCAAACACTTATAACTTTTGCATATTAACTCCAAATTTAGTGATCTTTATTTCTAAATTTTATATAAACAAGATATTTCTGAATTTACAAAACATTTGAGTCTTGTCTCTGTTTATTTAGCTCTTATTTGCTTTTATCTAGATATATTTATCGGTTAGACAACTCCATGCCAGATGACACCGAGAATGCATCCGAAACATTCTCTGAGCAATAGGAGCAAGGCAAGAACCCCCTTTACCATGATTGATTCCAGTATTTTAATTATTGTATATTGTTTGAAAAATCTATTATGCATGCATATATGTTTTGATAAAACTGTTATACTACAGGTAATGGTAGTTACAACCACTTGTATGCATTGAACCTCCTTGAAAATTTGATACCCTCACTGTTGTAACCTCTAGGATATGGTTTAGATAATGTATACTGCCAATTGGGAATACTACATTGATATATGGTCTAGATGCTTAGGCAAGCACTAGTTTCTGCTAAGTTTTAATTTGAAACAAAATCTTCATGTAGGTATGATGGTTTCAAAATGTTGGACCAGAGGGGGGACCTCTGTTACTTTAGTATCAAATAAAATAAAAAACCTAGTTTTTGGACGCGGGCCAGTTATATGGTACACTATCAAACGTGAGAGAGAATCTTGTATGAGAGAGAATCTTGCATGTATATAGGGGGACATTCTCGCTCGGGTCAATTAAGGTCTAAACGTTATTGCCGCACATCTGAGTCATACCGTACAACCACATGTGCTATATGGACTCTGGTATTTAGCTGATTAAGTTGTCTAGGTCTAACCTTGCATTGTGGTAGGCATAGATATAGTAAGGGCACTCCGGTTAGGTTTGCTCGTAGGGACTCGCTTCAACAAGGTGTTGGGATCAAAGCTTGCTAATACAGCAATAAATGCCTACTTGGGGGATGGACCTAAGTGAGGGTCTTCGCTTAGGAGATTTACCTAAGCGAGGATTTGAATGCTCTCTTAGGGGATATACCTAAGAGAGGTTCGATGTTCATTGGGCTGGTGCAAGGTTAGAACTAGATGATCTAAAGGCTATAAGATAATCAACTTTCATCACACGCCAAACGAAGCCTTAAGTTGCTGGCAATAAAAATTGATTATCTCTTGTGGGTAAAGTTGTACGATCTCTGCAGAGTGTCAAAAACTATTTAAATACATGTGTATATGGTCATGAGCAAGTTTGGATGTAGCCACAAAGGGTATAGTTTTCCTTTTTGAAATTATTTCATTAAACATATGGGATGGCATGAACATCTTATCATGTACCATGCCTATGAGTGGGAATTATGCGATGTTCTCAGCTGAGGGAGGCTATATTTGAGTTATTGTTATGGAAATTATGTGAATGTTATTTCATTACATGTCTATCAACTGCTCTTTACAATTCCGTTTGTAAATTATTACTTACCGATATTGCAAATAAAACTTGCTTCATGCTGGAAATAACTTAGCACAGAGCTTCATCCTTTGATAGTCATGCATATATGTACAATTTTGCGATACACTACAAGTCTTGTTGAGTACACAATGTACTCAACCTTACTTAAATTATTGTTGATCAGAGAACGAAGATTCCGTGCCCGACAATGCGTACTTCACGCCTGGCTTAGGGGAGTTCGACCATGGGTTTACTAGGGCCTAATCTCTAAGTCAATTGCCTGTGGATATGGTGGCATACTACTGGATTGATGCTTCTTCTTAATTATTTATCTTTTGCTGCAATTTACTCTTGACTCCAGTATTCTCTTGACCAATCGGCCACATGCTGTAAACCTTATTGTATTCACCCTTTTGTCATGAATATATCCCCAGTGTATGGATGTGATCTCAATGTTTTAAATGTGTATACTAGCTAATGATCATGAGACTAGTACAGAACACACATATGGCGGCCCTCGCCCCGGGTCCCTACACTAGAAGCCTAAAGTCGTGCTGAAGGGAACAATAGCAAAAGCCACCGATACAAGGAATCGATTCCCCACCCAAAGAACAGCTCCCCTTGGATTCCTCTCTCATGATGCTAAGGCTCGTCTCCCTTGTTGTGCATCACGCCCCTCCCCAAATCCACTCCTCCAGCTCCACCTCACCGCTGGCATATGTTGTCTTCCCCCTCCCCCGGCCTCCAGTCCACTCCCCAGCCCATCCTCCACCCCCCCCCCCACCTTCGCGTTCTGCGTGCTCTCCCTAACCCGTAAGAGAGGTGAGGAGTAACATAGCAATGGGCAGGTACGTTTCAAGGCTTGTGAACCATATTTTGTTTAACCATGTGCACTTATTTCGTTGTATGTAGAGTCTCCATGTTAGGGCATGATGATGAGGACGACAACTGCAACACTTTGGCTCCACCACCCTTGGAATTTGCTCTCCTCCCAAGTCTTTGGGTTCAAGCGCAAAGGTCATCGCTGAGGACTCGCAGACAACCAATACAGACTGGTTAGGAGTGGCTTGATGAGCAACTGGCAGTGCTGAACCTCTGTCATGAGATGTTTAGGATGGACAGGCCTTGTTATGTCGCACAACCGTCTCGTCGCCCACCATGGCTTACGGTCTACAGCGGAGGTTTCTTCCAAAGAGGTTTTGGCAATGTTTTTGTGGACCGTGGCTGCACCTCAAACCAATAGTTAGGTGAGCAATCATTTTGTCCGTTCATCCTACACTATTAGTACCAAGTTTGGCGAGGTGCTTGTGTGCGTGTATGACTTGGCAAGTTAGCTTTGATTTGAAAAGGGGCTCAAGTCATCGGTTCCAATCTGAACAACGTGAGGCCACTAGATCCCACGTTCAGCATGTTGCATAGATCTTTGTGGTCACATCAGTTTTACCTACACTTTGCAGGAACCATCAAAGCAATAGATGGTACACATATTCTTATAACTATTCCTCATAATATGCCCGAGTGGTGTACATGAACTGGCATGGCTATGCAAGTCAAAATATAATGGTCGTGTGCAACTTTGGCATGAGATTCACATATGTTACCACCGGCTGGTCAGGCTTAGCTCATGATACGTGGATCCTAATGGATACGTTGGCAAGCTCCTCCCATCTGTTCCCACACCCTCTGCCAAGTACAACCATGACAACAAATGGTTTTCATCATTAGCATGCAATACTTTCCGAACCAATTTTCTTTATTGAACGTCGTTGCACGTAAATATTACCTCATCAAATCTAGGTATCTGAACAGGACAGGATGCCTTGCCCCGTACAGAAACAATCGGTACCATGTGGCGGACTTCAAGGGTGGGCCACGGCCGCGCAGGCGGGAGAAACGTTCAACTTTCACCATTCATTGCTCCGCAACGTTATGGAACTAGCGTTCGGCATGTGGAAGACGAAATGATGCATACTACATAACATAAATGCATATCCAGTAGAACGGCAGACACAGATAATTTTTGCCACTATGGTACCGCATAATTTCATCATTGACACGATGTTGGAGGACCGAAATTTCGAAGATCCCGCCCCAAGGCCTAGGTACATGACTGATGAACCAGACACATGACAGAACCAACAAAGGTAAGAGGGGAATGGGGACACACAAATGGATTCGTCGTGCGACCTCCATAAAAGTGCACAATGTAATAATTTATATTTATATGCCCACCGTGGGTCATGTACGTTTGTATGCACGGAACAATGTTTGTCATGTGTATCTATGTTTGTAAACATTTAGTCTCATTTCATCGTACATAGCAGCCTTTTGCCTTGTCGACTCTGTTAGGAAACATCCATGTTTTCATGCAATCACTTTTCAGTATAGCATTTCGTTTCCCTGGTTTATTTAGCAAAACAAGTAATAAGCTATAAGGCATCTGCTCAAAAAACGTAACAGCTTCAACCATAAGCCATCAACCAAAAAAATACAATAAATTTAATCATAGACCATAGCCGAAAAGCATCCACCCATCATTCCAATGTGATTGCCGTTATCTGGCTTCATAAGGTCTCGGTGCCAACAATATGCCAAAGTGGGCTGGGCAAAATGGACCTGGGCTGGGCTGTCTATGGACAATTGGGACCATAATGGATTGGATACAGTTGAACGTCTACGCCCCGCTTATTTCGGTTTGAGCTTCTAGTTTCTGACTTATTTTTTACTATTCATAAATTTCGTTTTTTTCTAAACTTTTGCCTTTTTTTAGCTTTTTTGCCTGTTCTTTTTTCCGTGTTCGTTTGCGTTGTCTGTGATGAGCTAACAAATTTTTCTATTTTTAAATTTTTTTTAATTTAATTACGCCAAATAAGCCATCTTCAGCTACAATGTAATTTCAACCAGCTATAGTGCAATTTCAGTCATAAGCCATAGCTTTTCGGCTCAACCGAGCACAGCCCTAATCATATCAAGTCCAATATATCCGTAGCGATGGCAGCTCGCCGGACGACAACCCGCATGCACTGCGGCAGCCTCTAATAGTGGAGTCTGCAATGCTCCAGGACGGATTTAGCCCAGCTCTAAACGGCTTCTGACTAATACGTTAATTTCTTAATTTTGATTTTTTTAGCTTTTTCTTTTTTTCTTATTCATTGTATTTTTTTTTGTGAAGGTATCACAGTTTTTACTTAATTTTTTTATTTTTCTCAATTTCTCACTAACAGCTACTACAGTGCATTTTCAATCGTTATAGTGCGTTTCAAACCAGAAACCAACGGCTAGAAGCTAGTTGAAACACTACCTTAGTCCTCGAGGAGTGGTGGCCAAATAGACTGTGCCAGCCCGAGACAGCATTATTGGCCCGATCGACCATGTCATGCTTGAGTTGGCACTACAACCTAGTAGGTCGGTCCAACACGGTACGCACAGTGTCATGCCTATGCCTAGCACGGCCCGATTAGGCACAACACAACGCAATCCATTTAGGTACGGTAACAATCAAAATTTTTAATTTTACAGCTATTGAGAAGCTTAAAAAATTCTTTAAAATATATTTATCGCTTTGTCATGTTATAGAATCTTTTTAATTTGCATTTTTGAATTCTATACAAGAAATTACATGTACAACTGGCCGAATATACAGTTCCATGCGTCGTGAACACACAACACTAGAGCGCTTAAGGGCATGTAAAATACAAAATGCTTACATATAAATGCTTAAGGAGAGAATAAAGCCAGCCATCTAACACCGATGTAAAATTCATTTTCGGTTCATTTCGTCCGATACAAACATTTTTTAAGTGTTTAGATGTTATATTATCTATTAATTAGATATATAACGTCCGTTAAACACTCTAGTCTACTTAAACATCAATACTATAATGTAAACCTTATTTATCCTATATGGCAAAAAAAAAAAAGCAGTTTTTAGTTGCTAAACACCTGCGTGGTAGGTGCTCTTACTGAACTCGTTACCTCCCAGATGGCAAGTCAGTGACGACAGTACTGATTACATACATTAGCACAAACATTTGGACATACATTTGGATGTGTATAGCAATTATGTTGATAATCGAAAGTCAATCATACAATTAACGGCCAATTGACCTTTTCGTTATCAACTACCCTCAAGCATACGACTCAACCATTTCTGTGACAGGATCAACAGCCTCGACAGAGCGTGCATAGATACCAGAGGGTCATTACAATTAGAGGGGCTTCAATCCACTCCGTCGTGACAAATCATCATGTTAGGTATTATAACAAAGGCACAACAGTCTTATATGAGATACTCTTAACTGAAATCTGTTTTTGTCAAATCTTAGGCGCAGAGAACTGAGATGAACTGCTGCAGCAGCAGGACCAGTGAGGAGAACGAGGCTTTGCCTCCTGCCGTGCATGCAAACAGGTGTTAGTGCATAGGCATCCATGTCCATACACCTGAAGCCCGCTGGTTGCATCTACAGCCAGCTTCCAAGCTCAATGGCAACAGGCAGGAGATGGCAACAAATCCATGGTGAAACACGTCTGAAGATCAATGCCCACAAGCAGGACTGCAGAACACAGTGGCCACTAGCCACACGCTGATGTTTTAGTCAAAATTGTCAGTCATAAACTTATGTGGACATAAGCTTAAGGCAGGGAAGAAGACACAATGCAAGGTCAGCAATATATGCCAGAAGTTGGATGCATGTCCGAACAAGCCTTCTAAAACAATCTTTCAGCCTCCCTCCCACACAACAATTCTACGAACACGCCAACACCTAGAAAAGGAACAAAGGAAAGAAGAAATGCAAAAAAAAAAAGGGTGGAAAATGTCTTGGAAGGCAACAAAAGTAGCCTGGTAATAGTACCAAACACATGACTACCCATGGTTTACTTAAACAAAGGGGAATCAATTTATGCTACTGCAGAATAGAAGACAATAAGATATCAGAATATGTAACACTAATTTCAGTAATTAGAACTTTAATTCTTAAGCAGAGGCACTACTTCGACATAAACAAACAAAATAGCAGCAATGGAGAACATGACAAGGGACAGCAAGTACTGACAATCTTGGTAGTAAAAGGAAAGACTAATGAATCTCCTCATCTTCTCCAAGTTCACCATCTTCAAGCTCCTCATGCGCACCATTTCTGCGGGAACTATCTCGATCCCTTCTATGTCTTTTGTGCCGGTTTTCACTATCTGAGTCTGAAGCATGGGTATGCTGCATGAATGACAAACAATCTCAACACATGTTTTAACCATCTGTATTCGACCATGCTAATTCTCGATGTGATTTATGCAGGAGATATTTCACATACTAGAACAATCGTATATCAATAGTGGCAGTAATAAGCAACATATCAGTTAATTTTGATAGTGATCCAAGAATTCTGGTTGTGGTCAGGTGAATTCTTCTGCTACTAGCACCTACAGATTGGTGGCAGCATTAGTTAGTACTCCAATTCACCCAATGCCGTAGTCCAAATTGTGAACATTGAACCAATGTTTTAATTCTGTACAATAGGAATCAGTGGGGTTAATTTGGTGGTACATATGCTGACAAATGCTCAAGCTGGTATGTTTATATAATCATTTTCCCTTTGATTTACAAAATTCTATATCACAAGAAAAACATAGAACAAAACGTTATACTAGTCTGGACGTCCTTACGTAAGTGTGCCACATAGGGACATCCATGTTATTTTTCCCCATTCAATGGATGCATTTAAGTGAGACAACTCCTTGTAGTTTTGGAAGGGGTGGAGTGATGGTAGTGGTACTTTCCAACAATTCTCCTACAGTCATGGAGCAAATTTGTAGTGTCCTAGAGCCAATTTCCCATTTACTAATATAAAACACACTACTACATTAATAATTTATACTAAAAAAATTGGCGGTAGGGATGGAGTGATGATTTGCAATGATTCTCCTACAGTTACGGGGAGAATTTGCAGTGCCCTACAGCCATTTACCAATATAAAATACACTACTATAATAATAAAGTATACTAATACAAATGCATCACCAAACAGTTCAAATATTGGTCCAGTTAACATCACAAGACAAAGGCAAGCATGTCCTAAGTTCAATAACATCGGTGTGAAGACTGGAAAGGAGTCGGTTTTTGAGGCGAGGCAGAAAGGTCTGCTGATTTATCAGCACTAAATGTGATAAGTCATATACTGAATCTGTTTTTTTTTCTGTATTGTCTTAACACCAAGGGTTGTTTAGAACCTTGATTTGCATGAAAGGAATAACTGTTATACCTTCCTAGATTTCTTGCGATCACTGCTATGTCTTCGAGACTTCTTGGAGTCATCCTTCTCATCCCTTTCAGAGCTTACTTCATCTGTGATGTCATGGTGGCGTCTTTTATGCTTCTTTTCTTTATCTTTCTCCCTTTTCTTATCTTTTGAACCATGGGTGTCCATATCAGCACCATCAATCTCCATTTCGTCTCTCCTTGACCGATCCTTTCCTTTTTCCGTTTCTCTTTCTTTCTCTCGGTCTCTTTCTTTTTCTTTGCGCTCTTTCTCCTTCCTTTCTTTCTCTTTCTCTTTCTTCCTCTCTTTCTCTTCACGTTCTCTCTCTTTTTTTGCCTACGTAGAAGAAATTTTCCAAAAATAAGGCATAAGCAGATGAACAACACAACTGATAAGAAGAATAGTATGCTGCAGCTATTAAAAGTAATTAAGTTGCATTCACACACACACACATTTGGATAGGTAGCATAAGGTAATACATTGAGGCATAGATTTACCAGTTGGTAACAAGTGTGCTTGCTGCCCACCTAATAATAATGACTATGGTACACGTGTTTGTATGAGTGACTATGGTACATGTGTTTGTATTTTGTGCACTTTTCATACACTTTCAACCATCCACTACACATCTTACATGTGGAAGTGGGGGGTGAAGTGGGAAAACTGCAAGGGGGAGAAAAGGTAGAGAAACTTTTTGTAGCTAAAAGTTGTTTGTATCATAGCCATCCTCATAGTAAAAAATTCTAAAACAAAAGGAACCAATAACGAAGTTAAAAGCACTGATAGTAAATGATTGAACACATTATAGTACAACCGTTACCTTTTCTTCCTCCCTCATGCGTTCTTTCTCTTTCAACCTTTCTTTCAGGTGGACAACACACTCTTCAAATAGCTCTTCAGCATAAGTCTCGCTGTCCAAGGCCCTAATGCAACAAATCCAACAAATAAATCATTCCTTATCCAAACAGACAAAAATAACAAATAAAAAGTCTGATATCGGACATTATCACACAGCAGTTCAAAGTTCAAACATCCATTTTACCGAGTAACTGTTGTTTCTCATGTTTGTAAATAGGTACTGGTACAACCATTGTTTCACCAGAGTTATTTCAATGTGGCAATGTGCCAATATTGCATAGGACATTAAGACACTCCAATTTATTTACAGGTAAGCCCCCACACAACCTTGAAAGGACACATCTAATGTTTAGTACCAAAGAATCTGGCTTAAAAATGTTTTAAAATGTACAAACAAAAACATAAAAAATGACTATCTCGTAACAAGTATGCTACAAATCTAAATCTCAAGACCTTCCCAAATAATTTTCTTAAGATCTGCAAACTCAGCTTGTTTTTCGCATACCAAATTAAACAAATTTGATCTGCAACTGTAACTGGCCTAGTTAACATTAACACCAGTATAAAATTCTCTGTACTGTACCGTAAAACAGCCAGGATTACTAACAATTTTTCTTTTCCAGCTGGCAATGCCAGTGCACCAACTAGTTTAGTGTAACTAGGTAGCATGGAAAACTGTTGTCATAATACTTAAAAGAGGATTGCCTTTACCTGTACTCCTGGCTATCTTCAAATAGTGGTTTAGAATCATCCCACGTAGAAGAAGCTGATATTTCCTGCAAATTTCAAAGAAACAAATCAGATCAAAAGGATGACATCTCCAAACAAAACTATCTTCCAACTTATCTTATTGAGAACTCAGGATTATGTAATTATAATGTTGCTCTCAGTGTGAAGCAAAGCATATACTGATGAATGTGGTCCCATACAACGTTCAGGTTTCGCCTGGAAACCAGAAGATTTTCCCAAACCAGTCTAGCTGGTTTGGGCACATATGGCGAAAACTGAGGTGGGGTGCTATTTCAATCGAATGTCTATTGTTTAGAACATATAAACTTCAAAAACCAAATAAAAATAGAAGGCAAAGCATAGAAAGCAGCCAAAATTTTCAGTTTCTAGCCAGTTACCGGAACCACAGGATCTGGGTTTAAGACTGGTCCTGGGAACCTGTACCATGATCTCACATTTAGGACCCAAACTAATGTCCTAAATGTTGTCAGTTTCTCGTCGGTTATCAGAACCACAGGATTTGAGATTAGGACTGGTACTGGGAACCTGTGCTGTGAATAAGGTTATTAAGTCGTAAAGTCGAGTCGAGTCGCCAAGGAGGCAACTTAGGCGATTAGTCGACCGACTATTCCCCAGAGTCAGGTCTACAATTGTCACAATTATAATAAAGAAGCAAGCTGGGATTATTATATTAACACTATAGCCAAAATAGCGCGTGTAGTGTGCAATGAGGATCTAGGGTTATTGAGTCACTGGTATTAAGTCTCGGTCGGGCCGAGCCTCTCTAGTGGGCCTTAAACTTACTGATCCAGTGGGCCAACTCCTAGTCGTGCGGCTGGACATGACTGGCTAGTCGTGATTAGTCGCTGACTAGTCGTCCGGCCGCTCGACTAGTCGCTCTAGTCGAGTCGGCCTCGCTAGTCGTCCGTCATGTACCGACTGGACGACTAGTCGACGACTTGATAACACTGCCTGTGATCTCACATTTAGGACCCAAACTGATGTCCTATTGAGTGACTAACACAAAATCCATTATCAAAACAGAAAGGTACTGCTAGTAAACAGATGAGAACAGAAAAGAGCCATAAGAAAACAATGTTATAATCAGCCCAACAGATCATGTTTAGTACTTTAGTAAACAGAAGGCAGCCAATTGGGCAGAACAACGGTACCCCCAAGGGTCCCACAGGCCAGAGAAGGATTGAGGGTTGGGCCAACCAACAACCCACAAAGTACCTCTTTGGCACCACAGGGAAGATCTTGAGCCACAGCCCAACCCACCCCACTTGCACACCTAGTCATTGGAATATTACAATGTACACATGGAAGCAACAAAGCATACAATTTAGCCAGTAAATAACAAAGTACAGCCAATTTTCCAAGGTATTTTATCATCCATGACCAGACTTCCTATAAGATTATGACATTATTCACAAAGTAAATTTCTTTATGAAATTGACAAATAGTAAATTTCTTTATGAAATTGACAAATAATACTAAGTGGAACATAAGTAAAAATGACCTTATGGATCATGTTGGCTACCTATAAAAAAATGCCTGTTAGTCTGATAGACTTCAAACAAGTTTTCTGTCCACTCCTAAGCACGACAACTTGGCACTTTATTGCTAAGTATAGCAGGACAATTTGATGAAGGCAATCAACTGGTGTGGCTATTGATACCTTTATTGAGTACAGAAGATCTGAAAAATTTTCACCCAGTCGCTGGCGCTTCTTAGCCTCCTTTAGCTCCTTTTCCCTGAGCCTTTCAATTTGGTCATCATAAATAAGCTGCAGCACATCCAGCAAAGATAAACAACACCATCAGGAAGGAAAACTACAGTCATAGCTAAAACTCAATATGGCAAACTGGTAATCACTACTAATAAAAAAAATACCACTACAGCATATCTATAATTTATCGTCAGATATTGATCAGAACTTCAGACTACACCTTGATGTTTATGTTTGATATTCCTTTAAAAGTATCATCCTCTGTAACAGCAGCTCGGAAATCCTCCAATGTCCATGAGGGCGTCATAGGAATCTAGAAGAAATAAGAAGGTTGTCAACCATAAGTGTGACAAATATATGCTGCATTAATACTGTATAGTAAGATGCAGCACACAAGTGGAAAAATATTGAAAAGAAAAATACCTTTCCAGACTTCACTGCGTCTTTAATTAGGGTCTTGTCATCTTGATACTGAGATAAAACCAAAAAAAAGATAGCAGGAAACCATCAGTGTGCGCAGACAAATAAAAGAAGTCTCTGAAAGGACTTTTTTCACGAATAGAAGAACAGAATAAAATACATAGTAGACTTTTTCCAATCATGAATATCAACATAAATTAACAAATACGAATTTACAGAAAATGTTCGATTCAAATGGAAATAATATGATTCAATATCAGATAAAATATATTTAAAAACAAGCTTGCAACTGCTCGAAGCAACAGGCACTCTAAAGAAGAAAAGGTTGCATGCAAAAGAGAATAATGTACAAGAAAGTTTTATACATCAATTTGATTGAGATGTAACTATTTGAAATTTAATAACAAAAGGTGCAGGATTATCAAATGGAGCTGCAAGGCAAAATTGTGACAATCCTAATTGAATCAACAAAGAACAAACTGGCACGAATGACAATCTGACAGATATAATACCACCTTCAAAAATCAAAACGCTGTTCCAAAACCCCATTGCACTTATTAAGTGTTTCTTCAACGGGTGGAATAGGTCAAAGAGCAAGGTTTCATTTCAAAGAAAAATACCTATTTTACCATTTATTAGTAACTAAAGATTAGAGCATCCCACAAACCCAGGTACAGCTATGTTAGTATTTTAGTATTGGCATATTTTTGTCCTGCAACAATGATTAAGTCCCACTCAGAGTTCCATTAATTTAAGTAAATGATTAGTTTCACGCTTTTTAAATAATGTTTCAGTGCAGAGTGTATCGAAGTTTGTAGATCTTCGATACAATACAGGAACCTCTCATCCAAGTACCAAAATAAACAAACAATAATATAACGACAATTTATACATTGATAAACTATTACAAGAATATACTCAGAATTTCCAGAAAGTAACCTGTTTATCAAGCTCCTCCGTGACATCTTCAAAGAGCTCTTTTGGCGTTGTACCAGACATGTTTGAGGCTACTGACAAGTAAGCATGTGAATCCTTGACCTGTAAATTGATAACATGTAAAGAACAAGGACAAAATTGTTTATCATTTTATCTTGTCACCAAAAACAATATTTCAAGAACCTGTGCACAGTAGTCACGCCAATGAGTTTTTGCAGTAAGTGTGCCATCAGCAACATGTTCTTCCAACATCTTACGAAACTCATCACGGTTCTTCCGCTCTTGTCTCCTTGCTTGATACTGCATTTGTATACTATCGTAACAAACATCCATAGGAGTAAAAAAATTAGAATTACAGAAGTGATAAGAGACTGAAATACCTTTTGAATCCGCTTCTGCTCTTCCTCTTCTTTCTCCAGATCTCGTATATACTCCTGTAATGCACAAAAATGTTTAGTTGAACTAGAAAATGGCAAAAGTTGATATAGCACAGAGAAAATACTAACTTGAAAAATCTCCAAGCGAAAAAACTTTTCAAGTCGGGAATAGCGTTCATCATCCTCTAGCCGATCTTGAACTTTTCTCCATTGGGTGTTTGCCTGCAGGCATATCAAAAGAATTCTCAGTGATGAAATTCTGAGCATACAAATTGACTAAATGATAATAACAAAGAAATAACCTTGATGAAGTCACATGATTCAAGAAAAGCTCTATATTCTGCTACGTGCCTTTTGTGTTCTCCAGCAGCCTTGGCTTTTTCCTACAATACATAACTTGTTAGATCAAGATCAGCATGTGGCATTCATGTCATAGAGCTAATTTATTATCAACATGTGGAAATTCAAAAGCCAGAAGTCCATTATTGTTTTTGAGAAACTGATGTGTTTGGTTTGAGGGATGGGTTGGTCATAGGATCATCTAATCCTAACTATCCTCCTTGTTTAGTTTAAGGAATGGAATTGATTAGTTCTTCGTCATGCCATTCATAATTACTACAATTCCAACAGAAAATAAAGAATAAGATCACGCCACAAAAATCATGGGATGACATGATGGACTGCATGAGTTATCACAGTTCCAATTCAATAAAATAATAGCTACCACAATTATAAATTAGTTTCTAGCTCATATAACCTTCTTGTGTAGTTCCACAATATAGTTCTCAAATAAATCTTCACGCTCCCTTGGACGCTCAATAGCATTGAACCTTTCATCGTCTTCGAACATAGTTATTGCTTTGCTGCACAGCGAAAAACAAAAAGCTAAGTGAGTCTACAACAGAAACAGAAAAGAGCAATACTGAAAATGAAACAACAACTATTAGAAAAACTTATGAAAAGCGCATTTATGGTTGTCATATCTATAAGATAGCCCGGAGTTGGAGAAATATACCTCCATCTTGTTGATGACGTAAGCTCCTTGCATTCCTGAAATACACAATAAAGCATTCAATATGGCAGAAGTAATAAGAAAAGAAAAAGGGGAAAGCTTACTAGAACTATCTTACTTCCAGCATCTTGAGAAAATCATCACGTGCTTTCCTCTGTTTAACACGTCTTTCCTCAGCTTCAAGCTTTTTCCGCTGGTTTAAGTACTGCAAAAACAACAGATATGACCCTCAGTGAACCATTTACTACAAAACTTAATAATTATATTACAGACTTGAAGGATTCCAAGATATTGTTATCTTATAAGAAAGAAAGGCAAACCTCATTAAAAGCTTGCTTTCTCTCTCCAAGAGTTTTCAGAGCACCGTATCTTTTGTCATTTATGATAACTCTCATAGCCTGGGAATGTTACCTGTCAGCATGTCAGGCATTTCAATAATTGATATTAATTCAACTAAAGTTACATACCTGATCCCATGTCCAATCAGACTCAACATTGGCTGATTCAAGCAGGGACTTGAATGCATTTTTTGCTTCCTACATTTCAAAAAATGAGAAATATAAATTAGATTAACACTTGTAAATGAAATGGCCGATTCTTAATGTACTTCTGTACTAATGTTCCTCACCAACTTATTAGCATAAACTACAGGTTCTTCTTCACTTGCTTTCTCCTCCAGTGGAGTAACATTGATCTTCCCTGCAATTGGCATGGTCTTTTTCGCCTCCTACAGTGCAGCAAAAGGAAACAGCATTAATGTAGAGAGAGAGATGCTTCTCACAGGCCACTAACCATAACAAATATAAGAAAATACAATTACATGCACTAAAAAAAGGATAGTCCAATCCAAACAATATTTCCTTCAAAGAAAAAATCAAATGAGAACTTGCAATTTGTCTACACGTGTAAAAATAGCAGCTGCTGTCACTACTCAGGATGCTGCCATACACCCAACACAAGAGGCCCCTCAGATTATCCAAGAAACTTTTGTTGACGAAAAGAGTAGAGGGCACAACTGATATATATACTACATGATTTCTAGTTTTTTAAAAGACCCACACAAGGAAACAAAGGAGAATTTCTTACTACATTCTATAAATTGAGTCACGATATGGGATATTGTACTATGCAATCCTTGTACACTTTTGCTCTGAGTGCCAATTCTGAAGTAAGAAGCATGCAAGTTGCAAGGTGATACCAGTAACACTAGATATTTTCCAGTCATCCAGTGTAAAGGATCTCCTTCACCATTAGGGGAACATCCCACCATAAACTAAAGCTACTTGATGTTCTGAAAATCTCTAAATCAATCCATCAGGTAAATGCTTCAAAGTTATTGTAAAGGATCAAGGTAATGTTTTTCTTCATAGGGGAAAAATGTTAGAAGTACAATGTATGCCTCATTACTACTTTTTCCCAGAATAGCTAAAACAAATAGGCAAAGTTAAAAAAAGAACTATTACAGCTTGTTTAGCTAGGGGCTGTGGATCGAGATCCTTAGGTAATTTGAACTAAATCCCAAAAATTCCCAAAGCAATCCCCATCATAGACACCCCCTTAGCAAATAGATGAAACCAAGAAAAAAAACAGCTAAGAACCATGTGACAAGCAAGATAAGGATATCATATAGGATAATAGTTCACACACGAATCAAAGCAATGACACAAATATTATGATCAGAGATAATTCGTAACAATGCAGGCCTTGCACAAAATGAGGGAACGGAATTATTCTATAAAAAAATAAGTAGATTGACTCAATAACCATACACTTCCTAATTTTACTACTCAAACAAAAAACATATAAAAAGGTACCAAAATATACCTCCAAATCTTCAGCAGATGCATCTTGTTTGTCAGTAGTGCTTGGTAGAGATGAATTTTCATTATTGTTTCTGTACAATTCAACAAACAAAAGCGCATCAGCTGCATTCAAATGGTGTGAGAAAGAATTGAGGGGAAACATTAAAACATCTGCAAATACCTGCTTGGCCCTGCATCACTTGCAACCGATGGAACTTCTGTGCTCATTGTAACAGGGGCAACAACAGCACTACTTGGACCACCGTTTTGCATGGCAACATAGGATGAAGTGCTGTCCACATTGTGTGATGGACCAGCACTAGGAGGAACAGAGTTTGCTGTTGCATCATGTGTGCTTGAAGAAACTATACCTGCTGTAGATGAAGACTGGGTGACAGGTACAGAATGCTCCACAGAAACAGAAGTAGATCCAACAGGAGCACCAGGAGTTGTTTCCGTTTCTCGATCAGGCTGTTGATTTGATGCCTTTTCAGCTAATTCACGTGCTATCTAAACAGAAAGACAAAAGTGTAGAAATTTGCAATCTTCAATTAGAAAAATATAGATGTCACATTAAAAGAACAAAGAAATTTGCAATCTTCAATTAGAAAAATATAGATGTCACATTAAAAGAACAAGAACCTTCAGCTCAGCAGGAATAGACCATTTGGATTGCTTTGTCACTTTGTTATAATAGTACCTGGAACAATAGAAGTGAGAATATGCAAGAAAGAAAATCCATGACTCGCCAAATAACAAAACATTAGTGGCAATTATTTCCAGTATGAACTTACTTTCGTCCTTCTGGTGTAGTAAATTCTTTCCATTCAGTTGAGGAGTCAGCCCTCTGTTGCATTACCAAAAATATGTAATGAAAACCATAGACGCGCATTTAATATACCAAAGAAGAAAAAAAAAACTCTGAAGTGAAATGGTACTACAGAGAACACAATTCATTTCTTCAATTAGAATATGCACTACCCACTGGAGGGGGAAAATTAAGAATGCATTCTTGGTTCATTGTAAATACTCCTCCACAAAAGTTGACAGATAATTATGGTAGAGAGATAGAAAACCAAAACTAAACACAATGGGAACAAAACACATTGCACTTATCATATGAAAGAAGTCAGGGTACTAAACTGCTAATGCTGCCGATAAAAGAAAGCAGAATCATATAAGTATTGTTCCATAAGGTTTATCAATTTTTAATCTTTAGAAACGAGTCCTGTGGAAAATGAGTAGATAAATGCAGGGGCAAAATGCAAAAGTTGAATATGTTACTGATGCAGATAAATATTCAGTTTGCAAGCAAAGCTCTGTAGCTTAATTGCTGAAGCATAGCATCATTGAACATAGCAATATCATAGGTAAATTGTACCAGCTAAACATCATATGATAATCCCATGGTTATTCTGCAACTACAGTTCCCGGAAAATGGTACAATGAACATCAATATGTTGAAATAGCAAATTGAAATTACAGGTTAAGACTTAAGATAACAAAAGACAACAAAAGCAACGGAAAGAAAAAATAAATGATGCATATAAGCACAGAGCACAACTAACCTCCAAAGGTGTCATCAACTCAGCAGGTTTCTCCCAACTTGATTGCCTTGTCTTCTTATTGTAATAGTAGCTATATAAAGAAAATTAGCAAACAAAGCAAAAAAGACCAAAACATGCTATTATTAAATTGTGATTAAAAAAGTTGATAAAGAAAGTAATATAAATATGACTTACCTTTTTCCATCGGTTGAAGTGTGCTCCTGCCAATCTGAAGAGCTAGGTTCAGTGGAGCTGACCTGGGCATTTGCAAACTGAATTATTGCAAGGTCAAGGATATCCAATTTTATATAGTAGAAAAAATTGAATGATGCGGCAGAGGTCTTAAATTTTATATAGTTGACAAAAATCAAGTGATCAACATTACCACTTACCAGAGGTCTTGCAGCACTTACTGAAGGCAATGCAGCTGAAGCTGCCATGGGCTGATGCCCAGGCTGCACCAGTGGTGTCACAAGAGGTACACTCTGACCGGGAGCTGTACCCCAGGGTTGAACTACAGGAGGAGGAACCAATGTTGGTTGATACTGAAATATAACATTTCAGCATTAATTACTTATCAGCAGAAAAAAGCATTCTATATATACCAATAGCCAAACTTGACATTTGTACATGAAAGAAAAACAGTAAATTTTGCAAGTAACAACTGCAAGAAAAATAATAATACTTACTGTATAAGAGGGAGGCGGCATAGGGGCACCCATGGTGAGCAAATGGCCACCAGGGAAAGCAGTTTGCTGCTGCGGCTGCATAGGCGCTGATGACATTGGTCTAGCCAGCTGATACGCCATAGGAACCGCTTGTGATGCAGGTGGAACTTGACCGGAATGAGACAAATGCTGCCCAGGTTGTGGAAAATGTGGCGTCTGCCCTGGCATGCCAATACTACCACCTGGCATGGCCTGACCAACAGGTTGAAACTGTTGTGCCGCCGGTTGCATGAACTGAGCAGGCTGCTGTGGAGGAACAACTGGCCTAAACTGAAAATGGAGCACAAAATAGCAATATTAGAAATCTGACATAAGATTACAAAGGTGCATAGTGCAGAAAGAAGCAAAAAATCCAAAATTCCAGTTCACCTGCATGGGCATTTGTGGTCCCAAATTTTGTGGTGGAGCGCTAGAACCCATCATAGGAGGCCTGGGAGGCTGCTTGGAAGTTGGAAGAGAATAAAGGGACTTACCACATCAGTACCACACACAACAAAATAAAACCTTCACTGAAAATCACCATCTTACAAACAACAGGAGACAGCACTTACCTGCGGTGGCCCAGAAGGCTGTATATTACTCGCCATTAAACCGCATCAAATGATGACACAAAAAACAGGATGAGTGTCTTCCGGAGATTGGCACGGCTGCCAAGTGCCAAAACGAGAGGTTAGAACATAACACATAGATGAAATAATCAACTACTAAAGAAAACTGCAACCGCTAACTTGAACTAAAAAAATCTCCTCACTGAGTGCTATGTATCTAATATATCTATATATGAATGTATTGTGTTTGCACATAGGGCAAGAAGAACTTCTAGGTTTTGCACATCCCCCTCCCCCATGGAAACAAGGGAAAGAAACTTCCTTTCCGATTAAAGTAAACAAGCATGCATGTTTTTTTGTTGGTGAGCGAAACTTGGAGCTGGATCAGACTCACACTAACTGCTACAGACTAGCCAACTTGAACCCAACACATCTTCTCACCACACCACCTGCTCTCATATGCCCTGCTTATCTGTGACAGGAAGAAATTATACGCTTTTTTAAGCATCACCTCCTCTCCTCTCCTCTCCTCCACCAAAACAACCAAAACAAGGGGGGATCGTACTACTTTTCCTAGCAAAAATCGATCATGCCCTTTTGTCCCGATGGCGCTCCACTCGAGGCCAGAAACCCCACCAGCTGGTATATACTAGCCCTCCACCACGGGCTGTGCTTGCACACGAGGCCAGAAATTCTAGGGTTTAGTTGAACCCCCAAAACTTTCAAATTCTAGGATTTAGTTGAACCCCCAGAACTTTCTAGGAAACAAGCTATTAGCAGAAATATTAGTTTACAGTAAGACCCCCTTAATACGTTTATCCAATCGAACCGCGGATGGATGTATTAGATTAGTACCAACCCTAAACCCCAAATCCGCAACTAACCGGATGGATTGGAGTACCCCATCCCACAACGAAAAAGAAAACATTCGGATTCGATTGCTCGCAGCAAAGAAGAACAAATCCAATCGAATTAGGGTTCCTTGCTTCCCCACAAAAAGGGTAAAAAAGAAACAAAATAGAGTTAGGGTTCCTCACCAGCGGAAGGGGTTTCCGCTCCACGCCAATCCAGTAGAGGGGAGGAGGACGACGACGAGGGGGAACGAACTCCTTCGAGGTGGCGGCGTGCTCGGGTTCGGCGGGAGGAAGCCTCGGGGATGGCTTGCTCGACGGCCCAGGGTTTGGGAACGGAAAGTGGGCGGGTTCATTTGGCGTGATGGTTGATACTTGCTTTAAATATTTAAATTTTAACTCTTCGTGTGATAGCATATACAGAAAATAATTATATATAATTTTAATTGATATAGCTAAACTTAGGTCCCGTTTGGCACAGCTTAGTTCCGAGATCTATGCTGGATCTGTAGTTTGTTGACTAAATTAAAGTGATTTAAATATTTTTATTTAATATATAATATAAATGAAATGAGTCATGTAAATGCACTTAACATGCCTGCAACTCTAGATCCAGAATTTCCTAGAGCTACAGATGACCAGCTCTAGGAAATCTACAGATTTCTTAGAGCTAGAGCTCTGCCAAACGGGGCCTTAATGTATTTTTTATTATAATCTTTCTATTAACTTTATCTTAAAAGAAACATAGCGTTTAAAAACTAGTTACTATAGACAGTATAAGCATAAGCCTAAAAAACTGGTTCAAACCCAAGCAGTATGTACGCATGAACGTTTCCACTACGAAATTAGATCATCATGTGCCGCCCAACCCCTACGAATGTGAATTAGTGGTGGCTAGGCACGGCCTATTTAGTCCATCAGCTTAAACAGGCTATGCCGTGAAGGCCCGTGGACCGAGCCTTTGGCCAGACACAACTTTGAAGGGTGTCGTGCCATGCCAAGCCGACCCAAGGCATGATTAGGTCGTCGGGTTAGGCCGGTACGGCACGCCCGTTTGGCCCGTGTAGCTTGTTCGGCTCAAAAAATGAAAAAACTAATTTGTCAAGAAAAATATGTAGAACTCAAAAAGGCATAATAAATTGTACAAAGTATAAAAATGCACACTAAATTGTAGAAATTGTAGAATACACAAAATAAATTGTAGAAAATATAGACATGACACATTAAATTATAGAAATTGTAGCAAAAGATACAATAAATTGTAGAAATATAATAATGAGCTTTTATGTATGTTAAAATGATTGTCTCGTTAAAAAGTTTGTCAAGTAAACACTCAACTCGAGAAAACCTTGGCAAAAAAAGAATACAGCCCGTAACTCAGCATTACAAGTGAAAAAGGTATAAAAGTACAATACATATACATGGATGCTCTAAGAATCGTCAATGTCCTGACTACCTTCATCGCTATCTAGATATAGATTATTGAATGTATGTTAGCTTGTGCTCACGCCACCAATCCAAATATTGAAGTTCTCTGTGTGGTGAGGCACAGGAATGCTGTCTAGGAAGACTTATAGTTCCCCGTGGGCTCTGGCATGGATTGCCGCACCTCCACCACTTGAAGATGTAGAGGATCCCCCAGAGGAAAAGATGGTACCTTGTCTTCTTACCTGTAGAGGGTGCTGGTGGAGGTCCTTGCAAGCTACCTCGGGATTATAATCCCAGTTACGTACCATACCGTCAGGATTGTAAATCAGCTGCATCTGCCTCATGGCGATACCTTACTTTTCTTTAAATTTCTAGGTATGTCTGTGCAAGTGTCCGGTTCCACCTGTAGACTTTGCAGACAATTCATGATGAAATATTTAGCAAACAGCAACTCTTACCTGATCTCCGGACGGCAATTGCTTCATGACCTTGTAAAAATCTCCACACACGTCACACGTGCTTGGTCTGGACCTCTTAGCTCTAGTGCTTACTGACGCAGAGATAGCTCAGCAATGGCCTCGGCCGTTTGAGGTGGAGGCGGACCCGTCCCAAATGATACAAGATCTTCTGGATCAATTATGTACTCGTAGCAAATTCGTCAAAATGTTGCACAAGAAATTTTGAAATGCAGAAAACTTCAAAAATACTAATACAAAATTAAATTATTACCTATTTTGTATTACAATAAAAGAGGAATAAAAATGATATAAGAACATGAAAATTATTATTCTCACCTCTTTACCTGGCCACCGCTCGGATATCAAATTTCGAAATTTTGGCAAAATTATTCTAAATTTTGCCAAATTACCGCAAAGAGCTTCAGAAATTTCACAAGAGAGTGAGGAGAGGAGAATGCTAATTTGAGTATGGGTTAATGAGGGAGGTATGGTGCCTATTTATAGGAAAATTTTTAGAATATTTTGAATTTTTTTCATATTTTTAAGGCTCAAACGGCCACAAAACGGTTATTTCAAAAAATTACCGTTGGCCATGCTAACGGGGCTAGATGGGTCATGCTCGTTGGGCCGTGTTCGTGCCCATCGTGCCTAACGGTCGCCTATTATGCCGGATGGGTTGTGCCCCACAGCTTTGCATGCCTATCGGGTTGGTCGTGCCTATTGTGCCAACGGGCCTAATGGGTCATTCCATGCCATCACGGTGGGCTGAGGCGCCAACCCATGGCCTTGTGCTGTGCTGGCCCAACTCACTGGCCTTCATGTCGGGTCGTGCCATGGGTCGTGCCTTGGGCTGGCCCATTATGCACAGCCCATTTTGGCCATCACTAGGTGTGATTAGTTTGAGCCCCCATTGGCCCAATCAAAATTTAGACATAACCAAAGCAAGAGGCAAGAACATGACTAAAAAATAATAGGATATGGCTATTTCGATAATAGCCATAGTAGTATGGTTTCATTGAGTGTACTCACCAAAGGAGAAGTCAGTCATGGCTTTTCGTGAAATGTGTGCTTGAACCTACTCTCTATGTAACATTTTTATATAAATTAATTAGTGTTTATGCATTCACCCTTCTCAATCATCACAAATCAAACTTAAGATAGTACAGTAGGCTACATTTGTCCTTCTCAGTCGTCACAAAGAAAGTAGTACTATGATGCATTTCATCTCAACACAAGACACAACATAGGATTTCAAAAGTAACACAATTACTAGAAATCTTGCTTCGAACTTAAAAATTACATGTTGTAATTAGCGTTACTTGGAGAAAATTAGCTATAATTGATGTGTGGTTAACAAAAAAAGAAAGATAAACAGAGCACATGAAAGAGATATATCTATTTTTCGAAGTGACAAAGAGGCAGATTCATGCCAATCTAGTATCCAATGTAATCTGATAGAGTTAGCAATTCATAATCATAAACATGTATTTTGTATTGAAGCTATCTAGGAACAAAAGTACATATGATTTCATATTCCCTCCTTGCTCTCTTATCATTCAATCCACTCTATGCATTGGACCAAAATCAGTTGAGTGCTTCTCTCTGACACTACAATGAACAGACTGGAACATTGGACCAAAATATTCCCTTTACCATAGATGAAAACACCACATGATTTTAGAAGCGGCAGGATCATTGAAAGCACCACTAAAACTGCTATAAATTGACATTGGATTGAACAGACCGAATTAGTAATAACTACAATATGCAATTAGTCTCAATAAGATCATTGAAAGTGAGACTAGATTAAAGTTTCACAGTGATGCAAGTTCATTCCATACATTTAAAGAGCCCAAATACTATTAGGTATATCAAACCCATCCATGAAACAAAATGAAAGTTCGAATCCTACTCAACATTCCATCCAGGGTGACTTAAGGCATCACAGCCATCCATCCATCCATCCAAGTCTGACAAGAAATCTGCAAAATGATCATAATATACGGTGCCCCATTAACCACCACTAGCTGCTAAGGTGTTCATATATCACCTACTGCATGAGTATGAAACAAAAGGTTGCCAAAAACTTGTATAAACTTACTAAGCACCACCACCACCATCTCGAGAGTCGAAGTAGTCAATGACCCATTCTTCTAGCATTGCATTACTGGCACAGTTGAGGTAACTACGGAAGACATCTTGATCTAATTTAGACAAATAGGCTGCAATCTCAAGCTTGGCCTTAAATGTGATGGTAATGACATTTATCCACTTCCAAAGATTTGCATTGGCACATGCAGTTTATAATAGTGAGCATACCCAACCTCAACCAAGTAAAATTTTCCTACACGCATGTTATAATAGTAAGCTAAGGTCAAATTGACATAATAGTGTGGCCAACATTAATTCTAGTATTTTATATGTACCGTAAGGTATTTTCAGACCCCACTGGATGAGAGAGGTCTTCTTGTAGCACAAGAGAATCATGGGTAGAGCTCTCCCACCCTACTAGGGCATAAGTAAACCGAAGGTCGAAGTCAACGACTGCTAGCACATTCTAATAGGGGTATGACTTGCAGCCCCTAATCTGTCCACCATGTGTTCAAGCACACATGCCTTATCGTGAATGCCATCTAATGCCCCCTATACATCCCTATGTACAATAGAAAAGTAGTGCATGTCAAACAGAAGTAACAAACTTAAGTATGGGTGAATAATCTTTAGGTTGAGTGTTATCTCAAAGTAGGGATAGAATTTGTTTGGGCTGCTAGTGATCTTCGTGTGTGTATCCATCGATCTAGTATAAATGAGATCATGTGCTAAGTTCCCCATTGCATGCAAGACAACATTGAAATACCTATTCATTGTTTCACTTGATTGCCAAAACCAAAATCCTACAAATGAATTTGTGTTATGCTATCCCACCATGTATAGAAACATTCCAATTTGTTCTGTAGGACTAGACAGGCAACAAAGGGGGGATGGTGCCTTCAAATTTCCCCAAGTATTCACTTAACACTCGAAAGACTAGAACAGCAAAGAAAACACAGAAGAGAATAGACCGTGGTCAGAGACCAGCAATGTGGTCGAAATACGATAACATGGTCGGAAGTAGACCACGTGGTCATAAACCGACAACGTGGTCGAGAATAGACAATGTGGTCGTAAATTGACGACTGAACAGATGTCGCTGTAGTCGATAACCACCGAGACCAGAAGTAATAAGATCACAAATGGTTGCTATAGTTGTAGACAACGTGATCATAAGCCAACAAGTGGTCAAACAATTAGCATTGTCGTAACCAGTCAGCACCGTGATTATAACCAACGTGGTCGTAAGCCAACGAGTGGTCGAACAACCAACGTGGTCGAAACCAGTCTGCAACCAAAAAGATCAGTGTGGTCGAAATCAGTGATGTGTAGTTTGGAACTTGACCTTGATCGAAACCAACATAGTTGTAGAACCGATCGACATTCCAGACTAAGGCTACACCGATTACAACTGCTTCATTTCAGGTCCATCAGATCTGAACGTGGTCGTAATGCTTTTGGAAAAATAGAGGAAAGACAGAGAGGCGCACAACCATAAGAACCAGATTTTGAATAACTTTTGATTCAAAGATCAATTGGTCATGAAACTTGAACTAAGTTAGAATAAGATCTCAGGAGGCTGCACTAAACTTTAATTGAAAACTTAGCAGCCGAAATGAGAGCTTCACAAGATTTCACCGAGAATGCCCAAACTGAGTCTGAGAGAATAAAAAGGCACTTTGACCTTGCTCATGGGAATAGAATGGCCACGATGGCTTTGAGCATGATTTCCCAACACACAGCAAGTCATATCAGAGGGAAGAAAATTTTCTTGGATAAAGAAAGACAAGATACAATCAAAGAATAGAAAAGAACCAAGAAAACAGAAGAACAAAACCAAACCAACTCAAAGTCATTCAGGCAACAATACTCAAGAAGTAGCTTAATAGAAGATGTATTGCTCTAAGGATTGAGTTTACAGCCACTCCATCTTGGAGGACCAAGAGCACAAGTGCTCCACACCAAAAACCCTAAACCTACGCACACAAGAAAACAAGAACACCAGAGAGACCACCAGATGGGTAGCCCTCCATCCCTTTTTATAGCCTCTTGATAGTTGGGATAACCCGTTAACCCCCTACCTACCACCGGGTTCTCTTATGCACACCACTTACATCAACCCGTTAGCTCGTATAGGACAAAAAAAACCTTTAACAAAACAGCCTCCTTTTCAGGTTTTGATCAATTCACCAAAATGCCCCTCTACCACCTTCCTGGAAGCTTCCTGTTTTCTTGTCGTCCACGCTTGCAACCACCTTGCAGCCTCAGTCATCTTCGGCTTCTCCTGACTGTTCTGGACCTTAACACCTCCCTGTGTCTAGTCCTGATCCTTTCATGCCTCACCATGACCTAGCTTCAAAGTCCTACAACCATCACCAATAAGCAAAACATCACATAGCACCGCACTATAAACAAAGTTCATCAATTTGCATATGTCAATGAATTTCAGAGAGCAATCTTAGCAAAACCACTGGTCTTAAAACAACTTACACTACTCTGATGCACAATACAGAAGTACTCGTAGCCCATGACATCCTACCAGCAGTATACGAGCACTCATCAAGTCGTTATGACCATTGCAAATATGGCTACGACCATAAAACAGGTGCTACGACCACGTAGCAGATGCTACGACCATCGTTCACAGTAGCTAAAAAAGTTATTTTAGCATCCTATTTTCCTATCATCACAGAGCTGCCAAAACAAGAACACTCAAATAAATGTAGATATCTTCATATCAAAGCCAGAGGTTTTTAATTTTATATGGACATTATATATTTAAGAGTTCACATAAGAACAAATGCCCTCACTAACCCTCAGGACTATAGTTGTCTAAAATTTATAGCCATGCTAGTTTAGCTTGTATTCCTCTTCCCTTCAATATATACTGCACCATACCTAAGCATTTCATGATTTTTTTTAATCTTACCTATCCTTGGTAGTAGAAGCACGCTGATGAGTTGTACGGCATTGAGAAAACAAATTAGGAATTGTTTCATAAAGATGGGAGGCATCTGGAGAGAAGTAACTAGGTAGCCAAAGATGACCTGCAGGCATCGCTCCATAGCGCTGCAGGGAAATAGAATGCCTCCCATTCTTGTCAGCTTAGCTTTTGCTGTTAGTTGGGTTTGTTGTTGGTAGCAATTAGAGCTAAGCTTGAGGAAACTAACCATAATTTAGGCCGTCCGCTACAAATGCTCTAGACGCTGTTGTTTCCTTCATCGTCCATGGTGTTGCCATGTAACAAGCTAATGTTTCCTTCATTGTCCTGACCTGCGCATGCAGAGTGCCTCCATGGAAGACAGATCAATTTTCACTGCTTACAGTTAGGGGCAAAGGCAACGCCCAATGTTGGTGATGAGTAATCAAGGATGCAGAGCATCCCACCCTCACCGGCGCACCACCAAGGCCGAGTTCCCAGGCACTTGTCACGGAGCCTAGTTGGCTGGGCAATTTCATATGTCATAGGCCAACCCTAAGGGACATTAGGCGGCCGATGGCCCATCATGAGGTTGTGACCCATACATCATGGCGTCATGTCCCCAGTACCCTCCATCCCAAAGTTTTTGATCCCTAATTCCCCATTCGGCTGGACCATTCCCATTCGGTGGTCGGTTCCCTACTTCCCTACACCCTTAGATCTCACTCACAAGCCTACCACCAACAAGCGATAGCTGGCATAGGTGACACATGGGGCGGCAACCAGCAAGGCCACAAGGGCTGGCTGTAGCAGGGTGGGCGGGGTGTCAAGCGGATGGGGTGGCAGTGAAGCAACAACGATCAAGGGGGCGCTCAGGCGGGCAAGCGACCAAGCACCTCAAGCTGGCAATGGCAAAGGGACCAAGGGGAGGGAAGGCGACAAGGGGCCAAAAGGCCATCCAGGACTAAGGCCCAAGGGTCAAAATATGAAATCTAAAAAAAACATATGTCTTAAACCCACCTAGCATTTTACAAGTGGAGATGGAACATTTGCCTTATAGCCAGACAATACAAAGTGGCGTACTAGTCTAGCCGAACGACTCGACGTCCTGTGTGAGTAACTGACTTACCGTTAATGGCATATGTGGTGGCTGGCACCAGCAGCATGCTGCGAGGCTTTGCAACGTTCACATAGTCCATGGCGAGGACATGGCATGAGTAGCTAGCCGTGGCATGTGGTGTTGAAATCAGCAGCTGCCCTACTGTGCATGGTGTTGCAATCAGCAGTTAGTCCATGGCGAGGTCATGGCCTGAGGAAAGATGGAAGAAGACAGAAGGGAAGGGCTCATGCTTTGAGATTCACATTGCCGCATGTCATTGTTTTACATATAGTGCCATTATAGGTTCTATAGCACCAATGCTATAGAATTATTGTCCTAATAACACACTGTTGCTCTAATTCATGGAAATGGAAATTGGTGATCATTAATGCTTAATAGATACCTTGGTTGCTAGTAGTCTGGTACATGGCTACAACTGTCATAATCAACTATGATAACACATCTATCACCATTCACCAGTACCAATCATGCTAGCCAAATATTGTACACATTTTGTGCACCATGCAAAGAAAGGTTGAATCATTCAATAACTTCTACTGATTTAATGGGGACACAATAAACACACGTAAAATGTAAATACTCTCAAAAAGAAATGAAAATATAAATTTTCAAGCAAATTACGGATTTGATGTGTAACCAGCCAGTAGCCACTACTCCATTACTAAACATTCTGCTTTAAGATTTATGTAATTTAGATTTTGAAATAGAAAAGAAATTTATGGAATTGGGAACCGGCTCATGGACGGTTAGTAAATAGGTGTGTTCGTCCCCTCACTCACCTGGGTTCGAATCCAAGGATTCACCCCTGGTGCCTACATTCTTCTTAAGTGAATACCAAACAGCTGACGGCCAAATTTGAAAAAGAAGATGTGATGTCCTTTTCAAATTTAAAACAATTTTTCTTATCTATTGTTGCCCTTTGAAAAATAAGCCACAAATACTTCAATGCAAGGTCAAATTGAGTGCACACATAAATGTATAGATGTTCCATTAAAGGAAGTCAGAAGCTATAACTCGAGCAATATTGAAGAATTATGGCAAGAGATCACCAAATAGTCACAGTAATTCTCCCACAGTTTCCCTGCCAGTTTTGCTTGTACTACTTGCTACCTTCAATATGTACCACATCACATTAAACCTTTCTTGATTGCATAGCCAGCAGTCATCCACCCTCAGCTTTATCATCGAGAGGCCTTTTCTCATTAGTTTTTTCATGTAAATAGCTGACCATATTAGCTTAAGAACTCAGCTGGGAATTCCAGTAAAGAAAATTGTGTGCTTCCACTTAAAAACTTCCATCTTGTTGTCTGATCAAATTTTTCCATACCCTTAGGTTGACCAAGGCACTTCCTGATGAGAACATTCTTAGCTATGTTATTCCTTTTAATCCATCAAGTGCTCCAGAAAAATATGAGTTTACTAAAAGAGCTAGAGCTTTTGCAACAAAGCTTAACATTTAGGTGAATTCGTTTCTATCTATTCCTAATGATGTTATTCATGAGAATAAGATACAACCTCATGCCACTACTTGTGCATTCTCAGGTTTGACAAATGTGAAGAGTTTGGAACCGAGAAAGAGGAGAGGGGGTCCGGGGCCAAAGCAATGGAGGAACACAAGGGTGGAGTAGCCATACTTGCAGCTGAGCACATGGGAGAGCAAGGGGAATAAGCCCATGCGGCCAGCAACGGGAAAGAAGCGCATGCGGCCAGCGAGGAGAAAGAAGCCCATGCAGTCAGTAAGGTGGAAGAAGTCCATGAGGCCAGAAGGGGGAGGCCCATGTGGTCGGAGAGCAAAAGGGGAGAAGCCTAAGAATCCAAAACCCAAGTTTTGGATAAGATTTTCAAGTCCAATTCAGACCTCCCACAAGTCCAATCAAATTCAAACTCAGAATTAACTCAAGACTCAATTTTGATTCAGTTCAGGACAGCCCACAGGGGGCGATCAGGTGGGTAAGCGACCAAGCGCCTCAAGCCAGCAACGGCAAAGGGACCAAGGGGAGGGGAGGTGGCAAGGGGTGAGGCAGCCATCTAGGACCAAGGCCCAAGGGTCACAATATGAAATCTCGAAAAAAGATATACCTTAAACCCACCTAGCATTTTACAAGTGGAGATGGAACATTTGCCTTTTAGCCAGACAATACAAAGTGGCGTACTAGTTCGGCCGGGTGGCTCGACATCCTCCATGAGTTACCGACTTACCGTTAATGACGTGTGTGGTGGCTGGCACCAGCAGCATGCCACGAGGCCATGCAATGTTCACATAGTCCATGGTGAGGGCATTGCCTGAGTAGCTGGCCATGGTGCACATGGTGTTGAAATCAGTAGCTGCCCTGCTGCACATGGTGTTGCAATCAGTAGTTAGTCCATGGCGAGGTCATGGCCTAAGGGAAGATGGAAGAAGATAGAAGGGAAGGGCTCATGCTTTGAGATTCACACTGCCGCATGTGATTGAGAATTATTGTCCTAATAACACACAATTGCTTTAATTCAGGCACATGAAAATTGAAGATCATTACTGCATAATAGTTACCTTGGTTGCTGGTAGTCTGGTACATGGCTACAACTGTCATAATCAACTATGATAACACATCTATCACCATTCACCAGTATCGGTCATGCTAGCCAAATACTGCACACACCTTAAGGAAAGAAACACACATTTTGTGCACCATGCAAAGAAAGGTCGAATCATTCAATAACTTCTATTGATTTAATGGGGACACAATGAACACATGTAAAATGTAAATACTCTCCAAAAAACAAAAACATAAATTTTCAAGCAAATTGCAGATTTGATTTGTAACCAGGCATTAGCCACTACTCCATTACTAAACATTCTGCTTTAAGATTTATGTAATTTAGATTTTGAAATAGAAAAAATTGTGGAATTGGGGACTGGCCTATGGCTGGTTGGAAAAGAGGTGGCATCATCCCCTCACTCACCTGGGTTCGAATCCATGGATTCACCCTAGTGCCTACATTCTTCTTAAGTGAATGTTAAAGCTCCTAGACAAATTTAAAAAAAGAAGATGTGACGTCCTTCAAATTTAAAACATTTTTTCTTATCTATTTTTGTGCTTGGAAAAATAAGCCATAAATACTTCAATGCAAGGTCAAATTGAGTGCACACATAAATGTATAGATGTTCCATTAAAGGAAGTCAGAAGTTATAACTTGAGCAATATTGAAGAATTATGGCAGTAGATCACCAAATAGTCATAGCAATTCTCCCGCAGTTTCCTACCAAGTTTTGCTTGTACTACTTGCTCCCTTCAATATGTACCACATAACATTAAGCCTTTCTTGATTGCATAGCCGACAATCATCCACCATTAGCTGTATAATCGATAGGCTTTTTCTCTTTAGTTTTTTCATTTAAATAGCTGGCCATATTAGCTTAGGAACTCAACTGGGAATTCTAGCGAAGAAAATAGTGTGCTTCCACTTTAAAAACTTCTATCTTGTTGTCTGATCAAAATTTTCCATACCCTTAGGTTGACCAAGTCACTTCGTGATGAAAATATTCTTAGCTATGTTATTCCTTTTAATCCATTAAGTGCTTCAGAACAATATGAGCTTACTAAAAGAGCTAGAGCTTTTACAAAGAATCTTAACATTGAGGTGAATTCATTTATATCTATTGATGTTATTCATGAGAATAGGATACTACCTCATGTCACTACTTGTGCATTCTTAGGTTTGACAAATAAGAATATTTTGGAACCAAGAGGGGGAAGAGGGAGGTCGGGGCCAAAGCAATGAAGGAACACAAGGGTAGAGCAGCCATACTTGCAGCCACCCACATGGGAGAGCAAGGGGAAGAAGCCCATGCCACTAGCTAGGGGAAAGAAGCCCGTGCAGCCAGACGGGGAGGCCCATGCGGTGGGAGAGCAAAATAGGAGAAGCCCAAGAATCCAAAAATCAAACTTTGGATAAGATAAGTCCAATTCGAACCTCCCACAAGTCCAACTGAATTCAAACTTGGAATTAACTCAAAACTCAAATCTGGTTCGGTTCGGAACAGCCCACAGAGACCATAATAAAAAGGCCATAACTTTCACAAATGTAGTCCAATTCAAGAGTTCTTATTTTTATTGGAAAGCTTATTCCAAGGCCCACACAATGGGTATGGTGCCAGCCTCAGAAACCTTACGGTCGCTCCGCTATGACCAAAACATTGCGACAGCTGCAAATTTAGGTTTCCTTTTTTGTGAGTTTGAGTCTAATGCATATAGAGATGAGTTGGAGTCAGCTATATACCTTGTGGCCAACCCTAGGATCCATATATATACCCATGTATTCATGCCTTTTTTGCAAGACCACTTTTATTGAGAAAACTAGATTGCAAATTGCATCTACTCTTATTCTTCCAAGTATTGGCCGAACTAGACTTGAGGGCGAACTGGGAGTTCTTCTAAAAATTGTTTAATCTTTTTACTCTGAATTGCGAGCATGATAGATCTTCACTTGGTGATTGGTTAAGATCAGCATGTGTGTAATTTGCTGAATTATAGAGTGCTAGTCTATTGTATTAGCAGTGAAGGGCCACTATGATTCAGCAATCTACACATGAGTATCATTGATCCTATGTCGAGAAGATCAAGCGATCTTGTATTATCTTGGTATGAAAGCATGGTTGACTCGGTAGGATTACTTATCCCTTGTTTAGATCAATTTTTCTGTGCTATTCTATATTCCTAAAGTCCATAAACCAAAAATTGCAACACAAAAAATTCCAAACCATAGCTTCAATTGTTATTTTGTGAGTTTTCTTTGTTGTTGATCCATTAGAACTTTGTTTAGTTGCTGATCATAGTGTCTCCTTTGTGTACCTTGATCCTTAAGTTTCATCCAAACCTTAAAATTAGTTAGTTTTGAATTCCTTGAAACCAGCACCAAAAATAGATCTAAACAATCAATCTGCCCTCATGCGCTATAATACCGTCCACGCTATAGCACCGCAGGGGAAATTGTTTCGCCCGCTACAGTACCTCATGCTACAGCGCCATGAGAATGCAGTAGCACATGTGCTACAGTGGATCTAGGTGTTCCTTGTCATATTCTTTGGTTGCCAAAATAATTTTCTTTACTTATATCCTTTGTGAACTAACCAATCCTTTGCAAACACTTTTATCCTATTGAGACTAGCTATTTGATATTGCTTTAGGGTTGCTCTTATAACATCTTGTGCACAATTTTGTGAATTGAAATTTGAAGTATTAGTGTTAAGTTTTGTTGTTCATTGTCACATTGTTGGTGGCTATAAAAAAATAAGTGTAAAGAAATAAAGAAAAAAGGAAAACTGCATGAAAAGCCACGGTACAAAAGAAAAGAAGATCATACAAAAAAAGAAGTGCATGCGGTTGCAAATAAAAAGAAGTGAAAACAAAAATAAAAGAAAAAAATAAAAGTGGCAAAAAATTGTACATTTTTACACCCTTTCATCTCTAAATTTCATATTGTGCATCTGTGTTAAATTTGAGCAATCTTGTGCCCTATTTATCAGTTTGAGCAATTAGCTAGCATCTCTCCATAATTTGTACAATAAGAGCTAGCTATTATTCACTTATATTTTCAGATTCGTTCATTTCTTTGATAGCATCAAGTTGCATCATCCTTATGTGTGAGTTATTGTCCTAAATACTTCTTATATCTTTTGAATCAGTAATAGCCATCAAATTCTAGTTTGGATTTCTACCTAGTTTTGTAATATCTAGAATTTTAGACTGTATAGAATACACACTTTTTCATACCAAGCTCCAATAAACAACCGTTTTGTGCAATTGATCTACACTCTTAAATTCATTTGATCATCACCCTTGTTAGTTTTAATTGCTACCAGTGTAAGCTTTGACCTCAATTCACTTCAGAATGGTAAGAACTTTACTTTGCTAAGAAAAAAGTGAGACTTGGTGATTTTCACATATATTCCACCTATATTGTTGTAGCATATATATGTTGCTCAACTAACCATGGCAGAATTTTCATTATTTCATTCCTCTTGGTGCAAGCAATATAGGGATAGATCTTCAGTATTTCGTTTCTCTTGGTGCGAGCCTAACTACTTGTATTTTTCTTTCTATGGAAATACTTGTAAGATCGAGATGGCCGACTAGAGGAGGGTGAATAGGCGGTCTAAAAATTCTCTACAAATTAATATAGCAATTAAAGAGCTTTTCTATTTGCCTAAACCAAGTATACAATGCGGAAGCTAAATACAAGATGGTTTAGTACAAATAGCGCCTAAAACTAATGAGTTTGCCTAAGTGCACCAACAATTCTATCCTAGGTCAAGGTTTGCAATCCTAGGTTCACAAGCAATCAAATATGTTCTAAGTATGTAAATTGCTTGAAAGTAAATAGAGTACAAGAAAGCAAACCATAATTGACACGTTCTTTTTTTACCGTGGTGTTCGGAGACTTGCCGGTCTCCCCTAGTCCACGTTAAGGTTAGCCCGAACAAATCGGACCGGCTCCACGAATTAAGCCGAAGCACCTCCAATCCACTAGTGGTAGCTCTTTCCCGCTCTAGGTAGGTGAGCTCCGACCTTCACAATTTTGCCGGGTATTCTCACAAGCTTCTTGAGAAGATCACCGCGCACGACGCCTCCTACGCCGTCTAGGAGTCGGCAAACTCCAAGAGTAACAAGTCAAGTCCCTCACTTGACTCTCACCACGTGCAACGAATGCACAAGCTCACTTGGACACAAAGTCCACCTCTACATGCAACACATGCACTCTACATCATCTCTCCCTTCTCACAAAGTGCAACACATGCACAATTGAGTGGAGAGCCTCACTCTAGCTCAAGAACACAGAAATGAATGAAGCAACAACCTCTCCAACCGGCCACAAGGGGGTATTTATACCCCACACAAGAAAACTAACCGTTGGAGCCAAATCCCTGAAAAAATCAAGAAAATCGGAACTACCGCAGTACAAATTGCGGTACTTCCGATTTCCTCGCCAACGGTCAGAAAACTAGCCGTTTCTCAGCGAAATCGGAACTACCGCAGTTCAAATTGCGGTACTTCCGAAAAAATCGGAACTACCGCAGTACAAATTGCGGTACTTCCGTTTTCGGTTTTTCAGCACAGACGACACTCGGAAAAACGGTCATAACTTTTGACTCCGATGTCGGAATTCAGTGATCTTGGACTCTGTGGAAAGTTTATTCAGAGGGCTACACAACCCATCTATTTGCATGACCTCAAACATGTTAGATCAATGCAGAAATCATAAGACATCCAAAGAGTCACTACCATGGTCTAATGTCAAAGGAAATAGAAACAAACAATTTTAGACCATGCCAAGGGATAATGCATGATCTCTAACTTTTGCAAAACACATTTGCAAACTTAGATCATGCTACAAGGATTAGGTACATGAACTTCTCACATTTGCGAAACACATTCGCAAACCTAAGTCACATGCCACAAGGATTATATATGAGTTTCAACCATTTGCAAAACACATTTGCAAATATAAGCCTCATATCACAAAAAATGAAAACATGGACTTCAAGCATTTGCAAAACACATTCGCAATGCATAGTCCCATGTTACAAAGATTCACCACATGAGCTTCAACTATTTGCAAAACACATTCGCAAATATAAGCCTCATGTTGAGATGAGCTAGAGCAAGTGAGGTTTGAGCTATCAACACATGATGAGACTCAAACCACTAGACATGACCCCACTTAATAGTACGGCAACCTACACTAGCAATCCGATCTTCCAACCAAACACCAAGACCGGTAAAAGACTAGGAACACATCCTTAGCCCTAGCTAGTTATACCTTTGCCTTGGGTCATCGTCTCGATATGCATCAACTCATGATACACCCTTTCGTCAACTCCATCAACACATGATGGTCTTCCTTAACTTGATGATCAACACATGATCATCTCCTCATGTATCAACTCATGATGCGTCTTCTTCTTTGATGGCCTTCAACACATGAATCCATCTTCTTCTCGATCTTGACTTGATGACCTTCAACACATGAAGTCATCCCAAGTCGTTCTCATTTGTGGAACCTAACCTCTGCATCCAACTCATGGAAACCGTTAGTCCACAAAACAATTGTCATCGATTACCAAACTTCACAATTCTGGTAATTCATGACAATCTCAACAAATAATGAGATATGAAATTGATTTGCGAGTATACAATATGTACACAACAAATGTATACTCCAAGATAAGCTTTAAACAAAGCTTACTTATCCGGTTGTCATTAGTTATCCAACCATTAACACATAATGGAGAAGTTAGATGACAACTCGATTGCACATGAGTATATATATTGCACAAGCTATATATACTTAAGTGTGTATTTCAAAGTAAAGATGCCAAATATGCATATGAAAGAAGCATGGATCAATACTTATGAAACTCCAAAATATAGAGAGCTCCCCCTAAATGTGTGCATACAAGTGTATATAGTGAAGACATATGCACATATTCATTTTAGACTAATTAAGGAGTTCAATCTATATTTTGGATCTAAGGAATGCATTTGTAAACGAGAAAGCGATTTCGAATACATACCTCTTTGATTTAACCTTTTCATTCAAATGAAACTAACCAAAGATAAACTCAAATAAACATATTAGTCTCATAAATTCATTTATCATTTTCACCAAAATATTATAAAGTATATGTCATTAATATCATAATGTCATAATGGCATTTGTCATTAACACAAAACCAACTTAAATGGAGCTTTATCTTTCAATACTGATCCAAAGAAATATCTTGAGTGGGTGGAATAGATTGAATGCAACCTCAAATTCCAAAAATAGCCTGAAGCCAAGAAAGTAACGCAAGCCACAAAGGAGCTCTAATAATATGCACACACTTGGTGGAAACGATATCATGAGAAGCACTTTGTCATTACTTGGGAAGAATTGAAGGAGGTCATGAGATGGGAGTTTATACCACTATCCTATGAGTATGAGCTAATTGATCAAATCATGACCATTAAGCAAGGATCATGATATGTCCAGGCTTTTTATGATGAGTTGAGTTATGCTATGCAACGTGCAGCCATGCAGCCAACAAAGGGAAGAAGCCATGCGGCCAGCAAGTGGAAAGATGCCCATGCCGCCAGCAAAGGGAAGAAGCCCATGCGACCAGAAGGGGGAGGCCAATGCGGTGGGAGAGTAAAAGGGGAGAAGCACAAGAGTCCAAAGCCCAAGATTAGCATAAGATTTTAGCTCGATCGGACCTCCCACAAGTCCAACTGAATTCAAAATCAGAATCAACTCGAAACATAATTCAGATTCAATTTAGGACAGCCCACAGGGATCGTAATAAAAAAACCATAACTTTCACAAACGGAGTTCAATTCGAGTGTTCTTGTGCTTGTTGAAAAGTTTATTCTAAGGCTCACACAATGGGTAAGGTGCCAACCTCAGAAACCTTGCAGTCATGCTGCTATGACTGAAAAAATGTGATGGCTGTAAATTTAAGTCTCCTTTATGTGTGAGTTTGAGTTCAATACATACAAATATGAGTTGGAGTTTGTTTGCATACCTTATGGCCAACAATAGGGGCTATATATACCCATGTATTTGTGCCTTTTTGGCCAGGCCACTTTTATATGAGAAATACCATATTACAAATTGCATCTACTCTTGTTCTTCCAAGTGCTAGCAGAACCAGACTTGAGAGGGAATTAGGAGTTCTTCCAAAGATCGTTCAATCTTTCCATTGAGAATTGAGAGCATGATAGATATTCACTTGGTGGCTGGTGAAGATCAACACGTGTGTGATTTGGCGAATTATGGAGTACTAGTCTATTTCATTAGCAGCGGAGGATAACTACGATTCATCAAGCCACACATGAGTATCCTTAGTCCTACATCGAGAAGATCAGGTAACCTCGTATCACTTCCTATCTCCTTCCACAAATAAACGATAGCAAGGAAATCAAGTGATTTATTGAATAGAGTTACCCTATACCCTCGTCAACCATCACACAAATCTATCTCCAATATTTAACACACACTACAGTGTTGGGAGCCCACTTGATACTCTATATGGCACTCCATCTCAGGGTACTCTTACCAATGCAGCACCCCTGTGTAGCAGCAACATCAGCTGTAGAGATGGCGGCAGTAGCAAAGCAACAACATGGTAACAACAACGATGACTTATGGCAAAAGTCATTTGAAACACGTTGGATTTTAACTTGTTTTTTCTCCCTTTTTATTTTTTCTTTTCCTTTGCATTATCTATGAATATATAATGATATTTTTATTTTTTTTAATTAAATATATCAAAAAAAACTAATAACAGCTACAGGACAATTTTCATAAAAAAAACCATAAGCCATAGATAAAAAATAAAAAAATCACATCGCTTTTAAGACTGGGTCATACAGTCATAGCACAGATGAAAGTATAACACCCATGCCATTCGACCAGGGGCTCACAAGGTATGGAGCAGTGGTAGAAGTGGCGGCAGTTTATGCAACACAAGGTTTCCTGGAATCTTGTGCCAACCAGGGAAAACTATCTTGGAATTTTTTTTCTCAGCAGCTGGCTGGTTTCTCGTTGTCGTCTGCTTACGGTAAACGGAAAAAAAACAGCCGAACAAATTTGAAATTTGTCAGAGATTTGAACTTTTACGAAATAGATATGGAAAACGGGGAGATGAACTAGATATTGAAATATAGGGAATATTTCAAAAACCAAATTTCAACATAGATGTTGAGGGTGTTCGGCAGGGCACAAGCCGCCCGGCTTTTGGCTGCCGCTACAGTACCTAACTTTTAAAAGGAGTATTTTCTTAAGATGGGGTCTACAAGTTAAACGTAGTACAGGTTAAAAGGCCAACATTTGTACCAGCCAAACTCGCAAGTGAGTATCGATCTCTCCGTAATCTGTACCGTAAACAGCCAAAATTAAAAAAATTCAGCCAAAAGCCATAAGCCGCAGCTAAAAAGAACAGGCCCGTTATCCTAAAACTCGCCGGTTTTCTTGCCTCTCAATGTGAGTGCCAACACTGCACCAATGAGACGCCTGATTAAACTGTGTTCAGTGTTCCAGTTAGCTGTAAATAATAGTAGGCATCGGAATTGTAAGATTTACTAAAAAAAGTTGTTTCGTCGGCGCAAGTTTTGGTGCATAAAAATTGTTGCTATTAATTTGTATTTTAAAGTGATTTTAACAAAGAAATAAAACTATACTTGTCTCTCGTGTTATAGATAGTAACTGCAAACATTTATCACAGGATGAACTGGTTGTGTTGATATTGAAATCGTGATTGCTATACACAGAGTTATTACAGGACAAGTAAATGCCCACACCAGCCACCACCTACAACAATTTTCACTTTTCATTCTTTGGCATGTCAATATATAATACTACAACTGTGTTTCTTCTCTTCCCCTACACCACACTTTTAAGAGCATATGGAAACCATGTAGGAGATTATGCTCTTGAAGTTTCTTTAGAAATGATGTTTTTGGAAAATGACACAATATGATGTATGTTATGGGAATGGAAGGTACCAGGAAAGAAAGTTCCCGATTTTGATAAGAAACATGCCCGATACAGCCAGCTGGTTCGCACCTACGAGATCCACCGCACGCCGTGATCGTTTGTGAGTGCGGCCTGGTTTCCATTACTTCCTATTTTAATCATCAATGTAGTTCCATTTTGCACAATAAGCTGATGGCGTTTGTAACTAAGCAGACTATAATTCAACCTACTGCAATATGTTTTTAGGTTAAATATATCGTCTTGAGATTTGATAGAGTGAAGGTTGCAGCCTTGCAGTGTCCTTGTGAAAATCATTTTAGGAACTTCCTTTCATTTTGCAAATACGATTTGTACAAGCAACAAAATAGAGCAGGCCTAAAACTCTCTAAAAGCAATAAACTTCACTTTAAGATTTGTGAAGCTACACATAGCTGTTGCTGCAGTTTGAAAACAAGGTACTCGGTTGGAGGTGAGCCATCTGGTGCGAACATAGCTTAGGGCTCCTTTTTTTTTGCTGTAGTTTATAGCTGAAAATTTTTAATTCCACCTGTTCACGAGAGAGTACGGAGAGATAGATACTCATACGATTTTAGCCGATATATCTACTATAATCGACTTGTAGATCCTATATTAAAAAACACTTAGTTGAAAAGCTAGTTACTATAACATATACTATAAGCCGAAAACACGTCCCCGAATACAGGCGGTTGTATCTTCATCTTCAAGCCTCCGAGCAAATTCCAATATATTGTTTTCAAACCATCGATATTGAAGTCTTCCAGTATAATTGCTCTAATTACAGAGCAGTTGGAAGCCATTAAAGCTAGAAATTTTGTTATAGTTTTAAGAAATAATTAAGGATTTGCCACCGTAAAGGTATACCATATGAGGATTTATTACTCAATATCTCACGGACATATGAGTCCTAAGGTCACATATCAGTTAGACATAAGTGATAAATTCTCAAGCTTATAGTAATTTAGCATGTGAAAGAGAAGCTTTGTGGCAGCAATTAACCTTCAGTAGATTTCATCCGATTCAAAAAGGAACAAGAAAATTATGACCTGTATCACGCGAAAACCAAATAATTTCAAACTGCCACAGGAAGCTTAATAGTGCTAGTAGCTTATTGGTTTTGCTTGTTCATTTCCTTTTCCTCCCACTACCATGCTAGACAACGTCATAGCAGATGTAACCGTGTTCATCGTTAGGCTCCAACTAGAATAGATGAAAACTGTTTTTTTTATAGAACAGTAGGAGAGATTTTTATTGCACTATATTAAATAAATAATAATATATAAAGAAAGAAACTGTAGGCGAGAGAGAAGGGGAAGAAGCCTAAAACACAACAAACAACAGAGTGAGCTAATAACTGGAAAGAATAGAGTGAAAAGCCGGCTTGACTCTAAGGAGCAGCAAAGTTGCGTCCAATTTGAGCCTAGATAGCCAATCAGAGAGACTGTGTCGCTGTTGTTGAAAGATAAACTCATTCCTTACTTTTCAGATGAGCCAAGCTTCCAGTATAAACTTCTCCATGAAGAGATGCCCTGTGAAGCTTGATTTTGTATTTAGAACTCTCGTTGGATTATCCAGATCAGTGTCCCACTGAAACCCAATTGCATTCCAACATTGCAGAGAGAAGGAGCATTGAAAGAAAAGATGAGTGTTGGTCTTGGCGATTTGGCCATTGCACAAAACCAAGTATATTCCCATCAGTAATGAATTTTTTTCCGTCTAAGCACATCCTTCATATTGAGTATTTCTTTGAGAAGGAGCCACGCGAAGACCGTTTACTTCATGAAGCATCTGTTCTTCCAAATAAGCAGGAATACCAGTGAGGTGTTGAGTTGTTTAAACTGGTAAGTATACCATTTTCGTGAAGAGAAGTGGAACTTCCCCCAAATGTAAGTCCATTGGTTGGAGGTGTTTTGGTTAACCACCACTTGATCCATAAAATGCAGAAGTTGGAGATACTCTTGGTATGCTTGGTGTGAAAGGGGCAACTGGAATGGACTATGGGGCTCATGTAGTTGTGTAGTTTTTGACTGAGATGTCTTGATTTGAAGCTGTAACATCCCAAAAAGGGAACTAGTGAAATTGCGACAATTATAAAATATTTTATTTGTTTCCCTCGAGTTTCTCAAAAAGTTTTGGTGTTAATTGCATTTCTCGAGTTGGTTTCTAGCCGAAAGCGCGATTAATAAAATTCAAAACCTTGGAATCAAGAACCAAGTTTGAAAATCAAACTAAGAAAATCCCAATTCCCATGGAAGTAGTAAAATTCAAATTTAAAATTTTGAATTTTGGATATTCAGAACCAAGAGCAGAAATTAAAATCAAACCTTTTTACCTAATGTTCATGCCCAAAAATTTAAATTCTGAAATCCGATGGTTATCTCTCAAAACTCGGCAATCCTAATATATATATATATATATAATTTTTGGGCTAAAAAATTTAAATCAAGCTTTCAAATGCAAAACCCAAACAAGAAATTCAAGAGATAGAGATATTTCTTGAAATCCCCAAAAATCCTCTCTTGGGCCCGGCCCACTTCTTTTTCCTCCTGGGCCAGCCGCTCGCTTGCTTTCTTCTCCTTCTTCCTCCTTCCCCAGTTCGTCCAACTCCTCCCTCTTCCTCCTGTCGCGTCGCACCGGCCCGGTCCCGTGCTTCAGCCTCGCCCACCAGCTACAGCCGCTGCAGCTCGCCTCTGTACGCGCATTTGCTACCCTACCACCGGCCTAGCTCCGCCCCCTCTTCCCTAGCTCGGCCGAGCGTCGCCGCCACCTTCCTTCCCACCGTGTCGAGCTGGTTTTGCCCCTGGTTTCGCTCAATCCCACCCCGGTATTCCCTGCCTTCAATGCAGCTCATTTACTCCCCTTCCTCGCCTATAAGAGGCACTGGGCTCGCTTCTTTCCTTTACTCCTCTTCCCCGCGCCCAACCGAGCTGCCCAGCTGGTGCCGTCGTCGCCCCTCCCTGTCCCGGCCATCTCCGGTGAGTTCTCCACAAATTGCTCGCGTCTTGGCACTCCCCTGTCACCCGCTGCCTTCCCTCGCGTTTAATCGGGAAACCGATGCCCGAGCCCGCCATACACGCATCTTCTCCGCCTCCGTCCGGCCATCGCCGTTATTGCCGCCGCCTCCTCCTCGGTCGACCCCGGACCAATTCCGCGAGGAGGGAGCATTTCCTCGGCGCCCTGCAGACTTCCCCACTGTCGGCCGACGTCCTCCGCCACCGGAGCGCTCCCGCCACGGTCACCTCCCCTGCTCCGCCTCTCGTACTCGTCGCCAGCACAACTCGGCCTCCCGCCAGTCATCTCAACCCCTCTGGTAAGCTCCTGTGCCCCCACTCAAGCTCAAGCGTGCCCCCTCTTTTTCGTTCTCCCTTCCGGCCGCTGGCGCCCGATTTCCTCTCACCGCCGGTCGCTTAGAGCCGCCGCCCGTCCGCCTGGGCGCCACCCTGGTCAGCGCTACCACCGCCCGGAGCTTCCTTGACGTTTGTGCGACTCATTTTGGAGGTCACCGCCACCGCCAGGCGCTCCCCGCCAGTGGCGCCACCACCCATCCCCGGCGTTTCCCCACCTCTGTTCGGCCTGAGGCCCCTCTGCCTGTTCTGTCCCCAGCCGAAGCTGCCCCCTCTGTCTTCCTCTCTATGTATGACTTGTGGGCCCAACCAGTCAAGCATCCCCAAGAGCTTTTGCCTGCATGTCCCTCTGGTGAATGGCTAATTTGCAAAATAGGATTGTGCAGATGATCAAAGGAGCAAGTCTGTAAACTAAGGGTTATAAATAAAAATGAGAATAAGGAATTATTCATGAGTTCATAAAGAAAAGATTCACAATATTAATTTAAAGGCTCAACATTTGTTCATGTTGTGCCAGTTGAGATTAACACATTTATCCCTATGTAAAATTCAAAACAAGTTTGTGCGTGGTCTGTTTTCAGATAACAAGAATTCATGTGGATCCAATGGATATTAGTGTTAGAAATAAAAAAAATGTGAAGCTAGTTGGGATATCATCTTTTATGAATTAAGGATAATAGAAGTTGATCCTAAATAATTAAAGTGGCATAATTGAAGCTTTATAAAGATAATTCTAAATACTCTCAAATGTGGCGTCGAACAAATTGAACATTAATACCGCATTCTGTTAAATACTCGAGTGATCTAAATGGTATCTTCCATCTCTCGATCCAAATCGAAATCCATTAATGCCAAACTGAGTAAACCAATTTAACAAGATTTTGCCACATAAAATATTGACCAGGAGATGCTCATCTCTAAAATCATGTCATCTTTCTTACTAGTGCATAACATAGCACTTGCCTCACATCCGAATCTCCAAACCTTATCTCAGAGTTCAAATGTAATAGTTGGTAAAATAATTAACTCCATACTTTAATTAAGTTATTAAAAATATTGATTCATTAAATTGCCGGTTGCAATCTTAGATCAATAGTGCCGCGTGAAATTATCAAAGCGATGCTGAGCATTGAAATTTATACTCATCTCCTGTAAAGCTTCTGCATCCTAAAACCATGTTCATTTTCACTACCATTAATACCCTATTTTATTTGTCCATAAGTCCTGCCTGACTCATAGAACTTCTTTGATAAATAGGAGTCAATGAAGAGAAAGTCATCAAATAAAAGGTCGAGCCTTGCCCTTCCCCATTCGGCTGTCTGGCCACTTTCCTTTCCCAGAACAGATAATTCCTGTAATTACATCTTCACTTTTGACCCCCTCGCTATTCTAAAATTTTCCCTCACGATAAAGCTATTCAAACAACACAAATTCTCACTCAGATCCAGCTATGGCTGTGCCTACGGCGCATTAACCTGAATCGTCCCCGTATCCTCAAAATCGTAATAAATTTATAATCCAAATTTAATTGGGCATTTAAAATATTTGGATTTATTTGGTCTTTCTTTCTTTGCTGCGTATTAGAATCTGAAGACTCGTCGAGGCCATGGATTCGAACAGTAAGACTGGGTAAAAGCAAGGTCCAGTAATTTAAAGTCACTGACTAAGCCGGCTTTGAATTAAAGCAACCAAGGCCGTGGTAAAACAAGCAAGGCAAGTCATTACTTTGATCATATTGATCCCACATGTCTATGCAAACTTATGTTCACTTAAATTATCAACTAGCATGCCTAATTTAATATGCAAATGTATGTCAAAGCGTAAGGTAGCTACATGCCCATTTGCTGTTGTATTAAATTTAATATGCCATTCCTTGACACTTGAATCACTTAATCCTTGTCGCCATAGATATTAATGATAATCTGTACTAGCTATAGATTACATTACAATGCTATGCTAGTCCGGTCAAGTCCAGGGGGCTAGTCGCCCTGATCATCAATCTTTACAACAAAATAATTTATTTTGGGACAGTCATGGGATGTACGTGGCTGAGTATTTTGTTACGACTGTTTTATGCTTCTCAAAACCCTCAAAATCTGCTTTACTTGTCTAGGCGGTGGGTGAGAGTGGATGGTGCCGATGTCGCACGAGAACCCGTGGTTTGTGGTTGAACCGCCTGGACAAATTAAGGACTGAATCTTGTGATGACCTCCTTGTGTAAAACAGTACAACCACAAGTCTATATGGGTACGACCTAGCTGATTAACTTACAAAAGTTTAGTTCAGATATCACTAGTGGTAAGTGGGTGCCAGGATATACTGATCTACTCACAGTGGGATACAGAGACCAACTGTACCCATACGGCGCAAGAGGGGGCCTCTGACTGTGGCAGATAGAACCCTTCAACGGTGAAACCTCAGCGGGTGGTGTCTAGCTAGACCGGAGTGAAGTAAAGGCTTTGTGATAAATCATCTGGGTCTTATGCCTAAGGAAGCATGTTGACTATGAAGATGACTTGTCTCTTGTGGTGAAAGTGTACAACCTCTGCAGAGTGTAAAACTGTTCGAATAGCCGTGCCCACGGTCAAGGGCGGACATGGGAACTTACTCGAGTTAATTCTATTTCCAAAAATATTTGTGGGTGGGATAAAACCTATTAGAGGGATGTACTCTGACTTTGATTTTTCCTGGAGGGAAGTACTCCAGTAGCGAAAACTAGCATTGATGGAGGTGGCCATGCACTGTAAAAGGTGGATGTAACCTACACTGCAACTACTATTGCACCTCTCAATCAATTCCATAAAATTTGTTTCAGTTAAAATTGCTAAGTCTCAGGAGTTTTCCTTACTTATTATAACTCCAAAACACTGCTTTTAGCAAATAAAATAGCCCCAAGCCTCCCTAACAGCTTTGCATCTATTATTACTGCATCATGTGTGGTGGCTTGCTGAGTATCATCGTACTCACTCTTGCTTAACTACCATCACTCAGCCAGAAAGAACAAAAATGTCTAGCACTGTGGCGCTAAAAAGGGGTCGACAGAGCTGGAAGACGAAGCGGCCATGGACTAGGTCGCGAACCCCAGTTGGCTGCTTGTGGGCAAGTCATGTATGTCCCACTTGTGTGAAGTTTCCGCTGCTGCACTTCTTTGTTTTCGGCCCCATCGGCCCATGAGTAAGTATTACTGTATTATTTACGCTTCCGCATTATATGTTTTTGATATACAGTAATGTATCTGTGAGCACTATCTACTGATCCAGGGAATAGTGCGGTGGAATCACAGAGGATCTGGGTTTGCTAACCCGGAGTCCGATAGAAGCTAACAGGTACAAATTTGGGAATTTTGCAGAGAGTAGATTTCCATTCTAATAATCTTTCCAAAATAGAATGTCGTGATCATTTCCCAGTTGTCCCAAGGCAATACCCCTGAATTGGTTGATGATTTTCGTGATTTATCTCCACCAGAATGAGCCACAAGATGGCTCTGATACCACTGAAGGAAGGCGCGTAGGCTACGGAAGCAGAAAACAAAACTTTTCTACCGCGCACACAAGGACATCATGCTTAAGGAGGGATCATGGATTGTTGCCACTAGACGCGCAGCGCAGCGGAAGAAGAGATGGAGAAGCCGATCCAACTACGCGTGTCGAGGTAGTAGTGGAAGTAGCCGATCGTCCCGAACAGATCGTCTTCTCCACGCGATCAACCACACCACGAGCAGATCCAATCTGTAGGTTGTTGATGCCGATCAACGCCGCAACGAGCAGTGCCTCCACCAGTATCCACACGTCCCGGTGGGCGCCGATCGCGAGTGTACCAAAGACTCGCGAGCGGCTAGGGTTTGGCTCGGGAGGTGGCGGCTAGGGTTTGGCTCGGGATTAACAGAAACATGCACCCCTCAGCCCCTTGCCTCCATATATATAGACCTCCTCACTTGGGCCTCGTGGACCGAGGCCCAATAGGAGTCTATCCGGATCTCTATCCGAATTGAGCCCACATCCGAATCACATTCGAATTAGTGTTCCAACCCGTTAAGTGTGCGACCCTGTAGGTTCACGTATATTTGGTCGTGACCCGGAAACGCCTTTCCGGTCACCCTGTTAATAGCGGCCTCTAGTAAGACATATTAACCCCAAAGTATACGTAAAGATCATATCGGCTGAACCTGTAATGTTCTCATATACGAATCCCTTTGCCTCACGATATAGATTGAGCTCAAGGCGAGACCTGTGTCATCCTCTTAATAGCTCAATCACTCTCTCGATTCCGTGATGGATTATAAACTCGTGATTGACTCCTCAATCACCTTAGCATGGCCATGCACTTTCATAATCCATTACATCGAGGGGCCCAGAGATATCTCTCCCATAAGGAGGGGCAAATTCTATCTTGATCATTCACATCCCACTACATGTTTCATAGCAAACCCAAGACTACTTTTATGACTACCCGCCATTCACGGAGTAGTGGTTAGTAGTCCCAAAATAGGCTACTACGCATGTTGGGAACCATGATGATCTCAAGTCTAAGGATTCTACATAAACACTACTTGAGACCAACTGATGACACATGGAATCTCTGCAGTGTCTCATGGCGGGTCTATCCAACATATGTTCACTAACACATGTCCATATTATTGATTTGGTATCACCATACCATGATCCATGAGATATGATCATCAATCAATACATATGCTGATCTTTGAATCATATTTGTTCCTCATATGATATATGATCAGGGATCATATAGAAATAACAACATTTAGCATTAAGAGTCTCATGAATAAGTCACATACTCATTGATCAATAATGATAATGTATATTTCAAGGAACAAAGTAATGCATCATAAACATAGTATGTGATATATATATAACATCTCCATGTTGCCTCTAGGGCATATCACTAACAGTCTCCCACTTGCACTAGAGTCAACCATGTAGGTATCTAATACCCATTGCCCTAGTGTGAGCCTCATGCTTTGGCTGGGGAAGCGGCTTTGTCAACGGATCTGCAATGTTCAAATCCGTTTGTACTTTGCATATCTTCACATCGCCTCTTTCCACAATCTCGCGGATGAGATGAAATCGCCGTAGAATGTGCTTGGACTTCTGGTGCGATCTAGGCTCCTTGGCTTGCGCAATGGCCCCACTATTGTCACAAGAGAGGTCCATTGGGCCGAGGCACTAGCCACCACACCAAAATCGAAACAAATTTCTTGATCCAAATGGCCTCTTTAGCGACTTGAAGCTACTATGTACTCGGCTTCTATTATAGAATCAGCAACCGTCTCCTCGCTTGGAACTCTTCCACTCACCGCACCGCCATTCAGCAGAACACAAATCCAGATTGCGATCTAAAATCATCTTTGTCGGTTTGGAAGCTAGCATCGGTGTAACCATTTACAACGAGCTCTTCCTCACCCCATAGATGAGGAACACATCTTTAATTCTTCTCAAGTACTTCAAGATGTTCTTTACGGCAATCCAGTGACTTTCACCGGATCTCGATCGTATCTACTTGTAGCACTTAAAGCATACGAGACATCTGGACGTGTACAAAGCATGGCATACATAATGGACCCAATAGCCGAAGCATATGGAATCACATTCATTTATCCCGCTCATCAGGTGTACTAGGACACTGATTCTTGCTAAGATTTATACCATATGACATAGGTAGAAAGCCTTTCTTGGAATCCTGCATGTTGAACCTTTTCAACACCTTGTCAATGTACGTATCTTGGCTTAATCTAATCAACCTTTTTGATCTATCTCTATAGATCTTGATGCCCAGAATATATGCCGCCTCTCCTAAGTCTTTCATAGAGAAACTATTTTTCAATGAAGACTTAACAGATTCGAGCATAGGAATGTCATTTCCGATCGAAATATGTCATCCACATATAAGATCGAAACACAAGTGCGCTCCCACTAGCCTTTTGTAAATGTAAGGCTCTTCTTCGTTCTTGATGAAACCAAACCCTTTGATTACTTCATCAAAATGAATGTTCCAACTCCGAGATGCTGCTTTAATCCATAAATGGATCTTTGCAGCTTGCATATCTTTCGGTGATTGCGGATCGACAAAACCCGTGGGCTGTGTCATGTACACATCCTCACTCAGATTTCCATTAAGGAAAGCTGTTTTGACATCCATTTGCCATATTTCATAGTCGAAATATGCAGCAATCGCTAGAATGATCCGAATAGACTTTAGCATTGCGACGGGTGAAAAAGTTTCATCATAATCAACACCTTGAATTTGTTTCAAACCTTTGGCTGCCAATCGCGCTTTATAGATGTGAACATTTCCATCTATGTCTATCTTTTTCTTGAAAACCCATTTGCACTCAATGGTTTTAACACCATCAGGTGGATCAACCAAGTTCCAAACTTGATTATCGTGCATGGATTCAATTTCGGATCTCATGGCTTCAAGCCATTTCTCAGTCCGGTCCCACCATCGCTTCTTCATAGGTCTTAGGCTCATCGTTGTCTAACAACAATATGTCCCGTTGTTGAGTAGTCAAGAACATGTACCTCTCGGTGCACGACGTGACCTCTCGACCTACGTGGTGCCGGTGTGTCCACAACAGTTCTTCAACAGTTTGTTCATCCTGTTGTGGTTCTCAGGAGCTGAAACGTTTTGTGTTTCTCGAATTTCTTCAAGTTGCACCGTGCTCCACTATCCCTTCTTGAGAGAAACTCTTTCTCTAAGAAGACACCATGCCTGACGACAAACACTTTGCCTTCTCCTTGATTATAGAAGTAATATCCTTTTATTTCCTTAGGATACCCGATAAAGAAGCATTTATCGATTTAGGAGTGAGCTTATCAGATTGTAAATGTTTTACATAAGCCTCACATCCCCAAATCTTAAGAAAAGACAAGCTAGGACGTTGTCCTGTCCACATCTCATATGGTGTCTTTTCTACGATTTTGATGGAACCTGTTTAGTGTGAAAGCGGTCTGTTTCAAGAGCGCACCCCAAAAGACAACGGAAGATCACTTTGGCTCATCATGGACCGCACCATATCTAATAAGGTGCGATTTCTCGCTCAGATACCCCATTCCATTGAGGTGTTCTGGCGGAGTCAATTGTGGAACAATTCCACAATCCTTCGATGATTGCCAAACTCATGGCTCAAATACTCGCCTCCACGATCGATCGTAGAAACTTGATTGTCTTGCCTAAATGATTTTGCACTTCATTTTGGAATTCTTTGAACTTTTCAAAGGATTCAGACTTATGCTTCATCGTAGATATACCCATATCTACTAAAGTCATCGATAAAAGTTATGAAGTACGAAAACCACCTCTGGTCGTTGAGCTCATTGGTCCACATACATCGAATGTACGAGTGCCAATAAGTCACTTGCCCGCTCACCTTGACCGGTGAAAGGTGCCTTTGTCATCTTGCCAAGTAAACAAGATTCACATGTCTCAAATGATTCAAAATCAAATGAGTGCGAATACCATCTCTATGGAGCTTCTCCATGCGTTTCTCATTTATGTGACCTAAGCGGCGAGTGCCAAATAAACGTGGGATTCAAATCATTCGAACGTTGCCTCTTTGCATTAATGTTATAGACCGGTGACTCTTCAAGAGTAAGAACATATAACCCATTCACCAATGGAGTATGACAATAGAACATATCTTTGAAATAAAGAGAACAACCATTGTTCACAGATCTAAAGTCATAACCTTCTCGCTTGCAAACATGAAGCGAAATAATATTCTTCGAAAGAGATGGAACACAATAACAATTATTCAATTCCAAAACTAATCCTCAAGGTAAAGACAATGGCATGGTGCCAACAACCGCAGCAACTTTTGCTCCATTGCCAACGCGAAGATCCACTTCGCTCCTCCTCAAACTTCTACTTCTTCTTAGCCCCGCAACGATTTGCAAATGTGAGCAACCGATCCGGATCAAATACCCAAGAATCAGTAGATGAAGTAGCAAGATTGATTTCTATAACATTTATACCGGAGTGGAAGTCGGACTTCCTTCTTCTTCTCAAGATCCTCCAAGTACTTTGGGCGCCTTTTCCAATGCCCCGATTGCTTACAGAGTAACAATCTGCATTAGGAGCAGCGCCCTTCTTGACTTGCTTGGCCTTAGAACCGCTCGCGATCTCATCGAGCTAACTTTCTTTGACCGCGCTTTCTTGACATTGGGCTTGCCCTTGCCTTCTGCATCATCATCACATGATTATCGCTTTTCTTAATGCTTTCTCGGCACTTTAGCATCCCATGCAACTCACCAAGGTCTTGTCCATCTTGTTCATGTGATAGTTCAAGATGAATGGCTCAAAGCTCGGGGAGCGACTGGAGAATCACATCGTAGCCAACTCTTGGCTAAGGGAAAACCAAGCTTTTACAGACTCTCAATGTAGCCAATCATCTTAATCACATGAGGGTGACGGGATTCCCCTCTGCAAGCTCGCACGCAAACAAGGACTTTGAAGTGTTGAACCTCTTAGCCCTTGCTTGGTTCTCAAACATACCACGCAACCCCACAATGATATTGTAGGCATCTGTGTTCTCATATTGCTTCAAGCTCGAGAGGACATTGTGGCAAGCATGAGACAGCTCACATCAAGGCAATCATTCGCTTGCTTCTCATAAGCTCTCTGCAAACCGTAGTAGCATTATCGTGCAAGTCATCGGGATAAGGAGACTCAAGGACATACTCCTTGCGCTCTTGCTTGAGAACAATTCTCAAGTTGCGATACCAATCCATAAAGTTCGTTCCATTGAGTTTTTCTTCTCAAGAATAGATCGCAAATTAAAAGAACTGGATGCGGCATTAGCTGACATGATCTACAACAAAGAATATGCAAAGTTTAGCACTATGTTTATGTTCATCTTTTATTAAACTATTTAACAAAAGACTCCCACTATGTGTTTTGCAACAAAACTCCCTCTAAGTTACATAGTGGGTCAAGATCCTCATTTCACTAATTCCTAGTGAGCTTTGGCATCACGGCTAGAAAACTAGTGACATGGGTAAGCAACACCTTGCTAATCACATCCCTATGTGACTCTTGCTTGTTGGGTGACATCAATATGCCCTGGCCCCAACCTATGCCCCAAGGTCCAAACTGTTTTGATAACCTTGTTAAGTAAACCAAATGCTTCCGCATGTAGATGTCCGACATCTACCCCAAATAATGATGATAACCGATGGCACTCTACTTTGGTAGACCTACCATGCGGTGATCATTATCTTTTGGTGCAGCATATGGAAGGGCATTAACACCTAATTTTTATAAGGGATTCTATCCTACCAAAGTAACATATCACATATATCATTGCATAAGAATAAGATAGATAACATCACAGTTAAACACATTTAACTGTGAAGTAGTATGGCCCAAAAATGGTGATATCCATCTCCATGTAGGTGCAGACGATCTCCATCCTCCACATCACTCCTTTAGGCCACCATGCTTGAAAGCCTGTAACCTCAAAACTAGGCTACTACCTATAATAGCTAGAAATTGAAGATTACAAAGATAGATTCAAGCATTAAGGTCGACACACAGGTCGTTAAATACAATATAGACAGCTAACAATAGCTGAAATAATCATGACACGCAGGCCATGAACGAATGTTACATGCATCACATACATCTCATACATTCCAATAAGCTATAGGGTCATACTATTCACATCATTCCCTGCAAAAACAAGTTAGACGTAGAATCGCATTCTACCTAACGATGTGAACCCATGACGCTATACAAGGCGGTACGCATGGCGGAAATTTACAGATCCAATCTATGAAATCGCAATGGAAAAACTATTCGGCACAACCACCTTATGCCGATCCGAGACATTCTCTAGGACGCTAGTTTTTCCACTGGGCCGAGGCCATCAGATCCATAACCTACTAGTATTCGGCATAACCACCTTATGCCGATCCGTGACAATCTCTAGGGCACTAGTATTCCCACTGGCCCGAGGCTATCAGATTCATATCCTACTAGTATTCGACATAACCACCTTATGCCGATCCGAGACAATCTCTAGGGCACTAGTAGTGATACAATCTGCGCCTCATCTAACCCCTATTCACCGATTGATCTCATCAACCCGTGCTACCACCGATTCATCATATGAATCAACTGATCTAGACTATAATAGATCCAATCTACTACAACCGCATATCAACATATGCGCTGATCCAGATCGCAAACTAAGCAAGATGGCTCTGATACCACTGAAGGAAGGCGCGTAGGCTACGGAAGCAGAAAACAAAACTTTTCTACCGCGCACACAAGGACATCATGCTTAAGGAGGGATCATGGATCGTTACCACTAGACGCGCAGCGCAGCGGAAGAAGCGTTGGAGAAGCCGATCCAACCACGCGCGTCGAGGTAGTAGTGGAAGTAGTCGATCGTCCGATCGTCCCGAACAGATCGTCTTCTCCACGCGATCAACCACACCACGAGCAGATCCAATCTGTAGGTTGTTGATGCCGATCAACGCCGCAACGAGCAGCGCCTCCACCGGTATCCACACGTCCCGGGTGGAACGCCGATCGCGAGTGTACCAAAGACTCGTGAGCGGCTAGGGTTTGGCTCGGAGGTGGCGTCTAGGTTTGGCTCGGGATTAACGAAACATGCACCCTCACCCCTCGCCTCCATATATATAGACCTCCTCACTTGGGCCTCGTGGACCGAGGCCCAATAGGAGTCTATCCGGATCTCTATCCGAATTGAGCCCACATCCGAATCACATTCGAATTAGTGTTCCAACCCGTTAAGTGTGCGACCACAGAGGTTCACGTATATTTGGTCGTGACCCGAAACGCCTTCCGGTCACCTCTAATAGCGCCTCTAGTAAGACATATTAACCCCAAAGTATATGTAAAGATCATATCAATGAACTCGTAATGTTCTCATATACTGAATCCCTTTGCCTCACGATATAGATTGAGCTCAAGGTGAGACTGTGTCATCCTCTTAATAGCTCAATCACTCTCTCGATTCCGTGATGGATTATAAACTCGTGATTGACTCCTCAATCACCTTGGCATGGCCATGCACTTTCATAATCCATTACATCGAGGGCCAGAGATATCTCTCCCATAAGGAGGGGCAAATTCTATCTTGATCATTCACATCCCACTACATGTTTCATAGCAAATCCAAGACTACTTTTATGACTACCCGATTCACGGAGTAGTGGTTAGTAGTCCCAAAATAGGCTACTACGCATGTTGGGAACCATGATGATTTCAAGTCTAAGGATTCTACATAAACACTACTTGAGACCAACTGATGACACATGGAATCTCTGCAGTGTCTCATGGCGGGTCTATCCAACATATGTTCACTAACACATGTCCATATTATTGATTTGGTATCACCATACCATGATCCATGAGACATGATTATCAATCAATACATATGCTGATCTTTGAATCATATTTGTTCCTCTTATGATATATGATCAGGGATCATTTAGAAATAGTTAGAAATAGCAACATTTTAGCATTAAGAGTCTCATGAATAAGTCACATACTCATTGATCAATAATGATAATGTCTATTTCAAGGAACAAAGTAATGCATCATAAACATAGTATGTGATATATATAACATCTCCATGTTGCCTCTAGGGCATATCACTAACAGACTAAAGTAGAGGAATAGCAGAGGTAGGTGTTGACTGCAGAAGTGACTCAGAAGGGAGTGTGCCTTCCGTAGGGTTCCAAAGCCACTGACCTCCGGATTAAAAGCAATGCACCATGGTCTCTTCAGAGAGAATCCTTGAGACAGTAAGACCAGCTGGTGGAGGATTGACCATCCCCAAGGAGAGGATGGCAATATGGAGAAGATCGGACTGGAGTAGCTCTGAAAACCTATAATGACTTGATGAATAAACTGAATGAAATTTGGTCCAGGTGCTTGGGTAGTCAATGGCCCTTTCATAATGGCAGAGGAAGTGCTAATCTGAGCATCAAAGGGGATCAAGGCCATATCAGAGTAATCAAATTGAGTTGAGATGAGGCCTCTTGTAGTTGCTATGATTCAGAGTTTAATAACTCTGAAATATCAAAACGGTCTGAAGAAATTGACGTGGACTCCGGTGCTTGCATTCCTTGATCCATTGGGAGGTGATCCCATTCTCCTGGTCCTTGTTGTTGTGGTTCCTATTGTTCCCATTGATCATTTTGTGGGGAGGGGCAGGGGTTCATGTTGTTGGTTGTTTCCGTTGGCATGTTTTGGATTGATTAGGTTTTCGGGATATCCTCGTTCCCCGGTGCAACATCTAAAAAGTCTGAGTTAAGGATAAAAACCTGGACAGTCCAATATTACCCAACTCCCCCAAATCATTGCTTTTCTTTAGAACTAGATTCCTGGGAACTACCTCAACTGAGGGGTACAGCACTCTGACAAGTACTATGTCCCTGATCCTATCACTCAAGTGCCATTCTAGGAGCTTGCCAAAGGAAGAGACCACATGGGCTATGGAGCGATGATTTAGAAGGTCCAACAAAAACCCCAAAACATGATCTAACCCACTTGATTAAAATTGGTCCCTCTCCAGTTTAAGGCTTCATTGTGCCTGTGAAACCTAACTTCATGCTAATCATCCAAGTGGTGGGGGTTTCCAAAGATTAACATGTCCCGCTAAATTGGAGAATTAAGTTGAAAGATTCCAACACTGAGCAGATGTGGGGAGCATCTTACCACATTAATATCGAGGGCACCTTGGATGAAGTCCCTAATGTCCATCACTACTTCCACTATCTCCTATTCTTGGGGGGTGGGACCATGGTCACGATGGTATAGTCCTCATGCTGAGGTTGTGGCGACTCCTACAGCACCAGGTCCACCTTCGGCAACCGGAACTGACCACCATCTTCGATGAGAAGACCCATCAAAAGGAATTGGCCTAGATTATGAATAGAGAAGTGCTTGGTGGAGAAACTCTTAAGCTGACGAACAAGCAGTCCAACTTGCTTAGACCTCACAAAAAAGCGAAAGCCAAAGTCATATGCCCTTTTAACGTGAAATCCTAGATGCTCACCTCCTAAACAGCATTAAAGCACTTTACCAACTGATTCTTCAGAGAGACGGAAGGTGAAACGCGAGAAAGTGACCAACATCAGAAAACCAGAGCTTTTGGGCAAGGTGGGCTTAACCCCTGAACCATACCTTGAAGCAACTTGTTTCTGAAATCTCTTACCCAGGGAGAAGTCCCAACCCGAGCATAGCTCGCTAGGAGAAAGATCCTTGAGAGGGTGTTTGAAAGCTACCAGAGAGCTAGCAAAGGTGGGAGATCGCAAGGCTAGAGAGATCACCATGAGAGTCGCCAGAGCAGGCTTGAGAGCGTTGCCATCCTTCCTTGGGTCTGAGTATTGCGAGATGGTTGTCAACTACGTGCTGAAAAAGAGCACTCCATTATGAAAACTGTATTTAGATGAACTAGTCTATACTACCGTGTGCCCTGCTCTCTCACTTCCATGGTAGCCCCGCTCGTTTCGACTTGAGCTTCTAGCTTATTTTGTACTATTCATAAATTTCGTCTTTTTCTGTACTTTTGGTTTTTTGAGCTTTTTTGCCGGTTTTTTCTCGTATTTGTTTGCATTATACGTGATGGGCTAACATGTTTTTTCTATTTTTTAATTTTTTTAAATTTAATTATGCTAAATAAGCCTTCGTCAGCTACAGTGTTTTTTCAGCCAGCTACCGTGCATTTCAGTTATAAGCCACTCAAAATAAACTCTTTTGAGCAGGGTGTAATGTTGAGATTTTCCGTGTGATAGCTTCGGTATTATTCTGGAGCAAATGTCCTCACCAACCTTTGCCTATATATACAGTACCACATCCGGTAATATTCAGTACCTAATTTCACTTATCCTCTTACTATGTATATAACCCCCCGCCTGAGTCTTTTTTTTTCCTATTCCACTCATCCAATGTACCACATCCTCTAATCTCATTAGAGGCAAAAAGAAACATGGAAGCAGGCAAGAATTTCACGTGTCGGTGAAATATGCAAACTATCTGATGATGGAGATGGTAGGTACCAGGAAAATGTTAACAAGAGCGGTGAAAATTGGCAAGGCTATGTTTGAAGCCGTGTCGTGACAAGCATCAGAAAAAGATGACAAGGCTACGTTTGGAAAAGATGACAAGTCTACGTTTGAAGACGTGTCGTGACAGAGATGATTGCTAGTTGCTACAAGCCAACATCCATCCTTGCAACCAGGTACAAGCACAACATTTCATATCTACATATTCCTAAGTAGTCGCACCGTATGATGATTCATTATAAAATTAAATACATAAATGTTACATTTAAATGTCAGGTTACATGGTACAACAACGATCAGTGTGTGCATACTTTGGAGCCAAAGCATAGCAAGCCCTGACAAATAGTACAGGTCTGTACAGAATGACATATTTGAATGTGTCAGAAAGTACTACTCAGAACAAGTAATCCACGTCGATGACACGGTAAGGGATTGCTGGTGCACTGCAGATGCCTAGTTACCTACCAGTGGCCACTCCGGCCATCAACAGTTGTAGGTAGTTTGTTTGGTATGTACGGCTTTGGTTGCCCAGCTTGGTTCGGATCAATCCTTTCTGCGTCACCAGTTTCGCTCTTGCAGGTCGGGTTTCTCCTGGGGTATGAGCTTTGGGGGAAAACAGTATTTGGAGCAAGTGCTGTGTTTCTGGAAATTCTTCGCTGTTCATATTGCTCAGCAGCAGATGTTGAACAGTTACCATAACGCAGCGCCGAACCAACCACTTTGCCGGGCCTCGCAGCACCACCTGCCATATGAAGAGATAGAGATTGAGTCAGGTCAGTCAGCCTTGAGCTACCTAGTTCAAATATCACGCATAATGAATGAACAGAATTAGAAAATTCAATTCAACAGAAATAGTTCAGGAATCAGCTTGTAGATAATTTACTTCTCAAGAAACAATATTGTGCAATATCACCGAGAAACTACTGCCATGCATCAATTGTCCAAACTCCAAAACCACCAGAGGTGAAGCCATTAACGAACTAAAACAGATAGCATATTACACAAGTGTTAATGAACAAATTTGCCCTTCAAGTTTAGCAGGACCACATTGGTCCCTAAAGTCTATAATGGCCACACAGCTCAAGTTGATCTGGAGGGGAGGATCTAGCTGTGCTGCTGCTGCGGCTGATCGTGGGAGCCAAATGGAAAAATCAGTGGTCGGGTTGTGCGTGCTTAGCACTGGCAGTGGCGCTGCTGCAGTGCTGAGCTGCTGGTGACACTTGGCAAGGTGCGGACCATTTGCTGTTGCACCTACATGGCCTGGTAGTGCGGACCAGTGCTGTGAAAATCGTCGAAAACTGCTGAGATGTACATGTGTGTTTGGTAATTATGGCAACAGTATGTGTTTGAATACCTCTTGGCTCTTGGACTACTATTATCATCAAACAAATACATATATTAGCAGAACGCCACATTGTCCGCATAATTCCTATTAATAGTCCGTATTCTAATTAATCACTTGGGAGGTACCCTGCCCGTCCAATGACCATATTCCGTTTTTTGCAACACTGGTGCGGACACCACAGCACAGCGAATTGCTATGCCTCTGTGTGCCACCAGAGCGGCAACCATGGGGATTTGAGTCTAGGTTGGACCTGTTAAGGGGATTGAGAATTTGGGTGCATCCTGTGAGGATGGGAGCAAAAAGGTCATTTCAGAGCTGCTGAGTCAGCTCAAAGATATGCAAGACAACGGTTGCTGAGTAAGTATGCTCACGTGGCGAGACATGTCATCCAACTCACCGACGTATGTGACCAAAAATGCAAACAACTATTTGCCTCTTTCTAAACATTAGGCACTAAAGTGCTCCTTTTGCCCAAGTTGATGCAATAATTTGGTCATTAACCCATTAGACAATGATGGCTGAGTGACTGACCCAGCACATGCTGCTAACTAGGAATTTATTTCATGTCATGCACAGGATTCCATACCAGCAGCGCAAGTACAGGCAGGACCAGCCGAATGGTGCAAAGGCCTTGACCTAAGGCACACTAAAGGCCAGGGATTGTTGGGTTGCTCAGAGATTGCATTAGTTAAATACTAGTTGCCGATTACATTAGTTAAATACTAGTTGCCAATTACATTAGTTAAGGAGCTAGCTTAGGATAAGATATCCTTGGTTGATAGCATTAGTTCCAAGTTGTTAGGAGGGTGGTTCCATCTATAAATGGACTGTTGCATGAATTGAGAAGGTAAACAAGGTTGTCACAGCGCTCCAGCGAGTCGCCGCAAGACCGGGGTGCCTGAACGCCTAGTCGACTAGGCGCCCGCCATGACGACAGTTAGACGATAGTAATAAATACAAGTAACACCTTATATGACTGAAAATTAAATAACCATGCAAGTATGCAACAGAATAGCACAAATTAATAGGTTAGTATACTGCATACCATTTCAAGCTATATACTAAATAACCACTACCCTTGCCAACGATAGAACTATGACTCCCCTCTCCTCTCAGTCACACTCCCCACACCGCAGCACTGCCAGCGCCTCCAACAACAAACCCTAATTTATACCCCCTCCACCACATCTAGCACAGCCAGCAACAGCATTCCGCCACCCCCTCCTTACCTCTCCTCATAATTACCCCCCACCCACCCAAAAAAAAAGAAAGAATCACGCCTCTCACCTCCCCCACCTCATGCGCCGCAAGAAGCACTTGGACCGGGGCGGCGGCGGCGGCTTCACTTCTCGCACCTCTGCGGCCTCCTCTGCTTCAGCCGCCACCGGCGCGCCCGCGTCTCTCCGCCCGTCCAACTCTTCTAAGCTTCTCAACCCCAGCTGCAGCGGCGACGGAGGCAGTGCCAGTGCCGACTGTGACACGCTGGCCCTGCCGCTCCACCCCTCCCTCAGTCGCCGCCTTCGCAATAGCGGGAGTCTTAAGGGATCGGCGCCGGCGGTGTGACAAGGCCGCAGATCAGCGCTAGCAGCGGGAGATCTCTTGGGCAAACAGCCTCGACGTCCCCCTCCAGCCACCAGGACGACTAGGCGACGCCTAGGTGACACCATGACAACCATGAAGGCAAGCAAGCAAGTAATTCCTTTCCCTACCCTAGTCCTCCGTCTACCCTTCCTGTTTGTCACAGCGCTGGGGTGCCGAGGACCTGAGCCTCAACCTCCTGTCTCCCACAGCTACTACCTACGCTCGGTGATTCCTGCTCATGACAATACACGATGTTTATTTGTCACTGAGTCTACTCGAGTATTTGGATGGCAATATTGAGGTGCAGCAAAAAACACGAGACTTTCTGTAGTGGTGTAGTTGTCCAGTCCATCATGATGATGTGGCTACAACTTTTGGAAGCCGCAGAAGCTTACCTTGAGGAACTCTATTTGCACCAACAGAAGCAGAATCTTGCTGTGTTTTTTGTGTATTATCTCTGATTACACACTTCGAAAGATTCTCCGTGATGTCGGCTGTGCTTTGTGGTCGGTTATCCGAATATAACACACATGGCCTGTTAATGCACACATGGTGAGTCAAGAAACGTGCGCTCAATTGCAGCCAAAGTGCTACCGGTTAATTTAAGCCACATATAGAAAAGAATGGAAGTATTACCTTGGTAAAGAGTTATGCTGCCTCTCAGGTGGAGCTGCTGTTGATCCCTTCGCGTAATGTTCTTCCAGGTATGCAAACTGCTTTTTAAAATGATCCACCGCACTGCAAGCAGATAAAGCAATAGAGATTAGTCCCACCAGAATCCCATTCCATTAACCATCATCCTCTCCCACTTCCACACAACGAAAAAATAAGAAATAAATACAACCACTCAATAGTCAATACAAACAAAGAAAAAAACAATTATCCCAGATTTAGTTATCAACATCAACAAAAAATAGTCAAAACATAGAGACAAAACAACATGTCAATAAATATGCTTTATTTATTTAAGAACCTGCAGACACATAAATGATAAGATACAAGCCTATGGGCCTATTATTTTTTGCTGCGGCTTTTGGTTTTTGGCTGCGCCTTATAACTTTTAGGTTGTTCGTGAGAGAGTACAACAGAGTAAGAGAAATTCGCATGCGGTTTTAGCCGATATAAATGAAGTCGCTGCAGTGTGTACTACAATCAACTTATAGACCCCGCCTTAGAAAGACACCGTTTGAAAGCTAATTATTGTAGAAAACCGAAAAGTGGCTTTTAGAAGCTGAAAAGAAGAGGCCCTATAGCATGTTCTACACACAACTAGCCTAAGAATGTGGCCATTAAAATTGTCTCAGGAATTACATTAGGTGATCCACTTCAGTTAAATATGTAAAGTAATGCAAATCGACTTGGACATGAAACCTTGGGTACATGAAACCAGTTGAGTCAGTCCCCTCAAGGAACTCCCTCAACATCTTAGGATGATACTCCAGAATTTCTCTATAGATGAGTTCTCTTATATCTTCCTTTGTAATTCTCCGCCTCTCAAACTCAAATTCCAACTTTGTGACCGGTTGTGCTGAAGGTTCTCTATCCACATTGGCTATGTTCTTGAAATAAGGGTCAGCAAGAGCCTGAAAATGTGTATGATATGTTAGCTCCTGGTATGCAGATTACAAGCACAAAAACACATTAAAAGGATGATGCCACTTGCTAGTACTAACAAGCAAGTTATTAAAACTGTACCTCATCAGCACTTGGCCTATCTTTTGGCTCAAAAGCTAGCATTCTCTCCAACAAACGTAATGCCAGTGGATCTGCATTTGGAAACTTCTGCGTAAAAGGTATAGGCTTTTTCCGCCTCATACTGTTCAAGTAGCGCCTGGCCTTCTCATTTCGAATCTATTGCATAAAGAGTACATGTAACTACAATCATTAGAAAACTTTATTGGAAATAACACACTTATTTATGTCAAACCATACTGACCCTAGATATTGCTTCTGGAGATGGTGTTCCCAGGAGATCTGTAATTATATCAAGTTGATGCACCACATTTTTTCCAGGGAAAAGAGGTTTTCCGGTTAATAGCTCCGCAAATATACAGCCAATGCTCCATATATCTATTGCTGGTGTATACTGCAAGAATTCAAACCATATAATGTTTAAAAAATACTCCAGATATTGTAGAACACATAAGCACATGCAACAAGTAGAAAAGGGAAATATCCAGCATCCCATTCTATGAACGATAACAAGGCAGCTGCTACAGTATCCGTGCTACAGTGAACTATCCATAACAGTTGTCAGGATAATATACGAGAAAGAATTTGAGATTGTTGGGTGGTCAGACAAAGAGGTCTATGTGTATCTCAGGTTCCAAATTATGTTGAATTAATATGGGGCATGCGCTTGTCCAGCTCGACATTTAATAAGCACAGAAACATAGCTCATATTACAAACCCCGGCGACATTGAAGAACTATAACTAATAGAATTTTGTATTAGGCCCAAGGTTATTAAGGCGGTAAGGCGACCCACCCCCCTCACACCTTTTAAGCGGTAAGGCGTGAGGCGAGGCGACGCCTTACACACATCGTAAGGCGAAGAAATCTGAGCTCTGAAGGAGTAAATTGGAAGAAATCTAAAGGGGAAGAAGGACCTAAAAGGATCTAATTGCAATTTTGTAGAACTCTAGAGAGTAAATTGCAAAAATACCAACCATATCCATCCCTTTTACCCCGTTACCCTAGCATCGCACACAGCACACTCGTCGGCCGTCGCTACATCAGAGCAGACAGCAGAGCGACGATTTCCCTCTCATCTCTCGCGCAACTCGCCGCCTCGCTCGCTCCCTCTCCTCAGCGAATCCGCCTCCCCCTCGGTCCCTCCCTTCTCCGGCCTCCCCTCGGTGGCTCCGCGCCTCCGCCTCCTCCCCTCGATGGCTCCGCTCCCTTTTCCTGCCGCCACGCTCCACGGCCCCCAAGTGGCAACTGTGGGAGAGGCGGCGAAGACTCGTCGCCAGGCGAAGCAGGAGGCGGCGCCACGGCGGAGACCGGAGCCGGTGGAGCCGCGGAGGCAGTGGATCTGGCGGCGGCGACGGCGAATCCGACTGCGGCGACGGCGGAGGCAGTGGATCCGATGGCGGCGACGGCGGATCCGACGGCGGCGACAGTGGATCCGGCTGCGGCGACGGCGAAGGCAGTGGATCCGACGGCGGCGACGACGGATCCGACGGCGGATCCACTGCGGCGATGGCGGATACGGCAAGGCGGGGGCGACGCCTTGCCTCCTGGGAGCGCCTTACCGCTTAGGCGACGCTTAAGCGTCGCCTAAGTGACGCCTTGATAAGCTTGATTAGGCCAGGTCCAATTGGGGTCCACTTGGCCACCAGCCTATTAGGTTCCAATAGCTGTAAGTCACAATAATTATTTTCTAGAACAATCATGGTTAATCTAGTGTGGTACAACAACTAGTCGTAGATTATTGTTCTTGTGGACATGCCTACATTTAATCTAGTAGGACAGTAGGAATACAAAGTGTGATCTTGTTCTTGATTCAATTTACCATGATACTCTCTTTGTTCCTTTTTACTTGGCGTTTTTAACTTTTCACGGTCTTTAAGATGCAACTTTGACCGCTACTTTTTATGATTTTACACTAAGATATACTAATAAAATTGTAATATTATGAAAATATTTCTAACGACAAATCTAATGATATAATTTTCGTATAGTCAATCTAGATAGTTTTAAATCTATTGGCGGTTAAACTTTAAAAAGTTTGACGATATGAATTTCAGGAAGTCAAGTAAAAAACATGAAGGGAGTAGCTTGTAGTTATGGAGTAGGCAGATAATGTATATACTCTTGTGAGCATGCTGCTATTCATAGTTACCCGATTCACGGTTCATTGGGTTCGAGGTTCACATTACGCCACTTGTCAAAAATATTCATTAGGGGGTATACTTCTTCGGTTCACTAACACGGAATGCGGTTTGTGAACCCAGCAATTCTGGTATGCTGCTCTAATATGCAACATATTTTCTCTCTATAGAAGATAAGCAAACCACAATTTTTCATACACAGAAGATCCTGTAGTACAATATTTCCATAATTCACGACAGTAAATCAACTTTTCATACACAATCACTCGGTCATGATGTTTCTTCTCAACAGAAACCAATAATAAGCCATAGTGCAGCAGACAAGATAATCCTGTGTTGTGTTAGAAACCATATTTGCCTTAAATTAATAATCATGCTGCCAGACCAGTCCTTGTTGAACTCAACTATATGCATTTTTAAACATAACCTATTAGAAATAAACTAACAAGGAAATGAAATACATGTTTGCTTCACTGTTCAAGACTTGCAATGTGCATTTAACTGTAGAAAAACAGATCACCAGAACAATAATGAAAAAAAGGGAATCATGGACATTCTTGTAAATATCATGGTTCATAACAAATCAGACACGTGTTCAGAAGGCCACCAACCTTGGAGAAAAAGGATCCACACAGCTCAGGTGCTCGGTACCACCTTGTTGCAACATAATCCTAAAAATAGAACAAGCAATTAGCTGATGTTAATAAGCTTCACTACGTAAAAGAAATAGTTGGGAAAAATGATGTACCGTCCAAAAGATGGCAGTTGGAGTGTCACTGAAAGCTACCCTTGCAAGGCCAAAATCACATATTTTGAGCTTACAATCAGCATTTGCCAAGATATTTTTTGGCTTGAGATCCCGGTGAAAAACATTTGCTGCAATAAACCAACAATGAAAGATGCATCATTCATACCAGGAGTGTCCCAACTAATCACACAACTGAAGAGAATTTATTTGAGTAATTTATTCCACAAAACTAACCAAAAAGGAATTGTTTAGAAAAGTTTTTACATCGTATTGTTCCTCAACTCTTAATGCCACATTTCCACTTTCAGCTTTCTACATAACAAAAAATATTGCTACTTGTTCGTTTAAATTGACTTGTTCAACTAATTTGAAACAAAAAAAATTATGCCTTACTGTTTTTTTTACACAGAGAGATGGCCACATGCCTTATCATTATTGCAACAAGAAATTATTTCTGAGCAAGCTAAAAAACGAAATAGAAAAGGCCTACTTTATCACAAACATGTTCCTCATGAAATCTTTAAAAATGGAAGTACCTCGGCCACCAAATAGGTGCTTTGGAGGAATAGTATGCCTATCAGGAACAACAAATTGTGTCAAATACACCTAGGCAATCTACTCTATCATCTGTCCTCAAATAAATAAAATCTAGAAGTGACTGAACAACCAGACTGGGATGATGAACTTCATAACAATATATTCCTACATCCCACAGGGAAGCTTGATTCGCACCCGAATGCAAAATCGCATTTCACTTGCAGACACTGAGATGGCTTGATGTTTAGCTAGCTGTTATCTCAAGCTGAAGAAGAGACTACCGTAGTCTCCTTACAAGGAACTGAAGGAAGGCATTTCTGTTATAGAGATCGCAAAAAAAATGTTCTGTGGCAGATAGTGGTGGAATTGCACGCAGCTTCACACCATAGTTTTAAAAACTAGCCACCCAAACGGCATTAAAATTCGCAGCCACCCATTGGTAGAGGATACAAGAGAACAAGGAAAAAGAGTAAGAACAAGAGGGGAAGCAAGCAACAGCCAACTACACATCACAAACAAGCAAGCATCACCAATACTTGAGACATCAATCTGCAGCAACCACGGCTCTCTTGCACCACAAGGACATTAGGATACAAGAGGTTGGGTGTTCCAGACACATGAGATGGGGAAAGCGGGAGAAGTGGAGCGGCAGCCAGCATATGGCGATTTGTGTGTGTGTGTGGTGGGGGTGGTGGTTTTTTCGCGGGGGCACTAGAGCGTCCATTTTCATGTGTACAAAATAGGTCAACTGGGTTGGGCCAAGCCCAGTCACCTGTCCCCATTCCTTACAGCTGTATTTTTTTCTAATCATCCGGTTCATTTGTTTTCTGAAAAAACTGCTGGTTCAGCCGGATTTTTCCAGTCCAATTGCATGAATGATTGTCGGTTTAAACTATGCATCACAGGTGAATGGCATTAATTCCTAACTTCTTATGAATCAGTTCACAAGGTGAAATAACTATAAAAACACCACCACAGGTTGTACAAACATAGTAGAAATTCAACAGATCCACAACTAGGAAAAAAATTAAATAGCATGATGTTGGTTATGCCTAAGTACTATATACGTAAGTTTACGCTACAGAATATAACCAACATGGGGCATTATAATTATCCCACAACAAAGAGCTTTGGTTATCAAGACGTCACCTCACATCCACGCAACCTTGGGAGGTCGCCAAGTCTAGAGAGAGAGGATGGGGTGAGGAGACTGTAAACGGGCGACGACATGGAATATCTCGACGCAGAAGAGGTGAGCCATGGTGGACAGCATCCTGAGCGGCAATGGTGGTGGTTCCACAACTGCCTCTCAAGCTTCGGCCCTCTACTTCTTCGGAGGGGTAGTGGTAGTGCACCACCAGTGGCAACGAAAGGTTGGGTCAAGCAGCAAGATCAAGAGAGAATGAGATTGAGATCGAGGCACGGGGGATGGGGGAGCGGTTGGGTGGGAGGCAAAGCTCATGGCTCATGTGAGTCCACAATGTAGAGGGGGAGCCTTGTGTATGGCAGGATGGACCAAGTGGACCTTGTATTCTTCCTCTATTTTTTCCCTTTTCCTTTGTTATGTCTCGTTATCTTCTTCCTTCCAGGAGCCACCTCCGGCTCCACGCCATTGCCACAACATCCACTGCCGCCATCTCCAGTTTCCCCCTTCCCAAACAACACGATGCCTGGGTGAACATGACATCACCTAGGCATCCACAATAGTTTAGATCATTGTCTATGGCAATCTATATCGCTCCCACAATCACATGCAGTGATCATTGACTATGGCAATTACTCTCTCCAGTCTCCATTTCTCGGTGTTTTAGCTAAACTCACACAATAAAAGGATCTATACAAGATTACTATCCAACTCCATTACTTCTATTAAAGCTGCCCTTGTGTATAATAGCCAAATTTAATCATTGGGAAAATAAAAGGACAAAAAATGTGTGTTTTCTGGCCCAAGTAGTTAAAGTTCTAGTTAATTAAAGATTTTGTACAACTTTCTATTCCACTACTCAGGAAACATGGGTATATTGGGCATGTCCCACCTATAAATCTTAGCACATCACTTATTTAGGGACAAAAGCTTTTGCCTAAAACAACACTTACCTGATGACAGATGGGCTAATATTTTAATTTGTACACAGAGCACTCCTTAGAGCAAGTGTTGGAATATGCAAAGATACAATTTTTATGTGAGACTAAATCATTTACCTGTATGTATGTATTTCAATCCTCGAAGCAACTGATACAAGAAAAACTGATAGTGTTCTGGAGTCAAGTCATCATTAGCCTTTATAACTTGGTGCAAATCAGACTCCATGAGTTCAAAAACAACATATATATCCTTGAATTCTCTCCTTGATGGAGGAAGTAAAATATGTTTTATTTCCACAATATCCGGATGTCGCAGAAGCCGAAGCAACTTGATCTCACGAAGTATCCGTGTTGCATCAGACACATGTTCAAAGATGTCATTTATCTTCTTGATAGCAACTTTATCGCCAGTGTGAGTATCCAAAGCAGAGCAAACCACACCATAACTGCCTTTTCCTATGACCTCTTCTATCTTATACCTGTTTCCCTCACCATACTCGGTGAAAAAGTCCATTTCAGATGGTACCTGAATTGCACAGGAAAGAAAATGAATCAACTTGAACAGTACTGTTTTTCAAGTTCTTTTAGCTTAATGATAGAAAAACAGCCACTAAAGCAGAAAAATAAGTTGCTACACAATAAAACTAAGGATCATAGAGATATCTTGTTGCAAAATTAACAGGGGCTAAATAATACCATATCCTTCTTACAGCTAAAGTTGCCTCTGAATGCAGACTACTAATTATAGGGATGTTCACTCGGTAAATTAAAGTAGCTTTGGTTCATTTTTTTGGTATATTTCAAATTTCAACAATTGAAACTAGATACCATGTTTACCAAATAAAATTTTGGTTTGGTCGGCATCATTCAGTAAATATCATATTTACTAAATTAAGGTGAAATGCAAGGTCAACTTTTGAGTGTGTTAGCAATTAACAAGCTTTGACAACCTATAGCAAAGAGCCAAAAGTTTCCAAGTTCCAGATTCAACAATACAAAGCCTCTAGACAGTGAAGAGCAAACAAGTCAACAACTGGGCACTTAATAGAAAGCCAGATTCCACGATACAGCCAAGCCTACATGACGCAGATCATGGCCAAGCCAGGTTTGACAATACTGGACAGACACCTAATGTTCCAGGTTCAGCAATACAGCCACTAACCGTTCAGTGAACAAGATTATAGGTGGGTTCGTTTGGGTTGTGCCTTATGGCTGAAATTTTTGATAGACTGTTCGTGAGAGGCAGTATGCAGAAGAAAATAGTCGCATGCTATTTTGGCTGGTATAGCTGAACTCGGAACAGTTTTTACTAGACTTCACATTGAAAAATGCACCATTTAAAAGCTGATTACTGTAGCAAATGGAAGCCAAACCATAAGCCAAATGCAAACAACCCACCCTACAGATCGAGAAGTCAACACCTAATCAAGAGTTGCCAGGTTCAGGTCATCTACCCAACAGAACGATCTTTGCATACATTGAGAAAATAAATCCTGCTCCTACAGATCCAAGATTGCAAAAACCATCTGCCCATCAAAGCGTCGCGTGAAGATTGCAAAAACAAGGCAAACGCGGAACTAAGCGGCGGCCTGCAAAATCTACCACTAAATCTAACAGATCCAATACCTGAGTTCCAGGATGGGGGACGAGCTCGCGGCGAGAACTGAATCAGTCCGAGACGCGTGCGGGGAGGGGAGCTCCGGTCGGGCCGGCCGGCACCGGCTGGCGGGCAAGTCGATGACGCGCGCGTGGGGGGAGGGGACTCGCGCTCGGCGGCGAGGTGGTGTCGCTCGGGCCGCGCACGGGAGCTTGCCGACGTCGGGGAGTAGTACGCGGTGTCGCTGCACGGCGAGGAGGCGTCGGGCGGGAGGAGGGATCGCCGGATCGGCCAAGCGGGGTGAAGGGGACGGGAGGGAGCAAAGGAGTCTTTGTGGCTTGTGTGCGTGCAGCCGTGCGGGTGCGGCTAGGGCAGTAACGCAGCAAAGGGGAGACCTTCGCTGCTCCCGCATCTCTGGTAACCTAGACAGTTCTCTCTCTTTTTTTCAAACTTAACACTCGTAACTTACGAATTTTCTATTTAAGCCTTCTTCCTGAACTTCGGAACAGCGCCGTAACCTGCCGAGCTAGCCGGCCACGGCAAAGAATATCAAGGGAATGTCATGTTTAATTAGTGTTAATCATATAATGTTATGCTTAATTAGTATTAATTATCCTTAAGTAATATTGATGGCTGCCAAGCCAGGGTTGTTCGATAGGTGCTCCTGCCGAGCTCAGGTTGCTCAGCATGTCCTCTTGTCAAGCTAAAGAACCTCGGCAGGTGCCACCGTGATGCCCTCTTCTGCCAAGCTGTGGTAGTGCGACAGGTGACACGTGTCGCCTGTCACAGCTACTGAACTCAGAGAAAGAGTTAGATTTACAAAATTGGATATCTAGAGAATAAATATTTTTTTAAAAAAAGTAACTACAGCGCTAAATATGCGAAGGACTCCAAAGGGGAGCTAGAGGAGACTTGGCCCCCAGCTTCATGTACACCCTTTGTGTATACGGGTGTTTGCTACATGATTCCCTAGACAAAAGTCATACGAACCTTCACTATTCACTAGTTAACCCAATGTATTGAAAAACGGTTGATATGGTCGATTATGTGGATGCGGCAGGCTAAGCGTCATGTGTGTATGAATCGAAGGGACATTAACGCTTTTGAACGCCTCCTCGATCATACAAGACGATTAACTAACAGTTTTTGTTTAATCGATCGCATAAACCCATTAAACTGTCCTAAAATCAATCCAAGAGTCCATTAGTCCATAGCTTCAAATAGCCCAATAGTAGTCTAAGGGAGACCTTATGTATTCCAACTTCCTGTGTTGCTTCGAGTTCAGATTGCCGACCCTTTTCCTTTGTATATTCCAAATTCTTGCATTGCTTCCGATCTAGACTGCCGACCCTTGGCCTTCCCGCACCACGCCTATTTGACATAGGGTTTATTCTCCATCCACTCCTTTCCCAACTCTCAATTTCTTGATCCTCTTGCTCCTTAGTTGAAATATGCATCAAATGTGAAGTCTTTCATCTATGAAGAAGATGACAACATCGACTGCTTATTTGTCTTGCATTGCTAGTACAATACATCTTTTGTTTGAAGTAATTAGCAGATGCAAACTATGGTTATTTACAGGTTGGAAAAGTCCAACATCCTTTGTAAAATATGTACATGGTACTTAGTTTCTTATATCTTAATTTGTAATTTGATGTTCATACTTTCTGGTACCTTCTTCAACTGTGTTACAAATTGCTATATGTCATTTGCTCGTTTCCCTTTATCGCACATGATCCAAAATGAGTGAGTGCAAGCTACAGGAGTGTGTGTTCGAGCTAATTTGTCAGGTCCAAAAATAGGGTTCGTATCTAGTAAATGCCCTGAACTATCTTCGATTCTAGTCTTAAGCTCTTGGGTATGTAGTTGTTTTTGGGACCCATCAAAAAAGATTAATGCAGATATGCTCATGTTTTTACGCTTTTTAGTTAAATATATTTAACTAAAAAAATTATTAAGCCATATTAAAAAAGATTAAACAACATGTGAACTTATTTTTTAATGAACTTCCTTCTATTGATGAGAACAATATACTACCTCATGCCAAATTCTTGTGCATTATCAGGTTTAAATATTGTGACGATTCCAAGGCCAAAGCCAATGAGGAATACAAGGATGCAAAATTTCGCTCAGCCAAACATGAAGGAGTGCTAGATTGGCCAAGTATCAAGGAGGAGAAAGCCCATGTGCATGGCCAAGAGGACTAACGGGCTTGCGTGCTATTGCATTCTAGGTCGAAGGCAATTCAACTAATAGCAGATGGCCGAACTTATTCATGTCAGCCATGACACCTTGTGAAACTAGTTATGGCCTGGTCTTATTCATGTCTGTATGGCTTGTTCACATGTGTACTTGGCTGTATGAAGTAATTAGCTAGTTGTTTAATCACATGAGTTGCTTTGCACATGAGTCCGGATAGATGAAGGCGAGTCCAAGTCAGCCTAATGGCATGTGCGTGCGTGACTAGAAGTATGGGGTGCCCTATATATAGACGCACCCCTCTATTTTGTAAGGGTTGACCACCGAACACAAAATTAATAGATTGATTTTTTTTCTTCATGATGGCTAAAATCACATCATGGGGAAAATTGAGATTACTTCTCTAATCAAGATCATTCAATATTTCCGTTGGGAATTAGGAGCACGATAGGGGCTTCGCTTGGTGGTCATAAAGTTCAGCATATATGTTCTTGCAAATTAAAGAGTGTTTGTTCTTGCATTGGCAATAGAGGATTACTACGATTTAAGAGAGTGCACATGAGTATCCAGATCCTACATCGAAAAGTTTGGGCGACCCTGTATCAAAGATGGTCGTAATGACAATGCTGAATGAATTGGGTAGTTGCATTTTTTGTCGCATTAGTTTTATGACTTTACATCAATACTTTGTTGCTAATTACTTTTTTAAGTAATGTCACCAATTAATTATGCTATACCTTGTTCATGTGGTACAGTAGAGATGGCTAATTCAAGCTCTCACCCTCCATCTTCCACCATAAGACAAAAAAGTTTTTATGCTTGAAAATCTTCTTTCCACTATCTACCAATGGTGAAAAATCTTAAACTATTAGCCTTCCACCATAGGACAAAAAAAGGCATGGAACTAACCTTATAACCAAATAATCCTGTTGGATGATCAACCTTTTCATCACTAACACTAATTGGAATCATCAAGGACTTATGATAATTTACTTTGAGACCAGTGGATGTATAGAATGTCTGGAGAAGTCCTTTTAAACATAAGACCTGCCTCCCACAAGCTACCATTATTATTAAGGTATCATCAGCATATTGAACAATTGGATAGTCATGGGTGCTTGAAATTAATATAGGATGATGACGCACTCCTTTTCTTTCTGCTTCATTAACTATTGTTTGTAGTATATCAACTCCCAACACAAACAAAAGTGGTGATAGGGGATTCCCTTGCCTTGCTCCTCTCTTACAATAAAAGATGTTACCTGGCACTTCGTTCAGAAGTACAAAGGAATATCCTGATGAGAGAATTTGTGATATCCATGATATCCACTTGTCTAGAAAGCCTTTTCTATGCATTTCTTCAATTGGTCGATTGCTCTATTGTGTTAAAAGCTATATCAAAATTCAGCATAAGAATGATGATTTCTTTTTTACTCTGTTGGCATTGATAGATGTATTCAAAGGCCAAGATAAGCAATCTTGAATTATCCTGCTCTTGAGAAATCTATATTGATTTTTATGTACCAACTATAAAATTATCTTCTATAACCTATTTGCCAATATCTTCATCAGAAGCTTCAGTACTGAATTCAGAAGAGATTGGCCTGTAGTTATTCACTGTTTCTTGACTTGATTTCTTTGGGACCAAAGTTATGTATGAACCATTAATACTTCTAATATTAACTCTGTCATTGAAAAATCATTACAAAGTGGACAGAAATCCATTTTGATTATATCCCAGCATCTCCGTATAAACATACTATTGAATCCATCTGGTCCTAGGGCTTTATCCACTGGAAGTAATTTAACAGTATCATCTACTTCCTTTCTTAACAAATCTACCCCCTAACTCTTCTAATCGCAGAATCGGTTGTAGTAGCTCACTCAAATCAAAATGTATGACTAGCTCAGTTGTTATTCCCATTCTTCCTTTGAAAGATGTCCATGAAGCTGCAGCTTTCTCCTCACGTGAATGAATTATTCTACCGCCTTATAGTTGTAAACACGATATTGAATTCCTTCTGTATCGCTCAGTAGCCATTGCATGAAAATACTTTGTGTTTTCATCTCCCAACTTAGCCCATCTTATAGTGCATGTCTTCTTCCGATATATCTGTTGATATCTCAAAAGTCTTAATAAGTGTATCATGATCATATTCTGAAAGTTACACACTTCTCTATACAAAGCTTGCTGCTCTTCAAGTGTAACCATGAAAAGAATCACTGTGCTACAGTTTTGAATAACCAAAGTTAACTGGGATATTGTTTTATTCCAAATCTTAAGACCCCTTCTCATATTTTAAAAATAAGCAGACAGCTTATTTGCACTATTGGTGTCTAAAATCTGCAAGTTCCAATAGAAATGTACCACTTTAAGATAACCTGGATGATCCACCCAATAATTTTCAAAATGAAAGTGTTGGCTTTTGGTGTGATAGTATCAATACTCACCACATAGGGTGCATGGTTAGAATCATTTATTGAGGCACCTGAACAACAATACTAGAGTAAGAAATAGTTCACTCATTTGACGTAAAAACCAGTCCAGTTTTTTCCAAAAGTGGGCCCTCCTGCGCTCCAGGTGAAGGAACAACCTTTTAGAGGCTGTTCTATCAGCCCTAGCTGACTAAGTATGCTATTAAAGATCATAATGTCATTCATATCACCCCCGGCTTATTCCTATTTTGTACCAATCTAATGAACTTAAAATCTCCTAGAAATAGCCATTTCTGATCCGAAGGGATATGTAAGTGATATAACTAGTCCACAAATTTATCCATATGCTCTCCTGTGCAAGGCCCATAGACTTTTGTGAGGGTCCAGTAATCTAAATTGGAAACTGACTTGAACTAACCATCAAAGCAAAGTAAGAACGGAAGACGAAGACCACCAGAAGCACCCATAGAGGACAAGTAAATAAACTTATCAAAACATTTAGATGCAAATTTTCTGATTTAAGTGATCAAAGCTTTACCTTTTCATTTCCTAGACACAGACTATAAAACAACCACTTTCTTTGATTTTCTCTCTGATTGATCTCCATTTTTCATCTGACTTAATCTCAATGACATTCCAACATAAAAATTTCTAGCTTATATATTGTTGTCCCAAATTCATTTTGCACATAATAAAATGTTGTGAGGACTAGCATGCACAACAATACTAACAAAATTCCAACCTAGGGGGGATACCCAACATAATAGATATTGCAGCAAACATGACAAACCCCAACAGTAAGAAAACAAAAGACAATCCAAAATATCCAGGATTTAAAAGTACCCAATCTTTAAGATAAGAACATAAGAATCTGGAATAGGACCAATTTGAAATCAAAAGTTCAACTGACAGCCACTTCCACAAATAATCTCTCTTTCTCCCCCTGATGGACTTCATCTTTTTTCTTTGGCAAGACATTGAAGTTGACTTTAGTCAGCTCCATAGGGGGGCTTTTCAGAATTCATCCCCCATTCCTGCATAAGCTTCACCGATAGCTTTTCCTGTGTGTTAGGAGATTGATTTGATGACTTGATTGCTTTATGACCTTGCTCCTAAAGCTGCTAAACCATGATTGCTTCTGTGCTTGTCCTTCTTGTCAAATTTAGCACCATTGGCCCTTGTACTAGCAAAGTGCTAGGTGACACTTTGGAGCACTGCCGTCTGTGATCAGTGAGCTGTTCATGCTGATACCCACCCTTTGGCTCATTGATTCAAGGGCTCTGGTGTAGTTGTTTCACTGCGATTGGGGTACGTGGTTTTTTGCTCTTTTAGACTTGGAGGCAAGGGGGCAGTTGAACACCCTTAGTCTTTGGAGCACTCATTGTTTGCTTAGGTTCCAATTCCTCAATGTGAACCATTGAAGTTGTCTATCTTTCCAAAGAATCTACCAACCAAATTAAGGACTGAGTTGTTGGTAAGATGGACTCCCCAAACTGAAGCTTCCTAATAGTTTTCTTCTTGAGTGGTAGCAAGTTTAGCTTGCAAAGATGTAGGGCCTACAGTTGGTAGACCAAAGGAATGGATAGCCGACAAGATCTTTGGGTTAAAAGTTATGTGCCATATTCATTTTGGTTTGAACCCTATGAAATCAGTACTAACCTAGTAAAGAGGCAATGGTCATCTATGCAAGGATGAAGGTAGCTTGTCAATCCTTGGAGTCAGTATTTCCATAAGTTGGAATATCATGTTTTGAACTTGCTCTTGACCATAGGGAATATATTGAGACTTCCAGGGCTTAACCAGAGCTCACTCTTCCATTTCACAAACATAAGTCATTGTTTCAGCAGGAGGTCTAAACAATTGATGAAATGATACATGAACAATAGACATGTCCTATGATAGCATATTTGTCTCCTCTATTGATCGTGATGCTGAAGCAGTCAAAGAGGTTGCTTCAAAGTTGAGAGCATAAGAGATAGAAGCTGACTCTTGCTGGTCCATCCTTGCTTGAGCTGGCAAATGATCCCATCATCCATGATTCTGTTATTGGGGCTCCCAATCATCCCAGTGAAGATTAGGTGCAAATTCTTGCTCGCCTACTACCTCCTTGTTGTCTTGGTTTCCACCTAACTGGTTAAAATCAATGATGTTTTATGGAAAATCTTCATCTACTGCCCAGGCATCTAGAAATTCAAAATCCAGGATAAAAACATAAACCGTCCAGGATTCCCCAACACCTCCCATCACATCACTCTTTTTTAAAATTAATATCTGGGGATGGATTCAGAACTAAGGTAAAGAACTTTGATAAGTACAAACCTCTTAATCATGTCTCCTGAATGACAATCCAAGAACTTGCCAAAAGTGGAGACTGTATGGGCAATGTAATGTTGATTAACATAGTCCAGGGGGTATCTTAACATCATAATCCAACCAACTCTGGTAAAATTCGCGCCACACGAGTTTACAACTTCATCATGTGTATGGAATCTAAGCTCGTGGTGATCATCTAGATGATGTGCATTGCCAAAAACTAACATATCTCTCTGGATTATCGAGCTCAACTAAAAGATACCAACTCCTAGGGGGTGTGGAGAGCATCTTACCACCTGCATTTCCATATTGTCCTAGATAAATGCTTTAATGTCTAACACAGATGCGCAATCTATTCTTTCGACAATACTAGATGCACCACCGCAATAGCGTATTCCTCGTGCTACTTTGGTGAAGAATCTTGAAAAACAATGTTAGCTCTTGGTAATCTGAAGTAGCCTCCATCTTTAATCTGCAAGCCTGTCAAAATGAAGCGGCCGGGATTGACCACTTCATAGGTAGCCATTTTAGTAGGAGACGACGACAATAGGGTTTCCTAAGATTTTTTGGTGTAGATGGTTGTTTTGGGGAGACTGAATGTAGAGAGGAGGAAGATGAAAAGCCGTTGGTATGGAAGTTCCTGCCAATCTTGTGGGCCGGGCTTTTACTATTAGGCGAACGCACAGGAGCCCAAAACTTTTTGTTAGTCCTTCCGATTGAAACACATTGCCTTGCCTTGTGGCCATAATTGCAATAAGCTTGGCACCTAATATGATTAAAACACATCGAAGAGATGTGGCAGCTTGTAAACAATGCCCACAAATAGAAGTTAGGCTAGATTTGTCCACAACTGAAGGAGTAGATTTCATAATTGGATAAGATTTGAAATTCAAATACCAGTGTTCTAGTCAGTTAATTTTGATTCCTTGCTTGTGTATGGTCGACATCCCACCGGAAGCAATTTGAATGACACAATGGAAGAAGAAGAACTTTCCAGATGAAGATCTTTCTTAATCCTAAAAAAACAAACCAACTTTGATCGAAGTAGAATTGATTTTGTTTTTTTCGCACTGAGCAACATCTATAGAATAAGATTTGTTTTGAGAAGACACCAAAGTCCATTCATTATCATGCTCCTTTAACCACAGTTGATATTCCTTACAATAATTTATACCCCCATCTCGCCACAAATGAAAGTGAATAGTGAAATGCTTGGTAATACATTTTCTTTGAGAATAGACTAGAAAATCAACTGCTTTAGAAGCCATTGAAAAATGAAAACCATATTGTAAAGGCCTCATTATGACCATCTTACTCGCAGTCTTTAATGTTGAGTGTGAGCAGAGAATATAAGTTGATCATATCATATATGTAAAGTTGCGCAACCTTTACAAAGTGTAAAATATATTCGAATAGTCATGTCCCTGGTCATGGACATCACTTAGTAATACCACACTTGGTTAATTTTTTTTATTTTTAAAATGGTTTTGGGAATGGCATGGATGGTGGGAATCCATACTACAAAAAGTTTTGGCGAAGGATCGCTAATATGAAATGTTGGGGGAAAGGAAAGTCACTTGATTCATGTACTTATATATTATTATTTTTTGCTCGTTATTTGATATTAATGTCAAATGTTTTGATAAATTGCTCCTTACAAACTACGAAGTCTATTGCAAATGAAAGCTCACTGTGTGCACCGGTTTGCCCATTTGAGTAAAACTTGGTCATGCAGACCTATGTTAAACTGCTTAATATTATGTGCTACTTCATTTTATTTATCCATGTATGGATGTGATGCAATGATGTAATATCTATGTGTTAGCTATTAATCATGAGACTAGCATAGTAAACACATATGATTCAGAATTGAATTTTGGGGTCCGACACTAGTTGAATAGCCATGTTCCCAGACATGGACATTGATGGTAATACCACACTTGGTTAGATTTTCTGGTTTTCAAAATGGATTTGGGATGGTATGGATGGTAGGAGTCCATGTTGGTCAAATGAGAAGCTTTCAGAATAAAAATTTGATGGCATGAGCTATTATTGTTAATGTAGGTATTGCAAACCTACACCTATCCATTGATGATTAGATATGATGTATTTACTTTCAGCTATTTACTTATTTATTGAAGTTATTGCTACAATGCTCTTTTCAATCTACTATTCATATTGAACAATACAAAACTTGCTTTGAGCAACAAAGTTAAGTAGGATAGCCCTTTATTTGACCTAGCTAATCATGTAGTTAATAGCATTTGAAGTAAGTTTTGCTGAGTACAAAAGTACTCACTGTTGCTTGTTGAACTATATCAGAAGGGACACCCATAGAAGTAAAAGACTCTAGCAGCATCAACAAATTATGGTTAAGACCACGCTCAAGTTTTCCTATGGGTTTCATCGTGTTTGATTATAAGTTAAATTTTCAGTGTGGAGGCCCACATGACTATCAAAATTCTAGCCAATGGGTCATATTTTACTCTATCTAACCTTTTTATGGCATTCATAAGTAGGTATGGTATAATTTCTGTCCGTAACTGAACTCCTGGTGGGGAATATGATGGCCCTATAGAACATGGGGACGTAACACTAGGCTTTGGGTTCTACTCAAGAAACTTCTTCCATGCACAAGAGAGGGAGACCTTCTGGTTCAAAAGATCTCAAACAGCAGATGTTTGCAAGATCTCAAATAACAAAGATGTCCATAAAAGGTACGTACTAAACGGAGGAGATATTCCAAGATATGAGAATCAATGAAGCCACACCCTGTGCAAATGAATAGGGGAGGTGTCCCATGCACAGACACAAGGGGAGGCGTCCCATGATGATCATGTGGTGGCATCTAATGCAGGGGAGAGCGTACCTACTAGCACTAGGGCAACGGAACATTCAGACTCTGGTGCGTTGGAAATCATGGAGAGCTGATTTATTTTAATAAATTATCATTCGAATTAAATAAAGATTTTCCACAAATTAGGTGGAAAGGGGGAGAAGTATAGTTGAGATAACTATGTGCTAATAGCACCTCTTTACTTCTAATATTGCTTTCTATATTGAGAATTCGGATTCGGAACCAAAGACTTACTGAGTGCAAAAGTCGTATCGACTGGGATAAATGGAAGGACACAATCGAAGTTAAGGACACAATCGAAGTTGAGCTAAACTTGCTAAACAAGAGGAAAGTCTTTAGACCTATGGCCAAGACATCTTACGATGTCCTTTTTATTGGACACAAATGGGTCCTCATGAGAAAGAGGAATGGAAACAATGAAGTGGTGAGATATAAAGCAAGATTAGTAGTGCAAGGGTTTATGTAGAAACCTAGCATCGATTACGATAAAACTTACTATCTTGTAATGGACGGCATAGCATTATGTTATTTGATAGCTATGGCAGCAATTATGAATCTAAGTATGAAACTCATAGATGTTGTGACTGCGTACTTATATGGTCACTTGATTCTAAAATCTACATGAAGATTCCAGTGGGATTGAAACTCCCACATATGAGCGTGAATGAAAATTGAAACATGTATATGTGAAATTGCAAAGATCACTGTACAGACTAAAGTAGTCAAGTTGTATGTGGTATAACTAACTGAATGAGTTCCTTCTTCAAAAAGGATACACAAATAACGAGGTATGCCTGTGTGTGTTTATAAAGAAGTCCGCTCATGGATTCTACATTATTTTTGTGTATGTTGATGATTTGAACATCATCGGAACCACGGGAAATATCCTGAGCTCATACTTAAAGACGGAATTTTAGATAAAAGATTTGGGTGAAACCAAATATTGTCTCGGCTTAGATATCGAGCATTTGCCCGACGGCATATTCTTGCACCAGACCACCACACAATTAAAGTGTTGGAGATATTCTATCTTGGTAAATCTCATCCACTGAGTAGGCCTATGATCGTCAGGTCGTTGGACATGAAGAAAGATCCATATGGACCTAAACATGAGAAGGAGGATGTACTAGGACTTAAAACCCCATACTTAAGTGCTATCGGTGTACTACTCTACCTATCAACTTTACCAAGCCTAACATTGCATTTGACAAGGAATATTTCTCAGTCAATTAAGAGGCATTAGAATGGAATAAAAGGCATTCTGTGGTACCTATAAGGTATTAGTGACCTTATACTCTTTTATCCCTAAGGTCAAGATACTAATATTGTTGGTTACTCAGATGTTGGCCATCTTTTTGACCTTCATAATGCCAGATAATGGACTAGATATGCCTTTCTAAGTGGGAAGACAACTATCTCTCAGAAGTTTGGAAAACAGTATAATCGCACTACATGAGAGACACTACTCGAGAGTGCATATGGCTGAGGGTTTTGTCTCACTTATTTTTCTGAATTGAAGGTTTTTAATTAGGCAGCACATGCATTTGCAAAAACGCAAGCTATGTACTCTTGTCTTCTTACCTTTTTTCATTGGATTTGTTAGAAGAAGTTTTTAATGAGACGTAAACATGGTGTTGGCTAAGTGTCCAAGAGGAAGTATTGTAATATTATGGTACATAGATACTTCTATAAACTCAGACATAAGAGCAACTCCAGCAGGGCTCCTACTTGGCCTCTCAAACTCAAATTTGAGAGCCAGAGCAAAAAACTCAGCTCCAACAGGGCCCCTACTTGGCTCTCAAAAATAGGAGGGCTCTCAAATGAGGTCTCCAAGCCCTCATTCCTAGGGACCCTCTCCTGGCTCTCATCTTTCGGTTTTTTTCCCGCTCGGTGAAACTTCCCCCGCGCCCCCCAAAATCCGCCGCTTCTGCTCGCCCCCCACCTCGCCCGACTCCTCCGCCGCCACCCGTGTCCCCCGCGTGCCGCCAAAATACCCCGCCTCCGCTGCTTCGCTGCCCCGCCGCCGACTCCCGCGCCGCTCGTGTCCCCTTGCGCCGCCAAAATCCTCGCCGCTGCTTCCACTCGCCGCCGCCGACTCGACTCCTCGCTCGCCGCCGCTCGCTGGCTCCTCGCTTGCCGCCGCCACGCCTATCGCCGCCCGACGCCCGCCGCCGCCTCGCCTCGCTGCTCGCTGCCGCTAAAATCCCGCTCGCCCGGGGCCTCCGCTCGCCTCCGACCGGATTTGAGGAGTGGGTCCCATGTGTCAGTGTGTAGTGGAATGGATTTGAGGGCTTAGATTTGAGGGGTGCTGTTGTAGTAGATGCAAAAAAAACTGGACCCTCAAAAATAGGAGGAGCCCTCAAATCAAAAGTAGGGGTCCTGATTTAGGGCTACTGCTGGAGTTGCTCTAATAGATTACTTTGACCTTAGTATTCTAGCATAGTACTATTTCCTCTCTTATCATGCAAGAAGGTCTATACAAAGGGGAGGAGAATAGGAGATAAAGCATTTTGTTAAAAAAAAACTCAAGGTCATGTGTGTGACTCGCTCTACCAGTCTGTTGTTCACCGTTACTAGAACATTGGGCGCGCTTCGCGCGCCTTGCCATGATACTTCAACCTCTTTTTGATTTATTAAACCATGACCACGCTCAATTTTCCCTAACTGCTGAACCTCTTCAAGATCCTCGCCATCCTCCTTTATTGTGCTACTTATTATCGTCATAAGCTTCTAGAATAGAAAAACACATCGAGAATTGGGGCATAGCCATTAGCCAATACGTTGAAATGCGAGGCGCTTCAAAATGACGACATACTTCATTGATCTTGCCATTTTCCAAGGCTTGTTCTTCTTCAATCCATTTCATAAATGCTGGTTGAATCAAGCCATCAATCAACACGATTGATACTTGCAACCACCGATCCCGTCAACAAGTTCGAACTTTTAGAGAAATTTCTTACCGCATGAGACCGGACCACCTTAAAGCAACTCAAAGATATGTAATTCTAACATGTTATACAACTTAAAAGAATTGGGTCAATTGCCACTTAGAAGGAAAAATAAATATGGACACCGATCAGCTTTAGTCGAGAAGTTCTAGTGCACAACCAGTCAAATAGACAATCAATAATGAAGAAAACAATGATAAAACATAGGCTACTATGCTACTTGAAACCAACAAAAACTACTGAATGACAAAGGTCGCCATTTTAGCCAAAAAAGAGCCCCGGTGCTAAAATTTCATACAAATATAATAATTTGTGACTTTTCCGATTTATCGTGTTTATCAAGAATATATCGTGTGGTGCCATCGACAATATAGTGCCAATATTAGTCACTTCTCTTAATTAAGCTTTGTGGAGAAGTTTTGGCCCAGTCGCCAAATTTCACTAAGGTTCACTTCGTGAGTTGTGACTCTTGTTGAACTTAAAGACCATATTTCTATGGACATAATTTCCTAGCCCATACAAACCTGATCATGTCTAAGTAAATCATCTCTCACGTGATGCTAATTTACACTTTAACAAAGATCGCAGCAAATCCCATAAAATCGCTTGGACAAGCAGATTAGAAATATCTCGCTACAAGATTACCCTCAAATGACAGCCAAGAAATCAATCCGCTCATTAATTTAAGCTAAGCAAAGAGCCAACTACTGTCAGCCATGAAACAACATAAATCACAGACTAACAGTGCGTAAAAACTAAAAACGGAATAGTTAAAGTCAGCCTGAACAATGCAATTATCTAAGCTTGGTCAACTAAACAAACCAAAATCAAGTTGATTTAGCTTGCTCAAGCTCGGCTCTTTTGCAATTTTGCCGATAAGATGTTACTCTCTTCACACTAAAGGGGAGCATAATTGCTGAAATTTTCAGTATGTGTCCGCTAAAGGAAAGCAACAATTGATATTCTACTTTGTGAACAAACGTCAGACCACACAATCGTGTTATTATTTTTGACAAAACATTCCAATAACCAACAAGTATACTCAATTGCCAAGTAACTTTGTACAAATTCTACTGTAATTGACCAAGCACTAAATTATAGAATGAGCAAAAAGTGAAACACTAAATAGCAAAGTTTCCTACAGATCACATGCAATACGACAGATGACAGGCATACCCGAGCTAAGGGCCGAGGCCCTTGATGGCGTCAATGAGCAAGCCATAGACCTCCTTACTCTCTTCACACATGATTGACTACTAAATATAGATCATTTCATAAAGGTAAAACCCAGCCCTGGTGAGGTGATAGCTGAAGTAATGTGCTAAAAAAGTATCTTTGTCATGTATGGTCTAACCTACACATGGTTGTCAACTAATTATAGATTATTCCATAAAGCTCAAAAAAACAAAAAATAGCCATGAATGTAAAGCTCACCTCACATACGAACATTCCTCACACAGTCCCATGGTAGAAAGCGCTCTGATAGGGTGACAAACATGGGCATAAATGAATCTGGTACCTTTCTTTTCTCTCGGTGTGCAACATCAACAAATCAACAAAACTGGCGCAGAAGTCGCTAGCATCATATTAATCCCACCACCGAATTAGCCAAGCAAAAAAACAAAGTGCGATAAGCATTTATTTCCCATGACTAAAAGACCTATTCTACAATATAAGGCAAAATAGATTTCGAGCAAGATCCAAAGGTATAGGTCATAAAATAAATATTCCAGAGCGCATAAATCGACAATGTCACAGGGAATAGACCAAATATTTTGGCGCTCAATGCTTGGCGCCATATCGCTCATCGGTGTGTGTACCAAAACCATGTAAACTTGAGAAACAAAGCAATGTAACCCCATCTAGAAAAGAAGATGATGACCTCTCACCTTGTAATGGGCACTATTAATGCAGTCCAATCAATATCTATTGGCTTGTCAAGCAAAACCCCATGGGTATTTGCTTCATATAACAATGAAACCAGCACATAGGAATTCATGATCATACAATGTAATATGTATAACAAACCGCTAGGGAATCTGTAAAGCAAATCATGTCACTTTGGAAAATTACTATGTGAACTGATGTGCAAGTTACCTATATAGTCCTTACATGTTCACACGATATTCATCCTCTATCTTTTCCTTGACCTCCTTTGCTTCTTTCTCGGAAGAGTAATTTTGCAGACTATCCGCATGTCTTCGCCTCTCTCATTTGAAACTATAGTTCGACAAAGAGGATGATAAACTCAAAATTAGGCACATTACCCAAGGACATAAACCTCAATTAATCATACTGATACTAACCACATAAGGAGAGTTCTCAATGCGATCACCACGAAGAACCTCACCAAGATTTTCATCTTTGTCGACTATGGTATTTGGCTTACGTAAAGGAAGGAGTAATACGTATAGGGAGCTGAGTCTTTATTGATGTCACTTATTCACCTTCACCAAAGTGGATCCCCAGAGACAAACAGGAAAGCATTTTAGGGCAATTCTAGCAAGCAAATGAAATGCTATGGTGCCATAAACTATTACTTTATTACGGATAAGTGATAACATTTAGGAGGAGTATCGGACGCAGCGTTGCAGTGATCAAACTCCAAGTGCAAAACAGAATCCGAGCAGTGCGGTCCGATTTAACAATTGACTATTCTTTGTAAAGGAACCGTAAAAAAATCATAATCCGTGTTTTTGGGAAGTCGGAGTTGTGACCCAAACTCAGCTTTCCCAAGGAGTATCCCACCCATCGAGCTAGGATGTATTATTTTAGTTGAACAATAAATATTAAAATAATATTTATTGAATCGCCAACCAATCAAGACATCGTTGGTCAAGCGATTAACCAATGTGTGACCAGTTCACTCACCAAGACGATTTTAGAAACTATGTTTTCATGCACTATTCTATATCACTCATTGAGCATCTAGTTCCATAGTCAAAATCGATAAGCCGAATAACCACTAAACCTTGGTACAACAAACAAGAAAAAAAGAAGATTATGACAAATAATAGGTAAACAAAAATTACGATTCGGATCATTTATATAGATGGCGGTGAACTTTTAAGAAGTATAACCCTTTAAAAGAAGTCCTTGTAGTGCATGTAATTATCGTGAATTTGGGCTTTTATCGAGATCGAGATGGTCACTCCACTTAATCGCTTGATTGAACCCTAATCGTAGATCAAACTAAGAATTAATCGAGTATATTTGCTTAGCAAAGACCGACTTCCAATGCTCCATGTATTCGACAATTTATTGGTAATTCTTTGGATCTTTTATTTGGAAGCTATAGTTTATATGAGGTGGTTAGCGTTCTCGATATGACATTACTCGTTGTTCCAACCAAACCCTATCATCACCATGTATACAAAACCGACTTCCAATGCTCCATGTATTCGACAATTTATTGGTAATTCTTTGGATCTTTTATTTGGAAGCTATAGTTTATATGAGGTGGTTAGCGTTCTGATATGACATTACTCGTTGTTCCAACCAAACCCTATCATCACCATGTATACAAAATCAATCAATTTTTCTATTATGTGTCTTAACCACCAAAGACTACAAGAACTTGATCATGCACATAACATACTAAATGTAATTCATGTACCATGAATAATCCTCATCAAGGGATACTAATACATAATGTGACCCTAAACAAGGAGACGATACACTAATAATTCAAGTATTTTGCAAGATGAGAGGAGAGCTTAAAGTCTAGCTTAGACAAAAGCCTTTAGATCAAGGACCATCCTTAAGATGCTTACTTAAGACAACGACTTAAAATTACGTGAGATAGCAGACACACCATATAGCACGCGTTGACTTTTTCAGCAATCATCAATTTATGATAACATCGAAATCTAATGAGTATATTCCGGATCGTAACAAAGCACGCAAAGAAACGAGAAGGGGAGAAAACGCGCGAATTAAGGTCATTAGATCAACACTTTAAGCAGCAAGTGACCCCGCACACAAAACATACCCGCCATGATAGCCAAAAGACATAAAAGTGGAAGGATTATATATGTATATCTCGCATACCATGCGCCATCTCTAGTGACTTTGCTTCAAACTCAACCTGCCACCCTCCAAAGAATTTTTCCCGATTTTCAACAACACTCACAATAATCGAGGGGAGATGGGACATGATAAATGAGGATCATGATGCATAGTCGACGATTACAAAACTTAAATATTCCAAATAACATAACACTACACAATTGGATGCCCTGTGATTGTGAAGAAAAGGCATGGGCACACCATCATGTGTCCTCGCTTATCCAAACGAGCTGCAATGATCGAGATCGAGTGGTGACAAGCTTTGATGAAGGCATAAAACACCATAAAATTAATTTTAGTCTTTTAGCCAATTTTGCATGAAACGGAAGAAACCCTTCCGCGCCATACAAGAAAGTTCAGCATCCACACACAATTCCTTGACATTGAGAGGTACCCATACACCAACATAAGGCGAATCGCACAAGACTCACAAATAGATTTGGCACTACACTAAAGCATTTCATCATCATAGTCCTAATGGTAAGTAGAATTACATACTAAGGAAACAAACAGACAAGTCAATATCGAGTTATCGGCATTCAAAGAAGCACCGAGGGGAGCCGAGTGCGCAGAGGCGATGGCGAGCCACGAAGGAGCTCGCGAGCCGCTCGTCGGCCGCCGGCAACATCTTCCCTGCGGTGCCGCCCCCTCGGTGGTCTGGGATCGCGCGAGTACCTCCGGTTCGGAACCGCCCACACTGCGCGCACCCATAGTTCACCCTCGATCGGAATCGACAGGCCTTCTTGTCTCCCAGAAAGAAGGAGGGGGTATTGAATTCAATCCTCGGATCTTGATGCACGAAAAGAGGAAAAAGCAACCAAAAAACCCCGCCGCTTGTATGGACGGTGGTCTTGCAGCGCAAGCGCGGAGGCGGTGAACTTGTCGGCGATGGCTCGGATGACGGTGCGGGGCGGGATGGCGTTGTTGAGCTGCTGCAGACGCGCCTCCATCTCCGCCACCTCCGCCTCGTGAACCGGAACGCCGGCTCCCTGCCGCTCGGCGGCCTTCATCCCGCCTCTCCTCGACTCGACCGCCGCTCCTTCTCCGGTGGTGCTGCGGCTACGGGGTGAAGGAGACCGATGAGATGGATGGATCGGAGGAGGAGAAGGGGGAGAACCGGAGAAGAGAGGCGAAGGGAGAGGAGAGACCGTGACCGCTGAGGCCTTCAGGAGCCGCTTGTGCTCGCCAGTGCGCTGCCCGTCGTCGTGCCGCTCGCCCTATTTCTTACGGATCGCAAACAGCTCTATGACTAAGCCTACTAAGTGAGGTGGTGCGCGCGGTCAAGGCCGGGAGTCAGGGGGCGCGGGGGGCGGCGGGCGGCGGGGGGGAGGAGGGAGGCGAGGGGAGCAGGGGCGCGGCGGGGGGATCCGGGAGGAGGAGAGGCGGCGGGGAGGAAGGGTAGGAGAGGGGCGGTGGCGGGGATCTGGGAGGCGACGGGCGGCGGGGAGGAGGGGTAGGAGAGGGGCGGGGATCCGGGAGGAGGAGGGGACGCCGCGCGAGACCGCGAGAGGTGCGCAAGGTGCGAAAGGACAAAACTACCCCTCCATCCAGGCGACCCGCGCGGGCCGAGCGCACGTGAACGTGTCGACCCGCTGCTGCTCCACGTCGCCCAAAATTCTGTGAGAGCAGCAGACGGGGGGAGGTTTTAATAACTTCCGACTCGTCAGTGTGTTAGAACCACCGCGTCCGCAGAAGGAAGAACAATGCCCAACAAAACGTCTACACCTTACTCGCACGCATCCTAAATCCCCAACCCCAACGCAGACTGCTCCTGCTCCTCCTCCCCCAACCGGATGGCGCGCCCGCGCCTCCTCCTCCTCCCCTGAATCGTCCGCGCCGCCATCGCCTTCTTCGCCTGCCTCCTCCCCGCCCCCGTCTTCGCCATCCGGTGAGTGAGATCCGCTTCCCGGAATGAAAGCCCCCCATCCAATATCGCGCCCTGCCCTCCCTTCGTCGTTGTTAGGAGCTAAATTCTTTCGACATCCATTACTTTTTTTGTAGTCTGATACAGACCAGTTATTGTGCTGCATAATTTTCACCGTAGATGTCGTACTTGTTTCTGTTTTTAATATAGTCAACTTATTTACGTTTCTTATTCCTCTTTTGCTGTAGTAGTCTTTGCTCGGCTGTATACTCGGGCCTAATTGAAATCTTGACTGGCGCAATGTGAATTCTTATCGCGATTTGGGTTCTGCTGATGTGCAGTGCTCCTCTCAATTTATGTGATCGATACCCCAAGTGCACAGCAGTTTGATTTGTTTGAGTTCTGTATCAGTTTAAGCAGAGGTGTGTGTTATAACTTAAAATTCTTCGTAGATATGACAAGTATTTAGATCAGTAAGGAATCGCTTGGTTTCAGATTTGCGTGATTGATCTGTCCAGTATTTGATTCATGGCACACCCATTGTTGTCTATAATTAAGTTTGTGGGGTTGGGCCTCATGCTTGATTCTAGTAGTTTATATTGCGAGAAAAGGTAAATGCCAAGCTACATATGGCTAGTGAGATCAGAATAATGTTTGTTTCGATGTGGTTGTATTTGTCAATTTTGGAGTGGTCCGAAGTGCTTTCCATATCAATACACATATAAACCTAGTGATATTGTATAAAAAAAAAACTCGACCTGCGGGGGGAAGAATCCCCCCGGGCATTGCTTAAGAAGAAGGTCTTCTCACGCAGACCGAGAAAACCCCCGAACCCCTGCTCCACCCTTACACAGCGGCACCATCGCCCGACCTTGTGAGACTACCGGCGGATCCTTTGGATCAACGCCTTGGGGGCTTTAGACTGTGCTTTGGTGTGGTAGCAAAGTAGGATTTTTTCCCCAAGCCTGAAATTCGCTCCCACTGGGAGTCGAACCTAGGACCTAGGGGGTGCTACTCAAGCCTCTAACCGTTGGGCTAGAGACCTTTTCGCAGTGATATTGTATATGAATTAGACTTAATGACTTTGGATAGCATACTTTGTAGTTGTTGCCTATTTGGTTTTTCTCCTTTTTTCAATCAAATGCTATAGGTTTTCTACAAAGTTTACTTAATTGGTTGGAGCCTTTTCATTTAACTAGAAGGGCAGGTGGGTTGGAAGAGGGATGTGAGGAGGAGGTCTGGGGAGAAATGGAGTGGGAAGGGAGGAGGTTGGCGAGGTTAATAAGGAGGAAGGGTGTTCTTGGGTTGAAGAGAAATATTTGCTCTATTAGGGGTGTGCGCACCTTGCTAAGATCCATAGCTCCCAGATGAATGCTCATATATCTTATATACGAGGCGTTCGTATTGGTTTTTGCTGATAGCTTTTAGTTGTAGCTTATATCTTTTGGCACAAAAGAGCAAGTTCGTAACACTGGGCTTTATACTATATGGCACCAAAGAGCAAGTTTGTACCTACTTTTTTCTAGCCAATATATAAATACAACATACTGTATAGCCTGCCTAGGGCTAGGACTTGGTATAATGCTTGACGTTTTTTTTTCTAATTTTCATTCACTGTCTTCAAAATCAAAACAATTGATTTTATACAAGAAACTTTTATAAAAAGTGGAAGGCATTTAGCTAAATATCTATTACTAGTTCTCTAATCAAGTTGTTCTTTCACCTAATTTCTGGGACCGGGACAAAGGTTTCATTTCATAAGGCAACATGAGTATCAGCATTGCTCCAGTGTAGTGTTAGGATATTTAGTTGTTCTTGTCATTTTGAATATAACTGGATATGGGAATATCTATTTCAATCAAGTTAATGGTACAGATTAATTTTAAATCTTGTATAGGAAGGACATTGGCTTTGCTGCACCCACTATGTGCAGGAGCACTGTTCAAGGGTGGCATCTGATATCAGACGATAATGGTAGTACACTGTTATGGACTCTTATTGGGGCAAGTCCTACGGCAGAAGAGCCAAACGGACAGACCAATCCAAACAGAATCAGGAATAACCTTCGGGTTTGGAGTCCTATTTGGTTACGTGATCGCATTAGGCAAGTCTCAGAACGATTAGGTCTTTGGAAGTAGTCTAGGATTAGGAGTCCGTCTCGGGAAGGAGGCAAGGATTGTAAGCTATAAAGACCTTCTTGCGCTTTGGCGGAAGGCAAGTAAGAAATAAAGTACTTCTTATCCCTAACCCTAATTCTGCAGTAGAGGATTCAATCACGGCGAGACGCAGAGAGTCTCGCTGGGAAGAATCCAGTCCATCCCAGCCAATCCACTCATATAATCTGAGATCAAGAGTGAAGAATCACAACAATTTGGTATCAGAGTCCATGGCCTCTGAGACAATCAACTCAGAATTGCGGGAAGTGAAGGAGATGCTGGGCAAGATATTGAAACAGCAAGCAGATCAATCTGCCGCCCATGCTAATCTGGAAGCTACCGTCCTGGCTCTCGAGGGCCGCGTATCGTCTCCAACTAAGACCACTAATTCTGCAATCTTGGCGACCCAACCTCCGACCAGTGCTCAATCCGCAGCGCCATCACCAGGTCGGTTCTTTAAAGTAGACTTCCCTCTCTTTGATGGCACTTCCGATCCTCTGGAGTGGCTCGCCCGATGCGATCAGTTCTTTCGGGGGCATCGGACCTTGGAGGAGGAGAAAGTCTGGCTAGCAACATATCACATGACGGGTATTGCTCAGCAATGGTACTACAAGTTGGAGCGCACAGAAGGGATTCCGACATGGCCTAGGTTTCAAAGTTCCTGTAAACTGCGTTTTGGTCCTCCCTTTAGATCCAACCCGGTTTCCGAACTCGCTCTTCTTCGCCAGACAGCTTCGGTGGAGGAGTATGCACAAGAATTCTATAAGATTCTATGTCGAGCAGACAATCTCTCCCCGGAACATGAAGTTGGATTGTTTTTGGCTGGATTGGGAGAACTCATCAAGTCTGACGTTGAACTACAAAGCCCGTCCTCATTGGATACAGCAGTCAGTTTAGCCAAAGCAGCCGAGAGGCACTACAAGTTGCTATACAATTCGGGCTTGTTCCTTCGTCCACAACATTCCAGTCCACTGCAGTCGACACCCAGGTATTCTCCAGCTCAGCGCACAACACCGCTACTGCCTAAACCACCGGAGATACCACTCCTTCCTGCACCGTCAGCAGGACCAGCACAGCCACCGCCACGAACTTTCCGGCGCCTCACACCCACAGAGATGGCTGATCGTCGACAAAAAGGACTTTGCTTCAACTGCGACGAACAATTTACAAGAGGCCACCGCTGCAAGCGATTATACTGGATTGAGATACTGGATGAAGATGATGTTCCCAACAACGGTATGGAAGATCCCAACCCTCAGATTTCCCTTCACGCTTTAACGGGCATCTCGTCTGGGAACACTATGCAGTTGACAGTCGTCATCCATAACCGCAAATTCTGCGCTCTGGTTGATTCGGGATCTACCCACAACTTCATCAGCAGTGAAGCCGCTACCCTGTTAGCTCTTCCCTTGCAAGATCGCACGGGACTGAATGTTGCGGTCGCTAATGGGGACAGGATACCCTGCCCGGGTTTTTGCCCGTCCTTACCAATCTCCGTTGACCAAGAAGGGTTTGTTGTCAGCTGCTATGCTTTAAATCTTCAGGGCTTCGACCTTATTTTGGGCGTTCAATGGCTGCGCACATTGGGTCCAATCCTTTGGAACTTCTCCAGCCTGTCAATGTCCTTTTGGCATCAGGGACATCAAGTGACTTTCTTGGGCATTCCGCACAGGCCATCTTCTCGCTTGTTTACACTTACGGATCCCTCCCAAGCTTTGTTAGCCGATCTTTTGTCGGACTTTCAGGACATATTTCAGCAACCGTCAGGGCTACCACCTCAGCGTCTCTTCGACCATCGCATCCACCTCGCGCCCGGATCACAACCCGTCGCAGTTAGACCATATCGGTACCCACACCATCACAAAGATGAGATTGAAAAGCAATGTGATGAGATGTTATCACAAGGGATCATCCGACCTAGCACCTCTCCCTTCAGTTCGCCAGTGGTTTTGGTCAAAAAGAAAGACAATTCCTGGCGCCTTTGTGTGGATTACCGTGCTCTTAATACCATCACCATCAAGGATAAGTTCCCTATCCCTGTGGTTGATGAGTTGCTGGATGAATTGAAGAATGCCAAGTACTTCACCAAGTTGGATTTATGGTCCGGCTACCACCAAATCCGCATGCATCCGGATGGCATTCATATGACAGCATTCAGAACGCACCACGGCCACTTTGAGTATTTGGTCTTACCCTTCGGCCTCTCCAATGCGCAGCAACATTTCAGGCCGTCATGAATGCTCTCCTCCGACCGTATCTTCGCAGATTTGTGTTGGTTTTCTTTGACGATATCCTCATTTTTAGCCCATCATGGTCAGAGCACTTGTGCCATATTCGCACAGTCTTCACTCTTCTTCAGCAACATCAACTTTTTCTGAAGCAATCTAAGTGTTCCTTTGGTACAATGACAGTGTCCTATTTAGGCCATGTGGTTTCACCGGAGGGTGTCTCCATGGACCCATCCAAAGTGCAGGATATCCAACAGTGGCCGGTTCCTTCATCACCGCGACAGTTGAGGGGATTCCTGGGCCTCGCAGGCTATTATCGCAAGTTTATACATCACTTCGGTTCTATTGCTGCTCCTCTCACTCAATTACTCACCAAAGAAGGATTCGGCTGGTCCCAAGCAGCAGACGCGGCTTTCTCCACCTTAAAGACAGCTTTGTGTACACCATCCTTCTTGGCTCTACCGGATTTCTCGCTGCCTTTCATAGTTGAGTGTGATGCCTCTGGGAGTGGTATTGGCGGGGTCCTGCATCAAGGAGCTAAACCCATTGCTTTCTTCAGCCGAGCGATTCCACCCCATCACGCCAAATTGGCAGCATATGAGCGCGAACTCATCGGTCTGGTCAAAGCAGTTCGTCATTGGCGCCATTACCTCTGGGGGAAGTCCTTCATAGTGCGAACTGATCATTATAGTCTGAAATACCTTCTCGATCAACGACTTAACACTATTCCTCAACACCACTGGGTCAGCAAACTTTTCGGTTTTGACTTCCAAATTGAATTCAAGTCAGGGCAAACCAACATTGTCGCGACGCCTTATCTCGCAGGATGAAAACATGACCTTGTCGGCCTGTCAATGCCACACTTTCAATCGCCAGCCAACTTAAAGAAGAACTCAATTCTCGGCCTGAAGTTCAGACACTGCAGTCTCAATTATCATCTCAAGAACTTCCCCTCCAGTGGTCTTGTGTTGATGGGTTCTTCCTTACAAGGGACGGGTATTTGTTCCACCATCTTCAGTCTTTGTGCCGCAGATTATATCAGCTTACCACTCAATCGGTCATGAGGGGATTCAAAAATCTCTTCACCGTATTCAGAAGGACTTCTATATTCCTCAACTCAAAAAGCTGGTTCGCGATCACATTACTTGTTGTGATACTTGTCAACGCAACAAGGCTGATCACCTCCATCCCGCAGTGCGCTACAACCTCTCCGATTCCACATCAGATTTGGTCGCACATTTCGATGGATTTCATTGATGGGTTCCGCGCATACATGGCAAATCTGTCGCTTTAACGTGGTGGACAGATTCTCCAAATATGCTCACTTTGTTCCATTGGCACACCCCTATACGGCTCTTTCGGTGGCTCATGCATTCTTTGAAGCCATTGTTCGCCTCCATGGGTTCCCTGAATCTATTGTCAGCGACCGGGATACCATCTTCACTAGCAACTTCTGGAAAGAGCTCTTTAAGTTAGCCGGCGTGTCTCTTGATATGACATCCGCTTTTCACCCGCAAGCTGACGGCCAGAGTGAAGTGGTCAACCGCACCATCGAAATGTACCTCCGTTGTCTCAGTGGCGATCATCCGCGGCATTGGGTACGATGGCTTCCGTGGGCGGAATTCTGCTACAATACGTCCTACCACTCTGCTCTCCGCTGCACCCCCTTTCAGGTTGTATACGGGCGACCCCCCCCAGCTCTCATTCCTTATACAGAAGGCTCAACACCAAACTCTGCGGTTGATGCGCCGCTCGCCTCGGGATGCATTTGCTGACATCGTGGAACGGCTACTCCTTGCTCAACAGCGCATGAAAGACTTCTATGACAAGCACCATCGAGAGGTAGAATTTGACGTGGGCCAATGGGTCTTACTCAAGCTTCACCATCGTCAGGCTGTGGGGATTACATCTAAGTTTTCCAAGCTATCACCCAAGTTTTATGGTCCTTATCAAATCATTGGTCGCATTGGACCAGTGGCTTATAAACTTCAGCTACCTCAATCGGCTAGAGTCCACAATGTTTTTCATGTAGCTTTTCTGAAGAAATTCAATGGCAACCCACCGTCGACAACTCCAGCTTTCCCTGACATCCTCCAGGGACGAGTTTTGCCCACTCCGGCAAACATTGTGCGTTCTCGCCTTTACAAAGACACCTGGGAGGTTCTTGTACAATGGGATGGACAAGCCGCGGCTGATGCTTCCTGGGTATCGGTTCAAGACTTCAAGCACCGCTATCCAAACTTCCAGCTCGAGGACGAGCTGTTTCCGCAGGAGGGGGGAAATGTTATGGACTCTTATTGGGGCAAGTCCTACGGCAGAAGAGCCAAACGGACAGACCAATCCAAACAGAATCAGGAATAACCTTCGGGTTTGGAGTCCTATTTGGTTACGTATCTGCATTAGGCAAGTCTGTAACGATTAGGTCTTTGGAAGTAGTCTAGGATTAGGAGTCCGTCTCTGGGAAGGAGGCAAGGATTGTAAGCTATAAAGACCTTCTTGCGCTTTGGCAGAAGGCAAGTAAGAAATAAAGTACTTCTTATCCCTAACCCTAATTCTGCAGTAGAGGATTCAATCACGGCGAGACGCAGAGAGTCTCGCTGGGAAGAATCCAGTCCATCCCAGCCAATCCACTCATATAATCTGAGATCAAGAGTGAAGAATCACAACATACACCTACCCTTTTCCCTTGCTTATATATACTATCTGATAAATACTGCAGTCATTTACAACCTTTTCTACACTAAATAAGCACTTCCTTTGCAGGTTACGTATGTTCTGCCGTTTCAATCAATCAATGGTTTCGTTGCTGCCCATGCACAGGGGGACGTAAGTCTAGTTACAGTATCTATTTTTTTCATGATATACATTCAAATAACATGTGGTAGAAAAATTGCAGTTTAATTGATTATCCTCAAATGGCTTGTCCCGTGATAATAATTGTAGCTTAACTGACTAGTCAAGTAGCAGGCTCGATTATTATTATGTTAAGTTATCAAAGTAAATAAGATTGTTTGCATGATTATATGTGGTTCTTGACTTGTTGTTTGGTTGAATAGTCTGTATTAGACTGTTCTTTGGATGAACCAGTCAGTATTAGATTGCTAAGACTGAAACATTTTAACAAATCTAACTAACAACATGCAAATATCATGGTCTTTTGAAGTTTCAACTGCTATCAGACCACCAGCACCAACACATTTGGCACTGGTAGCCTGAATTCAAGGCTGTCATGTACCAAATTTCTACTCCAGATGCTTACATCTTGTCTGCATTTTGTATGCTTTGATTGTCCAATTCTTTACCTTTGTCGATGCCTACGAGCTGTTTGTTCTTGTCGAATACACTTGATTTCATTGATTTTTACTGTTGTTTACATAGGAGTATGTACAAGGGGAGTCTAAAGTGCTATATGGGCCTTATGGGCCAATGTAACAAGGAGGAAAGAGGAGATACTCTTAACACCCCTCTTGAACTTAAGGTGGATCTAACACATTGAGTTTGAGAACATAAAGCCTATGGTGTTCTCTAGTTTGAGCCTTCGTGAAAAAGTCTACCACTTGAAGCTCTAAAGGGACATATTGAAGACGAATAGTTGATTGTTGTCAATGAAAACGTGTGAATGAAACATCCACATTAATATGCTTTGTTAGCTTATGCTTGACAAGATCATTTGCAATTTGAATGGCAGCGATACTGTCACAAAGAAGGGATATGGGTGTATCACATGAAACACCAAGATCAGCCAAAAGCCATCGAAGCCACACGATCTCTGATGTGGTAGTGATAAGGGCTTGAAGCTCAGCCTCAACGCTGGAACAAGGCATTGCAGTCTGTTTCTCAGACTTCCAAGCAATGAGAGAGGTGTCAAGAAAAAGACAAGAAAAAGATAATAACTAGTGACTGAGCGGTGGTCAATAGGATCATTGGCCTAGGTGGAGTCGGAGTAAGTATGAAGTTGAAGCTGATTAGAGTGAGTATACAACAAACAACGAGATGTTGTCTCCCTTAAGTACCGAAGCACATGAGGTAAGTGACCATAATGAACTGAGATAGGGGCACTGATAAACTAACTGAGAACATAAATTGCATGAGCAATATAAGCCTAATCACGGTGAGATACACAAGACTGCCTACAAGATGCTTGTAGCGAGAGGGATCCTCAAGAGGGGTGCCATTAGTAGGACGTAGCTGCAAATGAAGTTCCATAGGTGTAGCAGCAGTGCGTGTATCAGTAAGACCTAAGCGAGATGTCAAGTCCTGAGTGTACCGATGCTGAGAGATATAGTAGCCATCATCAGTATGATCAACCTCAATTCCTAGAAAGTAACAGAGGAATCTCAGATCTGACATCTTGAGCTACTCATTCAATTTTTGCTTAACAAAGGCAATGCATTATGAATCATCTCCAGTAATGAATGACCGAACCTGCCCCCCCCCCCCCCCCTATGATTCATGCTCTCATTTAGCAAGTATTAAGATTTAATTAGCATTGGCCCCTGCCATTCAACTTATGTTATGATCTGCATGTTTTGGTGGAGCTGAAAAGCTTAATTCATGACCCATTAAACCATTTTATCTATTATCCAGATTTTATTGGGATTCAACATTTCAAAGTGTTTTTCTTCGTGATTATGATGTGTATTACATTGATCTATTCTTGAGTATAGTTTGAGCTCTAGTTATTTTGTGATATGCAGATTTTTTAGCAGCTTGTATGATAATCCCATAGCAAATTAGCAACGCCAACGTGAGTGTGTTGTATTAGTAGATGCCATAGACAAGGCAATGGTTTTACTACTATAGGCTTCTTGATGGAGGAACCAATGGCAAAGCATGTTTTGAAATATTAATCATGGGTCTATCAAAGTTAAAAAAAAGTCTACTCTTTTTTCATAATGATCAATTTGTAACATATTATAGGATAGTAGCAAATTCATGTCTTTCCTCGGCCCCCCTCATGGCCCACTCCTGGCTCCACCCCTGGATGCAAGAGACGTGTATGCATACTTAAAATTTCGAAAGGAAAGAACGGCCCTGCTCATATCATTTGCCGCCATCCCTTGACCTCAGTTAAGTGATCATCTTAACAAGGAAAGGAATCAAGCCTTAGCACAGTACAAATGGCCTCATTGAATTTCACAGTTGTATCATTTTTCTTTGCTGCTGCTGCATGTAAATATTTATTGCATGATGAAAACCATGATTATGTAGAAAGCTTAATCTATTTTTTGTGGGAAAACACACACACACGCACAAAACATCTTGTAACCTTTTGGTTTCCAGAAGAAACCAATGCACCTGGTGCCATCACCTGGCAAAAGAAACTGACAGGAACAACAGCTCTCACTAGTGTCTATCTTACATCCTACATTATGAGACCAGGGATGAAAGAAACAAAGAAAGCATCAATGACAACACAAATCCAGAGTTTCAGCTGCTACCATCTTGATCTTCTGGCTGCTAGCATTCTTATTGAATCTTGAGCTCCTGAAGAATGCCAGAGATCTAGCACATGGTAGCTACATGTCAATAGCCAGACTTCGCATGTGTTGATTTTTCTCCTTCATGAAGCCTGCCTAGTACCTAAGCTGATTTAACAGAGTGAACGAATATTGGCATGATCTTTAGAACTTATTTTTCCTGAACAAAGGGATAACTTTCATGGAGATTACCAAAAAAAAATAACCGTCCAAGTTACGCTGCGACACTTGCTTAGTGTAAAAGTAAAACATAAAATACACGACTACAAGAACACGAAAACTTACAACAAATTTTCATCAGCCACATGAATTTTCTATTAAAAATCCTCTGTTGATCCAGGTAGCATTAGCAAACTCTTCCGGGCAATCTTCATGATCTCGTCGACCTGTTAAAACTCTACCCTGCTTTTTGGACAACCCTTCTGAACAGTTGGTAAAGCTGATACAGCCGACTAGAACATGCTCTATATGCTCAAACTTCTTGTGCTTACTGATAATGCCATTTCGCCACTTCCACACTGAAAAAATAAGGCAGCACCTGAAACACGAATCATATGACACCCAACAAATGTAGCTTGGGTGCGAGATCTCCAACTTTGCCTGCAGAAGGGTGGGTAGGGACACAGGAGAGGATTTGGTTGGATTGTGATAAATTTCTAACTTGGAAGGAGTATATTTGAAATATTCGTAGAGGCAATATCTTGCCTTAAAGCCACCAAAATCATATATTTTGACTCCTTACTGAACTCAAAACCCTATTTCCATACCTAATTCTCGTAGTTGCCTTTATTAAAGAATTTATTTATCAGCAGAATCCAGGAAGCATCTCGTTTTAAGAGGACTACGAAAGTTCCAAATCCTTGCTATATCCTATCTGACACAACTGCACATAATGTCACTAGCTTTAGTCAGCCATCCCCCCACAATGCTGCGATCAATCAAAGTGACATTTATCAGAAATCTATCGATTGCATGAATTCCTTTGTTAATCCTTCATCAGATACCTCCCAAAATGATAATCCCAACCTGCTGTCTTTCCAGGTCTTTGCAATTACATACAAATTTGAACAGGAATGGATATATCTCTGATAATGGAGCATTAAGAAGCCATTCAGCTGTCATTCATTACAATGCAGCAATAGTTTCTTGCCATAGTTTTTTTATCCAGTACCCTGATCAAATCTCCGTTTTCTTCACTCCTCTGTTAGTCGCTGGACTCTTGCTCTTGGTGATAGCAAGATCCTTACTCTCATGGAGAGGATGACACTAGGAGATGGGACAAGTTTTCTTGTTTATTGCTCACACAATGCCATACCAACCTGAGGGGTTGGGGATACAAATTTATAGGCTGAGAACCAGCCAAGCATATGCTACGATGCTATCCTAGATGCTGTCCTAAAGCGGTCAATATGCTGTCCTAAAGCGATGCTGTCCTAAAAGCGATGCTGTCCTAAAGCGAATGCTGTCCTAAAGCAAAAGCAGATGCTGTCCTAAAAGCGATGCTGTCCTAAAGCAACAAAAAAACAAAACTACCACAGCCCCACAAAGACCACAAGATGAGACTTATCCATCATTCTCCCCTAAGTCTTGTGCGTCGTCTTGTGGGAGAGTTGAACCATCCCGATCTTGGAGCAGAGCTCAAGGAACTTGATCCTTCCAAGAGGCTTGGTGAGTAGATCCATGGTGATCCGTGGTGTTGATGTAGCTTGCCTTGATGCTTCCTTCATCCAAGCGACCTCGGATGAAATGATACTTCACCCGGATGTGCTTGCTCGCTCATGAAAACGGGTTCTTTGCCGTGGCTAGAGCGGACTTGTCGCCCACCCCGAGCTCCACCGCTTGATGTCCCCGCCGAGAGATCACCAAGCGATCGAGCGAGCCGAGTGCTCGAGTCGGCGGTGGAAGCCACTATGTACTCGGCCTCACACCGACAGGGCCACCACCGCCGCTTGATCGATCGCCAATGAACGAGACACTTGCCGAGGAAGAAGAGAATCCCGCTTGTGCTCTTGCCGGTGTCGATGTCGCCGCGTGGTCGCTGTCGCCGCACGACGACGGCGTGCCGCGCCGACACCTCGGGTAATGGAGGCCGTGGTCAAGAGTCCCCGCAACGTAGCGGATGATCCTCTTCACGCTGCCGATGCTCGTCGCCGGTCGTTGCATGAACCGACTAACGTGGCCGACGGAGAATGCCAAGTCCGGCCGTGTGTGGGCGAGGTAGCGAAGGCTCCCACAAGACGCCGAGATGCGTGGCGCCCACCTCCTCCGTCGTCTTTGTCGCGGCTCGGCCTGACCTCTCCTCCATTGGAGTGAGAGTCGGGTTGCGCCGGTGAGCCCAGCTAGCTCAACGACGCGCTTGGCGAGGCGATGCCGTCGGCGTGATCCCGAATCATCCCGGTGCACCTCGATCCCTAAGTAGAAGGAGAGACCCTGTGTCACTCATCCGGAAGGTGGCCTTCATCTCTTCCTTGAATGCCGCCACCTCCGCATCCTTGGTGCCGTGATCACCAAGTCGTCGACGAGACACCCACCGCCAGGCGTTGCCGCCTTTGCCCGCCGGTGAGATCGCAGCCTGCGTGTGCGCTCTGCTGGAACCCCATTTGCTTGAGGGTGGAGTCCAGCCTTAGCGCCCACGCCCTCGCGCTCGCCGCAAGCCATAGAGGGCCTTGCGCAGCGAGCACCTGCCCTCCTTGCCGGGATCGCAAATCCCGCGGCCGATGCACGAGACCTCCTCCTTCAAGTCGCCGTTAAGAAATGCCGACTTGACATCCATGTGATGAACACGCCACCTTCTGGGCAGCTAGCGCAGGAGGAGTCGCGACGGACTCCATCCGCGCGACGGGCGCGGCGCCATCGGTCGACTCCTCCGCCGCACGAAGCCTCGTGCCACCAAGCGAGCCTTGTGCTTGACGATGGCGCCGGCTTCATCCCGCTTCACCTGAACACCCACTTAAGGGTGATCGCGCGGTGACCGGCAGAAGATCCGCCAGCCCCACGCCCGGTTCGCTCGGCGGCGTCCATCTCTCGCTTCATCGCGACACGCCACGCCGCGTCTCCTCCGCCTCGCCGAAGGCGCGGCTCGCCGCCGTCGCATGCCAAGTGCGCTCCGCCGCAGCGCTGCCGCGCAATCCAGGACGGGTAGCTCGCCGAGGATGTTGTCCATGGTACGATAGCGCAGAGGCTCGCTGCGTCGTGGTAGGCGCCGACGCGTCCTCGCCGTGGGACAGCGAGTAGCGAACTCCACCATGCGCCTCATCGAGGACCGGCCGCGGGGCCGATTCGGTGGTGTGGCCGCGGTGCGGGAGAGTGGTGAGCCGGTGGTGAAGGGTGGGGCGAGCGGTGCCGGCGGTGGTGGAGCACTCGCCGAGCCGGTGGCGAGCAAGGTGTCGAGGTGGACGAGCTCGGTGAAGATGAGCCGCTAGCTCCCGCTCTCTCGGCGGACGTAGTCGACAACAAAGTCCCCGAGTCGAGGCCGAACCATCGTGCACCGCCTTGTCCCACGCCCGCCGCCGTCGAACACGCGTCACGAGATGCGACGCTACTGTGTGACAGGTCGAGGATGCGGTAGGCCTTCGAGCCCTCCGCGTGGCCGGCGAACACTCCCGAGTGCTCTCGCCGCCGAGCTTGCCGATGTGGCCAAGCTCCTTGGCGAACGTGAGGGAGCCAAGACCCGCAAGTGGGAGACCGCCGGCTTGCGCCATGCCAGCCTCGTGCGGCGCCCCGCCGCCGAGCGCCTTGGTAGGCGAGCGGTTGAGGATGTAGACGGCAGCCACCACCGCCTCTCCCGTAAGACACCGCATCCTCTCGCTGAGGAGGGCCCGAGCCATCCCCACAACCGCCTCGTTGCGCTGCTCGACGACGCCGCTCTGCTGCGGGCAGACGGCGCGGAGTAGTGGCGCCAATGCCTCATCATCGCAAAGATGACGCGACCAGCCGCCGGAATTCGCCGCCGTTGTTCAGGCGCAACACGCGCAGCTTGCGACCGCACTCGCCTCGCAGCAGCTGCGGCGCGCGATGGCGCCCGCAGCCTCTCCTTGCCGCCGAGGACCATCACCCACATGTAGCGGAGAGGTCGCCGACGAGCGGCAGGAAGTAGCGTCGTCCTCCCGGTGTGGCGGTGTCACCGCCACACAAGTCCCGTGCACGAGCTCGAGCCTCTCCTTGGCTCTAAACTCGCCCTTGGGAAAGGGAGTCGCCTCGCCGCCAACACGCAGACGCCGCAGAGCTGCTCCACATGATCAAGGCACGGCAGCCTCGCACCGCTTCGTGGCACCGAGCCGCCGTGGCCTCGGTGAAGGTGCCCAAAGCGCTGCGTGCCATCGCACGCCGTCGTCCCGACGAGCCGCGAGACGAGGGGTTGTGCCACCGCACGTGAAGAGTGTAGAGTCGATTTGCGCCTCGTTACCTTGGCAAGGAGGCGGCGTCGAAGATCCAAAATCGCAGCACCGTGCTCGATCTCGACACGCGAGCCGTTCTCATCCACCGCCCCAAGCCGATGATGGAGTTTCGCAGATCGGGGATGTAGTAGACGCCGTGAGCAGCCGGTGCTCGCCGCCTTGGCGATTTAAGACGAGCAGAGCCGACGCCTTGATCTCCACGGCGAGGCGTCGCCGAACTTGACGGTGCCTCGAACGCCGAGTCGAGCTCGAGAAGAACTCGCCGCCCGGTCATGTGGTGGGTGGCGCCGGTGTCGAGGCACCACCCGTCGGTCTTGTCATTGCCGGAATCGCCGCCGAGGAGGCGTGTGCTTTTGGCTCGTCAAGGTGGAGGAGAGCCACTGCGCCGGTGCCGCCGAGGTAGTTCGATGCTCGCATGAGCAATGAACAGACCGGCCGCTCCTCCTCCTCTCGCTTGCGCGGACGTGGGCCTCGCCGCGTCGTGGTCGCCGACACTCCTGGCCCAATGACCAAGCTTGCCGCAGCTTGTGGCAAGAGTCGCCTCGCGTCGCTTTTGCTTGCCGCGATCGCCGCCTGGCGCTTTTGCGCGGTTTGCCGCGCTTGCCACTCTTGCGGCGCTCTGTCGTGGAAGAAGGCTCCCTTCTTGTCACCTTGGCCGGCACCCACCGCTCCCGAGCGAGGAGGAGCTTCCGCCAATGGTGACGGTCCCGAGAGGCTCTGTGGCTCATCGATGTCGGCGACCTTGAGGCGACCCAACGCCTCCTCGATGGTCATCGTGGAAAGGTCCAGCAGAGACCCGATCGAGCGAGCCATCCGCTTGTACTTCTCGGGACGCAGCGGAAGAGCTTCTCACGCTCTCTCCTCGCTGTAGGTGTCGCCACCGAACCGCACCAACTGCAATGCAGTGTTGAGACGGAGAGCAAAGTCATCAACGCCTTCACCGCTTGAAGGCCGTGTTCTCCCACTCCGTGCGTAGTGCTCGCAGCAGTAGACTTGCGCGCGCCGCCGCCGATGCGTCCGCAGCGATGGCGTCCCAAGCCTCTTTGGCGATCCGCTTGTTGGTAGCGAATCGCATCTCGGGCGGGATCTGCGGCGATGAGAGCATCCAGCGCCGTCGATCTGGTCGTAGTCGACGCCGCCGTCACGGATCGCATCCCACATATGCCGCACTGAGCCTCACCTCATCACCGCACCCACTCGACGTAGTTGGTCTTGGTGAGGGTAGGCCACCCGCCGCCGGGCCGACGCCCTCGACGATACCGGTACTCGTGGTGACCACGGTGCCGAACCGGGAGAGAGCCGCATTGCTCGTGAGGGCCGCGCTCGTCGACCGACCCCGCCGCCGCCGCCGCATGCCTCCTCCAGAGCGCCACCGCCGTGTCGCCTCCTTCAGAGCGCCGCCGCGCGCCCGCTATGCCGCTGGCCGCCGCCGCGCGTGGCGCGGCGCGGCGCCCATTGCGCTGCGCCCTTGCGCGCCTCCTCTCAGCCAGTGAGGGTCGCGTTGCGCTGCTATCAACAGAGCCGGAGCCGCTGCGTTCGCCGCAGAGCCTTGACCTCTCTGCCGCCGCGCGCCGCATCTCGCCGCCGCCGCTTCCACCTCCGCTCGCCGCTGCTGCCCACCACCGCCGCCTTTGACGCCTTTTCCGCCGCAGCGTGTCTGCGCCGCTGCTGCTGCTGCTGCTGCGAAGCGAAGGCTCGGCCGCTCGACGCCGCATGCTCGAGGCGACCGAAGGCCGAGATCGCCTGCGGACATGGCGCGCTATCGGGGCTGTTGCGTGGAGAGATGGTCGCCGACGAGCCGCCGCCGCCTCCGGAGAGGAGTGAGCGGGACACCGAGCCTGCTGCCGCATCGGCCGGGCCGCTGCGAGGCCGAGAAGGAGATGAGCAGAGATGCTCGTGCTACAGGATACTAAGGCTCGATACCACTTGTTAGTCGCTGGACTCTTGCTCTTGGTGATAGCAAGATCCTTACTCTCATGGAGAGGATGACACTAGGAGATGGGACAAGTTTTCTTGTTTATTGCTCACACAATGCCATACCAACTCGAGGGGTTGGGGATACAAATTTATAGGCTGAGAACCACCAAGCATATGCTACGATGCTATCCTAGATGCTGTCCTAAAGCGGTCAATATGCTGTCCTAAAGCGATGTCTGTCCTAAAAGCGAGATGCTGTCCTAAAGCAGATGCTGTCCTAAAAGCAGATGCTGTCCTAAAGCAAAAGCAGATGCTGTCCTAAAAGCAGATGCTGTCCTAAAGCAGTCAAAAAAAACAAAAACTACCACAGCCCCACAAAGACCACAGTACAGAGACTTATCCATCATCCTCTTCTCATGCAGTATTTCATATTTCATTGCCTTCCTAGATATTCTGTCAGTGTTTGTGCAACTAACTAAATTTAGATTCTTAATCTTCTCTGGAATTCAACATTTCCAAATTGTGGCATTTGAAGTTCTTGCTCGTGATGTATTTGCCTTCACCCTAGTGAGATGCTCATTTTAGTAACACAAGGAACTGTAAAAGCTAAGCATTCAATGTTAAATGGGGGCATATCAGTATTGACTTAACATTTCAGAAATTCAGTTATGTTGTGATACTTTTACATTGCTCGTATAACCATTGCATATTCACAGTTAGTGTGGAACTAATTTTCTTTCGGCTGCTGTTTCAGAATCCTGGAGCATGCTTGTACATGCAGATGGATGAGCGGGTCACATATGATGGCTCACATCAACATACCCGGAGGCTCTGTCCTTGTGCCTGAAATGGACAAGAAAATTGGTATTCATAAGGGAGGTAATTTTCCCTGTAAAGTTCCATTAGGTTTTAGAGACTCATTTAATTGCCAAGATATCACCAAAATTGGTCTCACTCACATCAGTCACAATCACTTGCCAGGAACACAAGTGGAGATGATCTGCAACGAAATTGATGGTTCTCCGTGATGAACAACCTTTCTACTTGTTGGTTGTCTCAAAACGACACCACCATCCTGCACCGAGTTTTCAAACGGCGTCGTGGATGTGGAAAGGAACGAGTAACTGGGAATCTTCCCATGGCATTTGCTAGGATGTTACATATCCAATGAAAATGCATGCATCAGTAGAGCCATTTCTCTATGTACATGCCATTGAGTGCACGATCATGTTCTCCTCAAAATTTTATATTTGTGGTTCTTGTCCTGTGCAGGCTGTTTTTGCTTGCTTGTCTGCGTGCATCATTCATGTGCTGAGCAAACAGCTTCTCAAACAATTATATTCATACTATACTGTGCAATTTTCCATGCATGTTTAGGACAAAAGAAGAAGCCAAACAGAACTACAGATACATGATTTTTTTTTAAATCAATTGCACCATGACAGCATCTCTGCATCACAAACCTCCATGCTTTTTACCCTTCTCAAAAGGAGTAGTCAGGCTTGAAATCTCTCATCAACTTTGGCCTGTCCCTCCCTCTGTTATCATCTTTACTCTGAGCAGCGGTAGTAGCTGTGTCATCCTCCTCTGTTGCCTCCTCCTCCTGGCTCTCGCCAAAGGCAGGGTGTGTGAGTATGTTTACCAAGAGCTGTGTCCCTCTGAGGGCATTGGTGAGAGGCAGGTGACCCTCTGGTGTGTCGTCATTCAGCTCCCATATGAACTCATCAGGGAAGGCCCTGTAGTTGAACTGCTCCACTTCAGTGTCCAGCTTCTTCATCCAGCCAACCTTGATGAAGAAGCGGGTGAAGTCGCGCCGCGACTTCTCCCACAGCCGCCGCTGCACGCTGTACCCGAACTTGCCGCTGCTGTGCTCCCTCCAGAGCGTGTCAATGGCGTGGAGGTCCTCCGCGGAGATGAACTGGACCTCCGAGAAGAAAACATACCCTCGACGGCGTGCAGGCTCGCCGGCGAGGTCGATGAGGAGCGCACGGGTGGTCTCATCGGCCTGGCGGTAATCTCCCTCCGCAAGCTGGCGGCCTAGTAGGTCCAGGGAGGGGGGAGGGGGTGACGTTGTCGCGGCGGGTGTGACCGGAGTTGGAGCTGATGAGTTGGGAGTCGAGGCTGTGGTCACCGAGGAGTCGTTGGCGAAGAGCTTGAAGGAAATGCTGGCGCTGGCGCTGCTGTTGGTGGTGAGCTTGAGAATTACAGAAGGGGAGCTCTCATGGATGCTGGTGTTGAGGAAAGAATGGTGGTGGTGGTGAAGAAGAAAGGATTGGAGAGAAGCATTCGCCATGGCAGAAGAGCTACACCTGAGAGGATGGAAGAGGGGAGGAAAGGGAGGGAAACGATGATAAGGAAGTGGATGGGGTTCAGTGAGGGGATTGTGTGTACATGTGATGTGCTTGGCGATGGTGTGGAGGCTTGAGTGTGTGTTGCCTATGTGCCTTTGTGTTGTGAAAAATTCTGGTGGTGGTTTTGTAGGGGTGCATCTTGGAGAGAATACAGAGGAGTGCTGTGATTGGTGGATTGTGGGTGAGATGAGGATACTGGCTATCACAGCCCAGCAGAGGTGTTTACTGGGGAGGGAGGGTGAGGTGGGTATGCCGAGTCCATAGAACATCTTTAACATATCCTACTTCCTTCTGTTCTTTCAGAAAGAAAAAAGCTTCAGAATGAAACCATTGCTAGCCTCACATTCACCTTTCAGATCTTCCAGGAAATATGACTCAAACCATTGGTGTAGGTAGTCTACATGGGTTTTGCACGTAGAAGTAATTTACCCTATTGGTGCGGCTAGCTTCAACATGTCAGTTACTATATTGTAATGACCAAATTATTATATGGTGAGACCGTGACTCTTCTGCTAATAGAGTCTTAAGCTTTACCTGAACCTAACATGTCAATAATCTCTTCGAGAATTTTGAATAAAATGCCAGAAGTTAACTCAGTTCTCTCTGTGGCTGCATGAACTAAAAGACGGTACATAGTAAAGTTGGCAAATATCATGTGGAAACCATCCATTTCATGTAAACTTTCAAAATTTCTCAAAACAATATCATACGTACGGGAGATAATGTTACATAACCCTGTAAAATTTTATTTTCATATCTTCCAGCCGCGATTGAGTTTGATCTTGAAATTTACAGGTTATAGAATATCATCTTCCCAATTTTCACATGTTTTTATGGAGTTTACATAAAAAGGGTAGTTTCCACATGATATTTGCACAAAAAGGATTGATTTTTGGTCATATTTCAAAGTATTGTGGCTTTTGACTTTTGTCTGAAATGGCATTGTAGCAACTGTTAGTTTTTTTAAGGTATTCAATTAAAGAAAAATAAAAAAACACTATTATATCTCCACAGATAATGCAAAGAAAAAAGAAAAAAATCACGTTAAGAAGCCAATGCATTTCAAATGATTTTTGTCTTCTAAAAGCCAGAAGCTAAAAGTCATCGCCATTTGGAACGGGCCTTTTTCTACGAGAGCTTTTGATTTCCAATTCTTATTTTAGTCCTTTCTAAGGACCTATTTGAAACACAGGAATTTTACAGAAACATAATGCTTTTCTCATAAGTCCTACCAAACCCTCGTTCCAAACAAGACCTAAATTCTAAATGTTATTTTGCATTTTATCTAAGTTCCACTCGGGAACACTTCTGTTTCTTTAAAAAATCACGAGCTCATAAATTCTTCAAAAAAAAATCATCCAAACTTTTGGTTACCAACTTTTAAAAAAAGCATCTCTTTTGTAAACATACATTCATATGCAGGTTCTATTTGATTCATAAAAGTGAGCTATATATCATGTTGATGAGCACGAGTGACAGCCGAAAATTTGGTCACTTTTTTGTTCGACCTGGGTTTCTGGGTCTATGGACATGGTGTAAGCAAATGTGTATCTATCTAGAAATGGCCGAATTGGACGCTCTGGACGGCAGGGCCTGCTTGTCTGTCGTTTATCTTGGTAGGCCATCCTGTCTTGTGTTGTAACTCCTGATTCTTAAAACAATAACTATAATAAAAAACTTAGCTCAATGTTTTCGAGATACACTCTGTTGATTCACAAAATCGTAGTTGGATTATGACAGAAATAGTTTTTAGTCTACCATTTGCTATTTCAGGGTGCCCGGGATTATGTACCAAGTTCATCATGTAGATTTTGCAACTACCGGTATAAATCATCCAGAATTTGTATCTAATTTTCGCATTCCAAATAGAGCCTTGTGACCAAGCTCGTACATTGAGCCAGATTTCGTAGCATTTCGAGTCTCTCTGCTACCTCCGTATAAATGTTCTTGTAAGTTGACTTATATTTCGACGGCTTAGCGCATGCTGAATGCTGAACTCGCCATCAGATATGAATCTACTCGTTAGTTTGCACAAAAATTAGGATATTTTTTTGGGTCTTGAAACTCATTCCTTGCGACATTTTTTACGTCCAAATCGTGGGATTTTGAGAAGCTCCAATGTTATTGTGTGTGTGAGTGTGTGTTTTTTTGAAAACATCAATGTTATTGTGTTGGGCATGTGGATCACAGGGAATAGCCTTTCTTGCTCACGCGGCATGTGGGCCCACAACGCTTGTACTTTGCTGGTAGTAACCAGTGAAGTGAAAAGCCAGGGCTACATACACAGTAGAGGCCTTTCCCCTCTTTTTTTTTTTAAAAAAAATAACAGAAATGAACTTATCCTCCGCTCAAGAAAAACATAAGTCCTACAATAGACTACAAGACTTGTGAAACATCTGATATGAATCTTAATATAATCTTGTGTACATGCATGGCCCTAATAGCAATAGCTTGAAAAAAAAGACTAGAAACGTTTTTTCTTACTTTGGCGAGAGATTTCGATACTAGTTACAATGGGCTCCTCTATCAGTAGACCTACGTGCACTGTAGCCATGAAATATCTTATTGCTTCCCCTTTTCAGTTAAAGACCCACAAAAACCTTTTCAGTTTGCCCCTCGTGTCTCATTTTTGTTTACTGTGCCTCCAATATTCCATTCTAATGCGGGGGATTGGATCATATACACTCCCTTTAGTTAGAAAATTCAGGATTTACTCTCCTCATCTCAATGACACGTGGGGTCATCATAAGTCACTGACACGTGGGCCAGGAGGATAAATCCTGAATTTCCATCTAAATGGAGGGTATATGATCAATAAATCCTTCTAGTGCACAATAAGTGCTTTGCACATTTTTGCTCCTTGCTCGCTGACGCATTATATCAAACCGTAGGGCCATAGTCAACGAATTTTTTGTACGAGTATTCAATATTTTATTCAAAATTATAGAAATATATCCGTGGCAATATTTTTTTTACACAAATAGGCTCCAGTCGCCCAACAAGAGAATTAAGGTGTTGCAGTACAGCAACCCGGACACGTATATCGCTGTGCAAGACAAGCCGTCAACAAGTCCACCAGGATATGCGGTGTTGCAGAGGGCCTTGTTAGCATTTGGTGCTTGCATCAAGACATTCAGGCACATGCTGCCGGTGATCTCAGTTGACGGGACCTTTCTGACAGGCAAATGCAAGGGGTAGATACTGACCGCCAAAGGCGTTGACGGCAACAACCAAATATTGCCGTCGGCCATCGCATTCGTGGAAAGTGAGAATTATGAAAGCTGGTTGTGGTTTCTCAGGCATGTCAGGGTTAGAGTTGTCGGCACTCGTCCTAGTGTGTGCGTAATCAATGATCGCCACGCCGGAATTGTAAAGGCTATAAGAAAACTTCAGGAAGACTCTGAGGAGCCCTTTTCTTGGTCGGACATGAGGAACAGGTGGTGCATTCGTCACCTAGGAGCGAACTTTTCAAGTAGTTTCCGAAACAACCGTTGATAAAGCTATTCAAGAGGATGGCTATGCAGAACAACGGAGAAATTTTGATGCTTTGTGGATGTTGTTGGATGAGCACAGCAGGAAGCACGTCGACAAGAGGAGCAAGGGCCGGTCATTTTTAGGGTGGCACAACCGCAATGCTTGCCAGCACTCGATGAGCCTAACCCTGCTGATCTAAGGAGGAGCTCACAAAACATCAAGTGCTTCTCGCAGTGGATCGAGGGAGAATCATTGGAGAAATGGTCGCTGTTGCACGACACGGACGGCACAAGGTTTGGCATAATGATGACTAACCTTGCCGAGGTGTACAATTGGGTTCTCAGGGGCCTCCATTCTTAGCCCCTTGTCGCCATCGTGGAAGGTATTCTTCATAGCATAATCGGCTACTTCAGGGAGAGGCACGCAAATGCCGCACTTCATGCGGCCAATCCCCGAGCCCTGTATTCATCGAAAATTACGGCATACATGGAAACGAAGGCACAGAAGGGTCAATTGCACACAGTGCAGGTCATGGGCAACAGGAAGCATCGTTTCGACGTGGTACTCCATGATAGAGCCGGATTTGGGACGGCTCGTTTCTTTGTTACCCATGAGGTATACCTTAGAGATCATGCAAACGAACCTAGCTGCATGTGCAACAAGCTAAAGCTATTACACAAGCCATACTCTCATGTCCTTGCTGCATGCGGGACCGTGGGTGTGGATCCTTCAAACTTCATGTCGGAGTACTTCTTTATGGAGAGGGTACTGCATGCTTGGTGTGGGGAGCTTCGGGGGTTCAGGGTTGTCAAAAACTTCGCCATCTTGGACATTGCAGCGAGGACCTAGATTCCAGATGTTAACATGCTGAAGGGTGGGAAGAGTCGGCGACAGAGCCTACGTATTAGAAATGATATGGACAAATCGTAAGTCGGAGCATCTGTGCACATTACGAGCGATGCGGTCAGGAGGGGCACACAGCTAGACGATGCAATGCATGTGCTGATCAGTAGGCAGAGCGTTATGGCGGGTACTACTAGTTGTTGGAGACTACAAATAAATTTACATTGTAAACTGTGTTTGTTTAGTACGCACCTACGACGTGCGGAATGTCGTAGTAAATGTATCGTATATTTCATGTACCATTTGTACAACTGCTATGTTACATCCCCTTTTCTATAATGTAGTTGGTGTTGTGCTGGTAGCGTAGTATTGCTTTGTTTATTTACTTACTAGTTCTATTTACTGTTAGTTTACATGCGATATTTTTGGTTCCCTATAAGTGCTAACTTGAACTCTTTTTGCAGGTATGGCTCGTGATGGTCGTGACTCCGACTGGCGGTATCCCCTATTAGACGAGCATGTCGACCGCATGCATCGCGCTTCCCGTCGTGTGCCGCCTGTGAGGAGCACGAACGAGCCAGCTGAGCTGGGAGTGGTCCGGACACGCACACCTCGCGTGGCCTAGAGACTTGACCTCCGTTGGACAGTCAGGTTTGCACTCCCCCAGCTTTTTAGTGTTGCTGTAAGAACATTCCGTGCTGACCTTCACTTTGTTTGTAGGCTGCGGGATGCCGGGCTACTCCCTCTTGCCCGGATGGTGCAGGCCACGGACGAGGATGGACCCGCCATGGCCACGGGCAGGGACGACGTCGTGGAGCGATCACGACGCTTCCCGTTCGACCATTCCTTGCTAACGACTTTGGTGGACTGTTGGCGGCCTGAGATGCACATTTTCCACCTCCCGTTCGGGGAGATGACGCCTACCCTACAGGATGTGTCCCTGCTGCTTGGAAGTGACAGCAGGACCAGCTTTCCGCAGTGAGAAGACCGAACGTACCAGCTTTTCTCAGTGACATGACATGACGACGCAGCTTTTCACAATGACATGACTGAACGTGCTAGCTTTGCGCAGTGAGAAGACCGAACGCGCTAGCTTTCCTCAGTGACATGACATGACGACACAACTTTTCACAGTGACATGACAGCACGGCACAACTTTTTGCAACAAGGAGACCGAATGTGCCAGCTTTCCTCAGTGAGATGGCATGACGACGCAGCTTTCCACAGTGACATGACAGCATGACCCAGCTTTGCACAGTGACAAGACCGAACACGCCAACTTTGCACAGCGACATGATCGCACGTGCCAGCTTTCCGCAGTGACAAGACCTCACGGCCCAGCTTTACCAGTTTTGCACACTATAAAATGAGGTACACAGGATTTCTCAGAGAATACTGTGCAACCAAACCCCGCACTACACCACGCTTCCTTCACCACACCGGGATGGACAAAAGGCAGAAAAAACAATGGGACAAGATGATGAAGCAATGGGAGAAGACCTGCGACCTAGCACAGTCAGCTGTAGCCCGTGATGAGAAAATAAGGGCTATTGTGGCCCAGGCAGAACAAGCCCATGGCAACAACCTCATCCTGAATGTTCCTACCGAGCATTCGCCGCAACTCCAACCCGAGGGGGAGACACCCCCTTTGTTGGTGCGGGGACACGTGCAAGTTCTTCATGTCTAAGCACCGCATCAGCCTAGGTATGCATTACTGGGGTTGCGCAAACACTCTAGTGACTACCCTGATCACCGTCTAGACACCACAACCTATCGGCAGACGGTAAGGACCACGTGCAACATTTTCCCCTACCTTTTCTCCTTCATAGCATACACTAACAATCTCTCCCATGTATTTACAGTCCCCGAAACCCCTATGTGCCTACTGCAAATGGATTGATGTTGAGATTCACCCTGGGGACCAATGGGCACTCGAATTCAAGGAGTGGAATATCGCAAGGTCATCGGAGATGTGAGAGGAGGAGCGCCGCAAGAACGAGCAAACCCTGCGTATACAACGTGAGACGAAAACTCATCTCGAAGCGTGCACGTGTAGGGAGCGGGAGGCTCGCGAGAGGGAGTGCGAGAGAAAGAGGGAAATGGCGACTAAGGCAAAAAAGGCCACTGAGGAATTCAACGCCGAGCTGGCAAGGAAGGGAAAATGGCCCTGGTCCACACAGTAGGTCGCACGAGTAGTTGGGTGGGTTAGTCACACATGATGCTATATGTTATGCATGTAATCAAAAGTATGCGACATGTTACTCTCAACTGTATTATGAAGTTTATTTAAATTTAGACATGCTTATTGATAGGAACGGGGTCCCGATCTTCCAACAGGTTCTGGATATGTTCGATTTGGTGGAGGCGCGACACAAATCGATCCGGCTTTCGAACAACATATTCCGAACCCCGCAATCGCAGCACTACGTCTCCTCAGGTTATCAACCGTGCGCAGCCCGGTTGACCTCGCCAAGAAGACTAATCCTCGCCTGCGAATCAAAGAACATAAGCAAGAACAAGGAAGAACACAACTGAATTGCAGATGCATTGATTTAGCATTCGAAAGTTGAGGTCTCACAAACCGATGAACGGCGAAACTGTTCAAAGACAGATTAATCTAAGCAAAATCCAAACCCTAATGGTGGGGGTGGCGGCTGGATATAGAGGAGTTAGGGGCATGTAAAACCCCTGGACGCGCCCTAATGGGCTCCAACACGATACAAAGCCGAACGGCCCAAAAGACTGTGGCGCAGCACCCTGACAGATTCTGAACGCCCACTTGTTTCGACGATTCCTGATGACTCGGAAGAAATTTTGACATGGGACTAGAGCCATTGGAAAGGTCGTCTTCTCATCTTTCCATACATATGTAGAACGTCCAAAACGGAGCCCGGATGCGATCTGGGCGTCCGTTTTAGTGCGGCCTGGTCCTGGACTCCGAATTGGATTCGAAGTCGGCTTGAGTTGGGCCTCTAACATGATTCGACCGCCCTTGCTGGACTTGTGCGCCTCGTAGCCCTTCTCCAAGTACTTCCAGGTCCTCTCCATGGTTCCTAATCATAATTAAATCATTAGGTAGCAATCGATTCTCAAATGAACAAAAAGAAGTACTTAGGAACGAGCTCACCTGTAAATTCAATTATCGGGCGCGAGCTCTAGTGATTGGTCCTTGAATGTCAAGTCGAGGAGTGTTGTGTGTATTCGAAGAAGTGATGTCCTCATCACTTATTATCTCGTCTTTTTGCATTCAATGATTCACATAGCTAGTTATCTAACAATATTAATATACCGGTTTTCTCCGCACACGAATTCTCAGTAACATCAAAATATCACTTACCATCGTATGGACCGATCGTTCTAAGGTCAATCATTCCTAAAAAATTTCCCAAAATTTGTTACGCACCTACAACATACAATGAACATAAACTTTTATTATAACTCCAGCAGATTATTTTCAAGTTAAAAACTATAAAATTAACAAAAAATTACAGAATTCACGGGGAACTGAGTGCAATCGCCCACCCATTGGGCGACTACACATGAAATCGCACAATGGGGAGCGACTGGACCTCTATCGCCCTCCTCCCCCCGGTTGGGCGATTTGCTGCAATCGCTCCCCATTGGGCGACTGGAGCCTATTTATGTAAAAAATATTACCATGGGTATATTTCTGTAATTTCGAATAAAAAATAGATTATTCGTACAAAAAATTCGTCATAGTGGGGCACTGGGGCTTGTTGGGCAGTGGCCCAACCTGTCACAATGAAGTACCATAGTAGAGCTATAAAAAAGCTTGAGACTCATAAGCTGCTCGAGTTTGGCTCGCTCTAGGCTTGATCTCTAAACAAACCGAGCTTGAGCTTGATCCTGAACTCGCGAGGCTCAACGAGCCGAGCTCGAATAGTTCATTAGGGTTCGATTCGAGCTTGAATATTGATGCATATTAACTCTTACTAAGATTACTCGAGCCAATCTTGAGCTTTTCTATTATTGAAAATCAGTTCATGTTGAATTATTTTTTACTATTATCAAGCTTACTCTAGCTGAGTTCAAATTTTTCTTATTATTGAAAATTTGTGTATGTTCAATTGGTTTTAATTGTTATCAAGCTTATTCGAGTCGAACTCGAACCTATGTACACCCAACTCAGGCACGCTCAAGCTTGGGAGGCCAGGGTTGCTCAAACTCGACTCGTTTACAGCCCTACACTGGAGGAAAGGAAGAGGAGGTAATTAACACTATTTCATCCCAACTTAAAGGTCTAGGCAAGCCGGATTAAGGGGTTGCTTCAACCATCTTAAAAGCCACGCCTTCTGGTTTCAGTTGTTGACTACAAATGCGCTGCAGTAGCTGTTAGTTTTTCAGAGTCAAAAATAAAAATCATAAAAAAGAGAAAAACTGAAAAAACGGTTATATCGTCACGGACAATACAAAAGACTAAAAGGAAAAAAGAAAAATAAAAAAGCCAAAAAACTAAAAAAGCTGAAATTAAGAAGCTGATGCGTTGTAAGTGCCTAGAAGCGAGAAGCCTAATGGTGGATTCTTTTGGGATGTGTCTTGTCGCTTATGACTTTTGAATTCTGGTTGATCGCAGGAGATAGTAGGAAGAGAGAAACAGTCACATGCGATTTTGGCTGATATAACTGAGCTCAGTATAGTATCTACTACAATGACTTGTAAATCCTTCCTTAAAAAGACATATTATTTAAAATCTAGTTATTGTAGTTAAGCGAAAAGCTATAAGTCACAAACAATTTTGAACCTAGCATTCCATTTGGAGGAGGGCCTAAATGTCAGCGCTACCTCTAGTTGTTCCTGGCTCTGCCAACTGTCAAAAGCATATTGGCACCATGCGTGTATAGACGCATAATCCCTATATTATAACAGGAGGGGGGACTTCGGCCTCCCAACGTGCAACATCAATGTTTTTTCAAAAAGGCCACTGGAATTTTCAAAATAGCGTAAAGGTCCTCGATATTTACAAAAGTCCCTACCACGTTAGCAAATTCGCAAAAAGTCCCTCTATTTTCCAAAAATTACGTATGGACCCCTAGATTTTCAGGAAGGCCCTCCTTTTGCTTGATAAAGCCCACAGTTTTCCTGAAATAGTGTAAATGTCCTCGATTTCCCTATATTATAAGTGGGGGAACTCCGTCCTCCCCGTGCCACGTCAGTGTTTTTCAGAAAGGCCCCTGAGATTTCCAAAATAGCGTAAAGGTCCTTGGTATTTACAAAAAGGCCCTTCCACGTCAGCAAATTCACAAAAAGGCCCTCTATTTTCTAGAATATATATGATGGGCATAGGTTGGTGTGAGCACTGGGATTCTATGCTAGCATGGGCTGCCTCTTGCCCTTGCCGCCTGATGCCGGCTTGTACTGTCGGTCTTCCATGACTCCATCCAAACATGTACAAACACAGGAATAGGATTCCTCCGCATGCCATGCTTCACTCTTGCCATGTGGTTTTACCTGCCATGCTTCTCACTATTGTTGAGTTAGTTATTGACTTCCCATGCTCCTGTCGGTGCATACACCTTTCGTGAAGCAAGTAAAGAGTAAGACTATGTCGTAGCAGCCCATGGTGATGATGAGCATTTGATTTTACTTATGCTTTGCTGTCAATATTTGAGTTTAATTTTGTGTCATTTGAATCTTTCAAATTTGTTGTCTATAGCTAGTGGTCTGACCGACCTCTGGGTGGTGGTCTGACCGGTGTGTGGTAGTACCAGTCTGTAGTTGGTTGTATTTTTTCGAGAAAGGTTAGCATTGCGTTGTGCGATGGTTTTGAGAGCGGTCTGACTGGCCTTGGGTTGGCTGTCAAACCAGCCAGCAATGTAACTGGCTTATGGTCTGTATGACTAGTATGGCAACAAAGATGGTGAAAGGTGCATTCCAAAAGTTTTCCCTAGTATTCATCAATCTTCACTTCAATAGCTATAATAAGCTATGAAGATCAAAGATAAAACACAACATAAAAAATCCAAGCGAAAACTGAGCAAAATGACCCTTAACATGCTCGGAGGTTAGACCAGATGAATAGGACCCGATCAGATTGGTGAACAGTAGCCGATCAGACATCTATAGGAAAATCAACACAGGAATAGTAAAACAACACTATTTCAAAACCAAAAATCCATAAACTTTTTATCCATAGATCCAAATAACATGAAACTTAGCATGCACATTCTCTAGGATGTCACGAACATATTCCAGCCAACAATCAAGAAAATTGTTATCAAATTGTGACCTTTTTCAATTTGAAAGAATGTTGCACCAAAATCGAGAAAAAACAAAAAACAGTGAATATGACTTGCTCGTGAGTGAATGATAGCTAATATTGCTCTAGATGAGTTCCAACGTATCACAACAAGTAGGAACACCAAAGAAATCGAGCCAAAAGTAACATGATTAAGAAATAACTTGAGATGGACAAATCTAAGCAAAAAGGATAACTTCAAGAACTTCCCAAACCTAATGTCTATATGGATGAAGATTGATTTCTATGGAACTTCTCCACCACTAACTCATTCTTGGTATTCAGCAAGATCAAGAAAGGGAGATAGAACATCAAACTAACCAAATTAAGAGCAAATCAACTAAAATAAAAGGGATCAATGGTAGATAAACAAAGTTGATATATTGCTATTTGACGATGAATATTTTATAGCCAATCCATCTGGAGGACAAGAGAGCACACAAACACTTATACTTCTCAAACCCTAACCCTAGAACACTCGGTTTCAATGAGTAAGGTTGGATGATTAACTAGCAAGTCTCCATCTTAACTTGTTGAATAGATAGACAACTAGCACCTACCTAAACATAGTGGATTCTATCCACTTTGGACAAATGGGGGAATCCATTAACCTCACACAGTACGGATTTTACTCACGCACTGCACTTATATACACTTTTCAAAGCACATAAAGCACAAATCCAGTAAGCCCTTAGTCTTGATCCAATTTAATCTTCTCAACTTCTCCTTAACCTAAACCGCTCTCCCAAGCACCGCTCAAGCATTGCAGTTTTGATCAAAGATAGTTTCTGGTATTTTGTTTAACTTACCAAAATACGCTTTCTTAACATGGTCTTCATCTTCTATTGTAAGCAATCGTCACACTTGTTATGTGTAGATACACCACTGGGTTGCCACACATCGGTAAGTCTCTCTCATTCGATTCCATCAGACCATGCCTCACTTAGACTGACCAAGCCACATGGTGCAACCTGTTGCTCAAACTTATCCTCAATATTTCTCACCTTTCTTGTGCCATACTTGAGCTTAGCCATCTCACCCAGCATCCTTTATCGTTTTGGTCCTTGGATCCTCCATGAGTATAGCCTTGATCCTTACCATTGACCATGATTGATTCCAAGCAATTCTGCACATTCAAAGACAAAGAAATCATTTTAGGGCATAAATTCTTCACAGCTTGACCCACGTTAGCTATAACATGGCTCATGCAAACATATGCACTAACCTAGGTCAACCAAACTCACCGCGAGCCTCAATCTCCCAAAATTCCAAAATTTGTTGAACTAGAACACCTCGGCTGGTGTAACATCCCGAAAATTTGAGTTTAAAAATTTTAAATCTTTTGAATTATTTTGCAATGAATTTTATTTGAATTTGGAGTTTATAGGTTTTTCCTGAAAAATTTTGATGAAGGTCCCAAAAAGTTAAAGAAGAAGCAAACATGTTTAAAAACTAGAGAGTTAGAATCTAAAATAAGAATCTGTAAAGATGATCCAGTATAAAGAGGGAGAAACTTGAATTAGGATATAGAATATCTTTTTTTAGTGATAATAGCATAAATAGCAACAAGAGTAAATGAATAAGGACAAACGTAAATATGCATATACAAATTGTGCAAGGAGTGTAGCAGTATATGAAATTATATGGATATATATACACCAATAACCTAAATAATAATAATAATAGACCCTCTCATTCAATAGCTAAAAATTTAAAGCCTAAATTCTAAATGTCATGCGAAAATCAGTAATCATAAATATGAAACAAAAATTTAAATTAAATCTGAAATTTCAAAACTAAGCCCAAACATTTATCTCCTCTTTTTCCTCTACCATTTCTTTTCCCATATTCTCATTTACACGTGGGCCGCACCTTCCCTTTTTCCCACTCCATTTCTCCTTTTACCTCCTGTGCGTGGGCCCTCTCTTTTTTCTCGCCGCTACCGCTTCTTCTCCCCTCTCGTTCTTCTCTCGCTCTCCCGCCGCCTCGCATTTCTCCTCCGCGCGCCCGGCCCTCCTCCTCTCTCCTCTCTGCCTTGACCACGCCGCGAGACGCCCACCGTGAGGCGGGGCCTCGAATCCCGCCGCCGCCACACCCGCGACCGGCTTCCCTGGAATCCCGCCTCCGACCGCGCTGGACCACCCCCCCCTCCGGCTCCTCCGCTCTGCTTCGGCAAAGCCGTGCGGCGCGGCCAGCGCACGCCAGCCACCGCACGACACTGACACTCGCCACAGCGCGAATCACGGCCACGCGATCCCCGCCGGCCTTCGTCATCTTGTGCCCAACCCCGCCGCCCAGACGTGACCGCCCGGGCGAGTTCCCGATGCCGACCCCGTTCGCCCGCCTTTAAGACCCGCCGCAGGCCCCGCGGGACTCCTCAAGCTCCCTGCTCCCTCCAACCGAGCTAATCGAGTTTTCGCGCAACGAGGCACCGCCACAGCCATGTTTCCCAATGCCGGCCGCCGCCGCCATACCCACCGCCGCCGCCTCCTCGGACAGCCTCTCTTCGATTCCTCGCTTGGGAAGTGTCTCCTCACCGCCCGGAACTCCCTCCAACCGTCGGCTGAGCCTCCCGTCGCCGGAGCTTCTCCCTCCACGGCAACCTCCCCGCGCCACCACCAGCTACCGCCGCCGACCCATCTCCGGCGTTCCCCGGCCTCCACCGACCCTGCCATCGGGTTCTCGAGGTTCCTTCATTCCGTTTTCCCGCCGCTGGCAATCCTCAAGCCGCCCTTCGCGGCGACGCTTGCCGCCAAGCGCCGCCGAGCCCCTCTCGCTCTTCCTCTGCTTGGCCACAACAGTTCCTCATCTGTTCTATTTTGATCCCACCCCTACATCAGTACATCACCAAGGGGGTGCGGCTCAGTTGGTTACCGATGCTTGTGGCTTACCACTTTCACCGTAAGGTCCCAGGTTCGACTCCCCTCATTGCATCTTTTTCCTTTTCTTGCTATTCCATTTTCTTAAGCCATTTTCAAGGGAACATAATTAGGAAAAATTAAGGTAAAAATATATATAAAAAAAATTAGTCCATGAAAGCCAACAAATCTTATTAGAATGTGAATGAAATTGTTTAAGATTTAATATTGGTTAGCTACCATATATGCATAATTAATATGTCCTTATTAATTATCTTAATCTGAATATTAAGTGAAGGCAATAATAACAGAGGGATCTAAAATTAATAAACACCCAATCAAAAAGACATTCAAGTAAAAGTTAGGGGAAAAAATAAAATTTGATACCATATTGACTACAAAAATAAGGATTTAAATTAAAGATTATCCAACTATACAATATGCCCTAACATTTGGTATGCCATCTTAAATAAACCTTAGAGGTAGATTTTGCTAAATAGCAAATGTTAAAATATAACCTAACTTATGGAACTTCCTTGATAAATACAAAAATACTAAAAGGGATTATTCGTATCCTACCATCGGTCTTGCCTCAAATGACCCAAGTCACTCTTTAACTCAAAGTAAAACTAAATGGAGTTTATTCGGATTTATTTGGATCTCTTGAGTTATTTGCTTTCATTTGGATTCAGTCGTTTATCGCGTAATTAGAAATTGGAAGTCGTGAAGATTCAGTGGATCCAAGCTTGCAGTGAAGATAGAGACCGGAAGCTCAAGAGGAAGCATTGTGTGAGCTCAAGACCGCGGTAAACCGCGCCAGGCGAGTCAATACTTTGATCATGTTGATCCTATGTTTTTGCAAATTACTTTGTTTTAAATTATCAAATTGCATGCTGTTAATTTATATGCAAATACATGCTTATTTTAATATTCTAGTTATGTGCCAATTGTTTACCTTGAATAATATTACTCCTCCTTGGAATATTTGAATATGTGAACTTTGTCGCCCTAGTAAATATATAATAGTAACATTTCGCGAATAAGTCTCTAAATATATGCCATGCTTAGTATTGTCTAGGTATTCATGGGCGTGAAAGCGCCCAAGCATCACTTTTACTCATGAGAAATTGATTCGGGCAGTCATGGTGGGAATGACTGATATATGTTGGTATGATTACTTTATGTTCCCAAAACCCCAACATGCTTAAATATCCGGCGGACTAGTTCGAGTGTGTGAATATGTGGTGCAGTGGAAGCACAAAGTGTGTTATTGGTAGACCGCCTGATAACCCTAAGGACCGAATCTTGTCATGTCACCGTGTAAAACAAGACAACCACAAGTCCAGTAAAGTACAACTTGGCTAAGTAGATTTATCGAAAACTCGACTCATCTCACTAATAGGGGGAAAGAAGTAATTATGCAGGGGCAAGGGAAGGCCTAAAGGGACACCGAGTGGAGGGTGAAGTTTTCCAGCTGTCCTAACGTTGCGGGAAGTGGAGCCCGGCTGCGTTAGTGGCTGTGGAAAATATCCCGTGCAACATATGGGACCCACCGCAAGTGGGCAGTCTCCCATAGGGGTGAGATGAGAAAAGGGACTCGATAATTTGAAAAGTCACTGTGATGGTCCGCTCAACCACACGTCTAAGGAATCGTGTGGGGCAACGAGTTGATTGTCTCTTGTGGTGAAAGTGTACAAACTCTGCAGAGTCAAAACTATTCGAATAGCCGTGCCCACGGTCAAGGGCAGACATGGGAACTTAACTAGATATAGTTCTATTTAAAAATGTTTGAAAAATTGGAATGGAAAAGTGGAAGGGCAGAGGAAAGCCCAGATTTGAGTTGTCCTGGGTGACGTCCCAGTGGTTCCTGGGTGTCGTCCCAGTGGTAAGTTAAGCGGCTATAACGCTGAAAAATGTCATACGGTGTGATGCCGTATGTATGGAGAAATTATGGTGATATTAGGCATATGGTGTGATGCCATATGTATGGAAATTCATGTTAATATTCCTTGAACATTATGTTTTTGCTCAAAACTGCTAGGTTTCAGGAAATTTTATGTATTATATTTCAAATAGTGGCATTTCTATTCTTACAAAATAAAATATGGGTGGAATAAACAGGGTCGCGAGTAAAAGAGAGGAATGTTTGTAGAGTACATGTAAAGGCATTGGTGGATTCATGTCGATCTTGAATAGGAAATGATAGTGTGGGTTCTGGAGGAAATAAATTGGTGAAGTCTAGCTAAATGATAGGCTAGATAGAGGATTTAAATGATTTTTTGGAGATTTAGGAATTTCACAGATAAATATTGGATTATGACACTGATAAATAAATTCTTGGGAGATGTCAATATTAGAATTAATAGATTCAGTTACTAGATGAATCAAATGAATTTTTGAGGATTTGGTGGAATAATACAAGTATTGGATTATAATTCTTAATTAATGATATTCTTGAGGGATATATAATAGTGATTGTTAATCCTTGGGAGATGTTGTCAATATAGGGAATTAATAGGAGTTGATCAATTACTAGAGGGACGAATTGAATTTATGAGAAGATTGGAGGATGCATAACAATTAATGGATTATAATCTTGGTAAATTGAATTTTCGGTGGAGGTATATTTGAGGATTAGCTAGTGATAGATAGAAGAAAATGAGATGAATTAGGAACTGGAACCAATGTCAAAAGAATTGAATACAAGTGATATCGGTGGATTGATAGTAATTATGTTAGAGAATTATTAGAGTTCAGAGGTAAGGGGATGATGAATAGTAATTCAAAATACAAAGTATGATCGGTGGATTAAATAAATGACGATACTTGCCGTTTGGAGAGTTAGACAGCAGTCAATAAATAGAGTGCATTTTCAGTGGATTAAGTCGATGTTGGTAAGTGTAGTGTGGAGTTAGGTAGTAATAATAAAACTTTGATTAAATAAGAATAATAATGCTGCTAAAAGCAAATTTTGGCAAATAAAATAACCCGAGCCTTTCCTTTGTTATGCCATGCATACTATTTATTTGCATTCTGTGTATTGGCTCGCGGAGCACGGGGTCGGAGTGCTCACGCTCGCTTTTGCGGCAAAATTTAGAATCAGGAGTCAAATCGCCTCGCCTCAGCAACAAGAGTGGACAAGTCGGCGATAAGATGAAGATGAAGATGTCAAGGGTTAGGTCGCGAACCTCCGCTTGATCGCTCGTGGGCATGTCCTCAAGGTCCCATCTGTGTGCTTCGTTTTTCATTCTGCAATTTATTGATTTCGCCTAATCGGCCCATGAGTAAGTTTATTATTTTAATTACGTTTCCGCATGATATGTACTTTGATATTCAGAACTGTAACTGTGTGCACTATCTACTGATCCAGGGAATAGTGCAATTAAACACAGAGGAATCCGGATGTTAATATCTGGGTCCCTACAGCTGGTCAAACCTCCTACCCTGGCCAGTCTGATCACTAGTATTGGGCGGTATGACTAGCCACCCTACAAATTGTCTAGAAAATCTAACAAAATTGCTAATATAAATTTCCACACTTCTCAAATGGCAATGGTTCATTACAATGTAATTCTGGACCTTCTCACATGGTACTTCAATATCCCTCTTGATGAAACCATTGGCAATTTCTCACAAATGCAAATAGGAGGTCGTTTTTTACAGTATATAGAAATTTGCAAATAAAATCTTAAAATGATCATGAAAAGCAAAGCAAAGACTAAAAATGATCATACAAGGCAGAAATGGAGTGAAGCTATTAAAAATAGCAAGCTTTCTATCAAAAGCTTCAAAACCACCAAAATCTTGAGAAATATCACTTTAGGTCTACAAGAAACAACAATTGTTCTATTTGACCTTGGTCATGATGAGAAGAGATCAAAAGATCAAGATAATCACAACAAAAATATAAAGCTCCAACTTAGTAAGATTTTGCACAAAACTTTGAATCATACTCTAGATATGCATTTTTACTAATCTTTCTCCCCCTTTGACAGTGGAGTCATCAAGATGTGTGGAAGAAGATAGAGTATGAATGAAATGTAGTATATGTGTTTTATTTATTTTTAGCATAAGGAGCTATAAAAATTATCTGAAGTGACTCTACAAGTTTGCACTAATCCATATTATGTGAATGAGCCATCTAGATCATGGTAAATCATATATAGAAAAGCTAAAGCCAAATAGGTAATAATCTAAAAATAAATAGATTTTTAGCATATCAACTTGCTCAAGATCATAGTTTAGTCAAATATAACTAAAAATATGTCAAGACATGCCAATAAACTAAATGGAACCAAGAATCTATAATTGAGTATATTTAGAGTGCTACAAGTTCAATGTTAAATTATTTTATTTAAGCACTTGGAATTGAGCATAATTAGTACAATTGCAATTTTGTTTGCTTTCTTAGTGATGTAGTAGATCTTAAGCCTTACTACGACCATCTCAAGCAAGAAGCTTAAAAGAGTAGTCTTGGTTATCCAAAACTCTCCCTGAGTTAATGCCTAGTGTAATGGTAAGTCATCTGATGAGAAAGAATTGGTGAGATTAGTTTTTCTGCATAAAAAGAGATCATTTTCGGTTTTCATTTTTAGTTCAAGAACAATGAGCTGCTTCTTAGTCTATAAGCTATACCTGACCTAAACCATAAAAGCCTATGAGAAGTAAACTCATGCTACAATAAAGAACTAGTATAGTTTAATCTAAAGCTCAATTTAGGGTCAAGACTTAACTTAGCTTATTTAACATGGCACGAATCATAAGAGGATCATTTGAGCAAAACTAGTCACAAGATCCAATAAGACCTGATTAAGTTCAAGTTTCTCACATTTAATAAAGCTAGTATGGTAAGAGCTAAGCTACATCTAGAAAGGCATGATAAATCTAGCAAACTGGTACAAGGCATAGCAAGATGTAAAAGCAAGATATCATGTCACACAAAGATAATAGTCAAAACTCTATGTAATTATATTACAATACAAGTTGCTAAAATAAAATATGCAATATGATACAACGGATGTAAAAGAGTGAAATTCCCCTGCAAAACAGGCTAAAAGAACTAATAACTCCCAACTCCCTCGTAAAGAAGCAAATCGAGAAGAATCAGGAATCTTAGTAAAAATATCTGTAACATATTGCTCTAACTCTATAAAGTGAAGTACAACATCACCCTTCTCTACATGGTCTCTAAGAAAATGATATCTAATATCAATGTGTTTTGTCCTAGAGTGTTACAATGGGTTTTTGGCAATATTTACAGCTCTAGTGTTGTCACAGAAGAGAGGACCACTATCTATGGCCAATCTATAGCTTTGTAGAGTAGATAAAATCTAGAGAACCTAAGAGCAACTACTAGCAGCAGCTACATACTCCGCCTTAGAAGTAGATTGTACAATAGAGAACTGCTTCCTAGATGACCAAGAAATAAGAGATGTGTCTAGGATATAATAAGTGTCAGAAGTACTCTTTCTATCTATCTTACACCTCATAAAATTAGCATTAGAAACAATATGAACAGAGGGTGCAGAATAAGAAAAATACCATAGTCCAAAGTCAAGAGTGTCCTGAAAGTAGATATGAGGCATGAGGGAAAGTCTAAAATTGAGTGCATAGACACACCACAAACTATATGTCTGACCTCAAAGCTATGATGTAGAGGAGGGAGCCGATCATATTGTGGTACTCCTTTTGGTCCACAAGCTATCCATCCTCATTAGGATCCAACACGGTAGAGATAGCAATTGGAGTAGACATAGGCTTGCTGCTTTCCTTACCGAAGCACCAAAAAAGATTCTTGTGTACTTGTTTTGATGAATGAATATCCCTTTCTTCAGTTGCTTGACTAAAAGACCAAGGAAGAAAGTCAGCTCGTCCATCATACTCATCTCGAATTCCCTGCTCATAGAATCTAAAATCTGGACACCAAAGCATGAGAGGAACCATCGAATATAATATTATTCATATAAATCTGAACAAGTAAGAAGTCACTACATGCCTGAAAGTGAATAAGGTTTTACTTACCATCCCTATTTTGAAATCATTTTTAAGAAAAATACTTTTAAGCCTACCTTACCAAGCATTGGGGGTTTTCTTCAATCCATACAAGACTTTGGAGAGCTTAAAAACTTGGTTTGGGAACTTGGGATTTTCAACACTAGGATGTTGTTTTATATAGACCTCTTCTTTTATGAAACCATTTAGAAAAAAACACTTTTGACATGCATTTAAAAAAATTTAAAATTCATGGACACCGCGAATGCTAGTAAAATACGAATGACTTTTAATTTAGTTACAGATGCAAAGGTCTCTTCAAAGTCTAAGATCTCTACCTGAGAAAAACCTTGAGCTACAAGCCTGTCTTGTTGCGAACTACCAACCCATCTTCACTTTGCTTATTTTTGAAAATTGATTTTGTTCCAATTACATTATGATTAGGATGAGGTTGAACTAAGGTCTAGACTTAGTTTCTTTTAAAGTTTTGAAGCTCTTCATGCATGGCATTGACCCTAGAGTAATAAGATAAAGTATATGAGATATTTCGGGATTCAAAAGATGCAACAAAAGTAGAACGTGCATGAGAATCTAGAGAGATAAACCTAAAGAGAGTAACTCACTCATGGGTATCCCCAATCATCTGCTCCTGAGGATGTCATCATTGAATATGTAACATCCCAAGTTTAGGACTTGTTAAAATTGTGAAAGTTTTAATATATTTTATTGCATTTTATTGTTATTAAAAAAATTTGGTGTTTATTTGAAAATCTTGCTTTGGCTTTGCCAAGCAATCCAAATAAGCAAAAATGAAATCTAAGAGCATGAGCCAAGTAATTGGAAAAAATTATATTGAACAAATTTTTAAGTTGAAATTCAATTTGAAATCAAATTAAATCAAACCAAAAAGTGAAGGAATATCAAAATTCATGTCCAAATAAGTGAAACAAGAATTGAATTGGAAATTCAAATTTGAATTCACAAAAAATCAAAGAAAAAAAAAATCTGAATTCCAGAAATTTGCTAGCTTTCTCTTTGCTCTCTCCCTTCCTTCTTTCTCTTTTGGCCCCACACCTTCTTTCTCCCTTCTCCTCCCTTGTGTTGCCCATGTCTGAGCTGGCTGGCCCATGTGTGCCACACCAGCATGCATGCCGTGCCCCTCCAGCCGCGTTGCCTGTGCTACACACACAGTATCGCACACTACAATGCACACCACACCCGTGCCGCACCTCCTAACTGCGTCGTGCGCGCTGCCCACGTTGCCCTGCTGTGATCATCACCCTGAGCTGCATCGACTTTCCCTGTTAAGCAACAGCAACACAACAACACCCTTGAGCTATAAGTAGCAAAGTTCCCTCTTGTTTCCCCCTCTTCTCCACCATTCTCCCCTCCAAATCGTGCCCGTGGCTATGCCTGTGTCGGCCGCTGCTTCCCTAAGCCATTCCGACCACCTTTGCGAGATCCTCTGTAATCCAAGTATGACATCATGTGTTCCCAAGCCTCTTCACTCGTGCCTATGCCTGTGTTGGTCGCTGCTTCCCCAAGCCATTTCGGCCACCTTTGCGAGATCCTCTGTAATCCAAGGATGACATCATGTGTTCCCAAGGCTCTTCATCCCTCCCTCCAATTTAAGTGGAATTCAATGTGTGGAGCTCACTAGAACATCGTTCTTCCTTGGTTTTGGCTGAAACACACCACCACCACTGCCATCCTCTCTCTGGAGCTCCTCCCGTCGATTTCTCCCTCCTGGAGCACCTCCTCGGTGTCCCCTACCTTTCACAACCACCGGTTAGAGCTCCCCTCGCCTGAGCGTTGCCTCCACGACGATCTCTGCATGCAACCTCTGACTCATGTCGCCGACCTTCTTCGGTGATCCTCCACTTCCACGGCTTGCTTTGTAAGCTTCCTATTGCCTTCCTTATGCTCGTGCTTCTGCCACTTCCTTCTCCTTCCCCTCCGGCTACCGCTGCACTGTTCCTCCTCACGTCCGCCCACCCAAGCCACCGTCGCCTGCCCATCTCGACGTCGCCCGAGCTCCAACATTGCCTGCTCTGGCCTCTTCCCCTCCTTGGCAACCCGTTTTGTCGGTTGCCTCCCTTCCTCCGACCACCCCTCACTAATGATGATGCCGCTAGCTAAGCACCTTGCTCCTCTGTTCTGCTAGGCCTTGCTCCTCTGTTTCTATTTGAGTTGCCCTCTCTCCCCTCCATCTATGACATGTGGGCCCACTTCCTCTAGGAGTTAAATTGAGGCAATTAGTTTAATTAATTCATCATTTAATTTGAAGTTCATGCAAAACATATTTGATAACTTTCAAATATCTTGAGAACCCTTTGTAAATGTTGACTATTTAATTAAGAAAATTAATTTAAATAGTTTTTCGCTAACGTTTAAAACTAGGAGATGCAAGAACTTAAATTGCAAATTACGTGGAAATAGAATTTGAAGCTATTCAAAGATAATTATGATGCTCTCAATATTTGTTGTAGAAACTCAAATATTAATTGCAGATCCTATGAAAACATGCAGTGGTCCGAATTCTAAGTCTCCAATGTTTATCTGTAAATGCTAAGATTTAAATTAAAAATTACTTTGTATATATATTAAGAAATTATAAAAAAAATTATTGTGTCATTAATATATCTCAATTCCAATTGCTAATCAAAGACATTAATGATATATATAACGTTGTGTAAATAACAATTAAGTTAAATTTAAGGAAATTAATGAATATGCCTTTGCCACTTAAATTTAAATGCAATTTAAATTAGAAGTCTTTATAAAATACGATCTTGCCTAATAACAATCATTCTATCATTACCTTTGGATTTAAAATCACCAATGGTAAATAAGAATAATTAATGTACCAATAATGTAGGCTCCAACCCTGAAGTTATCTCACTCAGCAAATAAGACCTTGTACTCGGGTGGACTCTCATATCTACCATAGGCCTAAAATAACTCATAGAACTTCCATAATAAATATAAAATAATAAAACATTATTGAATTAAAGATCGAGCTGTGGTATTACCTAAGTGGCTATGTCTAGCCATCTTTCAATCCAACATGGAATATTCCTATGAATGTTCCTTTGACAATCGATCCTTCTTTTGTTATCCTTCATGGCAGAGCTTCTCCGCCATTTCCTCCTTTCACTCGAACTTCGTTTGATGTTGTCAAGTATCTCACACTCGCAAAATCCTATCTCATATTAGCAACTCAATCATAATAAAACTCAATTAAGTTTATTTGGATCTTTTGAAATTTTTTGGGTTTCAATCTTTATCACATAATTAGAATTTGGAGTCCCAAGGAAGCAACAACTCGAGTGAACCATCCATTTGGAAGCAATTAATCATGTGTTTTTTTGGCAATTATCTAAATTAAAAAACCCAACAAACAGTTGTCCACCACACAATACGCCAATAAAGATAAATCATAAAATATGACACTTCCAAAAAGTGCTAACGTTTTATAAATTTTTGGAAGCTCATATGCCTAAAAACCATGTTTCTAGGATTAATTATGGTTATCACAAAAAACTAAATAGTTGCGTAATTTGCTTAGGCTTTCAAGGCTAAGATCGTTAAATCTGGCCAAAAAAGAAAACCAAAAGGGTTATTCAGCAAGAATATATTAAAATTCAAAATTATTCATAATTGCTAGAGATTCAAGGGTTTTTTTCCGCAAAATTCCATTATTCTGCAAATATTGTTATAATTACCCAAGACTTTGGCGGGTGAGTTTTTCGCCAAAGTGAGGGGCAAGGGTGCGTGATGCACCCGTGACCCACTGCTTTATCCTCAGAGAGAGACAATAGCAAGAAGAGTAGAGAAACCACTTCGAGTAGTCGAGTGTTCGTATTAACTTTTGGCTTTTTCTAAGCAGAAGCCAGAAGAGAAGCCAATATGAACATGATCTATGAGCATGCTAGACTTCTTTATCTTCCTCGCCAAAGACTCTGGATCTTGCAACAACATCTTGATTGGTGAATCTATATTTATGTGTAGGACCTACGTCTCGGTAGCGGTGTTGTTCATCTAAAAATAGAGGAGATTTATTTGTAGCCAACTCAGCACAGTGTCGATTTCTATGTAGGCATTGCTATCATCTTAGTTGATCCGATAATACCCATCACATGTAAATAAAATTCAGCTAAGAATTCGCTAGAGAATAACAAAACTAAATAACTTAATTTAGGAAATATCAGAAAAACTAAAAGAAATATAAAATCACTTTTGGAAACCCAATAGGTCGTGTCCACTCAATCCCATCGAAAATGATTAGTAAAGGCGAGGGCTCATGGTCAGAGGCTATGTTACTAGGGGTTGCATTCGGTGACTATTCGCTCAAGTTGCTATCTGTGTGTCATTAGTTTACATATGGGTGAGTTCTTTTAGGCTGTGACTTATGGTTTTTGGCTTATAGCTTTTAAATTTTGGTTGTTCATAAGAGAGAGCAGGGAGAGAGAGAGACACTCGCATGTCATTGTGGCTAATATAGATAAATTTGGTACAGTATCTCCTACAATCGACTTGTATACCCCGTCTTGAAAAGACACACCGTTCTTCTCCCCCTTCACTGGTCTTTAGATATAAATACTCCAGCAAGAGTTTATAATGTAAAGCGGGTCTTTACGGGTCACCTCTTCATGGAGAAGTTCATCTTGGCTGCCTGGATCATTTGAAAAATTAGAAATGATCTCATCTTCCAGCAGCAACTTCATAGCGTCAATGTTTGGAAATCAAGGCTTAGACTAGATGCTTCCCTTTTGTTGTATAGGGTCAAGCTGGCTACTTGTGATTTGCTTTCTTCTTAGCTTCATTCTCTCTGTTTTCTAGTTCGGATCTTCTCCCCCTTTCCTTTTCTTTTCCCTTTTTGTACTATATGTTATTAATCTTAATATGGTGTAGTAGGAGTCTCTCCTACTATTTTTCATAAAAAAGACATACCGTTTAAAGCTAGTTACTGTAGCATAAGCCAAAAGCCACAAGCAACAAGTCCAAAAGAATCCAGCCTATATATTAATCAATGATTAATTGGGCCAATTCCACTTGACTCACGATTGCTCAGAAACTAACGGGGCATGAGCCTTGAGTAGAGCCTTTCCCAAACCCATATGCTCCCCTTCGACTCACAATGGCCTCTCGACGCTCAATGAACTTCGGCCTCGGCTCCAACGCTTGTGGCCTCTCGACATCTGGCACCTCCTGGCACCCATTGCCCTCCGCCACTCTACCTTTCATTTCGTCGGTTGTTGCTGTCACCCTTCCGCCGCTTCCAGCTGGAACCGCAACTCCAAGATAGGCCCGGAGTATCCGCTTCTATTGGCGGGAGCATGATGTTTATATTGGTTTTTAGCTATGTCTTATGGTTTTTAGTTGAAAGTAAATAGTAGTGGGTGAAAGAGGTGATTTTTAGAAGGAGATAGAGCAGTGAAAAAAGTAAGGGAGATGTGTGTGCTCGTGACAGGAGAAAGAAGAGTGAGGTGCGTGATATAAAGAAGAGTGAGGTGCGTGATATACCCATGACTTTTGTCTTATCTTCGAAGTAATATGTAACGAGAGAAGTAGAGAAACCACTTTGAAAAATCATATATTTATATTAACTTTTGACTTTTTTAAGTAGAAGTTAGAAGTAGAAACCAACATTAGATGTGCCTTGTGGGGGCGATTTGGGCTGCGCCATGACACCATGCAGTCACCAGCCCACCAAGTGACATGCGTCATTTTTACATATATTTACCCATCATTTTACCCTCATATTCTTCGCATTTCGAGATCATTTATCATTATTTACACGCTTTTCTAAAATTAATTGCTCAATTTGAATCATTTTACACTTTTTGTACTTTTCCACATGCCAGCGCGATCGAAGAGCATAAATGACAAATCTGGACTTTTGGGACTGCTCCGTACAGCTATACGCGTCGTCATGAATACGTAGGATCAAACTGCGATGAAATCGGACTTCCAGAGGGCCAGAACAGAAGAAATCAATTGGGAGAAGGACCTGATTTCAAATTCAGGAAACTGGGAGTACTAAATTGCAAAATGGCAACAAAAACCCTAGCCCCAATCCCATTTTGCTCGAGCCCGACATTTCTTTCTCCCCGAGCCTCCGTTTGCTTCTACTCCCCATCTTCTCCAGCCACGGCGCCGGCGAGGCCGGTCCATCTCGTCGGCGGCTGCCCTTCTACTCTCCATTGACCGGCGCTTCGCCCCACCATGCCTCTTTGCCTCTCTTCGCTGCTTCTCCTCTTTGCCCCACCTCGGCGCCACCGCTTCTCTTCTTCGGCCGCCGTGCCTCCTCCCGTGCATCGCCGTCCTTCTCCTCTCCTGTGCTGCTCCGTCGATCAGCCTCCCTCTTTTCTTCTTTCAGCGGTCTGTCGATAGTTAGATTGTGCGAGTGTCGTAGTATGTTGTGTTGTCGTGTGCCGACGTCGTCTAGTTAGCTGTCGATCGTTTTCTCCCTCATGCTCTCTTGACTCCCTCCGTGCTTCTAGACTCCCCCAGTGCTTCTCGACTTCTCCTTTTGTCTCGCGGACGGTAGTTAGTTAAGTCGTTGGTCGGTAGTTGTGTTCGTTCGTGTAGTTGTCAGTGTCGTTCGTGCGTCATTCGTGTAGTCAGTTGTCGTGTAGTTCGTTCGGTCGTTTCGTCCGTGCGAATTAGAGCTCGTTTAGTTAGTTCGTTCGATCTATTCAGTAGTTATTTTAGGTTTAGTTTTCTATTCTATCCTCAGTTTTGTTTGACCTAGTTTTAGCTAAGCACCGGTAGCCTCAGTCTGATCCTTGTGGAGAACACGACACTCGCCGCTATTTCAGTGGCAACCCGTGTACTTGTGGGTGTGCTATTTTGCACGATCACCAAGCACTCCAGGGCCCATTGCCCAATCTCAAATCTCTCTCTCTCTGGTCTGCACGCTCCCAGACTCCAACCGATCCATCCCTCCCCTGTCCCCTGCTCCCCAACCCGAGAAGCAACCCTAGCGTAGCTCGTGGCGCTACCAACTCGCCTCCGGGAGTGCGGCGTGCGGTGGCGAGCAAGCCGCCAGGGCTGGGTGGCAGTCAGGCAGGTGGCGGCAGCAAGCGGGCACCGCCGCACCGGGCAGGGTTGGGCGCCGAGCGGCAGCGGCAAGTGGACAGGGCCGGGGCAGAGCGGGCGACGAGGCGTGGCAGCTGCCAGGGGTTTTACAGGTACTGGACATGGACTAGGCTTCTTCGCCTTCTAGGTTGAGATATTCCCATCATTGATTTTATCTTGGATCCTTGGATGATTTGATATTGTAAGTGCACATTAGGTGTTAGATGCATTTCCTGTGCAAAACAATGACGCATTGAAATTACATTCCCATTTGGATCATTGCATCGTATGATATTTGGACAACGCTCTATGAATTTGAGACTGTAATGCTTGTTGATTGGGGAGATAATCAGTTGAATACTTGATTGGATTGGGGGATTTCTTTCGCTGAGTTCCAAATGTAGTTTATAAATGGATATTCTATTCCGATTTCAAAATCTCAGTTTGTAAATATAAATTTGTAACGCAGATTGCTAAATATTTTACTACTGTTCCAATTTATCAATAATTGTAGTCTGCCATAAATTAGCATCAGGCATGCTCCATTTTTGGATCTGACACTGGTTAGATGTATGTATGGTATGCTTGTCTCATATTAGCTTTGTCCTATAAGCACCTCCTAATTTTTTATCCTGCGTACGCCACCCCTCGCAGAGGGTCCTTTTCATCGTCTGTAAACCGAGCCCCTCCCGTGTCCTCTGGCGATGTCGGTGACGGGGGAGACCTATGAACAGGAAGACCTTGATGGGGAGGAGTATGATGAGGATGAGGAGGGGTATGAGTTTGGCGACGCGGATGATGCGATGCAGTGCGTGGAGATGGCTGAGCGGCACGGTGCCGCCGCCGCCGCTGCCGGGGTGCTACACGCTGGCGCCCAAGATGACGACGCATTCTCGACGCGCAAACGCAAGGCCCTCGCTGAGGAGCAACCCGAAAGGTGCTTCATTTCTCACCTTGTTTGCTTCCATTCTATCTATCTATGCTCGAATGACAAAACTGGAACATAATTCTGTTAAGTCTGCTAAAGGTGCCAGCTTTTGCGCCGTTTGCGGCACATTAAAGTGGACTTAGGTGCTCAAGTTTCATCTAATTTGGCTTATTTTATGCCTATTTGGTGCAATTCTCTACTAAAGATACAAATTGTTTTTGGTTTGTTCCACTGATTTCGTAGAACAGAAAATTGCGAACTGTTAATTCTAGTGTAATGGTGCCTTTCTAATTCTAATTTGTTATAATTTGGTGAAATGCCACTGATACAACTGTTCACTATGCTTTAGTAGCTCACACTATCATTTATGTGGAACACTTTTAGGAGATCGATGTGTAAATTGTGCTTCTGTCTTTGGAAGGGTATCCTTTTTTTATTTCCTTTCTGTGATGTAAAGTTTTATTGATTTCCTGTCTTCATCATGTTCTTTGAAGTGCAATTTATATTTGTTTTTGTTTTTGCATGCTGTTTAAACCTTTTTGTTTCAGGAATTGTCAAATCCATCATGTATTCTGTATTTGTGTTACAAGTAAGTGTAACTGCATTTGCAGTAGATATATATGAAAAATCTTTTTCATCATCCAGGGAAGAATGTTCAAAGAAGCTAAGGCAGGATGAGCTTTCAGAGGTGGAAGCCGCGACCATGTTTGACCAGCTGATGGAAGGCTTTGGCCTTCGGCGAAAAAGAAAGTCTAAAGATGTATGATACTGTTGTTAAATTCTTACCACACATGCTGCTTGGAAAATCCCCTCATAGTATTGGTTATGCGGAGAACATAGAAAAATAACTGCATTATGTATGGTTTGTGACTGGTGCTTTCCTTTTTGGTTTTGTTTTCCAAATTTTTTTGCGTTAGGACGCACGATTAGCATTCTTGGTTTACAAACTTTCTCAGAATTGAATGAAGACTGAAGTGATCTGATTGTTTGTTTTTTCATGAAGAAATTGTATTCCGTTAAATCAAGTATGATCCCTTTCATTTATAGCTTCATTTGTGGTTGAGTGCCTGTTGCTAGCTCTTTCTAGAAACTGTTTTGACTTGATCTGGAAAACAGTTGGTATGTAGATTAATGAACACTCACAATTTCATGTTGTGCTCAATGCAGTGCAATCCATTCATGTTATACTTAGAATTTTGATAGGATTGATGAAATTGGTATTTTTTCTTTCTTTATTGTTTATTTTCATCAGGTCAAAAAAAGGGGAAGAAAGAAAGGAACAAGGAATAAGTGCAGTCCTGAAGTTATTAAAAAATTGGGTGATGCAACTTTGCTTTTTACAGAGAACAAATTTAAGGAGGTCTAATCTCTATCTTGCTTACTCTTATCAATAGTTTTTGGGGGTCTATTACTTGCATACTCTATGTTGTTGATAAGTGGTTTGAGGCATCAGTTGATTATGTTGGTGTGCCATATTCAATGCAATTTTTGTTATGTCAAGATTGTGAACATTACTTTTATTTACAGTTTTACATGCTGATTTAATTCAAGATTGCGAGAGTTGCACGATAACTAAATGGGTCAGCTAGATGGATTGGTTGACCACTTGACTTAGAAATCTATTGTTGGGAGTTGGGATAATTTTTTGACAGACTGGAAGTTGATGTGCACCTGGCGTTGGTGCTGAGTTTTAACACTGTCTTCATCTTTATGTCTGTCCAAGTTCTCAATGACTTCAAAGATTATTATGTCTGAACGCTATACAGCGAGCTAGTTTCCCACAAAATTGAGGGTTCGGAGGATTATTGATAACTGATCAGCTAATACTTGATTAGAATCCCTAACTGAAATATTAAACATTCATGGTTCTCTCACTTGTTTGCTTAATAAAATATCTTTGGAATTTCTCTGGAACTGCTGACAGCTTTGTTGTGGCCTTGTGGGTTGTTTTGGGCATTTAGCATATGATAATATGACATAGTGACCTATCTATTGTTATGAAGGAGGTGAACTCCTTTTGTATCATCTTACTGCTGTTTCTGAGATTATTGAATAATAACTCAACTTCATTTAAGATACTTAACATTTCCAAAATTAAGAATTATCATTGATATTTGTTGTCTGTTTAAGTTCCATGGAACTCTGTTCTACAGCAGTTTTGTCTGTAGCTATCTTTGTGTCTGTCCTGATTAGGTTGTATATCATGTGCATGCCCAAATGGTCATTCTGGTTTTGTAATGCTTTTATAACAGTTTTAGATAATAGCTTTGTGGATGCAACAAACCGATAATACATACCTACCATATTGTGGAATTTTAGTATATGTAAATGCAAATTTATACATTTTTGTTATGATGTTTGAATTTGTCTAACAGAAACCTTTGTGTTGGTGTCATGCACTGCAGGCAATTCCTATATTACATGAGATTGTGCGGATTGCACCAAATTTGCCAAATTCATATCATTTACTTGGAAACATTTATAAAGAGAACGGTGAACTAGATAAAGCCATAAATTTTTTGATGCTTGCCGCATATGTCTCCCCAAAGGATGCATCTCTGTGGAAGAAACTCATTGACTTGGCATTGTGAGTTCATACTAATCCCTTTTTTTGGGTCTTTGTTTTTTGTTCGAATCACTTGATTGTTTTTTTCTTGGTAAATTACCTGGCCTGATAATTTGCTGGGTAAAAATGTTGCATTACAGGTGATGTTACTCTCTTTTCACCCGCAGTTTTGCTTTGATATTATGTTATATGCATTTTATAGGAAACATCTTGTTCTCATTAATGCAGGCGATTCAAAATTTTCTTAGTTACTGATTATCTAACATAAAACTTTGTTTTTTCCTGGACATAAAGTATACAGCAATATGAAAGAAAATAGAGACAATGACCTCATTGACTACCTTATTCTATTTGTCAGGAAAAAAGAAGATGCTGCTCTAGCAAGACACTGTGTTTTAAAAGCGATGAGAGCAGATCCGGAAGATGCTGGACTGAAGTTTGATTGTGCTAACATATATCGCGCCCTTCGTGACTACCAGAAGGCTGCAGAGACATATGAGCAGATTTTCAGAATTTGTCCTTCCAACATTGTCGCGCGTAAAGCAGCAGCACAGGTTTATTGCCTATGGCAGTTTGTTGTTGTGTTATTTGTTTGTGCCTATATGTTATACCTTGATTCTAGTTGAAGTACCAGACCTTCTCATTTAGCATTTCCCACATTTTGTTGATTGTTCTCTCTCATACTGCAGTCTCAGAATGGACCTTCAAAATTGATATGAAAACATGATATCTTGCTCTAATATATGTTTTCTCCTGTTTAATCTTCTGCTTATATGACTTCCATTTGCTATCCATATATTTTGACTTGACATTGTAGCTATAAGAAATGTTGATTCTAAGATTTGTCAATATACAACTGTACAGTACTAAATGTAGATCGTAGTTACAAACCAAAGGACATGTTTAAGTCATGGTCACCAGAAGCCAAAACTCAAAAGATTACATCTCCATTTCATTGCGAGGTCAGTAATGTCACTTGCTATCAATTTCCATTGGAATGTGTATATTGGTGCCAACTGCCAAGATCCCAACTTCAAATAATTTGATTTGTTTCAAATTCGAAATGCACCCACAAAACTGTTCCGATTTTTTGCCCGGAAACTGGGTGAAATCCTTAAAGCGCTGCTCTGGTTTCAAAAATCCTGGATTCTTCTACTTAGTATTTCTGTGTTAACAGTTGTATGGAATGTTGAGTTAACTTTACTTATTGCTTCTTGCCTTTTCTCTCCAGATGTACAGAGACTCTGGTCAAATTGATAAAGCTATCACTTTGTTGGAGGATTATGTCAATTCTCGAGCTACAAGCACCGACTGGAGCCTTCTAGATTTACTGATATCCCTTTATCTGAGAAACAATGCCCATAGTGAAGCACTGAGTCAGATCGAGAAGGCACACCTACTGTTGGGATCTCAACACAAATTACCAGTACAATTGCGGGCAAAAGCACTAATCTGCCACGCTTATCTTGGAGACATGAGACATGCTGAGGTTGGTTCCAGTACTGTTCTGTTGTAGGGCACTTGACACAATGCATACTTGTTTACTCAAATCCCCCCTTTTCTATCCTTGGTTTCTAGTATATCAACAATGTAATTCCCTGATATGAACTCTGAAGGATTAGCTTCATGCTTGCATGAAGTAACTGTTTTCTGGAATTACTTAAAGAATTGCACTTTTAAGTTCATAGTTGTTCAATCAGCATTACCTTTTCTGCAGGTTTTCCTTCAGGATGTGCATTTGGAGCGTTCAAAAGATAACACTGATTTGATTACGGAGGTTGCTAACGCTCTGGAAAATGTAGGACAATATGAGTATGCAATAAAGTTTTACTTGATGATTGAAGATGTTGCTGTTTGTAATGATGTGAGTAGTTGATTACTTGATTTGCTTTTTTTGAAATTTTCTTTCCCTAACATATGTTTGCAGAGGTTGATTTTAAAATTCAGGTATTCTTTGCCATCAACAATTTCTTCCTTTTCAATTGATGTACGATGCATTGTGAATTAAGACCGTAAATTTTTAAATCTTCAAGGGAGCAATTCAGTCCTGTGAATCTTTTGAGACATATAGATAACACAAGTATGATAAACATGGAAGTTGGAACAGCATTGGTGTTAGATTTGTACAGAATTTTCTTGCAAGGGAGAACAATGTCCATCTCAATGGATAGAGTAAAATTTGAATTATCTATGCATTGCTAGTGAGTTAAACAAGTTATTGGATCAAACATATAATCCAATATAATCCAATAGAGGAGATTATGCATGGGGAATCTGAAGGCCTTTGTAGCTGGTACAGAAATAGTTTAATGGAAAGCAGGTTCTATAGTTGATTTTGAACAGAAATGGCATGAAATATAAATTCCTGTGTTTGAGAACTTGTTTTATAACAGCTTGTAGAACTCCTAGCTGGACAGAGAAGAATGTACATGCTCCATAGAAGGTTTAATGGATGCTAACATGATTCCAAAAATGTGGCGCTGTTGCATGATACCATTGTAGTTTATTGTCTTATTGGTTGGAGCATATCCAAAGTGACAAAGTCTGAGTAGTAGCATAATATGTTTTCATATTGATATATGGATTAATGCTTACAGGGACATTTTCTTTGTTAGCAATGATAAGCTAAAATAGCATCTGCACAGGGTCCAGTTCATTTTGTCCATATATATTGCATTGCAATACATGAGGAGGGGGCTTGTTAATTTGTGAAGAGTCATGAAGTTTATAATCTTTTCGGAAACATTTATTTGGTACATCTAGTTCAAAGTTCTAATTTTAGCGCCTCTCTCTCTCTCTCTTGTAGATAATTGCATGTTTGCTTTGTTTCCTTTACCCTTCTCTAGTTTGATATACTGCGACTTGTTTCAGGGTAGTTCATATGTGAAAGTTGCTCAATGCTACATGGTCGTAGGGGAGAAAAGAAAAGCTATTCCTTACTTTTATAAAGGTTCTGTTTGATTTCCTTCAGGAAGCACTTTCTCTGTTAGCAAGCTTGACATTAATTACAGATACATTCTAAAAAGATAATATAGTTGGCACAAATTTAATCTCAAATCTGTTTATTGTTAGAGAAATACTAGACCCACTTAATCTGAAACAGCTAAAAAGGGGCATTATTTCTGTGCTGCCCTAAAGTAGAGAAGCTTAATCCATTCTTTATTACATGTTCTTTGATATTTGAATCAATTTGCTTTCAAATATTCTCACTATATTTGGTTGTTATTGATGAATAAGTCTCTGTACTGTGGTCTTTGTGGGGCTGTGGTAGTTTTTTGTTTTTTGACTGCTTTAGGACAGCATCTGCTTTTAGGACAGCATCTGCTTTTGCTTTAGGACAGCATCTGCTTTTAGGACAGCATCTGCTTTAGGACAGCATCTGCTTTTAGGACAGCATCTGCTTTAGGACAGCATATTGACCGCTTTAGGACAGCATCTAGGATAGCATCGTAGCATATGCTTGGCTGGTTCTCAGCCTATAAATTTGTATCCCCAACCCCTCAGGTTGGCATGGCATTGTGTGAGTAATAAACAAGAAAACTTGCCCCATCTCCTAGTGTCATCCTCTCCATGAGAGTAAGGATCTTGCTATCACCAAGAGCAAGAGTCCAATGACTAACAAGTGGTATCGAGCCTTAGTATCCTCGTGAGCTCGAGCATCTCCTGCTCATCTCCTTCTCCGCCTCGCAGCAGCCCCAGCCAAGAGCAGGCAGCAGCTCCGGTCCCCCCACTCTCTCTCTCGGAGACGGCAGCGGCTCGTCGAAGCAGCCTCTCTCCACGCAATAGCCCCCGATGCGCGCCATGTCCGCAGGCGCCTCTCGGCCTTCGGCCGCCTCGAGCATGCGGCGTCGTGAGACGGCCGAGCTCGCGCGCAGCAGCAGCAGCGGCAGCGAGCGGCAGACGCCGCGGCGGCGAAAAGAAGCGTCAAAGGCGGCGGCGGCGGAGCGCGCAGCAGCCGGAGAGGCGGAAGCGGCGGCGGCAGATGCGTAAATAGCGGGCGGCGGAAGCAGAGGTCAAGGCTCTGCGGCGGCAAGCAATGCGGCTCCGGCTCGTGATGACAGCGGCGACGCGACCTCGGTGCTGGAGAGGAGGCGCGCAGCAGGCGAACGGCGCAATGGGCGGCCGCGCCGCGCCACGAGCGCGGCGGCAGCCTGATACAGCGCGCGCGGCGGCGCTCTGAAGAGGCGCGCACGGCGGTGGCGCTCTGGAGGAGGCACGCCGCGGCGGCGGCAGACGGGTCGACGGAGAGCGCGCCCTCGCAGTAACGCGCTCTCTCCCGGTTGGCATCGTGGTCACCACGAGTACCGTGTATCGTCGGGGGCGTCGGCCCGGCGGCGGGTGGCCTACCTCACCAAGACCAACTACGCCGAGTGGGCGCGGTGATGAGGTGAAGCTCCAGTGCGGCATATGTGGGATGCGTCCGAGACGGCGGCGTCGACTACGACCGGGATCGACGGCGCTGGATGCTCTCATCGCCGCATCCCCGCCGAGATGCGCTTCGCTACCAACAAGCGGATCGCCAAAGAGGCTTGGGACGCCATCGCCGCAAAGACGCACGGCAGCGACCGCGCGCGCAAGTCTACACCGCAGCACTACGCACGGGTGGAGTGCACGGCCTTCAAGCCAGTGAGGACGTTGATGACTTTGCTCTCGTCTCAACACTCTGTTGCACAAGTTGGTGCGGTTCGGCGACGACACCTACAATGAGGAGAGAGGCGTGGAGAAGCTCTTCCGCTGCGTCCCGAGAAGTACAAGCGGATGGCTCGCTCGATCGGTGTCTGCTGGACCTTTCCACGATGACCATCGAGGAGGCGTTGGTCGCCTCAAGGTCGCCGACATCGATGAGCCACAGAGCCTCTCGGGACCCGTCACCATTGGCGGAAGCTCCTCCTCGCTCGGGGCGGTGGGCTGCGGCCAAGGTGACAAGAAGAAGGGAGCCTTCTTCCACGACGCGCGCCGCAAGAGTGGCAGCGCGGCAAGCGCGCAAAGCGCCAGGCGGCGATCTTTGGCAAGCAAAGCGAAGACGAGACGACTCTTGCCACAATGCGGCAAGCTTGGTCATTGGGCCAAGGAGTGTCGACGACCACGACGCGCCAGCCAGCGTCGCGCAAGCGAGGAGGAGGAGCGGCCGGTCTGTTCATTGCTCATGCGAGCATCGAACTACCTCCAGCCGCACCGCCGCATGGCTCTCCTCCACCTTGACGAGCCAAAAGCACACGCCTCCTCGCGGCGATTCCCGCAATGACAAGACCGACGGGTGGTGCCTCGACACCGCGCCACCCACCACATGACCGGCGGCGGAGTTCTTCTCGAGCTCGACTCGAGCGTTCGAGGCACCGCAAGTTCGGCGACGCCCGCCGTGGAGATCAAGGGCGTCGGCTCTGTCGTCTTCGCCGCCAAGATCGGCGAGCACCGGCCGCTCACGGCGTCTACTACATCCCCGATCTGCGGAACTCCATCATCGGCTTGGGG